>JADKYO010000007.1:1670000-2270000 GCA_016758845.1 Nigrospora oryzae | reverse complement strand
CCGCCCACATCGTGGGAAGATGTAGGTGCGCTAAGAAGGGGAAACGTTTTCGTCTAAAAGCCTCTGCGCTAAGGATTTCAAGCCAAGGTAAGTGGCCGCACAGAGCAGATGGACCCGAAAGATTTCCTCCGTCTCGTGGCCACTGCGGTGGGCTAGTAGGCTGATGCCGCTGCTCAAGGTTTACCAGCATAATGCTTCAATGATCTGCGGCAGCTCCAGCTCTAGATCGTCAGCCAAAGCATGGACCTCGTTCGTGATCCACCTAGTCTCGACGTAGTTCCCCATTTCGGGGTTCACCTTATTCTGTACGCGGTAGACCAGATAGGCGTGCCATAACTCCTCGACCCCGCTTCTGGACTTGATTTTCCAATTTGGTCCCATTGCAAGAGGGTCTTTTCCATTGGACTCTTTTCTCCAGTCGAAGTCGAGTTTTCTGTTCTCGAACAGGGCTGGAATCAGCAAGACGTCGAATGTCTCTTCTCTAGAGTGGTGTTTGTTAGCTATGTAGCTATCGGGCTCGCTCATCGGCTCGAGCTATATACTGCAGACAAGCCATAGTCGTAGATGTCTACTCGAAGGGCGTCCAGACCAGAGGCCGCAGATGGGAGGTCCCGCCCGAGCAATCACCGCCCAGCACAGGATACGGTGGATGTCACGGTACCGCTTCGGCACCTTATCAACCTCTCATCCCAACCTCCACCATACCACTTATATAGATCCCCAGCACCTAAACGGTCGGAAAACCTTTCCTCCTTGTGCAACAAAAAACCCACCACAGTAACCATAGCATTGAACTGTCACAGTAGATGAGCTCGCGTGGGAGACCAAAAGCAATACTTTTAGTGGACATCCCGCGTCGATAGAATAAAACAGTGAGGTGAGTGTTAGAAATCTGGTCGATTGAGTTGATGAGGAGGGGGAGAGACCCTTTGCTCGTGTGTGGGTGTTTAAATGTGTTTATGCGTGTGAATGTGCCGAATTAATATCTCATTAATAGGTAGCTGCTAGATACTTTTCAGTATTTCGGGGCGAATAGAATTATCGGGGTTATCAGAAATGCATTGTGGATGACCAGCGACACGGCGCGTGGCTGTGCGGTTAAACAGTAGGGAATAGGTGGAGGCAGGAAGACCAGTGGTCCAAAATTAGCATCAGCTTACAAGCCACGCATACAGGAGTCAACCAACACCTCACGCCTAACGGCTTGGCGTGCATATCTTCCCACCCCGACGTGCGGCACTAGTTGGAGAGAAGAAGAGGCAGGAAGTCGTGTTAATTGACTTCAGTAGGGACGGTGAGGTATTTGTCTAGATACAAAACCAAGAACCCGGAGTTCTGCTTACTTTCAATTTTTATGCAAGTATTGTAGTAAATGTGAATCCTGGGGTTTCCCTTGCAAGTATCCCTTCCCAAGAGCCTTACCTAGAAAATTCCGTTCCAAAAATGAAATCAAGGTTGTAAGAGCCACGGATTAGGTGGTGGATGACAATATCAGTGACCGTCTTTGCTCGAAGCTCCCTGTGATTTCGTATCATAGCCATCATGGCACGGCTAGCCTTCGTCGCAATCACCTTCTTGAAGTCTTCATCGTTAAATGCCAGGCTGGGCACCTGCTTCTTCCCAAGTGCTATCTATTTCACTACAGACAAGGTGCTATACTCCTGCAGGCTCTCCCACTGAACAAGGCTGATCTCTTGGGGGTCTCTCCCATGCCTGAACTTGAAATATCCGGGCAACATTTCCGAATGTCTGAGCCTGTTGGGGGTGATGTCTTCGTCGAACTGACCGTTCTTCAGTGTGAGGGAGGTTCCACAATACTCGATCGATGCGAGGAAAAACTTTATATCCCTCCATGCATGTTCTGTCTGGGCTTTGATCTTCTCACCGTTTGCCGGTGAGCGGTAGATCTTCCAATACCCGAATTGCGAGTCGACACAGTACCCCCTTGTCAAAAGGCGAATTATCTCGCAGCCTCCTGCGCGCTTGGCCAAGTTGCAGTTTGCGCCATCGCCGGAAGCCGTCGGGTTTGAAGGCGCTTGGTGTTTTGTGGCGACGGCCTGGGGGCCGGCTTACTCGGTGAAGGCTTGGCAGCAGGCTTTCTGGGCGAGGACTTGAGAACGGGCTTCTTGGGTACAGGGGTCGGCCTCTTCCTCTACGGCGAGGACACGGGCTCGGGGTGGCCTTTGGGCTTCTTTGCGTGTCCGGGTCCGGGCTGGGGTGTCTTGGCGGTGCAGGCCGACTTGAAGCGCCGTTGCTTGCAACCCTGGCCGCGGCCGAGTTCGTCAGGCATCTGCGTAAGGCTGGAAAAGGCGTCCTCGATGCGGAATTTGTACTCAGGCGCCCCACAGGCCGGGCCGATCCAGTCGCCAAAAAAGGACGCCGCGTCCAGCCCGTTCTCAGCGAATGTCTTGGCCGCCCGGACCGTCTTGATCACAGCGCCAGCGGCGTTAGGCCCTGGCACGAACTGGATACCAACCTCGACAATTTCCTGTAGGGCCGTGAGGGCGACAGTACACTAAAGGATGTTTTCTCTCAGTATAATGCTACTAAGGAAAATTTCTTTACTTGATTACTCACGAGGAATTTGTCCAAGTCTACCAACCCCTCCAGGGTATCCTCGAGGATGATCTTAGCAATCTCAAGGTCGTGACCACACTTGCAAGTCGAGGGCACAAACTCGCCGCCCTTGTCGTCTTTGATCTTAGAACCGGGGGTCGAGCCCCCCAACATCCATGGCTGAGGACACTGTATCCTAGCTGTTAGCCTGTTCGATAAAGGGGAAGGCGAATTAGTTACCTCGGCCGACTTGGATCCTTTGTTTTTACACCATTTTGAGCAAGGTGCCTGCGCCTTCTTGAAGTCATAGTCGGCTTCCTTGACGTATCCAAAACACTTGCCGGCCTTCTCATAGTGTATAAGAACCTGTGCATCGTTTCGCGGACCGATGACTGAGCCCGAGACTCCGGGGAGCAGATCTCTAGTGAATAGGGCAATACCCAGCAGCGAAAGACCGGAAGTAACTCTCATTTTACCTTTTCAACCTGTGTCCAGTGGCCGATGAGGACAAGCCTGGGAACTTTAGGGTTTGTATAGCGATGAGGTGATGAAATGGCAATGAGGTCTGAAGGCCTTGATGCTAGAATAAGTTCATTCCAACTGACAGGTGAGGTGTATTTGTATTCAAAGTCAATAAAACCTCCTTGTATCCTGTCCATATGAAGGCAGATAATATTTCCCATGAAAAAGGCCATGGGGCCATATTGCATTGACCCGTTCACGTCACAGCACGCAAACTAACACGATATCCGGGGACCATGCACGTGCAAACTAACGGCATAGTCAACATTGGGGGCTGGGCCAGGCCCACAGTGCACACAGCCTCTAAGCATATAACTCATGTCTTTTAAACTGAATTGCGCCCCCAAATAGTCCATGCACTTGGCCTAAGAACAGGCTGCACCGACCCAAGCAGTATGCGTCGCGTTGTATTTTGATATATCGTTTGGCCGGTGCAACACCACCGCCTCATTAAACGGCCGTTTCTGAAGTACAAGATGCCAGTAAAGCCCCCGATGGTGTTGGTTACGCCCCCGGTGCCGAAACACACCGTCAGCCGTCCTGCTCTTATTACCGTAGTAAGCAAAGCCGACCGCAACCAGGTTCACACGGGAGGCTAAAATGGCCCGCCCCCAGCAAGCCATGCACCACCAGGCACGAGTTTGGCGAAGAAACAACAACGAATGTATCCTTAGGATATTACTGTGTTGACCCCCTTGCGCGGGTTGTTCGAGCGTCTTGCAGTGTGTAACAAGAAGTCGCCCCCAAGAGCAGAAAGAAGCAGGGCGCCCGATCGGCGGTGTTGGTTTTGGGGGGAGGCAAACTCCAACTCCCGGACGCGGTTAGCCAGTCAATGAGCCCTAATTGCCCACGCCTCCCCGGGCGGACGCTCGTCGTTGGCACGTATGCGTTTGCGCCGAGACCCCATCATCGGGTCGCTTGCTCGCCTGGTTCAGTGGGCTTGCAGAAACGGCCGTCCTCCTTCACGTCGCTTTACCCGCGCCTCAAATGCAACGCCTAATGCTGCTTTTGCGACGTTGGAGATCGGTCGACAGCAGCCGCCATAAGCTTTCAGCCGCTCTCCACCGTCTGTCAAAAAATACGGATGACAAGCAGGCCCAATCCATCTCTGCGCATTCTAGATCATATAATTGCTTTTCAATAATCACGTGTAAGGCGCGAAGTTTAGGTGTTGTGATATAACAGGAACGGGAGGGGGCACGGTTGCAGTCATCTCCCGCCCATCCAGATCGGCGTACTACACGATTCTTGGCGGGATTTGGATCATCGGATGACGTGTAGCTCTTGTTGTCTCCGTCAGTCGCATTCTTCGGAGTCAATTGAGGAGTATTGTGGTGGTATCCACGCGTAGCGGCAGGGGCTTTGCGGTGGCGTTGGAAGACTTTTGCTTGCTATACCGCTACTTAATTACTCGGCCTCGTCGCACAGTTCCTTCATGCTTGTGAGCGCTGCTGCGTCCGCACTCCACCGAGCAGTGATCTAAAAAGTAAAAGTGTAGCCAATGGGTGCTTTTCGTTGAATCTAGGAAAACTCCATGCAGGCCATAGTAGACTGGGGTGCTAGTTCGCATGTGCCAGAAATCCGTATCAATGGCCCAAGCCCTTTGCTCTTGCGCGGTCCACATCTCGGTAGTAACGATCCGCCGTTAATTCCCTCATCTTGCGGCCATACCTGGTCATGACAAACAAGCTGGCATTCCACACAAAGCCGATACCGGCAACTATGCAGTAGACGCGGAGGTAGCCGCTCGCCTGAAGCCAGGGGGTAATACCGTAGTTGATGGCGAAGGATAGCGTATTGCGAATCAGAACACATGTTGTCACCATCTGGCCCGACAGCTCCGGATAGCTTGACATGGCATACGCCAGGGCGGTCGAGACGCAGAGGGCGGAGTTGAAGGCGACGGCCACCTGTGACATGACCAGCGCGAACCAATGCAGGTGGTAGGTGACTGACAGACCGTAGAGCACCATGGCGAACGGCACGAGCACCACACTTGCAACGAAGATATAGAGCCCGTGCTCTGGCTCCGAAATACCCCCATTACGCCGCGCCATCCGTATCGTGAGTAAGCGGCCGCCTTTGCCGCAAAAGTATCCACTGGAAAACGGGCAAGGTGAACCCATGTCAGCAAGCGGCAATAAAGCTCTTTGCGCTTCTCTGATGTCGGTTGGAGCTTACCCCATGATAGACCCAAGGACACCCCCAGCATAGGCAGCGGCAACGGTAGCCGTGTTGAAACCGTACACAGTTGTGTAGACTGTACCAATTGTTGCGTTTTGCACACCCTGCCACACAAGGCTGTTTGCGCCGTACATAAGCCTTCAAATGCATAAGAAAGCATGTCAGTACACACGAGAGGAAGGAATTGGCTCCAGATCAGTCCTGCAGACATACCCAGCGTATACCACAGCAGGGTACGTAAAGCCCTTGAAAGGGGCTATGGCTATATCAAGTAGGCGATTGGGCCGCTTTTTGTCTTTAATTCCAAGCTTGTCCATATACGACTTCCTCGGCCAGAGAACCTCGCCTGGCTCACAAGCCTTTGAGGGGGCTGCCGATGAATCTTTAGCTTGGGCCGCCTGGAATGTCGCTCTGGTCTCTGGGACGATTGTAGTCATCGACTGCCATGTCGCAGCTGGACCCCGCGTCGAAGCGTGGCCTGGAACCCGGTCGTAGTTGGTCTCTTCCATCAAAAGGAAGCAGTAGACAAAGGCGATGGCGTTGAATATGGCGCACCACCACAAAGTCCACTTCCAGCCCATGCCGTAGTTGATAAATCCCGAGATCATCGGCGCCAGCTTGCCTGTCAGCGAGAGCGACCAGCCGTACCAGGCGAGGTATTTCGGTCTCTCGTGCACGAACCAGACATCGACGATGGAAATTTCACATAATGACTCCACGGGCGACCCAAAGAAGCCCAGGATAATTCGGTTGGCCGTGTACGTGCTCGTGGTGGTGCAGAGAGGCGCCGTAGCAAGAATGACAATGTTGGCCAAGAGAGTGAAAAGGTACACGGGGCGTTTGCCGTATTGCAGGGCGATTGCCTGCCAGAATATGCAGCCCCAACCGTAAAAGAGGAACTGAATAGCGACGTAAGTTGATCAATTTACTATGTGTCCATGTTCCACTCGGGTGCTCCTGGCTTGGGACTGGAAGCGCGAGGAAACAAGCAGGGTCTTCCACGTACCATAATACCTGTCCCATTGTTGATATCGGCCAGAGTCAGCGACGTAGCTGCACGAATGGGTGTGACAATGGAATAGACGGCGCTAGACGGGATAGCAATCATAATGGTGTACATAACCACGCAACTGGTTGCCAGGACCTTGCGCCGAAAGGTCCAATTCAGCGGATCCTCAGGGTCCTCGCTCGGGTTGGGGACCAGGATAATATCCGTCTGCCCTTTGCCCTCGGCGTGTTTGGAGATCTCATTTCCACCTATGTCAATCAGACGAACAGTCCCAGGCGGGAGACCTTCGTCGGCATGCATTGGCTCCCGAGTATCTTTGGCGGGCATGGTGAGCGGCAATCGTGGTTTGAAACGGGATCTACAGTCGTCAGTTACATTAACTTGTGACGTCGGAGGCAGCTTTATGAGATGTGTTCTTCAAAGTCATGAGGATGACTAGCAGCCGGCCCCTCTGCACGCTATCTTCGATTCTGGCAATCGTGGCCTCAGATGATATCAGCATCTGCAGCTCTTGGTGGTCGACATGCGTACTTATGGATACTTGTTGATAAGACCTGCCTCTTTGATAAGAAATGGTGAGAGGATGTGCGGGGAAGCTCCGATCGTGCGGAGACGGGCCTTATGCCTAGGCGGAGCTCCGTCTGGAGCTATAGGTCTTTCCCCGATGACACACGGGCGGAAGCTGCAGCAAGACGGTTGTGGTACAGCCCAAGTGGGGTTTATTCTGTCTTTTGACTGATAAGAAAGATGGAGGCAAGGCTTTCAGTGATAAGAAAGCCATTGGTTGCACACCCATGTAACGATGCAACCCCTGTATACATCGGTATGTCGGCCTGGCTACTCCGAAACACATCACCTGGCAATATAGCTTGGTAACCGCTGATATATAGGCACCGGGTTATCTGAAGAGCAAGTTCGTATACCCGTGAGGTCATGCAGTTGGTGAATGCTGAGGTACGGGCTTGTTCCCTAGGGTACATTGTTGCTTAGTTAGGATCTCCGTTATTTGTCTCGTTGCGCTTGTTCACAACTTTCACCTTTAGCAAAATGTGGACAATGGAGCTGGTGAATAGTGAACGTAAAGAGGAAGATGATTTATGATTACTTATTCTGGACATACAGAAGTTGCTTTTCATCCTGACCGAGTTATGGAGTATGTTATCAGACTGGTGGGACGAGCCACGGTTTGTGCCTCCACATTGACCGTGACCCTATAACAGATAGCCTCATTCATTGTAAAAGGACACAAAGTGATACAAATGTCTACATTACGGACTCCTCATGAATTACACCGTGCATCACGGAGTTTGGAAACAAGTTAGTATATGCAGATGGTCCTCCTTGATGCCTACTCAGCTCATTTCATGAAAAGTATTCCTAGGCCCAGTTATAATTGGTATATGAACAGGAATATTACCAGTGTTTTGTTATAGTAATCTTCCACTGGTCCTTATGCTTTTATTTACCATTGGCTCGGAAGAATATGACTATTCCGGGAATGGGTTTATGCCCATATCGCTACTTAGTGCCCTGGTCTCTCTAAGCACTTGCTTAAGCATTACGTCCCATATCAAACGTGACGGCTACTTAACATTGTGGTTTGCTATCCTACCAGCTAAAAGCATCGACTTCTAACTCGAACACGGCCTTCTCACGTTGTCCAAACCTGACCACAGCTAAGCGAACACTATCGCAAAGCCCCGCCGGACCGCAGACGACAACCCCGATTCTCTTCCAACCTGATTCAATCTCCTGTGCTAGGAGTGCATCCACATCTAACCGCTCGTCAATCAGTACAGCCTTGTCTGTGATGCCTAAGAGGGCTGTTTCGAGGTCCTGCACAAGTGATTGGGCCGTACTCTTGACACTCCATGCTAACTTCACATTGACATGGGCATGGGCCCATGCAAGGAGGCCGGTGATGCCGATGCCGCCCCCAATGAGCAGAACCCGGTCGCATTTGAGCACGTCTCGGCTACAATTGCCGCGGTACGGGCCATCAAGAAAGACCGGCAGATTTGAGTGCTCCCCTATGAGTCTCGTAGTACCATGGTGCTTTTTGATGTAGATTGAGATGCTATCGGTGCCTGTGCTGGCAGGCGATACCATGCTTCGAGGACCCTTGTTCATCTCAATATCACCTGAAGGCGGCGATGCATGTGGTGTGGTGAGTGAGTGTGCGCGGGAACGAAGAAGAGCCGTGGGGGTGACGGAGAATGGGTGGTTCTCCCAAGCGCGGAAAGGCTGCAGTGTAGGGAAGTGTATATATGCGTGGTATCCAGGCACAGCCGCCCACCTGACACCGGGGATGTCCATACGCACGATGTCCGGGCACAATTCGACCACAGTGGCACGGGGAACACCATTCTTCACCACGCGTAGCACGCGCCCTAGGCGGTCGAAGAACCACACGGCACATACCATATAAATCCAGAGCTCGTATACACCGGTCAGCCCCTTCCAGTAGTGGATATGGTACCAGCATCCGGCGATGGCGAATACAGCGAGGAGAATGTGCAGTACCAGGAATGTCTCATATGACGCACGGCGGAACCAGAAGACACTTTGTAAAAGCATCAGGACGAGACACAGGGTGGCCACGATACCCCAGATCCAGTATGGCGTGTGAACGTCGGCGTAGTATGTACCGAGGCTGACGTAAGCGGCCAGGAGAGTGATGGAGTGGACAATGGCATGAAAGGCGCACAGTCGCGCTACCCAACGGTGTAGGACAATAAAGGTGGAAAATGGCCAGTCGGTGATCCATAATAAGAAGTTGTTTCGTGATGAGAACAAAACGGTGAGGGGGAGAAGGGCGAACGAGATATGCCCAGTCCGGTAGCCGACGTAGGCCAGAATCTCTGCTCTCTTGGTGAAACCCCAGGGATGAGGGTACTCGAAGTTCTTATAGCTTATAGCGCCCAGGATAATGTTCAGGATTGCGAACATTACTATCCAAAGGCCTTGGCCCATTGTCGGCGCATTACCAAGCAGGTATGGCAGAGGGCGAATGTTGTATCCCCGGACGGCGGAGGGGTAGACAAGGTACGGCTTCAGCTTGTCGATGACGGCGTTCATAAAAGGGAGATGGCCGAGAACAGATAGCGCGACTGGTGTGGCCACGCCGATCGAGATGAGGACGATACTAGAGAGGCACATCTATTATCAGCACATCTATTCGTCGAGCCAGGCATTGCGAATGCGTTGGTTGACTCACACGTAGGTCGACTGTACCGCCTCCTCCCAGTCGAAAAAGCGATTGAAATCATACTGAAAGCTGTAGGCGGCATCCGAGATGAGCGCAGTGTAGTTCAACGTGTCGCCCGCTTGGAAAACTTGCGTTGGTGGCTGAGTGACATTGGCCAGGACGGCGCCGTATGACCAGTTCGGGGGGACGGCCGGGTCACCGGTGGCCTGGTCGGTCCAGTAGGCCTCGAGTTGGGCGGGCGAGACGCCGTCGGCGGCACAGCGAGTGCCCAGGCAGTAGGCCAGAGAGCCCAAGAAGTCCATATTCTGCGCGGCGCAAGGCGCCATGGGCGAACCGCCGTGCATGTGCATACCACCATCCATGGTATCGTGGTCCATGTCCGGACAGTCCAGCGGCGCCGAGCCGATCACGGCCCGGCACGCGTACGCGCACGGCGGATCGTACCATGACTGTCCGTAGCCCATGAGCCCCGTCTTGTGGCCGGCCGCAGGTACCGCGAAGGGGAGAAGCACCCATAATGCGCATTTCGGGACTGCGAGGACTGCCCGCATCGTGTTGAGGCTATCTGTGGAAATTGAGGAGGTTCCGGTCTTCAAGGGGAATCCGGACGGCGGGATCACAAGATCTCTGATCAACAAGGAGGGACGAGGACAACGTGGATGCGAACCGGCCCAAGAAGATTTTGGGCCGCTGCATGTGCAAACCAGAAATAAACAGGTGCATGTCCGTGTACCCGCACAGGTCTAAATGCACTCCGTATTTGGTACCAAGCGGTAACCGATTCTGGGTATGTGGTGCTACCGTGCCCATCCCGTTCCCCTATCAAAACTTGCTCAGCCTAAACCGGACGGGGACGGAACATGCGCAAAACGGCTCATTTCCCTATCCGTCGCCCAAGCCACTACTTTCACCAACCTGCAACTCGCCAAGACATCATCTCACCCCCCCCCCCCCCCCCCCCCTTCTCATCTTGGCCATAGGCCTCGACGCTTGCAGCTGGGCTTAACCACTCCACATCATGAAGGTCATCATCGTCGGCGGCCGTTTCGCAGGCTTGCCCTCCTATTTGCACCTTAAAAACAGTTTCCCCACTCCTGTCCACGTGAGATCATCATCTATGAAGCCCACACCCACCCGAGCTTCCGGCTGACAGTCAGTCGATGTCGGGGGCCCTGCCTGGGTCCAGCACCCTCACCGACTCTAGCGCCGTGGTCGGGAATGTCATCGCTTTGATTCCACCTAACCTCCAGCTCCTCTGCTACATCTACCAAGGTCTCCATGGCTACCGAAATGAAACCTACTGTTTTCGTACAGCACCAGGCCACCATCTTAGGATGAAGGCCAGGGGTGATAACAAGCTGCCACGCGATGGTACCATTTCATGTCCCAGGGCTTTCCTGCAAGGGTTTCTCATGGATATCACGGGCAAGAGAAACGTAAGCATAATTGCATGATGACTGGTCTCAGTTTGAACGAACCCCACGTAACTTATGTCCACATGCTGTAGCATTTCAGGAATCTAATATGGGTCAAGGTATATTGGTAATGGGGTTAGGACTACACACGTATTAAAATAGGTGAGGGGCTACTCTTCTCACAGTTCTCAGGGAAGTGTTGGTGGTTTGGCAAAGATGTAAGCTACACTTTCAATTTCATGACTAAAAGAGTGGTAGTCACTAGTTTCCAAATTCTCCACATTTTTGCCGTGATATCACGTCGTCTTTGCCGCTCAGTTGGCTTGGATTCGCTGTCAGCGCTTGGTAGGACTCTTGTGTTTATTTGTTGCCACTCACTTGGCTTGTTCTCAAATGTGAACAGTCGGCCCTTGGTGTTTGAAGCGTGCGTGCCGTAAGAGCGCTGCATGTTCAGCTCCTCTTCGCTAAGAGCCTTAGTCTCGACTCCGGCGGCGGGCCAGTCTCGCTTCCAGGGCTGGGCCTTGTCGTCAATAGTGAAGATTCGACCCTTGGTGTTAGACGCGTGCGTGCCGTAAGAGCGCTGCATGTTCAGCTCCTCTTCGCTAAGAGCCTTAGTCTCGACTCCGGCGGCGGGCCAGTCGCGCTTCCAGGGCTGGGCCTTGTCGTCAATAGTGAAGATTCGACCCTTGGTGTTAGACGCGTGCGTGCCGTAAGAGCGCTGCAGGTCCATCGCCTCGCGCGTTTGCTTGGCTGCGTCCTCGCCAAGGGTGCGGGGGAAGCTCTTCCAGGGCTGGATCTTGGTGGTGGACATTGTGAAGTACAACCTGAATGGTCAAGTATGGGAACTGAAGTGGTTCTGTTGCGTAAATCCTTCAAAAGACTTGGAAGATGGCGAGCTGTGCGTCTTTTCCCAAACCTCAATCGTCGAGGTTTTTATATTCGCCGTGGCTCGAACGTCTGTCGTCCTCATTTCTTCCCGACTCCATTGTGGCCTGTCGACGGCAACCTCCATGCATCTTGACTTCCCGAATAGCAACTGCTCTACCCTCGATGTTCCATTGACCCCTCCTCTTGTGTGTTTGATCTCCTAAGCAGACGCAAATGGGACATACCTTGGGCGCGATGACGTGATTGCGTGGACTTTATTTCTGATAAGGTACGCAACAAAGTGTGCATGGCACAATGAGCTGTTTTGAGCAAGTTAAACCCAGATCATGTCCGGAGCGACCGGTGACAACTGTCTCATACTAGACCGACGTTATGTGCTCTCAACTTTACTTGTGGCCCCATAGACCGATATGAGTGGACGGCGTGGATGTCAACTCGTGGCCCTATTCCCGCGACATTCACATGCATCGTGTGCCCTAGTGCGCATCTGAAATGTATGCTGGCCTGGATCGTCCTCGCTCCGTCGGTGTGGACGCATAGCCAACCGGACATCCCAACTCGCATATCCTAAGTGACGTTGGTTTCCTTTAGCAGCACAGACAGCCTTTTGCTTGCTTCTGGCCAGGTGGGGTGGTTCTGGGGTTGTTCCGTCGTGCCATCCATCCACTAAGGGGGTTTAGGTAACGAAACTTCAAGATGCCAGCGCACCGACGCATAATGTATGCACTCACTCTCTATCGCCCCCGCGCGACGCTTCGAACGTGCCATGGGTAGCAAAAGCGATGCATGATTACAGTTCGACTCAGTTTTCCCTTGATTATCTTCGCAAACCCGCTCGGAGTAATTTCCTGTTAAAAGAAATTGATGATGGTCTGCGGTGCTCGACCTGCCTTCTACTCATTCCCCCCCCCAGAGTACGAGCATCTTTCCGCTCGCTGTGATTCTGGTCACATAGCTCTCCTGTTTTCGAGCTTTTGGGAACGAGCAGAGGCCTTTCGTGAAGAAAGCTAGCCACCATGGCCGACACAGTCGTCTCCACACTTCGTTACGCCAACGCCGATAGTGAGGCCCTCAAGACGGAGAAGGCCTACATACTCAACTACACAGCCCCACCGGGGCTACCTAAGAGTAACTTCAAAATCGACTTTGTATCCGACATCAAGATCCGGAACCTGCGGACAGCGAACCTCGATTGGGACGAGAGCGGGGTGCGAATGGCCACGCTGGAAGACGGCATGCCAAAAGAGGCCTTCGTAGACGAGGAAAAGATCGAGAAGAACTATCTCCCCGTCGTCCACGACTGCCTGAAGCGAGTCTTGGGAGCCCAGGAGGTCTGCATCTTCGACTACATGGTCAGACGGCGCGAACCGGCTTTCCCATATCAGCCAAAGTCCAAAGACAATGCTCCACAGCCCGCACTGTCGGCACACATTGGTACGCGTGGCCCGCAGAGCTGCATCTCGTGGATTCCCGGGCCCTGCTGACGAACGCGGTTCCCAGACTACACCAGCGATGAGATCGCCGACCGGGTGCAAAAGTATTTCAAAGACAAGGCCGCCATGTACGGCGCGCGGCACTACCAGATCGTCAAGTGAGCCATTCCGTTGCCTCGCGGCATTGAGGGCGCGAGCTTGGTGGGGCAATCATACTCATCGCCTCTTGCTAGTGTGTGGAAGCCCCTCCTCGGGCCGCTGCGGGACTACCCGATGGCATATTGCGACGCCAAGACTATGGATCCGCGAACGGACCTCCTCGCAGTCGACGAGGTCTTCCCGACGGTGGCCAATGAGGTTTACCAGGTCCTCTACAGCCCCCGGCACAAATGGTACTACGTCCCGGACCAGGAGACGCACGAGGTAGTCATCTTCGCCGGCTACGACTCCCGGACGGGTCAGGCTATGGCGGTACCCCATTGCTCGTTTGATCTAGGGGAGAAAAGCTCGGGCCAGTGCCGGGAGAGCATCGAAGTCCGGGCCTTTGTTTTCTATGGGGATAAGTAGGTAGCTATAGGAACCGCGTTGAGCCATCAGGTGTGCTTTTTGCCATACATGGTGCAATGATAACCGATACAGAGCCAGTCTTCCTGCGTGAAATTGCGCCTCGGTATGCTTCAAGCACGACTCTATAGCTTTATTGTAGGTATGCGGCTTCAATGCAACGCTGAACTGCTTCACATCCCTGCATGTGCATTGGCAGATGGGTCAATGTTTAGATTCTGCGCGGGGCTGCAACAGGAGCCTTTTCCCCCATGATTCGGTACTTCTACCCTCTCTTCGAGAACACCAATTATAACTTGCTCACCTGCATGCTCAGACGAGGCTAGAATCTGCAACTCCATGCATGAGCTTGGACTGCCAAGTCATGCGCGCTCGGCAACAGCCGTCTGGTCAATGCCAAGGGCGGGCCAGCCGGATGAAGATTCTCAACGTGTTTGGAAACAAGTGATCCCAAGTCATCACTTGAAGTAGTGCCCAGGTCTGTGGTATGGAAAGGCACGTTCGCGGTTCTGACGCATCCGGCATAGCTGCTGCCGGCATGGAGGCAAAGAGGAAATGGCGACAAACACCGGAGTCGTCGGGCGACCCGGGGCCACGTCAGGTTTCAGCAAGTTACAGCATCATAGCAATTCTATCGGCTAGATCACTCATCTTTCTTGGTCAACCTGTCAGGTGGTGTCAAGCGTAATTAGCCCGCAGCCCATCAGAATCAAGCCAAAGCCATGCTGGGAATCATACATACCGCACATGGGGATCGTTTGAAGTACCTTTATCTGCTCCAGACACATCTATTTCCTTGGCATCGAGACCATCCCCCTTCGATAATAGTGCCACCATGTCTATTGCCGAACAAGCCCGAGAGGATTACGATGCTTTAGCCTCGACGTATGGCGACTACTCGGCTCTGCCATCGGGCCGGCTCGAGTCCCAGCTCGTCAAGATAGCACTGGGCGACTGCGCCGGCCTTGCCATCCTCGACCTGGGCGGCGGCACCGGGATCCACGCCCGCGAGGCCGTGGAGCTCGGAGCCGCCCGGGTGGACGTGGTCGACATCTCGCCCGGCATGTTGCGTGTGGGGGCGGACCACGAGAGGGCCCTAGGCTGCCGGGGCATTATCCGCTTCTTCCAAGGGGACGTGTCGCAGTCGCTGTCGCACCTGGGCCTGGCCGAGAAGGTCTACGATACCGTGATGGGCAACTGGGTCTTCAGCTTTGCCGACTCGCCCGCGATGGCGCGGGCCATCTTCGGCAACATCGCCGTCCACCTCAAGCCCGGCGGGCGTTTCGTCGGCGCCCGGGATAATGACCCCTGGAGCCCGGCGCTCCAAGGCGGCCGATACGGTGGCTCGTGCAAGTGGGTGAGGCGCATCCCCGGCGGCGTCCGGTACCGCTGCGTCTTGCATTCGACGCCGCCCATCGAGTTCGACGGTGCGTGCTTGGAGACCATCTACTCGGGGTCAACGCAGATGTGGGAGCAGTTCGGCTTCATGAAGGTGGAGGCGGTGCCGTATGAAAGCGCCGAGGTGGTGCAGAGAGACCCTGATTTCTGGCAGGCTTTTCTGGAGAGGCCCAACCTGGCAGTCGTCCGCGCCTACATGGGATGCTGATTGAATGCAATCCTCGAATGGCTTACTTGCAGTACCCCATGCCTCAATCACATTTCAAGGTCTTTAGTGATTGATGACCACTGTGGAATTCTCTTGTACTGGCTATAAGAAGGTCAACGTCTTCTTGTCCAAAGGCAGCTGTGAGCACAATTTTACACCTCTCGACTTTTTTTGGACAACTGTCATCGGGCTATGACCTGATTAGCCATGCGGAATTGCATTTGGTGCCATGTTTCGTAGTTGATGGCTGACCTGTGGCATGTTGTGATCGGCCACTGAAGGCATGACCATCAGCGGCTGTCAGTTAAAATATTTACCCCCGTACATCAAAGCCTCAGCTAGTCAGTAGGGTATGAAGTCTCTAAATGGTAGCAGTTGAGTGTCATATCATGACTACATAGGGGTGAAAAGAATGAATAAGATGGCATATGTTGAATCTCTTGCGCCATCGACTGAGTAGTCTACGGCACTCTTTTTATAAGGTGCACCCTGTCCATCCAGGGCTCCCTCATTGGTCACACATGAGTCCCGGGTACTGTCTCAATATTGTCTCGGAGAAATTCGGACATCAGGTCTGTCACGCAATGTCTACATTGCCCTTATCATCATTATCTATGACAGTAAGTATGTTATAGCAATCCCAACCCCGGTAAATATGTTTCATAGGAAAAATGAGGCTGTGTTTGAGGTCTGTACCACCCTGTGCTGTCTGCCCTAGGAGCTGCACTGTGATTATAGCATTTGGCGAGAACGGTAGACCCCCACCCATCCGAAGTCAGGCGTTCGGGGACACCTGGTGGCCCAAGGCCATCCCCAAGTTGGACAACGTGCTCAAGTGGGTGTCTATTTGCCAGTTTTCCTATCGACCGAGGACACATCTCAGGTGGGTTGCTTTACAGCCCTGCTTCCTTTTCGATTTCCTCGCGGCTAGGGCACCACTTATCCTGCAAGCCCCGGTCGAGGCTGCGCTCGTAGACCGACTTGGGCCACCATTCACCCCAGCTCGTGAGAAAGATCTGCTCTGGGTCCGCGGGGAGGTCGGTGGTTTCGAAGGCTCGAAGAAGGCTCCGGGCGCCTATTCGGGGTTTTCACGCTTGCGTTAGCCGGCTGCCACTGCCGCCTCCTCCCCCGCCACGACACGACACCCTCGCCAACAGGGAAACGCCAAAGGCGGCGAAAGAAAGAGGTAGACAACTCACCTTCCTCGACCGTCTTGGCGTCGTTCGAGGCCATGGTCGGGCGTTTCTCCGTGTCGGCGTGCCGGAAGATGCCCGTGTCGGGGATCAGGCCGGGCGACACGGCGACGACGGTACAGATGCCCTGCAGCGCGCGACGCCAGTAGTGCGCGCCTAAGAGCTGCACGAACTTGGACCCTATGTACGCGGTGAACGCGTCGGCGCCGCCATCAGCCCGCATATCGTTGTCGAGCTTGGCTGCGGTTTGTGAGGGCCCGTCAGCGAGGGCTCCAATGGCCCCAAGTCGCTGCTTGAGAGGGAAGCAAGCAGCGGCTTGAGAGGGGCGGAACGGGTGCCGAGTTCAACTCACCCGGGTCCCCGTTGCGGACGGCGCCCGACGATACGACGACGACGCGGGACTTGGAGGCCTCGAGCGTGTCACGGAGAAGATGGACGAGGTAGTGCTGGGCTGCAGGCGGGTGACGGGCTCGGCCCCTTGTCAGAGTCTGCGCCACATTGGCCTCGGAAAAGACCAGCAGGGAAGACGAGCGCGCTCACCCAGGTGGTTCACCAGGAAGGCCTCGCACCAGCGGGAGCCGTGGGGGCCCGGGCCGGCGGCGGCGCCCTTGGCCAGCCCGGCGTTGAGGAAAAGGCAGTCGAGCTGGTCCGTCCCAAGGGCGTCGCGGGCGTGGCCGGCGAAGGCGCGCACGCTACGCAGGTCCGTCAGCTCGGCGGGCAGTACCGTGACGGCGTGCTTGCCGGCGTCGAAGCCCAGCCCGGCAAAGGCAGCCTGTGCGCGTGCGACGTCCCGCGCCCCCACGATCAGCCGGTGCGGCGCGCTCTGCGGGTCCAGGAGGACTTGACGGGCGGCCTCGAGGCCCTGGGCGCGTCACTGGTCAGCGCTGAGGCTCGGCATTGGCGGGTTGCGGATGCCAACATAGAGGCGGAAGGGGGAGGGGGCACGGATGAGGCAGTAGATGCCAACAGAGAGCGCGAGCAGGCGCTCTTGCGCCGAGGGGAGACCCACCAGTCCCGAGGACGCGCCCGTGGCAATGATCACCTTGGAAGCCATGCGGTGCGCCTGGGCGACTGCAGCGCCTGGTAGACAAAGGAGGGTCGGCAAATGCGAATGTGCCGTTTGCCGTCTGGCTTGCACGAGACGCGGCGGATGCTTTCTCGGCCAGGGAATGTGCGTCCCAGTGCTCAGCAGCTTGCCAGGTACATAGCGACGTACGGACATGTGGGAGGGGTAGCATCCCTAGCCCCTCACCGCTGACGCGGTCCCTACGTTGCTCCGACCCGAAGATTGGCTTTCGCGCCACATCCCGCTGCACAACCACCGTTTCCCCGGGCTGACCGGCGGCGTGATTGATGCATCCCAGCGCCTTTTGCCCTGACTTGAGCCGGCTGGTTTGTTGGCAGACTCGCCCCTCGGGGTCCAATCTGCGGGCGGAGTCGGCCTATTTCGCGTACCGTTCGGGCGACGGAGAGGAACGGGGCGGGGTCGTCAGTGTAAGCGTGGGGGTTTTTACTTGTGATGTGACCCGAGCAACGCCCGCATTGCCGCCTCTGCGTCGGCCCCCACCTCCGGCTCGGGTATTGAGCAGAACCATGGCCTCGGTCACAGCCATTCCGAGACGTCGCCAATCCAGATTCTAGCGCCACCGCCGTCACCAGCTATCTATACGAGCGCCTGTTGTTAGAACAAGACGTCAATACAGCCCCGCCGTCACACCTCTACCCCTTGAGCCGTTCTTGAAATGCAGTCTTGCGTGCCTGGCCAAGACAGACCACCACCAGCTCCTCCCCGTCATCGATGCCAGGGTATTGTTCTGGAAAAGATCTACGACAGAAAGCTCGGTCTGCCATCTGTGCTTCAACTCGCACCTAGTTTAGGCGAGCTGCGAGGATGTCCCTCCAATCCCCAGGAACTCAGTAATAGCGGGCTCAATGACTCTCTCCCGTGGATGCATACGGTCGACCCCCAAGACATTGCCCCAGACATCAAGTCGGCACTTCTGCGAATGCCTCGGGCTATCTGAAGACCCCGCGCCGGATTCCGCATTGTCCTGAAGCATCTCGGAAGCGACGAGGAGCTCAGTGATAGCGCCACGGTCTACCTTGCCACTTTGAGTCCGCAACAGCGTCAACGCGGGGATCACAGCGTCGAGGTATGTCCCGGCTAGTAGGGTAGACATCTGTCGTATAATCCTACCGAGGTGGCGCGCCATTTTGGCATCGTTTGACCCCATGATGTGGTCCGCCGGTGAGACCGCCGCATGGGCCGCGAGCTACAGACCTGTCCCTTTACCGAGTGGTGTGACCACAGCTTGGTCGATCAGGCCGCCTGCAGCCGTCTCGACTGGCAGTTCGATCTCCAGCAGCGTTCTTCGCATGCCGGGGATCTTAATTTGCGTGTCGCCCGCCATCCGGACCCGCACCACCAGCGTCCCATCCGCGTTCAACCTTCCGCGGTAAACCCTCACGCCCAACCCCGATGGGTGGCGTGGGCCCGGAGGTGTGGTGCGCGTCAGATCTCGTTGAATGCAAGGCGGTCGTTGGCGATGGCTCTTTTGCCTTTGAGCTACGCCTCTGCTCTGATCGATTCGAAGCTGCGCGTCCCGACTTGGCGGTTCATTGGACCAGAAAGGCACAGTCGCAGCGGCGGTCGGTTCAGGTACAAACCGACGCACCCCTCGTCGACTTCTGCCATGCACTGCAGAAGCAGGCCGTAAGCAACGACGAGGAAATGGGACACCGAAGTTTTGACACTTCTCACCGCTCCATGAATCCCCTAAGCCGTTGCCGTGCGGAGATGAACTGTAGCAGTCACGGAGGCGCAGGTCTTTAATGGTTTCCGTGAAGTGAACTCTGCAATGGGTAGAACAGGCAGTGGTGGCGGGGTGTCAAACGATTCCTCTGTCCAGTACTTCTTTTCTGCCGCCATTTGCCGGTTCTCCAGTTCGAGTGACGGTGTCTTAGAGAAGTACTGCGCTTGAATAGATTTCTTCCCACCTGGCTCTGCAATACTTAATGGTAGTAAGCGCGTTTCGGATGATACCTGTGGGATTTGGATTGGACAGAAAACCCCGGAGCCCCCAGTAAACATTTCACCGAGTCAAAGCAGCGTCAGGTGCGGTAGCGAAAGCAGCTCAGAGTAGTCAAAGCAGATGCGGTGACCGGTACCCTGCACTCGAGCCACGGGGCAGGCGGCGGATGGACTTCTCGCCATATTAAGCAGTGAAGGCCTGTCCATCGCCGGCTGGACACATTAAACTGCTTTTTAAGAGCTCCCCTGTACAATGAATGCAGACGCCGTCCTTGGAAATTGTCCAGTATCTTATGTTTAAGTTTCATTAGTCGGGTTTCTTGAGAAACCATGGGTTGGCCTTGAAATTCGAATCAATGTACGGTCCATTGAGACCGTCACCGAGGTTTCCTCCTGTAATTCCCTCTCGCGGAACGTCTCAGACTGGGATACGGCGTAGTAACTATCCCTCAGGGCAGTGGCCGCCATGGCAGGAGCGACGGTATGGGTGGCCGTGGGTATGGGGCAACAGTTTGGTCCTGGTCCTAAAATCCTTTTGCTTTTAGCTTGCTTTCGCTTCATACTGCAACCGTCTTTCACCAGCCTCGAAAGCAGCAGGTCGACACTGCATCATAGAAACGGACGGTCAGCATTCTTCAGAACCCCCCCCATTGTTGACGCACGGGCGACGGGGACGCATCGACAAATACTCACTATAGAATGACGGGGAACGCACACTCGACGGTGTAGGCGCAAGAATCCAACGTTCGAGCTGTGGAATCAGGAGTACGTGACGGGACAAGAAAGTAAAATGTGACAGTCCTGGAAATGCCGGCCAGAGCCAGCATTCCAAGGCGAACAATGGTGCTTTTCATCAGGTAGGGGTAAAGGGGGCTGGACGGCAGTCTTTCTCGGCTAGAAACGCGTGATGCGGAGTAATACTTCATTATCAGGGTACAGGAGGCAACGATTTCTAACAAGGCGATAAGAGAGAAGAAAACCACATGCAGGTAGTAAACAATCCTGTTATTATCGACCGAACTTTCCGTACCGAGAACGGAGCGCACGCGGAAAGCAGCAATGGAGGTGCGGACCGTAGTCAGGGC
This sequence comes from Nigrospora oryzae, assembly GCA_016758845.1. Classification (NCBI taxonomy): domain Eukaryota; kingdom Fungi; phylum Ascomycota; class Sordariomycetes; order Amphisphaeriales; family Apiosporaceae; genus Nigrospora; species Nigrospora oryzae. The sequence continues at coordinate 2,249,306 of JADKYO010000007.1, read as the reverse complement.
GGCTGCAAAACACCAGAATATGGCCATAAATGCCAGTCGAACTCGGCCGCTTAAAAGCTGTACCAAGATGAAGTAGGAGTAGAAGTTGATACCGGCTTCTTGGATCTGGATGGTTCATTTCAGTAATTAGATGTCTGCAAGCAACCCTCGAGAGGGCGTATCCTCCAAGGGGAGTGTCGACTGACCAACCAGAACATGTCGGACAAAAAGGTCGCCGCCAAGTATCCGCTGACGGCCTTCCTCGACAGGGCCGTGCTCTGGGAAATGCCATTGGCGAAGAAACCAACGGCGGTAAAGCAGTAGATGGCGTTGGCCAGCGTCCCGGCGGCGGAGACGACGATGGGCACAGTGGTAAGTGACGAGTGTCCCGTGAAGGTCGCGACCATGAGCCCGGCAACGAAGTTGACGAAGCATAGGGTGGCAGCCGTGCCCCACGTCTTTTGCAGCACGTCCATCTCTCCAATGATTATGCTTTCCATCGTCGTGTTCATTGTCGGTTTCAGTGGTGTCGGACTGCCGATGCTTCTGGGTCGGAAGAGCGGAGTGCGGTCGCGAGAGAAAACCTTTTATGCAATGCACTGGGGGGGGGATGTAATGGAATCAGTGCAGCGGCCAATCGCCCTTTGTTGCACCGCCCGGCAGCTGTTCCTCGACAGTGAGAATTAGCTCTGTGACGCATCTGCCCAACGCTATTCTGTTGCCATGAACTCATCTTGAATAAGAGACATTCGAGGGAAGTGTCCCACGTGCGGGTTGGGAATGTGTCAGGAAAGCCCAAACCCTTCTTTTTGTGGTGCGGCGATAGCATAATGACGAAAATTCGAACAAGAGCCCAGGCACGGGTACTTGCGCTAACACGCTACCAGACTGCCCGACAGCCGATGGCCGATTCAAGGCCCTGCGCTGCCGAGCCGCCGGCTCCTTGCATTTTACTACGTTGTACCGAGTCCAACCTTGTGTATCTGACTCCTGCTCGGCGCCATCTTCTGTCGAATAGAGCCCTGTATAAGACGGGAAACCCTTGTAACCCCGGTCTTAACGAATTGGTCTCGGATTTCCCTCGTATCAGAGAAGGCGGCGCAGCCTACCGCAATACTGGCTTTGGATATTCTGCAGCCGTTGTTCAGGTTGCCAAGCGCCAGTCCCGACTGGCAACATGAATGACTCGGGGAACCGCGACAATAATGGGATGGGGAATTGGGCGCGACGTTGAGAGGGGTTGACGGGGAGCGGAGTGGGCGTGACGGGATCCAAAACAAAGTATTTCTTTGGCAGCTAACCCCACACAGATACGGATGAGCTTCTCTGCCTACTTGTGCCTTACCGCCTCGCCACCTAGATGGACTCATGCGCATTCTCGACCAACATCTGCACATATTCATCGAACCAGGCACCCGCCCGCGGAGCGCCCTCGTAGCCGCACTCGCCGTCGCTTTCTCCGCCGGGCTTGATCCACACGATGCTGTCGACCAGCTCGTTGTCGACGGGGGTGCCGGGCTTGGTGCCGAAGCCGGCGGGCGCCACGTTGCACCACTCGCCCCACTCCTCGCGGGCGCCGGCGGCGGCCACGCGCCCTTGGTCGATGATGAAGCGGGTGGGCAGGCCCTCGGCCTCGAGGTGCGGCGCGAGCGACTGGGCGTAGTGCGACTCGTCCCAAGAGTTGCTGTACTCGGTGAAGTTCTCGCGCACCAGCGCGTTGAACTGGTTGTAGTTGGAGACGTTGGTGGAAAAGCCACGGATCTTGCTGCCGTTGCCGGCCAGGCGGACGACCTCCCCAAAGATGGCCGCACCTGTCATGATCGGGTCAGCGAGGTTGCGCCCTCCCTCCGATTTCCGCCAAGGGGGGGGGAGGGGGGGGGATAGGGTGGGTGGGACGTACTCGGAGCCAGGTTGTCGTCCCAGCCAAGCCAGCCGCCATGGGCGGCATCAATGTACAGGTTCACGTGGTCGAACTGGAGGCTGCGGATGGCGGTGGCAATGCCCTGCTTGTAGACTGGCTCGGCCTTGGCGCAGGCCTCGATGCCGGTGTTGGTGACCAGGTTGGCGAGGGAGTCGGGCTCCAGAACGACCGCAAACGTCAGGTCAGTCGCAGCACCCAGCTTCTCGACCCAAGGAGCGAGGTACTCGGTCTCGTAACGCTCAAGGCCACCGTTCTCGCTGTCCAGCTCGCCCGCGCTCTCTCCCGCGCTGCAGTCGCGGTCCGGCAGGTTGTAGAGCACCAGCCCAACAATCTGGGCTTCGCCCGTCTCCTCCTGGACGGCACGGGCCTGGGATATGGCAGCATCGATGTTGGGGAGGCTGGCAATGTTGGACACCCAGACAAAGGTGCCGATGTCCTGGATGGCCCGGACCTTGTCGGCATTGGCGGTGTCCCCTCGGCTCACAAAAGCCGCGTGGGTCTCGTCCAGCTTTTCGGACCACTCCGGGTTTGCAAACAACTTCTTGCCGTCAAAGGGGTTGGCATCGGCTGCTTCGCCGCGTCGGATGGACGCTGGGGTCGATGGCGATGCCTGGCTGAAGCGCATGGGCTTGGCCGTGACCGACGTCGCGGCCAGCACTGCGAGCAAATCCGTCGCGCGCATATTGGACTGCGGTGATCAAGACACTGTTTCGGGCTAGACGACGAGGCAGGAGAGGCTTCCCTCTTTGAAGTGGGCAAGGCGAGAAGACAGTGAGAGGATGCGGAACATGGAGCTTTTTCGATGCTAGATACGAGGCCGTCTTATGTTTATTTGCTGGAGACAGCGACGTTGGCCTTTGCCATGTCGCCGCCTGTAGGAGTTTGAACCAACACGTGATAGCCCATGTCTTGAAGTAGCATTCGCAATCTCGGGCGGGTAGCCGGCGGGATCTCCATTGCCAAGAGACTTGTCATCTGTCTTGGCGTGGGCACTGAGCTCCGTCCTGCCCAAACATGCATATTAAGGGGGGCATTTTCCTTGCCCAGGGACTTGTCGTTCTCTTGGACTGGGTTGCATGCTCCGTCTTGCCTAAAGACGCACTCTATGACGTGTAGTTGCTAAGAATTGCCGGAGGCTCAGGGACCGGAGGTGGGAACTGGCAATGATCTACGGCTTAGGCAGCCTCGAAAGGGAAGGTTGTGGAGCTGGCCAAGACGGCGATGGCAGCGCCAAGTCTGTTCCCGCGTCTCCCTTTCAACGGTCTTCGGCCCGGGGCGGAAGTACGGATGTAGAAGCGGAAATTTGGTTTCATGCATGGCTTCTTTCGCCACGTGGCAGTAGGGTTCGCCTCAGGGACAGAAAGGGCAGAAGAAAACCCATGGGACGCTGGAGGGCATCGGCTTTTCTATTTTGCGCTATGCCCACCCAGGCAGCAGTAAACTGACCGGCTGCGAGCAGCACGCCTGGTTAACGAACTACTCGAGGTTTTCGTTTGTATAAGGACCGTCCATACTGTCCCTTGGATCGTTGTTTCTCGTGTCCCCTGGGTGCCTTCTCCTTGGCATTATATAAACTTAAATATGCAGTACCTTTAAGTCCTTAATACGTATAAAGATCGGGTGTCGGGAAGCAAACTTACTACAAGGTCAACACAGGCTAGGAACCAGTTAAACGCTGCCACCTAAATGCTGGACAGAACATGGCTCTAGCTTGTGTGCGGGAGCCAACACGAGGCGGCATATCTGGGTCACGCGTGTGGACATGAGCTGGTAGTCCCAGGCATCGTTGATCCAGTAACTAGCCACGCAGTCGCTGCAGTCAAAGAGTGACGAACGCTGCAGGAACGCCAGGTCGGTGGCGGGCTGCACGTCGCCCAGGGCATATCAGTGTTGGAATCCTAGATTTCCCAGCCTAAAGGAGGCGCAGTTGGGATCGTGAGCGACGCCGACCTTGATAGCGTCAAACACATTGCTCCCAGGCCATTGAGTTCGCATCTGACAACTTTGGCAAGAAGGGCTGCTGCTGAGCGGTGGCTCCTATTCGAATCGGGTGTTCCATAAGCTCATTTGACTCGAAGCTATGCTCGATACAGCTCCTTTCCCACTTCCACAGAGCCATGCTTTCAAGGGGGTCCGTCGGCCATGGTCGATGGCGATTGGTAGCGTATCCCTGTCTAATCAACCACCAACTGCTGCACGCAGCAGCGAAGAGCTCGTTGGAAACACCACCACTGCCGATCTGGGAAAAAGGATGAGTAGGACAAAGCAAACGGCTTAGTTCAGCCGAAACAAATGGATGTTGCTGGAGAGCACGCGTGCTTTGTGATCGGGGTGGGGAGGGGGGTTGGCAAAAACAACCAAAGGACTATGAAGGACGCCGGCTACTACGGATGTCCGGCCTTGAACCCGAATGAATCATGTAGGAGCCCTTGGTGGCTACATTCGGCTGTGAAAGCCCATCTGCTTCGCTTTCAGCCGCAAAAGTCGGAAAGAGGGAGTCATAGTAGTCATGGAAGTTCGCATTAACACTACTAGGCTTCCGGACCCGACCGCGCACAGCACTCGGGGGTTTGGAATGGATATTGCGCCCTAACAACCGCCAGCTAACAATATTGAGTGTTTGTGCTTAACCTTGACCAACAGGCTCCCACGACGTTGCCATGTCTCCGGGCACTCCGGCCGTGCCCACGCCTATTCTTCCTCCTCTTCCGTGATAACGTGCCCTAGGGCCTCGACAGCCTGTACGCCTACCAGAGTCTTGGTGGCGACCGTAGCACGACCTGCTGCTGGGGCCCCGATTCCGAGCAGACCCTCCTGCGCCAAAGCGAAATAGCCTAACATAGGAGAAACGGGGTGCGCGCGACCTAGTTGCCAACACGGTCACCACGGCAAAACGCACCGCCATCCCTACCGGAGACCGACGCCTCCGACAGAACCGACGTGACCGCCCGGTTTTTCGGCTTCTGTGCCGGCTTACGGGTGGCGGAGAACGGTCGTGAACATGGCCCTGTTCTAAGGCGGTCTCGATCCTAGGAAGGTCCCCCTCGGCCTTCCTCTCTGGCAAGTCTACTCCGTCATCGGCAATGCAGCCCATGTGCCTGGGATGGGGATAGTCCCGATGGACCATGCAAATCTAAGGGACGGAGGGTCAGCTGTTTCGTAGCCAAACACAGCCTACAACGGCAGTCACGAAAAATGGGTGTTCCCTCAAAACTGAAAAAGGGTCTTCGCCCACGAGGGCCCAGTGTCTCTCTATGGGCAAGAACATTATAGTACAGGCTCACTCCTCCTCCTCCTCCTCCTCCTCCTCCTCAGCGGCGGTGGCGGCCGCGGTGATAGTGGTAGGGGCGGGGGCCATGGCGGCGTTGGCAGCGGCGAGGCCGTCTATGCTCCTGGCTCTGGGATTCCCCATCCTCGGACAGGGAGCACGAGCAGCCGCTCATGCCGCTACTTGCCGCGGCTGCGGTCCTTCGGCGCGTCACGAGCCCCCTTACTGCCGTCCTGCAAGGAACCTCGAATGCAAGAACCCATGTGGCTGCCTTTGCGACTTTCCACTGCGGGCCGACGCACGTCGGTGCAAATGGAATTGGTTCCGTCCCGCCTTCCCGATGCTGGGTACTGTACAGTTGGAAGCGCGAGGTCTCAACGTCCTGGCGTTCTTTGGGGGCTTTCACAATCAGCCAGCACTACCGTGGCAGCTTCAGCAACCGGCTACGCTCGAACGAGCCGGCCTCCCTTGTTTCCCAGCCCGGACCAGCGCTGGCGCCCATGTGAGGGGGGAGTCGGCTTGCCCGGTGTCGCCTGCCGCCTGGAAGTGATGGATCCGCGGGGGCAGCTTTTCATTCCGACTTCCCCGGTTTGCTCGCCTTGCCTCCATCTGCTGGTACCCAGGCTGCTGACACAGGTAACCACGCTCTCCCCCGGATTCTGGCTGTACACCTCGGAGACGGTGGAATCGGATGCACGCCAGGGAAGAGCGAGCCCGTCATGGAATGTCGAGTAGGAAGCCGCAGGAAGGGTTACTCTGCAGGAGAATCGCTACTCCCATCCCATCGCAGCCTGTGGCATGGCAAGGGCAGGTGCACCGCCCGATGGCAAGACGCAACGCCAGCTACAAAACCGGGTTTCGGCGACAGATTCGATCTGACCTTGATTCCTTTCTCTCTTTGACCACTATTGACCACTACTGACTACTAATAGCAGCAGCAGCAGCAGCAACAGCACCATAAGAACATGTTCGCAATCGCCGCCGCGGTGGCCAGCGGCCCGCCCGCTCCCGCCGCTGCCGCCGCGGTGGATGAACCCATCCCGATGTGGATGGTGAATTACCTGCTGGTGGCGGTGGTGGCCCTAGTGGGGGTGGTGGCCATCCAGGCGGTGTGGATATACTGGTTGCGTGGTAGCTTCCAGGCGGCTGGGGAGGGGGGGTGCCTCCACGGTGGTGGATGTTTCCACTGCCGTGTCGCTAGGCCACCCTCCTTGGCCGTCCTGAGGGCCAGCTACGGCTGGGCGGGTGAAGCTTTCACCACCACCGCCGCCGCCGCCACCGCCGCCGCCGCCACCGCCGCCGCCACCGCCACTGGCCCGCCGCCGCCACCGGCCCGCCGCCCGCCGCCGCCCCCGCCGCCGCCCGCCGCCCGCCGCCGCCACCGCCCACCGCCGCCGCCCCCCAACTCCCTTTCCTCTAGCGATTGTTAGCGTAGTGATTCAGTTTTTCTTCGGCCCACGAATCCTTTCGCTTACCACGTGACGGTGCCATTATTGTTTATAAAGACATGTTACAATTAACAGGGGATTTCAGCATCCCAAAGCCTCCAGTTCATCTGCAACGATCCGAGTCCACCATTCGACCCAATACCCAGCCCAGAAGCACGCCTGGGCTATCATGGTCCAGCCCATAGTCTCGCTGATGGTCTTGCAGCTAAGTGCTGCATGCAGAATCGTCCATGCAGAGACACTGACGAAGCCCGCAAATATAGGTTGCGCCCGTGCGAATGTCCAGAGGGCACTATTCATCTTATACTGCCATCGAAGATCGTCATGCAAAGCCAGTAAGAAGATCGTCACGGCGAGACTGTGTATCGTTATCCCGCATTGGGATGAGTCGCTGGCAGTATAGCAACCTGGGCGAAGAAGCACCACCGCAAGGATGACACATTGTAAAACGGTCAATGCGAGGCAGAACCGGCTGAGTGGAGGGTTCGGACTTTTGACTTGTGAAAATTGCTGTCTCGAGGGAGGGCCGAGTTGCAATCGATTAAGATCGTCGATAAAATCCGCTCGCCTGAGTACGTGTATCATGACAGCCATCATGACTGCTAAGAACAATAGGAAATAGTAACTGTGAACGAGAACGAAATCGTCCATAAGAGACATGGTGAATATAGGAATAGAGTGCTGCTGGAGAGCGTCCCTAATGTGTGCATGAAGGAACAAGGTAAAAGAGCGTTGGTCATGAGAAACCTTTGATCTCTCGCATGCTTGCAATGACGGTAGATTGTGGGCGCAGGAGCAGGCGGAGCAGGCGTTGTAAGCGTTGCATGAAAATGAAGAGAGAACATGGAAGAGAAGCCCATCTTTCAAAGGCCTGGCGGGCATTCACTTCATAAATAGGCAGAGGGGTTTTCGCCCAGGCTGAACCTAGCTAATAAGGAAGGTCATAGTACTTAAGGTGGCGCTGCGTTTGGGTTGGGCTATCGATTCTCTCTTCCAAACCTCAACTTTTACTTCAAGCTGTTGAATCTTCTTTGCCCTCGTGACAATTCCACAATTTTCGTGTGTGTAATATCCTTCAAAGGGGCCCCGGAACCTGCGCCATGCCAGTCCTGTGTACCAAAACCCAAGCCATAGAATCATGCTCAGGCGAGCTGTGATACTGCGGCGCTACTTTCCCTCCTCGACAAGACTCCGACGAGTGATGACACACCAGTGCACGTCCCTGGATGGTCTTCGAACATGGAAGTCGACAACATGACGGTCCGCGTATCAGTCATTTCAGGAAAGGGTTGTGGACTGGGGAAAGGCCGCGTGGTGGCTGGCTGCCTGCCTCCCCACATGATGGAAGAGGGCAATGTTGTGACCCAAATCTTGCTCGATCTAGCGGCCGATACTAAGCCGAGGCAGGCGACTGCTCGTAGAACCATGTGGGTTCCAGATAGCGGTGCGAATCCTTGCCCTCATTATCTGTTCGGTACAGAAGAGGTATGTTTGCTCATGTGTATACGCTTTTAAGGAAGGTGTTTGTTCTGTATGTTTATAAGTTAGCATAGTTTCCCCAAAGAATGCACCCTTCTATTCTTTATAGAAGGACAATTGAAGTAAATCGTGCACTTACCTGTGTTCAACCTGCCGTATACGGAGATCAGGAAGAGAAGTGAGAAAAGACAAGTGGCAAGTGAGAGTTGAAGAGTAGAAAAGAAGTGTGCGACCAGAGAATAGAGAAGAAGTATGCGATCAAAGAATGGAGAAGACTCATGAAACGCAGCAATTGCACACATTGTATGACCACTAGTGACCACTACTGACCACTACAGCAGCAGCAGCAGCAACAGATGGGGATGGGTACCTTGACTCTTGTGGTTCCTCAGAGCATGAAATATCGAGTGGTTGTCTTGAACGCGGGATTTGCCTTGCTCGTGTTTGCCCTGCCGCTGTTGGAAGCCCTGCCGCTGTTGGAAGCCCTGCCGCTGTTGGAAGCCCTGCCGCTGTTGGAAGCCCTGACGTTGTTGGAAGCCCTGCTGTTGTTGGAAGCCCTGCCGCTGTTGGAAGCCCTGCCGTTGTTGGAAGCCCTGCCGTTGTTGGAAGCCCTGATGGTGCCCGCCTTGGCGTTGGATGATGCTGGCCCCGTTGATATGTTATGCCTGCCCTGCCGCCGTTGGAAGCCCTGGTGGTTTGATGCCAGCCCTGATGATGTCTGCCCTGGTGATGTCTGCCTGGTGATGTCTGCCCTGGTGATGTGTGATGCCAGCCCTTCCGCCGCTAGAAGCACTGGTGGTTTGATGCCAACCCTGATGATGTCTGCCCTGGTGATGTCTGCCCTGGTGATGTCTGCCTGATGATGTCTGCCCTGGTGATGTGTGATGCCAGCCCTTTCGCCGCTAGAAGCACTGGTGGTTTGATGCCAACCCTGATGATGTCTGCCCTGGTGATGTCTGCCCTGATGATGTCTGCCCTGATGATGTGTGATGCCAGCCCTCTTGATGTGTGACATCAAAGAACTGGAAACGGCAGAATTGTTAGTTCGGTTGGCTTTCTCGGACCTTTTTCCAACCTACGTGTGGACGGCCCTTAATCCTCGAGGAGACAAGGCAACAGCGAAACTCACATATGCTGTAGAGATCCACGGCGGACAAAGGTGACGGAGATCTTGACAACGACACTCGAGGGTGTGGTGGTGATTTCAGCATCACGGAAAACAATGACGCCTAAGATCAACGGCCGTTGCAGGTACTGGATGCCGAGTGGATAGCAGCAAGAGAATCGACCGGCGGGGTCAAGCAATCAGAGAGAGAGAAGAAGTGAAGATGCGCAGCTCGTGATGCTGTGGCCGGGAAGAGAGGCTTGAACGGGAGAAAAGCTGGCTATCAGGCAACACGGGAGTTCAAGGGACGGAGAAGGATGCAAATGCAGAAGCACAACAGAGGCCTCGACCACCCCTGAAAAACAGGACCTTCTGTTTACTTAGGATCGATGGGCACCTCCTCCAGTTAGGAAACCATAGCTGTCAGTGCCTGCTGCCAGGGATGTCCCATGTGATGACGCATGGCTGGCCGGACCTGGAGCCAGGCTTCCAGGAGCCGATCGGTGCGCCCTTGCCAACCTGTTTGGAAGCAAGTACCTAGCCCTCCTGCCCTTGAAAACTGGACAGGCAGATCTATCTCTCTTACCTTTTCTTGTCTTTCCTTGCCTTCTCTTGCCTTCTCTGGCCTTCTCTGGCCTTCTCTGGCCTTCTCTGGCCTTCTCTTGCTTGCCTTCTCTTGCCTGCCTTCTCTGGCCTTCTCTTGCTTGCCTTCTCTGGCCTTCTCTTGCTTGCTTTCTCTTGCCTTCTCTTGCTTTTCCTTTCTATCTCTCTTACCTTTTCTTGTCTTTCCTTGCCTTCTCTTGCCTTCTCTTGCCTTCTCTTGCCTTCTCTTGCCTTCTCTTGCCTTCTCTTGCCTTCTCTTGCCTTCTCTTGCCTTCTCTTGCCTTCTCTTGCCTTCTCTTGCCTTTCCTTGCTCAGCTTCGTATACCTTCCATCGACCGAACGCGTTCTGGAACCCAAGTCTCCGATCCCAGCACCTACTTCTCTTAGCATAAAGAAAGAAGCAGCCACGTCTTCCTCCAGTGTGCGCTTGCAACCGTGACAAATAGGAAGGTCAAACTGCGAGAACGACCGCGAGAATAACGGCTGCTATAACGGACCCCGCCACTGCCCCTATCCTCGTGCCTCCCTGGCTGGCCCTGGTGGTGGTCCAGGCCCTACTAGGCACGGCCTTCCTCCTCGGCCAACTGTTTACGTCCTGCCGACACGGGCGAGGATGCATTATTAAACAGCGAAACGTCGCGTCCAGGAGGAAGGTTGTGGGAGTCTATTCCACAACCCCCACCCGACTGTAGCTGGTGTTTATTCCGAAGCTACATGTGCCTTCCATAGTGTTGGAACTTGTCTTGCACGCTACCGCACTACGTGAATGGTGCACTACGTGTGTGAAAAGGGGATCTCCTCCCTGCCTCCTGTTCCTTAGTTTTTCCTCTTCAATCAATCTATCCACCATCACTTCCACACCACCTACTACATTTAACATCGAGAATCGCAATGATACCTGTCCAACGTGGGGCATGGCAAGGACAAGTGCATCACCGCACGACCAACCCGCTCCCAATGAGCCTGGAAACCTGCTATCTATAGGTACGTACGGAATAGACGCCAGTCAACAGCCTTCAACAGATCCTCATCGACACTCCATTCCAGCTTTCCATGATCACTTCTTCCTCTGACCACCAATGATCGCTAGCACCATGTCGCACCTCGAAGGCACTGGCAAGATAGGATGAGGCAATGCAAGGTTGTCCATTAGAAGGAATTAACAAAAGAGATGCCAGGCATGGCGTGCTATATATAATCGCTGGCCAGGGCCCCTGCAAGGTCCCTCCACGTGTCCTGACTAAGCAATATCCACTTGGGAATGCCCGCACGGTGCGACACACCAGAAGCAGCAGCAGCAGCAGCAGCAGCAGCAGCAACAGCACCAGAACAACATGTTCGGATTCGCCGCGCCCATGCCAAGTGCCCCGCCCGCGCCGGCCGCTGCCACCGCGACAAAAGAACCCATCCCGGCGTGGATGGCGCATTGGCTACTAATGGCGGTGGCGATGCTGGCGGTGGTGGTGGCCGCCTAGGCGGCGTGGTTGTACTGGGGACGTGGCAGCCCCCAGGCGGCAGCAGCAGCAGCAGCAACAGCACCAGAATAACATGTTCGGATTCGCCGCGCCCATGCCAAGTGCCCCGCCCGCGCCGGCCGCTGCCACCGCGACAAAAGAACCCATCCCGGCGTGTGCCCCGCCCGCGCCGGCCGCTGCCACCGCGACAAAAGAACCCATCCCGGCGTGGATGGCGCATTGGCTACTAATGGCGGTGGCGATGCTGGCGGTGGTGGTGGCCGCCCAAGCGGCGTGGTTGTACTAGGGACGTGGCAGCCCCCAGGCGGCAGCAGCAGCAGCAGCAACAGCACCAGAATAACATGTTCGGATTCGCCGCGCCCATGCTAAGTGCCCCGCCCGCGCCGGCCGCTGCCACCGCGACAAAAGAACCCATCCCGGCGTGTGCCCCGCCCGCGCCGGCCGCTGCCACCGCGACAAAAGAACCCATCCCGGCGTGTGCCCCGCCCGCGCCGGCCGCTGCCACCGCGACAAAAGAACCCATCCCGGCGTGTGCCCCGCCCGCGCCGGCCGCTGCCACCGCGACAAAAGAACCCATCCCGGCGTGGATGGCGCATTGGCTACTAATGGCGGTGGCGATACTGGCGGTGGTGGTGGCCGCCCAGGCGGCGTGGTTGTACTGGGGACGTGGCAGCCCCCAGGCGGCTGGGGGGTGTGTGTGCCTACACGATGTTGGATGTTTCCACTGCCGTGCCGCTAGGCCACCCTCGGCCGTCCTGGGGGCCAGCTACGGCTGGGCCGGTGGAGCTTTCGCCGTCACCGCCGCCGCCGCCGCCCCCCGATCGCCTAAATCGTGCCCCTGTTGGGTGTTTCGGTCCACGAGATAGAAAGCGGCATCCCGGCCGGCATCTACAACGAGCACGGCACCCGCACCCGCCACCCCGCCGGGGCCAGCTTCGGCTCCCTCTACGCCCCGCCTTCCGCCGTCACCAACGCCGCCATGACCCCCCCCCACCATCATCACTGCGGCCACCGGGCTGATTAGCATCGCGCTGGTGCTCTAGGGGCGGTTAGGCTAGAGGTTGGGCCGGCTCCTACCATTACGCCGCCGCCTGCCGCTGAAGAGGAAGAGGAAGTGGAGGAGGAGGACTAATTATGACCCTGTAATATGAATATCTTGACCGTAAAGAAACATGGGCCCCCCTACTGCGAGGAGGACTAGATTTTGGTAGAGAAGTGGCAACACACTTATTATGAAAGGTTACAACGGGTGGGTGAGCTACGCCACAGTCCACACCGGCTTGTACTGTGTATTTCACAATTGAATTGCGTTTGATTGTTATGGGTGTTGACCGTTGCCATAAACAGTTGTGGTAACTTGGACTGGTTTTGAAAGTCCTAAAAGGATGGAACAAAATGTTTACAAAAGAGAGCCACAAGTCCTTCCATCTAGGTTCTACACTACAAGTCGTGTCAAAGTCGGCAACGGAGTGGTGCGACCGGTACCTTCGGTATAGTTCATGCCACGCCGGCCGGTCACGTTTCGGCGCGTGCTGGACGTCGTAGAGCGAGCACGCCCCTCGTGGGCTGGCTGGGCCGTCAGCGAGGCCGTTGGAACGACGGGCGGCCGCACGACGTTGAGTTTGGACGAGCGGCAATGTCAGTCTGATGGACGCAGAAAAGTTCCAACCTCGCGGCACATGGACAAACAGGTCTGGTACTGTTGAGCGGAAGTGGTGTGGATCGATTGACGGAAACGGGAGGGACACCGAGGGCAACTAGAGAGGGGGGGTACATCTATATACACATGGTGGACAGGGGAGAGAGTGACCGAGCGCTTCCATGCTGCTTCAATGGATACATGTACGTACATTACGTACTCGGTGAAGGAGTCCGGCCTTGGGCAACGCAAACGGAGATGACAGCGCTGGGTCATCCGTCGCTCAAGCACAAGACCGAGAGGAGACGCCGCTGCTCACAATTGTGTGCACCGTTTCGGGAGTGGTTGGGCTCGGCCCGGCTTCTCCATCGATTCGCCCCCTCGAGCCTCTTCATTTCCTTCTTCTTCTCGTTCTGGTTGAACCGGCATGCCCTTTCCCTTGGTCATGCCGCGCATTGCGGTACCTCCTGCGCATGTCCTTGAGCTGGGCCCCAGCGGCAACTGTAACAAAACGCCGACCCCATCGTGTGATACATCATACTACTCGGCAGCCCCCCCTTTATCTAACAACTAGTGCTGAAATGCCCCAGTCACAGCTAGACAAACCAAGATGAGACTAGGTACGTGTGTATACCAGGATCGAAACGACTCGACGCGCTCGTAATCACTCAGGAACTCGGCGACCTCGGCCTCGTCCCGGAAGTCGAGGCTGCCGTTCATCATGGCGTCCCACATAAACGCGGCCGCCTTTCCCGGCAATACAGCCGGGATCATGTGGCAGGCGCCAGCAAACAAGGCGCCGCGCCATAGCCACAAAGTGGTCGTTGCCTCGGCCGGCGTCTGGTACAAACAGAGGCAGAGGACGACCATATCCACGACCCATACCATTGTTTGGAAGCTGCCCTGCAGCCGCGTGAACTCTTCCGTCCAGGGTCCGAATAGGCGGGCCCGGGCCACTGATGCCAGGAGTGGTGTCTTGAAGGACTTGAAGGCGTTGGTTTGGACAATGTTACTGACGGTCCTAGATAAGAAAAGGAGTCAGCTGGATTGGTTCGGCAAGGACACATTCCCTAGCAACGTTGAGATAGAGTCCGATCACACGGTGTCTGCAAACAACCTTGGCCAAAACTCCAGAGTGGATCGAGTTCCTCCATGGTGGCAAGGCGTGACGTACAATGATGATGAGCTCATCAAGGAAGCAAGGTAAAGTAGCGACGTCGATCCCATGCTAGAATAGGGTGGTAATTTTGTCCGAGGACTGATTTTTCCTGTTGGTCACACTTGCAAAAGTCCATGCCCTCAGAATGGTCTATGTGTCATTACTTGTATGCAGCCGGTAGACAAGAAGTGGAAGCAACCGGGCTTCCACTGAGCTTGAGTCAAGCCCACATGCGATCGACTTGCTGGGCCAAAACGATCTCGTAAGTCGCTGGTGCACATCAATGCGAGTTTCAGGAAGTCAGTCGCTCCCCTACTCTTCGGAATGTCCCACGCAAATCCCACGTACACTGAGGCGAGTGGAGCGGAGCCTTGATCACGAGCTACTCCGGTAACCTACGGTTCGGTTTTTTCCGGCTGTTGGCCTTCTTGCCTTCGATCTGTTCGCCGCAGAAACTGGTCCTCAAAGTGCCAGAGCCGTCGGTGCACTAACATGGAATCGGGCAGCTTGCTTTGCTGAAACCATCCGCCGCGTGTTGTGTGCAGAGCCCGCCTATAAGCAGGTAGCCATGGGGGCGTCGTGAAGAATGGAAGACCCGGTGGACCCGGGGCAGTGCCCGCGGATTATTAGACGGCCATCTAGACACCATCTAAGCCCTGCCCAGACAACTATGCACTTAAGTAGGTAGCGCTCTCCAGACTTGTTGGCGGGGCGAGTGTGTTGGTCGAGCCGCATGCTCGGCTGTGCTGGCTTGGCGCTAGAACATAGCGCCAGGGGGATGCCGCTTATACGCGTACCGAGGCGAGCGCCGGCCCCAATACGCGTATCGGGGCGATGGTGGCCCCTGGCACGAGTCAACGAAGCGCACGACAACTTCCCCCTCTCTTCGCCAACGCCGCCTCCAGCGCTGCCGCGTTGGACTGCCGGCGATAGACGCAAACCCGGCCATTGGCCACGGATCCGATGAAGCGACGCGGCCACCGGAAGTCGCGTGCTGGGTGTCGGGAATGCAAGCGACGGCACATCAAGGTCAGCCAGCCCAACAGCGACCCTGCCGAGCCCTTCGCGGTGGCCTCTTGCCCCGCTGACGCACCGTCGTCGTGATGCAGTGCGACGAACGCCGGCCCCTCTGTAGTCACTGCCTGGTGTCGCAACGCGCATGCACCTTTCCCGAGACGGCCGCGCCACGAGCGTCGGCGTTGCCCGCGCCGCGCGCCCCGGCGGAGCCCGAGGCGGCATCGCCCGCCCAGACCGGCATCCCGGCCGCCGGTCCGCCGTCCGATACGGTCAACGGGCTCCACGCCGAGCTGCTCGTGCACTACTTCTTCGTCGTCTCCGTGCCCGAGTTCGACCGGGACCTCGAGCGCGCCGCTACCAAGATGGTGCTGAAGCACGCCCTGGCCTTTGCCTGGCTGCTACACGAGGTGCTGGTCATCTCCGGCGCCAGAGAGATCCTGGAAGGCGCCGAGATCTGGCCCCTCCTTGCTTGGTCGGGCTTCGCGCGCCCGAGAGAGAAGCAGAAGGGTACCCAGCTCGAGCCGCTACGCGCCCGGATTGAGGAGTTGCCGTCCTCTCCCTGCTGCGCGGACGCGGATAGGGACGCCGTCCGGAAGTGCTTGGGCGCCGTGGAGGCACTCCAAACCGGCTTGGACGACGCCCTAGATGTCGAACTACCGTCGTTCCGCCGCGGCCAGGTAGCCACCATCTGGGCCGTTCTGTGTCCCAGGCCGTTCCATGAGCTGCTCCAACGTCACTACCCGCCCGCTCTTGTAGTCCTCGCCCACTATACGGTACTCCTACATTTGGCCGGGGATATTTGGCAAATAAACTACACGGGCAAGCCGCTGTCACGCCTCGTGGCCGAATTTCTCGGCCCCGCCTATGCAGAGCAGTTGGAGTGTCCCTGGGCTGCCGTCGGCGAGGACGAGGCACGCACACATGCCACAAGAGAAGGAAGAAGACGAATGACGAGGGCTCTTCCTTAGTCAATTGACCCAGGAAGATTTCCAGCCGGCGCCGCGGGGAGGCTGTAGAGTCCGACTTCGCCAGCCATAGTGGCCTATGAGCATAGCTGGCTAGGCCGCAACGCTAACATCGCAGTTCGCCTATAGGACAGTTAGGTACCTGGGCATCTATACCAGCCTGCCGGGGGATCCGGCCTGTGCCACCGTCAGCATCAGAGTTCTGTCCGAGCGAACAATGAAGGGGGCCACTGCTATGTCCTATTCGTTCCTTAGGAAGCTTAGTCTTACACGCCCACTCACAGTGCACCCTGTAATGTCTTTCACCCCCGGGCGTAAAATCCGTCGATATTCGTAACTTAATTTCAAGAACGTGCTGTCTAGTTCTACGCGCCGCCCTCCTTCGACGATTTCTCCCTAGGCGCCTTCCACTCGCCTAACACGAGCTCCAAAAGGCATTGGACCTGTGACAACAAAACAACGCCGCCAAACCCGGCCAGTCCCAGACCAATGCCCAGAACGCAAAATATAGACACAGCATATACTCCGTGGACCAAGAGGCTCGAGAGATTCCATATCACCACCGCTGGCCACTGCCGGAACACCGTGATCAGCAGCCGCCACCATGTGGTAAGAACCCAGGCGCCGTGGCGCAGCTGTAAGACCAGCACGCCAAGGTAGAGCACTATAGCTATAAGGCGTCGTACGGGCGAGCGGAGGTAGTACGGCGCCAGCCAGCGCGTATAAAACGGCACAGGTCTCGAGGGGGTCTGGAGTGCTTCTTTCTGTGAGTTTTGCTGAGTGGCGGTCCCGGGGGTCTCTCCCAGGTTAGCGGCCCATATAGTGGCGAAGAACGAGGCAACGATGAAAAGTGCCAACCACCAAAAAGCAGGACGGGACGCGTATTCCAGGACGTCGACTTCGGTCGCGTCGTAACGAGTCGCCGCGGTAATCTGCCGGCGTGACATGTTAAAGAGCACAGAATGCCCGAGGCGTGGGAACGAGACAAAGGGAAATAACGATATGCTGCATTCCAATCATTAGTTGACAACAGGCTACATGGGCGACGCGTGAGTCTTACGGAGTTCGAGTTAGAAGCCGTGTTTTCCGGAGAAACGTGGATGTAGGAGGGGAGGAGTAGGTAGGCGTAACCAAGGTAGGTAGGTAGATAAGCACGAAGTAGATAGGATGTAGGTGTGGCATGTTTTTCTTATGCACCGCGTGATGGCAGTATCCACTAGAGAGATAATAACAGAGGAAGGTTCCATAAGTTGTCTAGGCCACCCCACTCAGGCTGGGCCTGGCTGCCTTACTGGCCTGCCGCATATCCGAGAATCTCGGTGACAGAGCAATGGATGATGCGTGTAAAATCCATCTATAAGCCTTGTTTTTAGTCTGGCCCCTTCTCCGCACCCCATTAGGAGGACAAGGGATTCGATGATTAGGCATAACGGGGCATAGAGGGGCACAGAGGGGCACAGAAACAGGACAGATCACAATACAGACCGTTCATCTAACCGCAACGGAAAACACAGAGATAACAGTCATAAGGTGATGGCTCTACTCGTGTGGATAACCGCAGGCCCCGCAGCGATGGGACGATATTGAATGTATAGCGAAAATACAACTCGCTTCCCTGGACAGATACGGGTGGTTAGCAGAAAAGGTCGAACAGAATACAGCGGTGATACCACTCTAACATGTTTAAAAGGGGGCACCGGTCCTTGGCAAATAATTCAGCCTGCACTCGCTCCAGGCAAAGCAGACGAAACAGACATAATATTCCTTATTAGCCATGAAGGTCCTTCCTCTCTTCGCCAGCTTAGCTGGTCTCGTTTGGGCTGCGTCTGTTCCCAGGTTGCCGACACAGAACTTGACGCTGCCCGAAGGATACGCCCACTATGCTACATTTTTTATCGCCGAGACGGGGGTCAACTTTGACTTATCGGCCCAAGGGTACACGGGCACGCCCCAGGTCATCACGCTGGACCAGTAGGCCGTTACACGCATGTCCAGCCTGTCCCGGTTTACGCCCGTTAGCGGGGCCCGCGAGCTAGACGCCCTCGCCCGCCGGGCCGTGTGCGCCCGGCTCGCCACCTGTGTCGGGCAGGCCGCCGATACGGCCGTGACGTCCAGCTTATGGCTGGCTAACACAGTGGGTCAGACATGTAACTCTATCGGCGGGGGCATCTACCACTACTTCACCGTCGATAACTACGCGAACCTGAACTCCGTGCTCCAGGGCGCTATTGTCGGGCTTGTTATCAATATCGCCAGTACCCCCATCGGCAACGCTATCCTTAACTCCAAGCACGTCAAGACCGAGGACAAAAACGACGGCTGCGACGTAGCCCAGCGCCAGAAGCTGGCTAACGACTTCACCGGCGCCATTATACAGTTCTGCGAGAGCATCCAGGCCGCCCAGGACACCAATACCGAAAGGCGCTACCAGGCCGGCTCTCTGTCGGACGACTACGGGGCCACGCGGGGCGAGAACTCAATCACGCAGGCTTTTATTGCATCCCAGGCCGGCAATTTTGGCCCCGTTTGCGCCCAGCACGGAATCACGTGGAAGAGGTTCACAAATTACAGAGAGAAATAGGTGGCGTTGGGCTCGGGGTTGGCAATGACGGCCTGCGCAAACATGACGACCGCGAGAGCCGGGTCGAAGTTCAGCGCCGCCCCCATAGCGTGGACGACAACCTCCTCCGTGATCTTACGCCCATCATGGGGAATGTAGCCGTGGTTGGCCAGGGTGTTCATCATGGGACAGGGGCCTCGGACTATTCATTGTGAGCAGTCGCGATAGCGCCGTCAGCACAGGCGGCATCTCACAGTCGCCCGGGGTAGGGGGGTGCCATTCTGGCATGGTGTCCCGGCTGCAAGTGGCCGAACCAACCGACAGATTCAAAGCCGAAAGAAAGAAACCGAGACGCATCGTGAAGGTTGTCCAGGAGTCGTTATGGGGCAAGATGAGTGGGTAAAAGAACACAAGCCCTTGCGGTTGGTGTCGCGGTCTTTATACAACTACCGCTGCTTGATGTAACGATGTTGAGCAAACCGAATGCCGGCGGGCACAACCGTCCCACGCGGGATGGTGGATTTCTTCGATGGCGCCCCGGATGCAAATTAGGTGGGTGACACAGTAAATGACATGGGGATGGGACAGAGACGGGCAGGTGATTCGCCAGTGATCTCTTGTTCATTTCTAACTCGGCGTCATTCAAGAGGTAGGCGAGACAGGGGCAAGCGTATTCCGGCTTCCATACGCGCGCGTATGGGTCTTAATACGCGTATTCCCGTTCCTCATCCGCGTATTCTTAGGTACTTTTATTTGTTTGGCGGACGTAAGCGGCTTCACCCAGCGCCAAAAGTGACTACACTGGGGAACTGGCCGCCATCTCGGCCACGGACTTTTGGCAACCTTGCTAACTAGGGGGTAAAGCCCAAAGCGCCTTTCGACGACGGCCACGGATTCCCGGCACGGATGCAACCAGATCGGCACAGCGGAACTCTGGCTACGTATAGACCACTTGCGCTCTACAGCTCCTTCAGGCACAGCGATGCCGCCACCCGGGGGCGCAAGGCGTCCCCCAACGCTGACAATGCTTCTGCTGCCCAGCGTGTCGGGCGTCCCCCATGTCCACGGCCTTGTTGGCAGCTACGCCCCCCGTCTGCATCCTTCGCTTCTGGCCAGGGCTGCATGTCACGACCCTCGACAACATGTGGACCCATCGGCAGAGCGCATCGCTGGCATTAGGTGCCTCTCGATGCTCCCCCATTCGCCATGGCGTGCGCCTCCAACGGCGAACGAAATCGCCGCGTAGCTGTTTCCGGCGTCGTCGCCTACCCAGGCTGGGGTCTCCATAAGACCATTCGACAGTCGGTGAACAACAAAAGGGGAAAGACCTCGATAGTCACGCCTACAAAACGAATGATTTAGACACGACGGAGGATATCATCTTGCGCCGGTTTGGTAGAGACATACAAGCAAGTGCTTGACATGTTTTACACAGCCATCCCGGAACCTACAAGTGCAGCTATGAAGCCACCGAGGAGCAGAGCCACGCCATTCTCTAGCACATTGCGTTTCCCGGCGCTCGGGGTTTCCGTCGGGCCCGGGCCACCAGCCGATGCCCCTGTCGCCGGGGTCGTCGCCGGGGCCGCCGCGAGCGAGCCCCCCGCCGAATCGGACGGGCCGTGGATCAAAGTCACGGCCTGAACAATGGAATAGGCCGTTGCGGTGGTCTCTGGCAACAGGTAATCGGTGATATTGGCCCGGAAAGTGGTCCAAACCGGATCCGGGCCGGAGCCCCTCCACCAGCACACCGTGCTGAAACCCATTTCGGTGGCAATGCCTACCGAAGACCGGCAGATGTCCAACCGCGAATCGCCCTGGAGTGAGCTTCTCACGCGACTCGCCCGAATGCCAGGCCTCCGCGGACTTACCTAGGACAGCACATGGCCAGCGTCTCGCCCGAGTCGAGCGCGTGCGCAAGGGCCTGGTCCCGAGCCCAGTATTCACTGTATTCGTCTTGCTCGCCCATTGCGTTAGGGATGGCATGCTGGGCTAGGTGAGTTGGACGACGGACGCGGGAACACGGATGGGGAAGCCTCGGCCATGGACTGACAGGCAATGCGCAGAAGCGGGCAGAGTATACACATATACACACCCATCGCCAATCTCGGAAGAGATTAGCAGCCTCATCCGCCGGACAAGCCAAGACAAACAGGCACCCATTTAGTCAGCATTCTTTTCAACCTGCCAAAGGATCCTAACCCTCTCAGGTAGGGCGTCATACGAGTGGCGCCGTTTGCCCGTCTTAGTACACACTCGAAGTGGGACGAGATTGATCCCGTTACTTAGGAATACGTCCGCAAAAATATACCAGGCATACTGGGTCTGCAAATCCAATTTCATTTCTCAGTATTTTGTACGAGTATCTAACCCTCCCCCCGGTATAGCGACCCACTTCGGGTCCGTTGAATGGTCAGCTGGCCGGCCTAAGCTCCTCATCATCGTCGACGTTGGCAAACATGACCAATATCTACCACCCGTACTACTTGCATAGATTCTTGCGGTCCGCTGTCACGATTGACGGCCAGAAGTTTCTAGATCGTCATTTCGTATCAGAAACCCTTTGCTCTGCGCCATGATACAACAGCCGATACGTTTTCGGAGTGGGATGGGTAACCACGAGCAATTGATAACAGCTCAAGGCGAAGATGCACGCGAAATCTTATAGCGACCAGGCCGTTGAGCGCAGTAGAAGCCCAAGCAACATGACGTTGCCGATGGTGTCCAAAGCCTTGGTTTGCTCAATGCAGTCAAGGCATCATGCATATCCCGTTTCTCGCCCACAAGTCCGTCAGGTACCTTCAGTATTCACTCGCTGGGGTCCTCTTCCTCGCCCTGGACGGTACGCAGCGGGTCGAACAGAAGATGGCGTCGGCCCGGATAAGTACCGAGTTGGCAGGCAGGGTATCCTACATGCAACATCAGTCTGGGACCATTTCCCTCCAGTGTCTTTGTTTTCTAGGAGTCTCCCATTGCCGTTGCAGCCTCGGGTCCGATCCAACTCAGTGCAATGGTACATACGAAGCTCATTCCAACGTTGCCACCACATTCGCCAAGTTGTCGTTTGTTCGCGAATCTCGAAAGGGACCGTTCCGCCTGAGTGGGCATGTCGGTGTGAGCGGGTGCAAGGCCGCATTCATAGTTAGTTACCCTGAACCAGGTGAACGGCCATCCGCCCGAAGCCATACATCTGTGCGCAGGCAACACATTCGTAAACGGGTATTCATTCCACTCTATTAATGACGACCGCCTGGATTCCGACGGCGGTTTCCAGCTGCCGAAGAAATAGGGCGGCATCACTTCTGTTCGCCCTACTTGGCGTTCAAAGAGCACAACTCGTATTCGAGATACCACCGGCAAGGTATGCATAAACGGGACGTATATAAAATAGCAGTTCTTGAATTGGAAACCCCTTTTCAGATCGTACCAAAATGCGGTGGCATCTACAACGACCCAATTTGAGACACCGATCTGTCCTTACTTGTGCCAGTGTACCCGACCGCGAACCGCGGTCAACAGCACCTCTCTCATCTTTTGGGGCCGCTCTTCTGCTTCTCGGAGATTATCAACTTCTTGGAACAATCCCCAACAGGGAAACGATCCAGGGCTCAAGCGGCAGGAACTTTCATGTCATGTAGCCCCTCGGAAAACTTGTGATGTGTTTCCATCTTCTTATTCCACGCCTCCATCGCGCCCAGTCCTTCCTTCACATGCGCAGGCGACCTTTCTGGCCGCCGTTGCAGCGGACTCAGATGGACACTCGGTGCAGGCCCGTCTCTACCCCCTCCTCGGCTGGGAGGGTGCACTGAGAAGCCCCACTCCACACCGCCGAGCCAGGTCTGCCTGGTGCAGTCGTAAGCAAACGTCCAGAACCGCGCGTGGATGGGGCTGCCGCCAAGTTGGGGTATGCGTGTGGGGTCGCGGACGGTGTCGATCAAGAAGGCAGGCCTGCCTTTTCCGTCGGCTTGCTGGGCTTTCTTCCCGCCTAGGGGCAAGTGCGGGTTCTTTTCTCGCACGTCCCTGGGGATCGCGTCGGCGACGAGGGTGTCGCCGTCGCGCGTGAAACCGAACCATGGACACTTCCCTTGCATGAGACGGTCGACCTCCCACACCCCTTTCGTTGTGTTGTTGCTCGTGAGTTTGAATTGGAGCAGGCGAACGACGGAGCCATCCAGGGCGCTGCCGGGCCTGAACACCAGCTTGATATTCACCCCGGCGTCGGCGTCCAGCCACCATGGTTTCCAGATCTTCCGCGGAGCGTCGTCGTCGGATCCGCTGACCTCGCATTCCTCGTCGCTATCAAACTGGAAGTCGTTCTCGTGGACCTCGTAGAACTCCGTTGTCCATACTCCTTCTGTCGTGGGGACTGGGTCGGTAGCCATGGGCTGCAGGACTAGCGTTAGTCGGATGGATGTGGGTAGAATAGACGGGACTGGGTAGGTACTAGCGACAAGAAGGGAGACAGAAGGCCGGCAATGCGGAAAACACCTCAATGTCTGGTGGTTGACTCTCAGTATCCCCAGAAAATCAACAAAGGCCACCCGGTTGTACAGTTAGGCGCGAGCCTGAATCACGTGCTGACGTCGACATCGCATTTTGTGTTAATCCGACCGAAGCAAAACAACAGTTCGTAACGACACTGACATGTTTGGGTAATTCCTCTGCCACCAGAAACTCGGCTCATCATATTTTCAGAGCCAGTGTCTTTGATACGGCACATCGTGTGCTTGGTAGCCAACATAAACAGTAATACGTTTGGTGAAACTACGTGATCATTCCGTCAGCTGATAGCGAGGTGGGCATTCCACTGATAGACATGCGATACTGTCGACGTGAGCATGAGTCTTGAGGTGGAATTTTGTTTCCAAACGCGTTTCTCCCACCATCGCACAGCATTCGAATGCTTGGATCGTACCATCATGGCATCTAACGCTCACTGCCATAGCGCCCAGCCGTTTTGGCACACAGTAAGACAACATCTATGCGACCCACATGGGAATGAGAGCAACGTACTGTCATGGGACAGATCGAATGGTCCGGTGGCTCATTCCAATGAGCTAGCCTTTTGATCCTTGGTGCGTAGCCACGTTCATCCATATACATAAGCCACATACGCACAACGTCTTCTAAGAGTATCACGATGGTGGTTCTCTAGTTAGGTGCTTGGTAGGGCTATTGGGGAGGCGAAAAGCCCGGGCTGCGAGGTGTGACGGGCCGCTGAGGAGGCTGGAAAGCACGGCCCCGAGGCGGTCGACACCCGGTAGTGTTTTTCGGCAGATATAGTAGATGCAGAAGACCCCGAGACGGGGCGGGGCAAGCCAGAGTAGGCGGCAAAGGGCGGGGTTCGGGGCATGAAGCTTGGCGGTTGGGGGGAAAGATGGGGTGCGGTCCACTCACCGCTCAGCCGCGGCAGGGTGGTATTGAGACCGCTCTCACTCTCCCCCCCCCTCCCCCACAAAGCCGGAATTCCGGGGGCAGGATGCTCACAAGCCTGACTCGAGACATCATCGCCGGGCATGGTGGGGGGGGCTCCGTTTGCTGCTGAAGTGGGCTGGAATCAAGGATGCTCGGGAATAGGTAACCCGACGTCCGAGCCGGCATGTTTTATTCATGGCGAGGCCGCTGCACTCTTCGTACTCGGGATTCACCCAGCGACGCAGAGCAAGACAAAATGGGGGTGCACGTTCGGCCGCCGCCCATATGGCGCCTCGTGTGCGCCGTGTGCCACTCCGCAGTATCGGCTGCTGCGCTAAAATCAGCATCACCGTGAGTCCGAGGCTGGCATGGCCCCTTGACACCCAGAGTCTTGCCCGGCATTTGGTTTCTAAGCCCATTGCGTGCGCAGGTTGACCCCCCGGCCTGTCTTCCTCCCTCAGGGCGTCCACGTGGGACGGGAAGTCCGCCTGAATACCAGTGCATGCGGCGACGTTGTCGTTCTCAACACCAGCTCCCCCATCGCCACCTTGGACTATGGCGCCGAGGTAGCAGGGATCCCGGTCTTTGCCGTCTCGTCGCTCGACGAGCCCGTGCAGATCGAGGTTAAATACAGCGAAGCCTATCAGTACCTGGACCTCCCTCTTGCCGACGGGCCCTATCCCTTTGCCGTGTCCCTCGCCAACGCCTTCCGTGTCGAGACTTTCAACATCACGGCGACCGGACGCTTCGCGTCCCCTCTTGTGCAAGGAGGCCAGAGGTGGCAATCGATACGGCTACTGTCCGAGGGCCGCGTAGCCCTCGAGCGCGTCGGCTTCGAGGCCACGGTGGACCTGTACGACTCCCAGAAACTGCCCGCCCATTTCCAATCCGACAATGAGCTCCTGGATAAAGTCTGGAGTCTGGGGGCGACCGCGGCGGCGACGGCGTGTGTCGAGAAGGGAAGCCAACCGGCCATATGGGAGGTCGACCCGGTCAAGGGGGTGTTGCTCAGATCCATGAAACCGGCCGCATGGGTTCATGGCATGGCCCTGGCCAACTACACTCTGGAATTCGATGCCATGATCGAAAGAGGAGGCGTGTGGTGGATGATGGTTTGTCTTTCCGAGACCAGGCGCTTTTCGCCTCCGCTGACATACCGCCAGGCCTATCCAAGCGGCGGGTACGGCCCTTCCCTGCAGTTGAAACTGGTGGGGGAGCTTCCCGAGGCATCCACCTTCATCAACGTGAACAGAACACTTTCGCCGCCGAATTCCATCATGGTTTCGTATGGGTTCGATTTTGTCAACCAAACGACGCTTACGTCTTGGTACATCGACACCTTCCCGGTGCCCGCCCGAGTCCCTGAGAAGACATGGCACCGGGTGAAGAGCGTGATGTCGCCCAGCGGACACCTCTCTGTGGCCCTCAACGGCGAGCAAGTATTCAACGTTTCCATGTCCGACTACTACACCGGCGCGACACCGGCGTCCTTCCGAGGCAGCTTCGGGGTGGGTGCCTGGCAAGACGACGTGGCCTACGTCCGGAACCTCCACGTGGCCGAGACCAGCAGTGTCGCGCCCATCTATGCCGACTCCTGGACCTCGGGCGACGTACTTGCCGAGTTCGGGACGGGCAGCAACGCCGAGTCGGTGTGCCTGGACGGGCCTAAGAGAGACCGACTGGTGTGGCTGGGCGACTTCTACCACACGGCGCGCGTGGTGGGCTCCAGCACGTCCCGGTTCGACATGGCCAAGGGGACCCTCGACTTCATGCTCGGCACGCAGAACGACGACGGTCTGCTCGCCATCGACACGCCCATGGGCTACGCCCCGTCGCCGCGCGCGGACGCGGGGCCGGCCGGCGGGCTCGAGGACTACCAGCTGCTCGGCGCGAGCGCCCTGTACAGCTACGTCCGCCACAGCCGCGACCTCGCCTTCCTCGGCGCGACCTGGCCCCGCTGGGAGCGACAGCTGGACTGGCTCGTCTCCCGGATCAGCGAGACCGACGGCCTCCTGCACCTGACGTCGGAGTTCCTGGCCTTGGGCGCCGCCGGCCCCACCGCTTCGGCCGCCTGTGCGGCGGTCCAGGTGTTCCGCGAGTTTGCCGAGATGGCCGAGGCCCTTGGCAAAACTGCTTCCGCCTCCCTGTACTCTTCCGTGGCGGACGGCCTCGTCGGTAACATCCAGAAGAGGCTCTGGAACCAGGACCTGGGCGTGTTTTCCACGGCCCTCGGCGACCGCGGGAATTTCACCGTGCCGGCGCTGGCGTTCTGCATCACTTCCGGGGTGGCTACCGGGCAACAGGCCGAGAGGTCGATTGCCGCCCTCGACAAAGTTAAGCTCGGCGTGGGGTACAAGGACTCCACCGCCCTGGAGTCCCGGGACCCGGACACCAATATCTCGCCCAACACGAACGGCTTTCTCCTGGATGCGCTCTTCAAGGCGGGCGCCTACCCTGCGGGCCACGAGCTGATCAAGACCCTCTGGGGCGCCATGGTGGCGAGCCGGGCCACCAGTTCCGGCGCGAGCTGGGAGTACGCCAAGCCGGACGGCCAGCCCGGCCTGGGCGCCTTCACGAGCTTGGCCCACCCCTGGGGCGGCGCCCCGACGTACGTGCTGACCGAATGGGCCGCAGGCCTCCAGACGGCGCCCGGTCCGGCAGGCTTCGGCTACCGCAGCTGGGTCGTCCGGCCCGAGGCCGGCCTGCGGATGGGGCTGAAGCAGGTCCAAGCCCGGGTGCAGGCGGCCGATGGGCCCGTGTCCGTCGCGTGGTCCTTGGCAGCTTCGGAGCTACGCGTGGTTATCCAGGCACCTCGGACCACCGCGGGAACATTCGTCCTCGGGGAGACGTCCATTGCCCTGCAGGAGAAGGCGAGGTACGAATTCATAGTGCCTTGGGATGGGGACGCCAAAGCTTAAGGGAGCTTGACATGCCGGTGCCCGAAGGAAAAGCCTACTCTCGTAGAACGATAGCAGCTTCCAAAACAAAACCCAGGTTGTGAATTCGAGGAAATGCTCCTAGGTGTATATGTTATGCGAGGACGCACCAACCCCCCCGAGGACTTGTTCTCCCAGCCGTCAAGCGAGCCTGTCAGCCATGGCCATGGCCTACTCACCGTCCGGTGGATTTGGCCTGCGATCCAGCTCCCAGGGGTCGCGGAACCGTGAAGTCAGGACGTCGGCCGCACCAAGGCAATGGAGTTGGTCCGCATCCCGCAGCCAGACGAAGGTGCCCACTTTGCTTTTCCGGAACATGGCGAGGATGGCATAGCCAGCAACGAAAATCGTGGATGCGTAGGACGGCTTCTTGTCCCTCTCTTTGCGAAGGCCCGCAGACGGCGGTTCGCTGGTAATATGTGCCGTGGTTCTATTCTTGGCCGTCGATTGCAGATTGGCGGGTGGACGCAAGCGTACTTAAGACGGTATCCGAGCATGGTACCGTGGCTTCAAGGCGCATCTCGGTGGGGGTAGTTATTGGCAAGGGCAGGTTCTGTACCGACGCGGGACTGTGGGCTCGATGAACCAGAACCCAGATACAGCTTGGCATGCCAATTGATCGGGATGTGGATCAGTGGGTAGAGTAATGGAAATCTGTCACCCCTTGGTGTTACAAGAGCCAGGCGGTCGCATGCCAGTCCTGGCCTCCTGGACATCGAACCGCCGGGCGACTCCGTCACCGCCCCTGCAGTCACAGCTACTTACAGGAGGGTTTGCGCCCCGGGGGGCGAACATCCCACCTTCTTTCCGATCGAAGTTCGTCTTTTGAGGCTGCGATGACCGTCACATCAGCACTGGCTTGTAGAGAGTTCCGAACGGAGAGGAAGCCCTCCAAATCACCCCTTGAGATCCCCGACAACGTCGGCTGCACCCAAAGGGCCCAATACCTCCATCGTCTCGTCCCAGAGACGCTTTCCGAATGCCCGCCCTTCCTCGGTGTAGAAAGTCGCAGGGTATCTGAGCAAGTCAGCACGGCTCCCAGCTCGGGTGCTAGCACAGGCGTGGATGGCAACATACGGCTTGATGGCCCAGTCGCTCAAGAATGAGCCATGGCTCTCCGCTCCCCGGACGGCAACAGCGTCGACGTAGATCGTGGCGGCGGTATCCAACAGCCGCGCTCCTACAATGCGCCATATACACCACACTTTCATGCGGTCGAGGAGGGAGTGGTTGTCGAAGAAGGCCGTGCCGGCCGTCATGCCCGGATTCACCACGTGGATGAGCACCTCGTGGGGCTCGACCCTCTGCGCCAGCTTCCAGATGGCCATCATCAGCAACAGTTTCGAGGTGCCATACCAACGGGGTTGCGAAAACCCCGCCGGATCGTTCAGCCTCGGCAACACAGGACCGGCCGCCATGTCGAAGTCGGTGACGTACATCAAGTCCGATCCCACCACGGAGAGCACGGGCGGCCTGGCCGTCTTTCTCTGCGCCTGGTTCACCGGTGATCGGAGTGCCGGGAGAAGCAGAATGGAGAGCAACACGGTCGAGAGGTAGTTCGCTTGGATCGTAATCTCGTTTTTCGAGTCGGCGACGGTCGCGTATGATGGGGTCATGCCCCCAGCATTCAGGATCACGATGTCGAGGCGCGGGAGGGTCGCGCACCGGGCGGCAAAGTCCCGGACCGAGTCAGTCGATTCCATGTCCAGCAACCAAACGGACACGGTCGCGGTGGGGAATTCCTGGCGGAGATGCAAGGCCGCTTTATCACCGCGGGCTTGCGACCGCACGCCCATGACCAGGTGAGAGAGTCCGAGCCGAAGCAGCTGGCGTGAGGCCTCAAACCCCAATCCGGCATTGCTACCGGTGATCACGGCCACCTGGTTGGTGAGCTCGACGTCGTTGGGCAAGGGCTCGGGGCGGGTTGCCTGACGCCGCATGAGGCCGAGGACGCCAGCCTCGGACGCTGCCTGGCTTTCGAGGGCTATCGACATGGTGGAAAGGCTTGTGCGGTCTGCAAATTGGCGCAGTGCAGTGGTGGAGAGGGACTACAGTAGAACAGGAGGCACTTGGTGCATCCAGTCTCTTTTACCGAGTCGGCCAGAAATGTATTCGAAGCATGTTGACGGCGCTACATTCGTCTGTCCACGTGACTCTTACGTGGGGGGCATGCAGACAAAACTCGCGCATTGGATTTGAGTGGCTTGCTTGGAGTACTCAGAGGCTGAAACCGCAGGGAAACGGACCTGTGAAATCTACACGATAAAGCCAATCGGGTTCTCCGCGCAGTCTATGAGGTAACAAACTGCATAGGACTTCTTTAGTTGCGAGGTCATGTGGTAACGGTGTTCAGACGAACCTTTGCGTGCCAGGGCCCCTCGGATTGCAAAAGTTGCCCATAGACCTTCAGTCGAGTTCCCGTGTATTTTTCATGGGTCTGAGGCTCTTCCGAGACCATGTATTAGAGTCGTCTATAGTCAATGAGACGGCAGTCGAAGGGAATGCAAATGCTCTGCTTGCGAAGCGGTTTGTATCTGCGACAGAGGCCCCGGCCGCGTCGCTCAACATAATGAGCCTGGCAATCGCTGTGCATGGGGACGGCGCGTATGGTGGGGACGGGCATTTAGTAACTCATATTGTCGAGGCTAGGGGCTAAGCTCAAGATCCTGATTGCTTTCGTCGGGAACGCCCTCAGCCGGATGGCCTGGCCCTCTTCTCCCTCCTGGTCCTCGTCTCTCTGCACGCCCAGGGTGGCAAACGTGAACATGAGACAGTCGTCCCACACGGCCATGAAGGATACCGGAACGCTCAGCTGGGGGGCGGAGCTCTGTGGGGTGGCGTAAATGGGCAGCTGGGACGCGCCCGTCAGGGGCAGGGGACTATCGGCCGGGTCCGGTACGGTAAAAATATAGATGCGCTCGCTGACTTCAAAAAGGATGCGGCGATCGCGGATGGACAGCCACCCGCCGAGGTCGAAAGTGGAGCCGTCGTCTTCGGTCTCGATCAGGGCGGTGCAGGCCGCGTACGCCTGCTTGTCAGGAGTCTTGCCCAGCAGGGAACGCCAGTTGGAAGCGATGAAGACACGGCCACCTTTCGAGATGCCGACCATGAATTCCCCACAGAGCATACCGGCTCCCCACTCGTCGTCCTCCAGGGGCACTTCCATCTCGAAATCGGGGTTCGAACCCGCGTGGAGCTCCAAGGGAATCAGTCGGTCATTGCGTGGGTCCTCGGGGGGCCAGGGAGGTTGATCGTATCTCTGGCCCACCATGGAAAAGATGTCTGTCTCCTCGGTGGGCGGATGTTTGAGGTAGTAGACATTTCCGCACAGCCTGGGGTCGATCTTGCCGAGGAACTCGCCGCTTTTCTTATCGTGCACGTGGTAGCCGTCGGTGCCCAGCGAGTACAGGACGCAGTCCTCGCACTGGTCGAGGTGGCCGATAGCACCGTCGTCCATCTTGACGTGTGTTTTAAGGGTGGGCGGCTCCTTGGCCATGTCGTAGACGAAGCCCTGGCCCTGGGACGACACAATGCAGAGGGTGTCGTAGGAGAGCTGGTACCCGCGGGTCTCGCAGTCGTGGTTGAGCACGGCGACCTGGCGGAAGACGCCCCTCTTGGACTTGGACTCGTCCTCGGGCGTGTCCGTGTCATCGTCAGCGACCACCCTCCAGACCTCTACGGCATTGCCCATACGGTCGAAAACGGCGACTCCCTTCTCCATGTCGTACTCGAGGTGGGCGTAAGCGCGGACGGCCGTGTGCGGCAACTGCCACAGGATGACGCCCGAGTCCATATCGGTGACATTGAGGCCGCCGGTTTGCGAGGTGGACACGATGAAGCGGCGCTTCCAGTCGGCCTTGAAGCGCCAGACGGGGCTGAGCCCGACCTGGATGGTGCTCGCGCGGGCGACGGGGGCCCGGGGCGAACTGGCCAGCTTGCCGACGGCGGCCTCGGGGGCCCGGCCCTGCCAGTTCTGGCGCAGCAGCAGCTCCCGCCGGCAGAGCTCCTTCCACGAGGTGACGCCATCGAAGAACCTGGCGAACGAGGCCTTCCGTTCCAGGAAGGCGAAGCGGTCGGCGCCGCTGCACGCGTGCGGCGGCGGCCGGGGCGTCGAGGGCGGCAGGGCCAGCTTCGAGGGCGACGAGTAGATGAGGCTCTGGTGCGGGCCGTCGATGAAGGTGTGCCAGGCGCGCGACGTCTGCGTCAGGTGCGCGGCGCTGGCCAGGTCGACAAAGTCGACGATGCGCAGCACGAGCTCGGTCGGCAGCCACACCAAGGGATCCATGGTGCCGTCGGCCAGCGGCGTCAATCTGGGTGGTACGTATGTTGTGCCCATAGCGCACGCACTCTCGGGTGGTCTGGCGGGTTCGATCAAGCTGCTGCCACGCCGGGCGACGGTTGCACAGTATGCTTGAGTAACGTGTGCCCGGTGAGACCTCAAAATCGGAGCGAAGCCGCGAGAGGCACTGATGTCACCTGAAAATGTGGGGGTGTGAAGTCATTCCCGAGCCTCCAGCGCTACTTAGCCCATCAGCACGTTGCATCGTCGTTGGCCGCCGCGCGTCCAGCATCGACTGACAGCTGGCCACTCCGGGTGTTCAAGTGCACTCGGAGGAGCATCATCTCGGGAGAGGATTTCTGTCGGCGTTCCCATCCCATCGCAGAAAACACACGCTTCGAAACGCAAGCAGACCTCCGAACTACGTTAGGCTATGGGCTTTGGCGAGCTACATGCAGCCGCACCGCTACATGCTGGGCACCAGCCGCTACAGCACCCGAGCGAGCACCTAATGCAGGGACGATCCCGTTTGGGGGCTGACGGGCCGCCATTGTAGGCGTCGCAGTGGCGCCGCGGGACCCAGACCCCTGTAGCGCAGAGCTGCAGCAACAACTGCTGGCTCTCGGTAAATTTACACGGCGTTCTGAATCCCTCGGGCGCGACCACCAGAAGTCATCCTTTCGATGCGGGGACAGCTTCCACATGGCCACGGACTCCTCGCGCGTGCCCGCCCGCCGACCGCAGTAGAAAGCGTGCGAAGCGCGATTCATGGTGTTCCTGCACAGTCATCAGCCGGCGAGCAAACGTTCTCGTGCTGGCGCCCCGTCGCCGCGAGGGAGAGGACCACGGCCACCTGCTGGCTTCTGGGGCAAATCTGAAGGGGAAACGCCAGCAATCGTGTCACGCGTCATTTGGGTGGCTGGGAGTTTCCTCGCCTGGCAATACGACCAGCCCCTCTACCTCCAGGGCCCGGGTCTCACCCAACGCAATGACTGCGTTGTTGGAGGCGCCGCCCTTCTTCACCGCTACCGCCACTGCCAACGTTGGTAAACTGTTAGCAAGGCCCGACCAATCGCGGACATGGTGAGGCTTATAGCGCTCTTCGCGTATGGCTGCTTATCGTCTGTTCAACACTGTGCCTGAGACTGGCCTCACCTACTTGGACGAATTTTGACTTCATTATCCCGCACCTTTCTCATGACATTAGTCTTACCTCGCAAAGGCTATCGATTCTGTTTGGCGATTCTAGAGGCTGTCCGAACGACGTCACGGCGGAGGCCTGGTTGGCTTTCTGATGCTACCGCGATGGCCTGCTCTCGTACCGGATTCACCGATATATTATGGGCCGACGAGAAATCTCACACCAACCCCAAATGCACCATGGTCAACGTACAGGCATCCGGAGCCGACCAATACCCTTTGATCTCGCACCGCTTCCGAGACGGGGATTTCTTGCGAAAAGGCTTTCTCGTGCGATTCAATCGAGAAACTTGAAAAAAAATGGCACCAGGGAGCTACTTTATAATCTTGTCTGGATTGGTCCCCCATTAGCACGAACCTGGTACAAACACGCCCACATGACCATTGGGCCATATGCCAGGATCCATTTCGAGATCAAATTGACCCCGACGTGAAACATTAATCCCGACTGGATCATGAAAGCCGAAGATAAACGAGTCGTGCCAGTCAACCCGAGCAAGACACCCATATGTTTCACCCTCTCCTATATATCGGGAAAGGTCAGCACTCTGAGGGACACTGCAACCCGACTGGATGTACTGAGAGCACGAGGTTCATTACAACCGAAGAAACCTAAATCATACCCTGGACGAATTATAGCTATGGGTTGACAGTCTCTGCATTGTTCAGGGTGATGAGACAACTCAGGGGGGATTCACATGCAGTGTATTCGGCATACGCCCATTCAGCTTGGTTGAGTGGCTGAAGCTGTTTATCACACTGGTCATGGGCTGCGAGGATTCGAAGGTGTCTCCTCACCCAGATGTGCTTCGCAGATCCTATTAGGCCTTCACGGCGACACAGTATACCCCTTACCCGATTTCGATCAGTCCGATCTGGGATGGCCAAAAAAAAATGGAAGAAAGATATGTCAATGCTTGAAGATGCTGCAAAAGACGGCGCAACTTGAGAATGCACGCATCCGGGCAATGACACAAAGTCCCTCTTCGGAGCACAAAATTCCCTATGAAGAGTATTCCTGGAACACATGAACTATGGACATCTAGATACTTTTTTTCGAGGTCTCTTTGGCCTGGAATGCGACGCCGAGGTCTCACGGACTTTCGCGGCGAGAAGTCGACGGAAACCACGAGGATGGCTACCTCCTCAGCTGGTCGCTGTTGGTTTGGAACCGAAGAGTCTCCTTATTGAGACAATGAGCTCAAAACCGACGACCTGAGGCCCGGAGTTACGGAGTCCGTTGCTGAATGGTACGCCATAGATTCCCTATTGCCAGCCGGTCAAGCAACTGCCCTTCCTCTTCGCAAAGACCACCCGGGCGTATTTGGCTGCAAGACAACTCAGTTTGACGCCCATAGGTTGGGCAGGTGAAAGTGATGTGGAGTTCTGGTCCTCTCATGGGCAATTTGGAGGATAGCACCATCTCGACCGGGTGTCAGATCGCGATGCGTTTGTTGCAAGTAATAAAATCGACCTTGTCGCGATCGCCAAGGGACGGTCATCCATGCTGGGCCATCATTCGGTAGAAACAATCCAGCTTCGATGGAATTGGACACGGGCAAGGCGGTGGCTCTTACGTTAGTGGATTGTTACTTCGTTCTGTGTATTACACGCGGGGAAAACCGGGTTGCAGGGCGTCGAGCTAGCCAAAGAGTTCTCGGAAATGCCTGGGATGAGATCAAGGAGCCGGCGGGCTCGGTTCTAGGGCGGTTTCTTGGTCAGCAAGCAGGCAGAGGCGCAATGTAGAGGATTTTCGGTTTGGAGGATGCCTCATCCTGTTGTTCCCCATTTCTGGGCAAGTGAGTGGTTTCGAAAAAGAATAAGCTGAAATTATGACTATCTTAGATGCCAATGGTTCATTTACCCAGGCAGGCCGGGGAATCCACCATCCCCTTCCTATCTTTGCCGCCGATGATTTGGGTGTGTTCGCCGCTGCGTTGTAACAGGGGCATGTGAGGCGACACCTGGGTTGCAGGGCGGTTGTCGTCGTAACTCGTGACAGGGTTGCGGCTGACGCTCTACGCGTGTAAGACGGCGATGATCACCGCGGCGTGCGGGCACCAATGATCGATTAGCCTTAAATCAATCCCCATGATACCATGGAACCGATTCCGGCTGGTTGCGCTGGTCATCATGCCTAGCAAGACTGGCCTTAAGTGGCCGTTGGCGGGTGAGAATGGTAGGCTCTTGTCTCTCCAACATTTACTCGGAATCACCCGTTCAGGCCTCGCCGCCGTAGTTCACCTGTCCGACTTCAAAGCCAAACTCGACCATGGCCTACGCGCTGGGCATTCACGAGTGTATGCGCGACGCATGGAAGTCGGAACGGCTTACGTTTCGAGCCTTGGAGGACAGCAATGCTGACCGCGCCTTTGTACACGAGGCCATCGCCGGCGACCCCGTCGGGTTTGCCCTGGGGTACTCGGAGGCGTTGCGACCACAATCGAGGACCATGTCTGACGCCATATTCGACCAGCTGCGGAAAAAGGGGCTTTCGGTCGTCATTTGTCTCCCAGGCACCGATGGCCAAAACGAGGGGCAGGAGGCCGGCCTGGCTCGACCGGACTCGACAGCCGCACAGGGGCCGATTGGAGTCCTCACGCTGACGGCGGCGGCACCAGAAAACCACCACCATCGAAAAACGACTCTCGGCATCAGCATTATCGACGCCTACCAGGGCGACGGGTATGGGCCCGAGGCGATCAACTGGGCTCTCGACTGGGCCTTCAAACTCGGCGGCATGCACCGTGTCGGCATAACGTGCTGGGGGTACAACGACCGGGCACAGCGGCTCTATGAGAGGATGGGGTTCGTCAAGGAGGGCACGACGCGCGAATGTCTATGGCTTAACCGAGCTTGGCACGATGCGATCAATTACGGCATGTTGGAATCCGAATGGGAAAGAATCCGGGCTCAGCAGCCAGCGAAAGGGGGATGAAGAAGACGTGTGGACGCCAAGGAGGGCAAAAAGGAAGGTTGAGTTGTTCCGCTGGGCGAAACGCATCAGGAATTGAGCCCAATGCGGGGGTCGAACCCGCAACCTTGAGATTGCTGGGAAGCAGTAAGAGTCTCACGCTCTACCGATTGAGCTAACCGGGCGTCGACGAGGAGGGTGACGATGTATCACTCTCGTGTTGTTGAAGGACGACTGCTTATGGGCTTTTATGTAGCGGAAGACGACCGGTTCACCTACCTGACTCGCGCTTATGAACAAGCTGGCCGGAAGAGTCGAACAGTTCCCATGGTGGCCGGGTTGGGAACGAAGGGTTGCCAGGCTATGGCGGGTCGCAGATAGCCGAGAAGAGGTGTAGAGATCGATCGTGCGAGGGCGTTGAAGTGTCTCGCGGAGAATGCTAACGCCTTCTCGTCAGGAGCAACAGGAATGCACGTTGCCCAAACGGCTCGTCGGCTCTTTCGTTGAGCCTTGATACCAATGGACAGCACCCAAGTCAAGCAATGGGTGAAGAGCAGCGGTTTTCTGGGGAGAGCTGGTATTGCTGGTTAACAAAATCGGATACATACCGGGCCCAGGTGATTGTCATTGCAACCTTGGCATGTGCTGGTGGGAAGCGGTGCGAATAGCGCGAGCGGGTATGTGACGTACTCGACATTGGAGACTGTGTGTGTGTGTGTGTGTGTGCCTCGGCAGCGGGTCTCAATCTTTGGGCTGCTCCTACTTCCCCATTGCCAGATGCAACTGAGCCGGTCGGCCTTCCATCATCGGGTCTCCGACAAAGGCGCACTCGACGACTTTACCAGACGTCCAATCATCGATCGGGCTTCCGACCGATCCATGGCAAAGACGCCATGGCAAAGACGCCATGGCTCGAATCGGCAGGTCGAGAAGATGGAGAGGAGGCCTGGGATGAAGCTGCGACGGCCGACCCCGCCTTCTGTGCGATCGGCGGTCGCCTATCCGACGCGCTGATACGTTGCCGGCCGCTCCCTCTTGTCTTGGGTGCCCTTGCGAGACGACCATGTCTCCCGCGGGCATCGGTCATCTAGTATCTCAGTGGCCTGGCTGGATACATCAAGTGCCTGCCTACGCGAAGCCCTACCCGCCCGTCCCGCTATCATCGCAGCTATGCCGCCGCTACCTAGTCCCCGACGAAGCGAAGCGGCCGACCGAATGCCCGGCGTTCCCGACGCAGGCTCGCGTGATGGGCGGTGCCTCACGCACCGTCCAGCGCCCGAGTCCGACGAAGGCTGGATCACACTCGACCGCCCCTCCGACGCCCCTGCGGCGACACCCATGCCCGCGCACGCGCAGGAGGCCATCGCCGACCGCATTGTGCGCATCCAGGCCGACCTGACGTCGCTGCAGGCCTTCTACAAGATCGAGGGCTCGGCCACGCGCCGCGACCGTCTCCGGGCCTTCTACGAGGCCGAGCTGGCGGCGCTGGGGGGGCAAGACTTCGACACCTACGACCAAGATGGTCGTGTCGACTATCTGCTGCTGCAGAACTACCTGCGCCGGGCCCTGCGCACGCTCGAGCTCGACGCCGCGCGCGATGCTGCCTACGCGCCCCTCGTGCGGCCCTTTGCCGACCCGCTGACGGACTGGGTCGAGGCCCGCATGCGCGTGGACGCCATCGCGCCCGAAGCCGTGGCGGCGAGCTTCGACAAGCTGGTCGGGACCATACGGGACTGTCGGGACATGGTGGAAAAGGCCCCGCCGGGCCGGTACGCGCCGGCGGCCGGCTACCGCGCGGCGCGCGCCGTGGAGCAGCTGCGCGGCCACGTGCAAGAGATGTACGACTTTTACCGAGGCTACGACCCCCTGTTCGACTGGTGGGTGCGGGCGCCCTTTGCGGCGCTGGACGCGGCGCTGGCGGCGCTGCCGGTCCTCCTCCGCGAGGCGCTGGCGGGCGTGGCGCCCGGCGACGCCGACGCCATCGTGGGCGAGCCCATCGGCCGCGCGGGGCTGGAGGCCGAGCTGCAGGCCGAGATGATCCCCTACACGCCCGAAGAGCTGCTCCGCATCGCCGAGACGGAATACCAGTGGTGCGAGGGCGAGATGGTCCGGGCCAGCCGCGACCTGGGCTTCGGCGACGCGTGGCGGGACGCGCTCGAGCACGTCAAGGGGCTCGTGGAAGCGCCGGGCGCGCAGCCGCGCTTCATCAAGGCGCTCGTCGACGAGGGCGCGGCATACGTGCGGGCGGCCGGGCTCGTCACGGTGCCGCGCGTCGCCGAGGAGGCCATGCGCATGTACATGATCCCGCCGGCGCAGCAGAAGGTCTCGCCCTTCTTCCTCGGCGGCACGTACCTGCAGGTGTCGTACCCGACGGCGGCCATGGCCCACGGCGACAAGATGATGTCGATGCGCGGCAACAACCGCCACTTTGCCCGCGCCACCGCCTTCCACGAGATGATCCCCGGCCACCACCTGCAGCTGTTCGTGGCGGACCGGGTGCGGCCGTACCGCCGCCTGTTCGGCACGCCCTTCTACATCGAGGGCTGGGCGCTGTACTGGGAGCTGCTGCTCTGGGCGCGGGGCGACTTCTTCACCAGCGCGGCCGGCCGCATCGGCACGCTCTTCTGGCGCATGCACCGCTGCGTGCGCATCGTCTTCTCGCTGCGCTTCCACCTGGGCCAGCTGACGCCTGCCGAGTGCATCGATATGCTCGTGGACCGCGTCGGCCACGAGCGCGCCACCGCCGAGGGCGAGGTGCGCCGCAGCTTCAACGGCGACTACAGCCCGCTCTACCAGGCTGGCTACCTGCTGGGCGCCCTGCAGCTGTGGCGCCTGCGCGACGAGGCCGTCGGCCAGGGCCGCTGGCCCGAGAAGGAATTCCACGATGCCATCCTCCACGCCAACATGATGCCAATCGAGATGCTCCGTGCCCTCCTGCGCAAGCAGCCGCTGACCAAGGACTTCAAGTCCTCCTGGCGCTTCTACGGTGACGTCTGAGCGAGACGGCGTCCAAAGCCCTGCCGTTCACGAACTTGGGCGGTAACGTGGCGGGCGAGGCAAGCGTGAGGCGAATGTGTGGCCGATCAGCGCAAGGCGAGCTGACGGCTGGCACTCGGCAGCCAATTGGCTCTCCCGCTTCCTGGCTTCTGGATTCGGCTGGGCCGGCTATTTACGTGCGGGGGAGGAGATTTCGATTGGGCCGCTCTGGTAATACGAGGAGACGGTAACATCGTGTATGCACGTCAGGCTTGTCAATCCACTGCCTGGCGGTATAGCGCTCCATCGCCCTCAGCCTAGCCGAAATGCTCCGTGCCGGCGGCCGCTCCGACGTCGAACGCTACTTCGGGGCTATCGAGTGCTGCATGCAAGCTCTAGTCACGAGAACCGGCCAACACGAGCTGGGCCGCATAGGCGAGCCCTAGGAACCACGGCTCAGGGCTTCTGTCTCACGATGAACGGCTCGTCTCTTACGATCTTGGTGCCACCTGGACCGAGACAGCCACCGACGAGAGGATACGTCCATGTATAAAAGCCCCAACGCCAGGTCTGGATGTCTGGACGTCTTCCCCTGCACAGCCAGCACCAGCACCAGCAACTAGCACATCAAGTCCTTTCGTGTCGGCATCCAGATCTCCCGCGCATCATTCGCATTCCCACCACAGCCACCATCATGCAGCCCTTCACCGTTCTCCTGACGGCCACGCTGGCCGCCACGGGCCTCGCCGCGCCGGCGCCCGAGAGCGTGTCGATGAAGGCGGCAATCCCGGACTGGACCATTGAGTCGCTGGTGCGCACGTGCAACAAGCAGGACACGGCGTGCGAGTGGAAGTTCGGCATCAACACGCACCTGGCCAAGGTGACGCCGTGCGCCTTCACCGTCAAGGCGGCGGCCGGCAAGAAGGCGAGCCAAACCGACACGACGGGCAACGCCTGCGGTGCCTTCACCGTCAGCGCCGGCTGGAGCGGCCAGTTCGTCGAGGGCTTCACCACCCTCTCGGTTGTTGACTACGCCGCCCGCCTCATCACCTGGCCAGCCTACACCGACGGCCAGCTCGTCAACGGCAAGGCCGTCGTGCCCGACAAGAGCTGGCCCGTCTCCAAGCTCCAGTAAGAGAGGAGCAGTACCAGCACCGGCACCGGCACTAGTAGCAGCGGGGGTATCTCTTGGCCCCAGGCAGACGCGAGCACATGCATGAGTGGGAGGAGGGTTTGAGACAGGAGGGGGGTGGGGGGGGGGGGGGGGGTGATGCGTTGGTTGTGACAGCGCAATCCCCGCGACGAGGTGTCGGTGGCCCAGGCTGCCGAAGACCGATATGGGCATTCCTCCCTCCCTCTCTCCCTCTTTCTCTCTACACATTGCCATACCGGGAGCTGGGGCCGAGCTCTCGATGCACGTATATATCTTCCGATCCTTAATATCTATTACCCAATACACGGGATGAAAGCAGTTGAGAACCTTAGCCGTCGACACCGATCCGATGAGACAAACCACCAGGATCCCCCCCCGGTTGAGAGGCAGTCCCGCCATGCCGGCAAGACCAGTAGGACGTTCGGATGGGATGCCGCACAATCGCGCAGGCGCATGTGGAAAGCCTGGTGAATGAACTCTTGCTCCTCACACGCCGTACTTTCCGTACTAGTCCCCCTTGCGTGCCGGGCCGGCCGACGGCAACAAGACGGTAGGCAGGGTTACCGACGGCGCAACGGCTACTTTGCATTCACGAGAGCCACTCGCTGCCTCGCCCTCGCTCGA
This sequence comes from Nigrospora oryzae, assembly GCA_016758845.1. Lineage (NCBI taxonomy): Eukaryota > Fungi > Ascomycota > Sordariomycetes > Amphisphaeriales > Apiosporaceae > Nigrospora > Nigrospora oryzae. The sequence goes on along the minus strand of JADKYO010000007.1, from coordinate 2,209,194 downwards.
CTCGCTCGCTCCCTCCGCATACAGTTCCGACCATGGCCGGCCGTATGTTGGGATGGGCCCTTTCGCAAGGCGCCAACACGGCGAGGGTGGCAGCGGGGGAGGGCCGGATGTCCGTACCAGCCGGTCCCCTGTTCGCCACTGTTGGCAAATTGGGCGGCGGCTGTGCTTTTCGCGGCTGAAAACGGCCCGGACGGCCCGAACTCTGCTCACATGGCTCCGATCTGGCGCTCTGGGCTCATTGTCGCCCGACCTTTGGCGTGGTTTGGCCCTCCCCGTCCCTCGGGTCGGATCACTGCCGACGAGCGAAGGAGTGATGCCCCGCGGCCGCTCACCCCTGGTTTCCTGGTCTTCAGCCCCGCCCCGGATCCTGTCGGTCACGGCCGACCTCTATGGCATGCAGAAGAACAGCCCGGGTCACGCCCCCCTCCCCCCTGGCGCGCAACCGCCATGCGCCCAGGGACGAGGGGCGAGGAAGGCAACGGCGGGCCGCAAACATGAGCACCGCCTCCTGGGACTTGCCCTGCCGCCGCATACCATCTGCATCCCGTCCAACTCTCGCCCCCATTGACTTCGGCCCTACGTCCACAGCGGCCCTCGGGTCTTGGGGGGGGACAGACTCGGCATGGCGACGGACGGCCCAGGCACGAGCACCGTCGAGCTTCCCAACACTCGGTGGCAGGCCCCTGCCTTTGGAGAGGCGCGGGCGCCGCTTACAAGACGGAGGGGCTTCGCGCTCCTCGGATTCTCGAGTCCTCCTCTCTCTCTCTCCCCCTCATCTCCCCCTCGCATCCCCCAAAGCACGATCACGACGGACGATGCGGTCGACCACAGTATTCCTGTCCGCGGTGGGGGCGCTGGTGTCGCTGGGGCAGGGCGCGGGTGCGGCGCCGTCGTCGGCGGCGGCGTTGGCGTCGTCTTCGACGGCGCGCGAGCGGGCGCTGCCCCTGCGCAAGCGGCGGGCGTCGACGTGCAAGGCGCCCAAGAAGGCGGCGGCGGCGGAGCCGTGCGAGTTCGACGCGGCGGCGCGGCCCGAGTGCTGGGGGGCGTACTCGCTGGCGACCAACTGGTACGAGACGACGCCCGAGACGGGCGTGGTGCGCGAGTACTGGTGGGAGCTGGTCAACGGCACGGCGCGCGTCGACGGCGTCGAGCGCGTGGTGCTGACGGTCAACGGCTCGTTCCCGGGGCCGACCATCTTCGCCGACTGGGGCGACGAGGTCGTCGTGCACGTCACCAACAAGCTCGCGGCCAACGGCACCAGCATCCACTGGCACGGCCTGCACCAGCGCTCGGCCGCGCAGCAGGACGGCGTCGCCTCCATCACGCAGTGCCCGCTGGCGCCCGGCGGCAGCACGACGTACCGCTGGCGCGCGACGCAGTACGGGCACACGTGGTACCACAGCCACTTCGCGCTGCAGGCCTGGAACGGCGTGCTCGGCGGCATCGTCGTCGGCGGCCCGGCGGCGGCGCCCTACGACGAGGACAAGGGCGTGCTCTTCCTCAACGACTGGTACCACGAGACCACCGACGCGCTGTGGCCGCTGGCCGCCGCCGGCATCCCGCCGGGCGCCGACAACGGCCTCATCAACGGCACCAACGTGTCGGGCGACGGCGCCGGCGGCCGCCGCTTCGAGACCGTCTTCACGCCGGGGCGGCGGCACCGGCTGCGCCTCGTCAACGCGGCGCTCGACACGCACTTCAAGTTCAGCGTCGACGGCCACCGCCTGACCGTCATGGCCGCGGACCTGGTGCCCGTGGTGCCGTACGAGACGGACGTGCTGAGCATCGCCATCGGGCAGCGCTACGACGTGGTCATCGCCGCCGACGCCGGCCCCGACGCCGGCCCCGACTTCTGGATGCGCGCCAGCCCCGACACCGCCTGCAGCGCCCAGAACCCCATGGCCGACAACGTGCGCGGCATCGTGCGCTACGACGCCGCCTCGCGCGCCGACCCCGCCACCGCCGCCCACGCCTTCGTGCACGACTGCCTCGACGAGCCCCTCGACCGCCTCGTGCCCGTCGTGCCCGTCGACGTCGCTGGCCCCGCCACCACCGAGACCTTCGACATCGGCGCCGCCCTGTCCGACGCCACCGGCCTCTTCCAGTGGACCGTCAACAACCAGTCCTTCCTGTCCGACTGGAGCGCCCCGACGCTGCTGCAGGCCGTCACCGACGACTCCGTCTTCGCCGCCGCCGAGAACGTCGTGGCCCTGAGCGAGCAGGAGTCCATGGTCTACTTTGTCATCAAATCCGAGATTGAGCTCGTAAGCCCCCGCCCCCGCGCCCCCCCCCTTCTCCTCTTGCCCGCCGCGGCTGACCCCTTGGCCCCAGCCTCACCCGATCCACCTGCACGGGCACGACTTCTTCGTGCTGGCGCAGGCCGCCGACGCCGTCTTCGACGCCAACGTGACGCTCAAGCTGGAGAACCCGATCCGGCGCGACGTGGCCATGCTGCCGGCCGCCGGCTACCTCGTCCTCGGCTTCGTCACCGACAACCCGGGCGTCTGGCTGCTGCACTGCCACATCGGCTGGCACACGTCGCAGGGCTTCGCCCTCCAGCTCGTCGAGCGCATGTCCGAAATCCCCGCCACCGTCGACGTCGACGCCGCCCAGGGCAACTGCGACGCCTGGCAGGCGTACGCCGACGCCGTCGCCCTCGTCCAGGAGGACTCGGGGGTGTAGGCATACAGGACCCCCCCGGGGGGGAGAAAAGAAGAAGGGGGAGCAAGCGAGGGCGCCCGGGGAGGAGAGGAAAGGCTAAGGAAAAGAGAGAGTCCAGCGTGCTTCAGGCTTCGTGCACTTGCGCTTTTTGTACATATCGTCACACTCGCTACCGCTGTCCCCTCTGCGTGACAGGGGGGGGAACAGGTAATACCCGGGCCGAGGTTGACACTTAGAACTGACGGAAGAGCAATCGATAGACGGGATCAATCAACCAATACCCCAACCTATTTGTACCCGCGTGGACTGCTGAGTCCAAAACGCGTACGCATGTTTCTCCACGCTCCACGCTCCACGCTTCCTTTGCCGCTCGGGCAGCATCGTATTCATCCTACGCACACACCCATCTCACCCTCACTTGTACCAGCGTCCCCCGAGGCGGCCTCGGGACCCCGTTACCATGGTAGTCGTCCTGCTTTCCTACAGGCACTGGTGGTCTGCAGGACGATGGCAGTGTCAGTAACAGATGGCAATGCGCTTTAGGGGGGGGGGGGAGAGGTTCGTCACTTACACCACTCGTTTATGGCCGAGCAGGTGCTGCCGGCGCACGAAGTCGGGCCCGTGTAGCCGCTGCCGCCGCACTGGCCGTACTTGGTCTGGCCGGGGCCGGGGGCCACGGTCGTCGTGGTGGGCGGGCGCGTGGGGCCGCCGATCTTGGTGCTCTCGGTCGTGGGCACCTTGGTGGTGGTGGTGGCGGTGACAACGGTCGTGGGCGGCGTGGCGGTGCCGCCGGGCTGGGCCGTCGTGGAGCCGCCGCCGCCCTGGCCGTTGCCAATGACGGTGTTGATCTCGCCGCTCTCGATGTAGACGCCCGAGAAGTAAAAGTCCTCGTCCTGGTCCGGGTAGCCGGCGCGCGGCAGCTCGAGCACGCCGACGTGGAAGTCGGCGCCGTTGCTGCTCGTGCTGCCGGCGGCCACGGGCGCGACGACGCGCACGAGCGGGTCCCCGCCCGTCGAGTGCCAGAAGCCGACCGTGTTGGCGCCGAAGTCGATCTCGTAGGCCACGTTGTGCCACACGTCGGCGGCCCAGTCGACGCTCCACTTGGTCTGCTGGTTGACCATCCAGCGCAGCGCCGGGTCCGCCGTGCCGGGCGCGCCGCTGAGCCAGCCCGCCTTCATCTCGGTGAAGTGGCTTTCGAAGAAGGCGATCTGGTGCTCGCGGTTGACCGACGGCGCCTTGTCGGCCGACCGCTTGAGGCTGAAGTGGTAGAAGCGCTTGCCCGACGCGATGGCCGCGCTCGTCTGCGGGATCAGCTCGATCCGCCGCATGTTCTGCCCGTTCCAGTAGGCCGTCGAGTCGAGCGTCAGCTTGGCCCCCTGCTTCGACGCCGTGTCGGCCGGGTTGCCGTACGCCGGCGAGAGGTTCACGTAGTCGGTCACGCTGCCGCTGCCGTGAATGTAGTACTGGTACGGCCCGACCTGGTTGCCCCACGACCACTTCTCAAGGTCGCGCGACGTGCTCAGGTCGTTGAACCGCCCGTCCCAGAGCACCGTCCCGGCCGCAACGGCAGGCGCCAGACACGCCGTGTGGGCGAGGGTCGTGAACTTCATGGTGGGCGGGCTGCTGCTGCTCTGGTCGCTCTTCTCGGCTGGGGACGTGGTGCTGCTGAGGTCTCATCCCATTCGGCCCACGGCGCCGGCCTCGCCTTTAAGGAATCCCACGGCCGTAGTGCCATGGATCTCTCCGCAGCCGGCAATAACAGCAGCGCCCCTCTGTCAGGCGTGGGGACGGCAGCAACGAGACCAGCGAGTATGCATTTGGTCGGCGGGCCGTCGCAGCCGCTGTGCCTCCGCGTCCAAGAAGGTATGGAAGCACGGAATCCGTCGTGCCACAGCGCCCGTCGCGCCACCTGCACGCCCCTGGGAGATGCCCAGCATCGCCGGTCGGCTGGTGCCGTGAACGAATCGAGTCAAGCGCAAGGCGTCGCTTGTCTCCACCGCCGCCCTCGCTTGGGCTCCGTGGCCAAGGAAATCGCACCAAGAGTGGTGGGAACCTTGGCCGGAAGAGGCGGCGGACCGCCCCCTCCGAGCCGTGAAGCTTCCCAGGCCCGCCTGACCGTAAGGGGACCGGAGCGGAGCCTCAGCCCTCGTTGCCAAACGCCCTGGTCGCTCCATCCGCCATCCCCACCGGCGTCTCCAGGCTTGCGAGACCCTTGAGCTGCATGTGTGTGAGAGCCGGCCAGTCCGATCCTCCGACCTATCACCCTGCACGCGGCCCTTCGCTAGTATCGGCCAAGGCGCCAAGAACCCGGAGACATATTGCTTGATCGTGGCACACGCTTATCCCCTGGCTTGAACCGTCCCAAAATAAAACCCATCAGCGGCACGACCTTCCTGGGCGCCCGAATGCCACCACTCCTGCACGCTGCTTCTACTTTGACCTCCAAACACCTGGGTATCGTCCTCTAAGTAAAGCCTGCTTATAGTACCCGCCGTGAGCTGCCGGGCAGCCTTTCCGTCTTCGCTTCCGACCCCGGCCAGCGTTAGGCATTCCTCGCCATTGCTCGCTATCCGCCTCACAGCTTCTTGAACACAGACCCAAAGATTTCCCGGCTCTTGAACAGGTTTGCCACCCTCAGTCGCTCGTTGTCCAGGTGCGCGGCGTCGCTGGATTGTCCACAGGGCAAATGGGCTGCTGGGGCTTCAAACTCTTTTTCTAGGAAGCGGATGGCCGGGATCGAGCCTCCCTCGCGAATGTAGAGCGGCTTGCGCGGCTTCTCGCCCTTGTCGGTCGTCGGCTGCGCAATCTCGGCGCCTGCATCGTCCGAGGCGAACAGGGGCGCCCAGGCCTGCATCGTCGCTTCCTCGAGGGCGCGGAAGATTTCGTTGTCCGGGTCGCCCAGCCAGGGGTCGGCCATGTTGTCGATCCTCAGATTCAGCTTGTTGTCCGTCTCCATCAAGGCGAATTCTTTCTCAAGGTACGCTTTCAGGGTCTCTATCACTTGGTCGACCTCCTGGCCAGGGACCAGGCGGAAACTGATGTGTGAGCTGGCGTGGCTACTGATCAGACTACCCTCGGGGCCCGAAACCTTGAGGTCGTGGATGGTGATGCTCGGTTCACGCCAGCGTGCCATGAGGTCGGCCTTGATGTCCGCGGCCGACCGCTCTTCGCCCGCCTGTGCCATGAGGACCGTAGTAATGTCGTCATAGCGTGCTTCTTCCTCGGGCGTCAGCGGCAAGACACTATCGTAGAAACCCGGGAGCATGATGCGGTTGCGCGGGCCCCGTAGCTTAGCCAAGAGCCCCATCAGATCGGCCGCCGCCTCGGTGACCATGTAAGAGCCTGCAATGCCCGAGTGCAGGTCCGGCCGGGCCGACTCGACACAAACCGTGGCATGCAAGACACCGCGAAGTCCATACGTCAGACATGGCGTCTCGTCGTTGAGCCAGTAACTGTTGGCCAGCAGGATGTAATCAATATGGCCGATGCGATCCTTGTGGCGGCGAACCGTCTCCTGGAACCCGCGAGACCCCGACTCTTCCTCGCCCTCAATCAGAAAGACGACGTCGGCATCCAGGGCCTTGGCCTGCACAAGGTCTGTCACCGCGTAAAGAGCGGCCATGATGGGTCCCTTGTTGTCGCTAACGCCGCGCCCGTAAAGATAGCCGTTCGTGCCTTGTAGCTGGAACGGATCCGTGTCCCAGTTCCCCTTTTTGGACTCGGCGGCCACCACGTCGTAGTGGCCGTAGAAGAGGATGCGCTTGCGCTTCTCGGCCGGTTCCAGCTTGCCGCTGAACTTGGCGAACACCACGGGGTGGTATAGATTCATATCGGCCGTCAGCATCTCCACATCCCCGCCGAGCTTGCGGAACAGATTGCGAAGGAAGGAAGCGCCGCGCCGGCAGTCCTCGGCGAAGTCGGGCTGAGACGAGATGGTCTTGAAGGAGACAAAGTCCCGCAGGCTGGAGACCATCACGTCTTCGTCCACTTCGGACTCGGGCACTTCCGTGGCAGGCGACATCTCGAAAGCCCAGACAGCCACGTTGTTGTCGTTGGCTCCCGTGATCAAGATCTGTTTATCCTGCTGGCTGATAACGGCCGACGCCAGGATTTTGCCGTGGTGCGCTTGCCACTGAGTGAGGAGCTGGTACTTCTGGTTGACGTTCTGCGAAGTGTAGGCCTGATACTCGCCGTAGTGCGCCGTGCTGTGTTTACTGGCGGTGCCGTTTGCGCCAAAGCTCCACAGGTAGCCGTAGCCCATCTGCATTGTCATGACGTCTCCATCGTGGGCCTTGATGGAACGTAGCTTCTGCTTGGTGTCGAGATCCCAGAGCTCGATAACGCCGTTGATCTTGCCACCGTACAGGAACGAACCGTCGATGGCGAGCGACATGACGCAATTCCCGTCGTCTTCGCCGAGGCAAAGAAGCTCCTGGATGCCGTTGGTGAAGCCGTTGTGGCCGACTTCTTGGCCGCCCAGCTTCCAGACCTTGATGGTGCCGTCACCGGCCCCGGATACTAGCACGTCGTCGTCGGGCACGGTGGCGCCCGTCATGCCATGGACCATCAACATGCAGTAGACATAGCCGTAGTGGGCGAACTGCTTGATGCAGCGCCGGTCGGTCTCGAGCATGGTGTGCGCCCGCGGTATGAGGTCGTAGCGGTCGTGGGTCGGACGCGGGGTGCTGGCGCCGCCGCCCACGGCGCGGGAGTCGAAGAAACGGTGGTTGCGGCGGTCGGGATGGGTGGTGGTGTCGGGGGACACGACACGCTCGGGATCCTCGAGGTGCACCCATTGGATGGCCGTGTTCTGGTCGCCGTAGTAGACCGTCTTGTACTGGGAGGAGTAGGCGACGGAGAAGATGTCGCCAAAACAGTCCCAGGTGCTGTAAATCTCGTACAGGCGCGTCATGGTGCGCGGGCACCAGATGTTGACAATGGGGTCGCTGGCGCTGGAAAACAGCATCTCGCCGTCGTCGGACAGGAACAGACACATGACGCTGCGTTTGTGGGCCTGGATGCGGTGCAGCTGCTGGAAGGTGCCCAGCGACCAGACGGCAATCTCGCCATCCTGAGTGCCGGTGTAGATGTTCTCGGGTCCGACGATGAGAGCCAGCACCGAGCTGTCGTGCTTGAGCAGGTGGTTCAGATCGGGCGCTGTGTGCGGCGGGGCTTCGATCAGGGCTTCGGGCGCCTGGTCGGCCTTGATGGAGGGCATCGCGGCCCTAGGGGGTGAGGGTGCTGGCTCCGTCGGCGGGGAACCTGTAGAGGCAGGAATGGGCGTCTGGTCAGTGTGGGGGACGGCGAAAATGGCCAAGAGTCGGCCAGAAGGGTCGGGTTCTCCCATCAAGATGTCGTGACGCGGGTGATACTCTCGGTGGGCGATGGCGACATCCCATCTAGACATCTAGCTGCAGACGTTCGGCCGACAGCGGACGTCGAGAGTGGGATGGGGCAGGTGCTTGTGCAGGGAGTAGGTAGGGGCGACTCAGGGACTCCTCCAGGGGTCCACAGGGGGCTTGTGGTGGGGCAGCCCCGGGGCTGGTTTAGGGGCGAGGTACAGCGCCGAGGGCGTCCAGCTCCAGCCCCGTCGGAGGCCAAAGATGGGATGGGATGGGGGACGAGAGGCTCGTGGTGATGGGAAACCACTTACTGCTGCCCCCGTGAGCGGTGCGATCGCTGCGGGCGAAGCTGTCTTGGAGCCGTTTCCGGGCCTCCTCCTCGGCCTGCATCACGCGACACCCTCGACAGCTCTTCTTCCCCTCCACCTCATCCTTGTCGGGCCCGTTGGCCATCGGTCTTCTGGGTGGTTTGGTTACCAAGTGATCCGGGGCGAGGCGCAGGCCAGGCCAATACGACCCGAAAAGTGCAGAAGCAGCAGTCGATCCCAAGGCGGCGTTTACTCGGGCTCGGCCACGGGCGCCCAGGGGAAACCAGGCGGGCGTGAGCCGGGCTTATGTAGCACGAGGCCGGACGACCTACGTCGGGCCAGACGCTGTGTTCCCTACGCCAGGCCTGCCGACCTGCTGCTGACCGAGGCAACCTGCATCGAACGGGAAAGCACACCGCCAGGACGGATAGGGGCCCTATAGCATGGGTTCTGACGGGCAGGCACATCGCCCAGCTCGGATGATCTGCATCGGTAGCCAAAACATGACAGGTGGCTGTCCTGCACTCGTTGGTGCCCTGCACAACCTATCTTTTGTCGGCCACGTCCGTTCCGGCCATGCCGGACGAGCCAGAAGCAATCAAGGCACGGCTTGTTCTCGGAGCCGGTGCTGGCAAGGCGCAGAGGCGGTGTTTGACCTACAACAGCGGTGCCAGACCGAGGGATCACAGTGAGTCTAGTCTCCGCCCCGGTCAGACGGGGTGGCCGCACGCTGGCCGGTCGCCATCCCGGGTGATTCTTGCGTCATTTCACACCGAGGTGGCTGGCATGGCAAATATGGGCATCGTACAGAAAAGCAAGTCGGCCTTCAGCATACGTCCCGGCCCGCGAAGAACACGCGGATCCAGGATAGCCGACGTCTTGATGGTTGCTTTCCGGGGTTCCGTCCACGGGCAAGCACAAGTAAGTGGGGAAACCGGTTGCGGGAGGCCTAGCCCGCTTTAGGCCGGACCAGCCCACTTATTGTACCTCGAGCGCTGAGCTTGGTCGCGTAGGTTGTCCATGAGCCCACAGACGGAACAAAAGTTGGCCAGCTCCGACGTGGTTGGCCCGAGCGCAAGAAATTTCTCTTTTCGCAGCCTTCCCTCTGTCGTCACGCCTCCAGATATCGGCAAGCCAGCCCACGATACCTCGCCGCAGTTGTGCCCTCACGCATCCTTCGTCCACCCCGCCGTCTCTTCTGATCCCTCCCACCGCCCGACGACTGTTGACGCCCCCGCCGTCATCATCCCCGTTTTCTCCCGCCCTCACTCGAAACGACCGAACGGCGCACGCCCCGGCATCTGCTTCCTCGTCCTGTAATCCGCACCAGCCTCCGCCGCCATGGATCACACGCGCGACCCGTGTCCCTATGTCATCCTGAACGATTTTGGTGGCGCCTTCTCCATGGGTGTACGTCCTCCTCTCCCCTTCAAGCAGCAGAAGCAGCAGCGGCAGCATCTCTGGCGGCACGAGTTTACCTCGTCGTCGCACGACGAGGCGCCTTCGCCGCCCGCCGACCCGCAATGACAAGACGTAGCTGGCACTAACCCGGACCTCTCTTCCTCCTCACAGGCGATCGGTGGCACCATCTGGCACGGCATCAAAGGGTTCCGCAACAGCCCGGTGGGCGAGCGCCGGATAGGCGCCATCACGGCCATCAAGGCGCGTGCGCCGGTGCTGGGCGGCAACTTCGGTGTGTGGGGCGGCCTGTTCTCAACCTTTGACTGCGCCGTGAAGGGCATCCGCAAGAAGGAGGACCCCTACAACGCCATCATTGCCGGCTTCTTCACCGGCGGCTCGCTGGCCATCCGCGGCGGCTACAAGGCCGCCCGCAACGGCGCCATCGGCTGCGCCGTCCTGCTGGCTGTCATTGAGGGCGTCGGCATCGGTTTCCAGAAGCTGATGGCTGGCTCAACAAAGCTCGAGGTTTGTTTTTCTTTCCTCCCCTCCCTCGCCGATGTGGGGGAAGCGGGAAAAAGCGTACTAACGCGCGCGGGCGTGACAGGTACCACAGCCGCCGCCGAGCACCGACAAGGCTCTGGCGTAAGGGATGAGAACAATGTTGGGACGACGACAACAAATACGGCGGAAGACCCGCGCTTCACCACTCTACTCTTTTATCGGTTCGCTCGATCTGGCGGATTATGTATTTCACCCAGGGATATGAACGACGACATCTGGAAAGGCCCGTGCAACTGAGCGGACCTCGGGCCGGGACAGACGCCTTGTGTACACTAGGATGGAATGGGCATCCCATCAAGCGGGCGGCAGAGGAAGATGAATACGGCCTGGGGTGAGATCGATTCGGGCTCAGGAACCCCCCGGGCAGAACGTACCTAGACAGGCCCCACCCCGGTGTATAGCACCGGAGCGCGCAGACGCTCTTGAAGATCAATACACTAATGACAGACAAGCCAAGCTCCGTGGGGAGGCATCGCCCTCGTCTTTGCACGGTCCCGGCCAGCCCGGCCGGTCTGCTTTCTTTTCTCGGGCCCCTCGCTACTAACGCTTGCTCCACATGACGGGGCTCTCTTGACTCCGGATCCCCCACTCCCCGGCGCCCACCTCAGCGGTCGCCGTCCCAGATGCGCATGACGGGCGCGCCCTCGTCGTCGATCCAGGCCCGGAACATGCCGGCGCAGTTATGGGCCTGTACGACAGCGCTGCGGGCGGCGACGACGGCGCCCGTAGCGGCGTCGCGCGCCACGACGCTCTCGACGCCGATCATGCCGCCCTCGCCCTCCCCGGTCCGGCCCCAGCGGGCGCCCGCGCTTTGCTGCAGCACGCCCCCCGGCCCCGCCACCCGCTGAACCGCCGTCGCTGTTGGTAGCCCCGCCCACCGCGCCATGGCCACCACCGTGTGCACCGCCGCCACCCGCAGGAACGAGTCGCCGTTGCCCGTCCCCGAGAGCGCCGCCGACCGCGTCGTCGTGGCCGGCTGGCGGTGGTGGTCAGTATGCCGAGGGAGAAGCGGCGTGTACGCAAAGGGGCTCGGCAGGCAGTCGGCCACGAGGCCACGCAGGCGTCCGCTCAGCTCGAGTGCCGCCCGGCCCGGCCGGCCCAGGTAGCTGCTCCAATACTCGAGCTGAGGCGGCTGCTGCAGCGGCCCGGCGGCGCCCTGCTCGTCGTCCCACTCCTCGGCCCAGAAGCCAGCCCCCATGGACGGCGTGTCCCCGATCCGGCCCGTCAGCTTGTTCGTCATGCCGCCCGTGCTGGTCGCGACGCAGACGACGCCCTCGGCGTCCAGGGCTACGGCGCCGCAAGTGCCCTGTGGTAGGTACTCGTCAGGGTGCCAGGTGGCCGTGCCGGCTGCTGCGCGCACGTCGGCACCGACGTCGGCAGCGGCGGCCCCGTGGGAACGCGGCGCGTGGTGGGCCTTTTCCCGCTCCAGCGCGCGCACGTGCTCGTCCCACCGGGCCTGCGTGAAGAAGTACCCAGGCTCGACCAAGGCCAGCCCGTACCGCTCAGCCAGGATCTCGGCCGCGCGGCCATGCAAGAGGGTGTGGCCCTGGGCCGATGGCACGTCGAGCCGCCCTTCGTCGTCTTCGCCCCCGGGCGGCGGCTGCCGGTCCGCCCAGCCCAGGTCCGTCTTGCCGGCGAGGTCGGCATCGCCGTGTTCGAGCAGGGCGCGCGCCAGCCGGATGGGGTTGCGGACATGGCGCAGGCCGGTGACGCCGACGCCGCGCTTGGCGCGGCCCCGCGACACCATGACCGAGGCCTCGAGCTCGTTGACGCCGTCGCGCGTGAAGACAGCCCCATGGCCCGAATTGAAGAGCGCGTTGTCCTCGAGTCGCACCACCGCGTACGTCGCCACTGCGAGGGCGTCCGGGTAGCGCGCTCCGCCGGCGGAAAACCCCGCCGCGCTTTTGGCCGGCGGCAACGGCGTCGTCATGTAACGTTCTGTGTCGGAAACCTAGGGCCCCGGGCGACATGGCGCGTCAGTCGGCTGGCCTCACCACGGATCGTGACACTGTGGTCAGGAGGGGAATCCCCGCTAAAGCCGCTAAACAAGGGAGTAGAGGGGGCACGCACAATGCCGAGGAGCGCGTCGCGGTACTCGGCGTACCTCTCGGACGTAAACTTCTCAGGCTGGATGTTGCCCGCGCCGCCATGGATGATGAGCCGCGGCTTAATAGCCGGCTGGCCCTGCACTTTGTATTCCATGCTGACGTCGGGTCGGTGGGCAGGCGTCTAGTCGTGAAGATGGCAAACAGTCCAGTACTTCCCGCGTTCAATTCTCGAGCCAAACAGTTCAAAAGAGGCAGTGATGATTGTACGGAGCTATGCCGAACTACCCACATCGTGATATCGGCATCGTCGAGCAGATGCGATAAGAGCCTGGGCGATAAGAAGTGCCCCAGCCGGTTGGTCCAACGCGGGGTAGTGGGGCTGGAGCTGGAGCGGCTGTCGGGCGGTACATATGGCATGTACCTGGCAACCTTGACGGCCACTGGCTCCCACCCCCGCTCCCGCTCACTTTCTTCAACCACTGGGCCGAGCAAGTCATCGCTGTATTGCGCTTTGTCGAGAGGAAGACAAAACAAGTATATACTTTATTCGGGCAGAGGGGTTATAGTTCACTCCACCACTTCCATAATCCATATATACCCAGGCCGCCCTCTGGGGAGTAGCAGCCGGCCAGCCGTGGAAATCTAGGCGGCACGTCATACCTACGCTGTATGTAGTGCCCTCCGAGGCACATATAATAAAGATCGAAGCAACGGAAACGGCTCCCTCCCCATGGACGAATTATTATTTCCGGTTCCTGGAAATCCAACAACCCGGAACCGTAAATCACCCCATTTATTTACTGGATTCCAGCCACTGAGTAGAGAAATCGAGCAACCCGTACCAATTGCCTGCTACGTCAGCCTTTCCGATACCCCACGGCAGACGTTCACCCGCTGGCGATACACCCCGGCAACACGACCTGCGCGCTCACGACTGGCGGCACGATGGGCCAGGAGGAATCACGCGAGAGCGGGTACAGCGCGGTAGGTTGTACTGTTTCCCGTGCCTCTCTCGTATCACGCAACGGCCACGTGTTTATTCTCCCGTCACACACACCAGCTGCCAACCCGCGTGCCCACAGAGAGGGGCCAGATCCCAGCATCGGGGTGACAGGCGAGATACGAAGCCCTTGCAACGAAGAATTTGGGCCAGGCCGCATACTGATGGCGGGTTGGCCAGCTGGGCGGCAAGCGTCATATGCCCAGCGACCGGGTCCAGTCGATCTGACCCGGCGGCATGTTACTCTGCTCACATCCCGCGACGCGAGGATAAAAGGGCGCCGTGCAGCCGCTTCCCAAAACCTGATCACACTGGATATGAAGAGGCGCGCCATGTTGTTTCGAGTGTTGGTTTGGCTTAAGGCAGCTGAGCCTGTGGCGACTGGGTGTCACACCCCCCTCCATTGCCCTTTCCCACCATTTGGCCAGCCTCTGTTTCCCTGGCCTCTTTCCGGCCTCCTGGCAACAACCCCATGAGCCTGAACCCGGGTCTTGGCCAATGCCTCTTTACCATGGTTCCTTCGGCCCCGCTTCTCCTCTTGGGGGTTCTGCTCCCTTGCGTCGCTGGTCGGGCTGCAGCTGACGCTGGGCTACAGCGCGTGGACAACACGCAGCCGGCGGGCGAGAACCCGATCCAGCACTTCCGGACCAAGTACCTCGGGATCCAGCGGTCGCAGTGCGCCAGCCACCGGGACCTCGGCTTCACGGGCCGGCTGGGCGGCAAGTGGTACGCCGTCTACGGCGACGTGCTGTGGTGCGCCCCGGGCGTCGCCCGCCACGAGGACGACGAGCCCGGCTTCCACGGCATGGTCCGCGACGCCGTCTCGCTGTGCACCGATGACCCCCTGCGCGTCATCGACCTGCACGTCGGCGCCGACGGCCGCCAGCGCCAGTTCATGCCCTACAACGTGGCCTGGGGCGAGACCAACACTCACGGCTTTGGAGGCACTAGCCTCGTCGAGACGGATGCCGCGCAGGGCACCGGTGCCGTCTACTATCTGGTGGTGAGCAGTCCTCCCCTTCTCGGCCGGGCCCTTGGGGTGCCGTGCGGGCGAGAGTGCGCGTGTCTAGGCGCTGACCAGCCACTTCCTTCTCCCCCCTCGCCCAGAACGCCAACGAGTCCGGCCTCGTCGGCGCCGGCATCGCCAAGGTCGAGCTGCGCGACGGCACGCCGACGGTGACGGAGCGCTTCGGCGAGCGCGGGTACTGGTGGCCGGCGGCCAGCCAAGCGCGGTTCGGCGACGTCGCCGCCTTCCGCGACCCGCGGTCCGACTACATCTACGCCTGGGGCGGGGCGCCGACGTCGGTGTCCGACCCGATCCAGCAGCAGTACGTCTACCAGTGCCGCGTCAAGGCCGCCGACGCCTTCGACCTCGCCCGCTACGAGTACTGGTGGGGCCGAGAGGCCGGCTGGCGCTGCGAGCCCCTCGCCCGCTTCGACGCCGAGACGGCCGTGCTGTGGATGAGCGGGCAGGGCCAGGTGGTGTGGAACGACTTTTTCGACTGCTACATACTTGTTCGCTTAGGTAGGTCATGCCTTGTCCCCTCCCGGCGGGAGGGGGCTTCCAAGTTCGAGGCTCATGGTGCGCAGGCCCCGGCAGCAACGACGTCTTCCTCCGAACCGCCCCCTCGCCCGAGGGCCCCTGGTCGGCCGATGTCCGTGTCTTCACCGCAACGCCCATTGGCGAGGGTGGCCTGACGTACGCCGGCGTCGCCCACCCCTATCTTGACGAAACGGGCCGGTCGCTGGTGATTTCCTTCACTAACAACAACAACATCGAGGTCATCCGAGTCACATTTGCTGAGTAAATCGTCTGACCGGGAACCCCAGGTACTGTGCCCCTACTTGTGTTCATCCCTGGTGTGAGGATACTTGAGGCCATCGTGCATGGCCCCAGCTCCAGGGAACGGTCAGCCCTTTCAAAAACGCCCTTTTCCTCGCCGTTTCGATTGGCCGGCCCCGGCCCGGCCGTTTACCAAACCCGTCATTCTTCAAGGGCATGCTACACGTTACACCTCTTCATCTCGATAGCTGTTCAACTTGAAACAAATAATCGTGTCCCTCAGAAAATGATGCCATGGCACTGTCCGTCCGCTTTCTCCATTGCAACTCGGACGTCGGCGTGGCCAGGCTTATGTAGATACTTATACTGCCCCGCTGGGTGGCTGGGTGGCTGGTAGCAGGCCAGGTGCGCCCTGGCCTTTGGCGGAGTGCCCCAGGGATATCACACACTGGGGGCCATTCCAGGGCACC
The DNA here is from genome assembly GCA_016758845.1 of Nigrospora oryzae. Lineage (NCBI taxonomy): Eukaryota > Fungi > Ascomycota > Sordariomycetes > Amphisphaeriales > Apiosporaceae > Nigrospora > Nigrospora oryzae. Next base: position 2,193,620 of record JADKYO010000007.1, on the reverse strand, counting down.
ATGGCGCGCATATCGAAGCAAAACCTGTAGTCGCATCCCCATGGTATTCCGGACATCAGAATCACGCGTGGAATCGGCACCAAGAACCGTCCTCCAGACACTCTATTCTCGGTGCGTATCAGACTCGCCCGGTTCGCATCGGTGACATCTCGCACAGACATCGCCTTGGTTCCATGTTGCCAGCACGGCGGATGTTACAAGACTGTTGGCGGCTTGCATACGTCGAGTCCACCATGAAGCCTCAGCCATCACTCTCGGCGTGGGAGGGGGAGCATGGCGTCCCCATACTGGTGGTTTTACACGGCAATGGACTCGCCGTCATAACGTGCTACTCAAGGTGATTTCGTGGCTCTTTAGGGAATGAGGCCACGCGTGGGCGACATTCATGATGTAGGTAGACTACTTCGGTATGGGACTTGACTGATCTGGAGCGCACGGGCTTGTATCAGCCTCCCTTGCTGGGGAGCGGCTGTCTATGGTGACGTTGGTCAAGACGGTCTGTAACCCAGGTAGAGAGCATGTGACCCTAACTGACTGTATATCATGTCTAGGGCCTCCCCGGAAGGAAGCCTTCACGGCAACCTCTTCTACGACTCACGTATACGGCAGGCCGAGGACGACGGCCACTGATCCTGTAAGTCCATACAAATTTCCAAGGCCACTGCGCCCCTTGACAGGACAACCCCTGACGTCTTATGGCTGCTAGTGAGGGCGAAGCTTCCCAAAGACAAGAGACCCGTTTCAAGCGGCCCGAGGGTCCAACTAAGTTTCTTCTTCGAGCCTGCGTCGATGATACAGCCGACACTTGGCCATTTTATCCCTAGTACTGAACGTTTAGGCACACGCTCCGCCGAAACGTGAGAGACATGAGACGAACGGCACTAGGGCGAGGATATAGCCACACAGGGCATCTTTCCAGAGCACCCGCGGCAAGCAGCCGTCAGCCACGGCATCGCTTCCAGGGTTGGCTTACCAGAAAAGGGCAACCGCAGCAACATTTCCCTCGGATGAACTCTGCAGCCACGCGCTGCCGCTCTGAGCCTCACTCGCTGGCCCGTGGTTCCGATGGCCCCGAGCCCCGAGCTCGGTTTCGTGATGGCAATCCCGCCGTCTGGACCGGTCCGTGAAGCAGAGATGACTTCAGCTGGGAAGAAGGAAGCGGGTGAATGGCGCGCAGGGCCGGTGCGGCCGGCCGCCTCGCGTCCGTATTTGCCGCACGCGTCTCCGAGGGCGGGCATGGATCCCTCGCCTCGCAGGCGCCCACACAGCGTGCTCGCCGGCGGTGGCGCTGGCCGTCGGTTCAGCGACGCGTCCACGGCGGTCCTCCTTCGGCATGCCGAGAAGCCGAAGATCCATCCGCTCTCCAGGCTGCAAGGGAGGCCGACGGATGGTGGTTGCGGGTGGCGCCTGGGCGCTCAGCTCGCCAGTTACGAATACGCCGCGTGCGCCATGCCACTCCTCCGATGCGCGTCGGCTGGAGACCCGCGTGGGCGGAAAGGTATATAGGGATGCCAGCCCTCCCCGCTTGATCCGACATTGCTCCCAAGGTTTTCCCGCTCGCGACAGCAGCACCTTGCCCTTCCTCTCACCAAGTGCCCGAAGCTGCGCTTCCGAAGCGCCCGCTTTGATTCCCCCCCCCCCCCCCCCCCGCGCGACTTCCTCGCTTCTCCTCTATGCGTTCCGGGAACCGCGCCTAGACTCCCAGCAACGGCAGCATCAGTGGTTCTGTTGGCCTTCCGCCACCAGGTCCTCACGGCGCGGGAGCCGGCCTTGCCTCGCGACGCCCAAGGAACCGCCCGACCATGCGCTTCTCCTCCGCCTTCGACACGCTGGGGATGCTGGCGGCGTGGGCATCGCTGGTCGTCGCCCGGCCCCTGCCGACGTCGGGCCCCGTCCCGTCCGCGGCCGAGGGCGCCGGGGGCCGCCGGCTGGGCGGCAGGGCGTCGGGCGAGGGCGGCTGCAAGCCCAACATCTTCATCTTCGCGCGCGGCACCGGCGAGCCCGGCCTCATGGTAAGCCCGTACGGCCGCCCGACTTCCGCCCCGCCCCCTCTCGTCCTCCTGGCCCGTCCCTGGAACCCCGCGCGCACGTGTGCATACTGGAGGCTGACCCGGGGCGGGGGTGGGCGGCTGCAACAGGGCTACGCCGTGGGCCCGCCCGTGACCCAGGCCCTCAAGAAGGCGCTGGGCGAGCAGGCTGTGGCCGCCGAGGGCGTCAAATACAGCGCGGGGTTCGCGGGGAATCTGTCGCCCGGCGGTGACCCGGCCGGCGTGAGTATGATGAAGAAACAGGTGACCGAGGCGGCGAGGGGCTGTCCCCAGTCGAATGTAAGTCTTTTACCCCCACCGTCCTCCTTATCATCTGCACCGACTACCCCCTGATTTACGTCGCTTAAATCTTTTTTTTTTCTCTTTCCCCTCCCCTATCTCACACCTGGGGCCCGGCTCGCCCCGCCCCCCGCGCCAAAACAGATCCTCCTCGGCGGTTACTCGCAGGGCGCCGGTCTCGCGAACAACGCGATCCGGGGCCTCAGCGCGCCGGTCAAGGCGCGCATCACCGGCGTCGTGCTCTTCGGCGATCCCAGCCTCCTCATGGGCCGCGGCCGCATCCCGGGCCTCCCGGCCAACAAGGTCAAGGAGTTCTGCGCCAGCGGCGACCCCGTCTGCGGCCACCCGACCGGCGGCGGCGGCATGGGCATGGGCCACCTCGGCTACGGCTCGGCGGCGCCCCAGGCCGCCCGGTTTCTCGTCGGCCGCATCCACGCCGCCGGCGCTCACGGGGGCGGCGGTGGTTCTGGTGGTGGCAGCGATGGTGCGGCCGGTGGTGCTGTGGAGCCTGATAACACCAAGGGCGGCGGGGATGCCGGTGCTGGTGCCCAAGCCGGTGCCGGAAATGGCGGGGGTGGTGATGGTGATGGTGGTGGTGGTGGTGGTGGTGGTGATGGTTCTGGTGGTGCTGCTGCTCATCCTGAAAGCGCTGGTGACAGCGGTGGCACCAATGCTTCTGGCGCAGGTGGGGTTGGTTCTGGCGGGGACGCGGGCGGTGGCTCTGGCGATGATACTTGAGGAGGGAGAAAAGGCGGTGCTGGTGGTGGCCAGCCCGTTGGTGTTGGCGAGGTCATCGAGATCGAGAGAAGAGAAGAGATCGGATACCCAGGCCCGTGTGCAAAGGCGCGATAGTGCCCACTGCCTACCATTTGTCCCCCTTCTTCCACCCCGCCCTCCTTCTCTTGAATTTCTTCCTGTCCGCTGAGGCGCTCGCCTTCGAGCAGCCGGTGCTGTGGTGAACACGGCCTCTTCTCGTGTTTCCCCGAAGGAGCCCGCGCGTACGATACCCTTCTCGCCGCGCAGCCCTAATTCCCGATGCCCCTCTCGCCTCCTCGCTCCCTTTCTCTTGCTCATGTGCCTCCTGGCTTGACTTCCATGCACGTCAGTGTGCTGAACGCTCATGTCTAACCGTGCTGGGATTTCTACCGCCTGTTCGGTACCCGTAGGGCTCGTTTGTATGCGACTTCAGCGGCTGGCGGCACGCGGTGCAGTGTGCCCGGGTCAGAGTGTCCATGCCTCATGACGATGCCTCAAGCCCACGCGTCGTGGCCTCCGCAGCGCCAGGCAGCCTCGAGGCCGGGCCCATCCGGACGGCCACGCCCTTGGCTCAAGAAGAGCTTCGACCGCCTCCATCAGAGACCGATATCAGGGGTTCGGCGGGAGATCGAACGCGGCCGTAGAGGAGAATTGCGGGTACTGCCGCTCTAGCGCAGGCGAGACGGAGCATTCTCTCCGCGGGCTGGACACTCAGCTCCGCCTGGCCGTTCCTGGCATGGAACCTAAACCATGAGCCGACGAGAGCGCCCACCTATACATACTTGACGCTCGGGTGCCTCGCGGACATCTGTATGATGCTGTCGCTCACTTTGTCCGTCTTGACGTCAGCGGATGTCATAGACCGCTCTCTGCAGCCATCCGGGAAGGCAAAGGCGTGCTCGCGGGCCTATATCTCCAAGTGTAACTCGCCATGCCCGCTTTCGACTACTGTCTACCCCAAAAATGCCGTGGAAAGATTTCCCATCACGGTCCGCCCTGAACGACGAGTCCCTTGGCCACGATGACGGGAAGCAAGCACCGATTCGACCCCGACACGGACGTGCCGAACCTCGGCGGTAAAGTGTACGTGGTGACGGCCGGCAGCGCGGGCATCGGCTACGACGTGGCGGCGCGCCTCCTCCAGCACAACGCGGCCCGGATCTACCTGCTGGGCGCGTCGGATGACGAGCTGGCCGAGGCCGTGGCGGGGCTGCGGGCGTACGGGGACCCGGGCCGGGTCGAGCTCGTGCGCGCCGACCTGGCGGACCTGCGCCAGACGGACGGGGTGGCGCGCGCGCTCGCGGCGCGGTTGGGGGACGGCGGCCGGCTAGACGGGCTGCTGCTGCTGCCCGGGGGGCCGGCGGGCGCGGCCGACGGCGGCGACGGCGGCGGGCCGGGGTACGCCGAGACACGCGACGGGCTCGAGCGCCAGATGCAGGTGCACGGCTTCGCGGCGTTCCGGCTGGCGCGCGCGCTGCTGCCGGCACTGGCGGCGACGGACGGCAGCCGGCTCGTGGCGCAGGCGTCGGCGCGGCACCGGCGGGCGCGCGGCGGCACCGTCGCCTTCGACAGCAGCGTCGCCGAGGTCAACGAAGACCTGGGCGCGGCGGCCCTGCACGCGCGCGCCGCCCTGGCGCCGCTCTTGCTCGTCCGGGCACTGGCGCGGCGCAAGGCCCGCGGCGCCCTCGGCCTCGCCCGCGGCGGCCCCCCCCGCCTCCTTGCCACCCACCCCGGCGACGCCGTCGCGGACCCGCCGGACCGGCCCGGCACCGCCCGCACCGCGCTCGGCAAGCTCGGCGTCGCCGCCCTCCGCCCCTTCCTCAGGGACCCGCGGCGGGAGGGCGCCCGCGCCATGCTGTTCGCGGCCACGAGCCCCGCCGTCGCCGCCGCCGACGACTTCGCCGACGGCTGCTACATCGGGCCCGACGGCAGGGCCGCCGATGTCGGCAAGCTGGCCCGCGACGACGAACTCGGCGAAAGGCTGTGGCGGCTGACGGAGGAGATTTTGCGGGAGAAGCTGAAGTGAGAAAGGGGAGGGGGAGGGGGGCAGTGGAGGAATACCTTGGGGCGCCAAACTCAGTAGTCCTTGGAGCTGGGTGGATGCAATTCACACGTACCTGGTGTCCCCAGGGGCAGACGCAATCAGTCCACCCAAACCGCCAGGGGGGTCAGAGTTGTTTGCTTGTACGGCACTTAATCTTAAGCGGTTTGCTTGGCGACGTCCAACCCCCTTTCGTAGCGGAATAGCCCCCAATCTCGGGGGGTTCAAAAATTATATCTTGTACCGGCCGCGGAAACGCGGCAAGGCTAGCCGTCCCCCTTTCGGTTGCAAAAAGGCACCATGTCCGAGGCATTACTATAGCCCAGATGCGTGAAATTATTCATACAAAGCCGCCCCCGCCCACCCCTGGTTTGGGTGTTTTTCTTTCATCCAAGTTTCCTCACACCCGCTTCTCCATGCACGCGGCAAATAGCTCGTCGATGTAGGTCGGGGCGTCGGGCTCCTTCTCCTGGGCGGCGACATTGATGCCGATGCCGGTGCCGGCGGCGGCGCCGACGAGGCTGGAGCCGTAGAGGGCGGCCGTCGTGGGCGAGCGCAGCGCCAGCTCAATGGGCACGCCTGCCGACCGCGGCGGCGGCGGCGGCGGCGGCCTCGGCGGCGACCGCGGCTGGTGGTGGTGCCGCCCACGCCCGTCGCCCGACGCCGCTGCCGCCGGCCGCGACCACGAGGCACGGATCCGGCCGGCTAGACCGACGTCGCCGCGGTCTTCGGCGTGGGGTTGGGGGCATGGCCCGCCCCCGCCCATTTCAAGGCCGCGCGGCTTCACCTCGTCCACCTCGATGGCGATCTCGTTGGACACCATGATGCCGCCAAAGAGCGAGGGCCTCCCTACCTGCGCCAGGTCCCGCGAGGGCGGGGGTGCCAGCGTGGCGCCGCGGCTGTCGGTGCTGGTGTTGTCGTCCTCGTCCTCAAACGCCGAGGCGGGGTGGGAGGCCGAGTGCGGGTGAGGGATCGAAGAAAAGTCCTCGCCCAGGGCGGCGGCGGCGTCTTTCAGCCGGCGTGTGGAGGAGCTCTTGCTCGCCGGTCGCGGGGTATTGGTGCTGCGCGTCTTCTTCTTGGCGGGCAGCGAGGGCGGCAGGACGGCCAGGACGGCGGACATGTCGCGGTGCAGAGCGCGCGAGAAGGCGCCGTGGTGCGCGGCGTTGTCGGCGACGAGCTGGTGAACCTTGAGGAACTGCAGGGGCACAAAGGCAGTGCGCGGGCAGCGGAAGCGGGCGTTGATGTCGAGCACGAGCTGGAGGGTGATGAGGGTGGCGGTGGCGGCGACCGCGCCGTTGTCGTCGTGCTTGCCGTGGGTCGGCGGCCGCAGGCACGGCACCGGGACGACGGCGTGGGCGAGCGTGGCGCCGTCGAGGGCCGGGTCGTCGTCGAGGTCGGCGCGGAGGCGGGCGAGGGCGGCGCGCAGGCAGCCGGCAAACTCGACCTGGCGCGGCGACGCGTCCCGGAAGCTGGCGAGCCGCAGCAGCAGCGCCTGCAGCGGGAGGCCGCCCAGACGGCGCAGCACCTCGAGCTGCTCGCTGTCGATGGCGCGGTAGGGCATGGCGCGCGACGGCAGCGTGCTGCGCGTTGCGGCGTCGACGACGACGTCGAAGCCGAACTTGTCGAGGCGCGCGCGCACGACGAAGAGGCCGACGTGCAGGCCCGGGACCACGAGCCCCTCGAGCCCGTGGGTGTGCGCCGCCATGTCGCGCAGCGTCGCCTCGAGCCGCTGGGTCTTGATCTGCATGCTCGCCTTGATGATGTCGACGACGCGGTGCGTGTCGGCGAAGCGGAAGCCGGCCGCCTCGAGCTTGGCGGCGGCGGCGGCGCTGCTGACGTGCCGCACCAGGAACATGAGGCAGCCCTGGCCGTACGTGTCGGGCCGCGCGGTGCCGCGCTCGAGCCGGCTCGCCTCGTCGCCGTCGCGGGCCCCCTTGGCGGCGGTCTCGGCGGCGTCGAGCGTCGCCGGCACACGCGTCCCCGGGCGGGCCTCCATGCCCGTGTGGAAGATCTCGTCCCACAGGGTGCCCATGTTGACGACGTCCTCGGCCATGCGGCCCGCCAGCGCCGAGGCGGCGAGGCAGAACAGCTCGCGGAAGATGACCTCGTAGCCATCCACCAGCTGGCCGTTCTCCTGGAACAGCAGCGTCTTGGAGCGGTGGCGGTGGTGGTTCTGGCGCTGGGGCAGGGCGTCGAGATGCGCCACCATCCACGGCAGCAGCGCGGCGACGCTGGACCAGTTGCGCGAGGCGCGGTACATCCAGTGGAACAGCGGGTGGGCCAGGCCGAAGACGTCGTCGTGGCTGCGCTGCGGGAAGGTCTCGGTGACGCGCTCGCTGGGCAGCAGGCCGTCGGGGGTGACGAGGATGCGGCCGTGGCCGTCGAAGACGGCGGCGGCGAGCGTGATCTGCTGGGCCTTGCTGGCGTAGCGGCGCCTCGTGCGCGCCGTCAGCACCGCCGCGAGCAGCATGATGGCGGCGGCGGCCACGGCGAGGACAATGACGACGACGACGGTGCTGGTGCGGCTGTCCCCCAGGCCCCCCTGCGCCTGCGCCTCGGCGCGCAGCGTGTAGCTCGTGCCCAGCGCCGCGCACCAGTGCATGCCCGACACGGCGCCGGCGAGCACGGCCATGCAGCCGACGCGGCGCGGCCACGACACGTTCCAGGCGGCGCGGAAGACGAAGAAGAGGGCCAGCGCCACGGTGCTGGCCGAGACGGCGATGATGGCGGCGCCGATCACGTTGGCCGCCACGTAGGCGCAGCGGTAGTTGCGGATCGACGCGTTGCCCAGGTAATGCATGCCGCAGATGGCGCCTCCCGACAGCGTGCCCGCCAGCACCAACCGCCACCACGCCACCCCGTCGTTGGTCGTGCTCACCGCCAGGAAGGCCAGGATCAGCACCAGGATCGGCACAAAGAAGGACGCCGTCGTGATGCCCGGCGAGTAGGCAATCTGCAGCTCCACCTGGTTGTCGAGGATGACGATGGCCCGGTTGGCGATGTAGTGCTGGCCACCCGCAGGTGCTGACTATCAGCTGCCGCGCCACGAGCACAAGGCGAGGGAGGGGCCGGAGGCCCGGGGGAAAGGGGGGACGGCATACCATGGACCATATCGCAATCCCGCCCATCGATATCGCGGCCCCGAATAGCAACACACTGCCCGCCGAGTCAGTCGCCCGACACCCCCGCGGCCAACACGCCCTACTAGGACCGCCCGGGTAACCCACTGGTTATAACGCCCCTTGATCGAGGTCCGCCGGTTGATCAGCTCGAGCGTCGAGCCGGCGCCAATGAGGCTGACGAGGTAGCTGAGAGCGACAAAGCCCCAGCTGAAGTGAAAGGGCACGGATTTCCCGGCGTACAGGACCAGCAGCTGTTGCACCGACGGCGAGGGGGACTGGCCCATGGCGACGGCGTATTTTTGGTGACCAGCGTCGCGGCCTGGACAACACGACACGAGGGGGGACGGGCAATCGGGGAAGCGAGCGAGCCGGTGCCGCGGATGGGTGGAACAACAAGAGGATGACCATGCAGAGCGAATCGAAGGGGCAAAGGGGGTGGAAATGACCACGGTGCGCCCGACGCTGCTCGCTGACGAAACAATTCAAAGGCGTGGGTGGCCTGCTATCCGCGCGCCTGGGACGACGACCTGCCAGATCTGCCCCCTTGCGTGCATGGCGCCTGTAATTACCGGCGCTTCCTTAACGACTGGCGGGCCACCACAACGTGGCCAGCGGCGCGGGGGTCGGCGAGGAAGCGAAGGGACCATGTCCATATGATGATTGGCATCGACCTGCTGACTGCAGCGAGGCCGTGAAGGATTTCCCGCCCGCCTGCGCCTAATCACTCGTGTCCACTCAGAGGCCAGGCAGGCCACACGCAAGCTGGCGAGCCGAAGGGGGCCAGAAGGGGGGAGGCGGCCAACACCAGGACTGCCTGTCTTGAGAGCAGGTAGGGACCGCGTTGATGGGGGGGGGGGGGGGGGGGGGGGGGAGGCCAGTCCGTGTGTGCCCGCTTCCTCAACGGTGCGAGGGGCGGGTGACGGAAGAGGAGCAGGGCATGAAGAACGAGGTATTGTCTCTCCCTCTCTCTTCCCCACTCCCTTGTTCTCCCCCTTCTTTTTCCTTCTCTCTTTCTCTTTCTCCTTCTCTCTTTCTCTATCTCCTTCTCTCTTCCTCTTTCTCCCTCTCTCTTCCTCTTTCTCCCTCTCTCTTCCTCTTCCGCTCCCTCTCGCCTCCCCGAAGCGAGCGTCGCCCAGGCCAGGGTGGCTGCGGACGTACATATGCAGCATGGGCGAACCAGGATGGCTTATGGTGGCATTGGCCCCCCGGCCTGCCGGCCATGGGGTACAACAGCGGGATAAGGGGACGAAAGGTTGGGTCCGAGTTGTGCAATGCAATGCAATGCTGCAGCATTCGGTTTCCCCGACGCCCGTTGCATGACATTGGGGTCCGGGATACCGCAGTCTCGTGCAAACGACCGCGGCCCCGGCATTTCCCTCAGCCCGTCGTCACCGCTGCCGACAGCCTCGGGTCTTCCTGGATCCTCCTCTGCGTTCGAGAGTTTCCGGCTCCGAGTTTCCGCGATTGCCGGCTGCAGCACCGCACCGGTGCAGTGTCTGTCCATTCATACTTGGGTGCTGCCAGTCGTCGTCAAGCTGTGATGAGCATGTGTGGAGGGGGGGAGAAGAAGCGTGGGTGCCCCACTCGATGTCTGGGATGATCGCCGTCTAGTGGCTAGGGCTTAGAACAGCACCTGACGTCCAGTCCCACACACCACCAACGGCGGATGGAGAGCGGCAGGAGCCGCCGACGGAAGAGCATCTTACCGCATTGGCCGTTTTTTGGTGGATCAACCGACTGCTGTTAGGACGATCCCTCGCTTATGGGGGATTCTGTTGGCACGCGCGAGAGCGGCCGGTGGCCCTGTTCGTACCTAGGTCCTGTTTCGAAACAAAGCGCCCGGTTGGGTTAGGGGGCCTGGGGGCGACGGGGGCTCCCCCTTCTGCTACCGGGGCTATGGGGGCGGGAACGGCGTCCCCCGGTATACCGAAAAGGAGCGCGGCGGCTCACGGAGAGCAAAGGAGGGAGGCAACCCAGAGGACAGGCGCGCATGAAGCGCCGCCTGCCTGCCCCCCCAGTCTATCGAGGTTGGAAAAAATCGAACGATGCCGACAGGCTGACGAGGGGGGGGGTGCTGGGCCCCGCTACCACGCCTAGGCGACGCAACCTTGTTGCCGCCAACTGCAGACAGTCCCACCCTCATCTCGCTAGGCTGCTCTGGGCGAGACTGACGCCGTTGGTAGGTCCCAGAAACACGGCCCGCGTTGCCATTGGCCGTCGCTACCGCGACCCGCGACCGGGCCAAGGCGCCGCTCTGGAACCATGGGAGGGGGGGGGGGGCCTTTTGCCCAGCCCGGATCTGCTCCCGGCAAGGGTCCCGGCACAATGCAACGTCGAGCCGGCCTTCCCGTAGCGGTATAGCGACCTGGCTTTCTCCCCGTGGACTCGGTGGGCGGCCACGGGGTGCCGGCCAGACTGCTGGACATGGGGCACCGTCTTGTGCATCGTGGCACCGCCTCGACGCCGTCGCCCGGCTCTGCGATGCAGGCTACCAGCAAAGGCAGCTTGGATCCCGGGAGGGCTCCCAAGGAAGATAAGAAGCAGGGGGCCCACGGGGACAGGCGGCCCTGCCACTGCTCCCCTGACCCTGAGTTAGACGTCGGGCCAGCAGGTGCCATATCCAGCGCCAACCAGGGCTGCCCGGCAGCAGACGGCCCTGACCCTGTTCCGCCTTCTGCATTAGCCGGGGTCCATCGACACCGGCGACTGCTCGCGTCCAAGACGGGCGAACAGGGTCGAACAGCACCCCAGCACCCCAGCACCCCAGCACCCCGCCCCGGGGGCTGCCCAGGCTGCGGATGCGCCGGCGACAGCCCGCGTGCCTCGCATGCCCAGCCGTCGTCCCGGCTAAAACGCCAGAGTGGCGCCGCACTGCCCCGGGAGGGAAAGCGTGCAGCAGACCAGGCCCCGCAGGGGTCGCCTGCCTCTATTTCTCCAGGCCGAACGGGCGTGGCTTGCCGGCCCAGAACCGTCGCCCCCACGGCTGCCCCGTCGCCTGCGCCGCCGCGCTGCCCGGCGGGTGTTCTTGCTCCCCTCCCCTCGGCTGCCTGCTGGTCCGTCGCGGGCAGAGTCGGTCGAGGTGCATTCTCCCAAGCGGACCTAGGCCCTGGTCGGGGGCATGCTTGCATACACCCATCCTCATGTTCGCACAAGCCAAAGGACATGGCAGCCGACTAGGCCTGGTGTACCCGTCGTTTCCGCCACCGAACCACCCACTTGTTTTCACTTTCTCTACATCCTACATTCGGATGGATATGTCCATGCGTCCTCCGCTCGGTTCGACCCCGTGTCGCCATGGACCGTGCTCTAGACATCCCCCCCCCCCGGGGGGCTCAGCTGTTATAGTCAAGCTGGCCCTTCAACCCGCCGTAGCGAAGGCACCTCCAAGTCGAGAGAGAGAGAGAGAGCTCACCGAGTCAGCCGGGCACCCAGAGACCCAGCACCCCAAGCTGCATGACGCCACCCCCGGCTGCATGGGCCGCAGTCTGGCAGCGACCTGGGCGTGGCACCGCATCCACCATTCTCGCATACTACTGCGTACCTGGGGGCTTTACCCTCGCATACCAGCCACATGCTACCGAGAAAACATCACCTACGCGACCAGGGCCGCACCTTCGGCTCTCGCAGCAACGAACACCTCCCGCCCAGCAGACATCGGGGTTGTTTCTTCTTTCGGGCCTAGAGCACTGAGGAGCCCTGAGCCTGCGGATCCCCCCGATCCCTCTATGCGCCTCGCCCAGGCGGCCCAGGCCTCGTCATCGCGGCCCATCAAGCGCGTTGAGTATGGAGGCACACAGCAACCGGGGCATGTAACCGCTAGCGGCATCGTAAACCTTCCGTCCCAACGGCACGCGCATGCCAGTGGCGCTCTGTCCATCTTGGGCTCAGATATGCAGGAACAACGCGCAGCCCGGGGGGGGCGGGGATGCTTGAGGCAATTTCCCTCTCCCTTCGACCCGGGCTCGCGGGACGGCCGCCTGCATCGTCACCTTCCAAATCAACCACCCAAGTGGAGAGCCAGGAGGGGTGAGTGTCGTCGTCGCACCGTAACCGACGGTGGGTGTCTCTCGTACGTCCTCCCCGGCCGCGGGGCACCGAGACGGCTCCGAAGCCTCGTCGCATAATGGTAGTGCCCGCAGCCAGGGACTGGGATGCTGCGTTTGACCCGTCGTTTCTCCTGCTCTCTTCAAAGACACGAGTGTATCAAATTTGGAGGAGGGGGTGTCCAAGGGGAAACCGGCATGAGATATTTATACACGTCGCCCTCCTCGCCCCCTTCCCCTCTCACCCGTTGGCTGTCTGCAGTTGCTTTCCTCAGCCCATCCCGACCAACACGCGTTTTTCTTCTCCCCTCTCCCCTCCCTTTCCGCACGTCGCCGCCTACAGCACCGAGCCCACCGGTTTTGTTCCTGTTTGCTGCACATCACCCACGCCCCGGCACAATCCTCTTGCCCGAAATGGCCGCCGCCGCCCTGCCCGACTACGTCACTGACGCCGACGCCGTCATGAAGGACGACTTTGCCAAGTGGCGTTACGGGCGCGCCCCCGACTACACCAAGACGAGGAAAATATGGTCCGAGAGTGCGTTCTTGCCCCCCCTTGTAGTTCATTCATATACCCTTCACTCCCCTAGATGCGCCCACGGCTAACTCTGGGGTCCTCGCCCCGCACAGCTAAGCGCATGTCGCACGAGGCGGGCAGCCTGCCGGACCTGGTGGAGAAGCTGGTGAAGAACTGGGAGGTGGAGGCGTCCTTCAAGACGGACCTGGCCGACTGGCGGACCATCGACCGGTCCAAGTACACTTTCAGCGTCAACGGCGGGCCGCCGCAGTCGGGCGAGCACATGCTCAAGGTCGGAACCTACAACGCTCTCATCGAGGCCAACGAGTACTACTGCCCCGTCCGCTCCGACTTCGACGCCTCCCACAAGACCTTCAAGCGCATGATGCCCAGCTTCGCCTGGGAGGTCCTCGAGGTCTACAGCGGGCCCCCCTCGGTCGCCTTTCGCTGGCGCCACTGGGGCGAGATGAAAGCCGATTACTCGGGCGTGAATGAGTACGCGATTCCCCTCCTCCTCCTCCTCATCATTATCTCTCTCTCTCTCTCTCTTTCTCCCCCTCTCCCTCTCCCTCTCCCTCTCCCTCCCTCTCCCCCCCCCCTCTCTCCCCCTCTCTTCCTCTCCATCTCTGCTTTTCTGATACGGAGAGACTAATCCTCCTCACAGCAAAGGCGAAAAGGTGAGCCTCAAGGCGCACGGCGGCAACATCGACATCGAGGGCATGGCCGTCGCTGTCGTCAACGACAAACTGCAGATCGAAAAAGTCGACATCTGGTTCGACCCCATGGCCATGTTCCGCCAGATGCAGCCCAAGGAGGCCAAGGGCTGCCCCGTCTCGTCTGAGCAGCTCCTCGAGGAGGAAATCAAGGTCGCCGGGCTCGAGATCCAGGACCCGCGCCAGTAGCGTGGGGCGGGGGACGAGAGCAAACGCCAAGGATGGTCAGTTCTTGACCCCAAGGTCGCAAAAGAAGTACCTATCTAGAGGGCCTACGAGGCACTGTATCATTGACGAATGGCCCGACGGGCCGTTCTTCTGGGGCGTGGACTGCGCTGGGGTCACCTCCGCTCCGTCTGAATGAGATGGAAGATACCTAAGTGACGTTCTATGTCCTTCGACACCATCATTTCCTACCTTGTGATGCTGAAATAGTTTGAGAAACCCCAACGACTACTACCATTCTTGACTGTTACCTATGAGTATCGATCAAGTGTATCCAGCCTTGTCTGCAGAACGATACTACAACCCCCTTTCGCTTGACTCTGCGCGTGTTGATCAAGCAACCACTCTCAATGAGCTACAGCCGAGAACGGATGATTTGAGATGACAAAGCCAAAGGGCCGCGCATTCTCGGACCGATGGAGCTATTTACAAGTACACCGACGCCAGTGCTCTGAGAGGCAAATACACTACTGACTCTATCTGATACCGTCTGCCTATCCCGCCCCAGATTTGACGCCCTCCGCCCAGACATCTGCCCATGAGAGCAGAGTCACGTTCGTGCCGCCGTCCAGAGATGTTACCGCCTCCTTGGGTGCACAGGCGAGCAGCCTATGCCCCCTGCTGATGTGGGCACGGGCCTTTGGCTCCAAATACAACATGTATATCACTGGGAGGTGTCTAGTCGGCTCCGGGATAGACAGCGCGTTGTGTCTCGACTCGACGTGGCCGAGATGTACTTTCGAGTCCCTCTTCCGCCTCTCATGCTACCGGTATCTTTGAGGGCCAAACCGCCCTCTTGCCCGGCATTCCTTTTGACAGTCGTGGCACCCGCTATCGGCAAAAGCATCGCCCTTTGACCCATACCCTCCCAAGCTGGGAGACTTGTGAAGGGAAATGGGTCAAATGCTAATTTATAGCTGAATCCTAACCGCCAGCCGCGGACTCGGGCCCCGGTAGCCTCCTGTGCGTCTTTCCGTCCAGTTATGCAGTTGCAATTTGCCAAATATCTCAGCCCGGGCCTTGGCCGAGGATCGGACACGTCCACGTGCTCAGCAAGAACAAGCAAGGCTTCGTGTGGGGCGTCGATTGCTTCCTCGAGAGCGTGGTGCAAAAGGCGCGACATGGCGGAGGCGCACCGGGCCCACAACCTGTCCTCGTTGCGTCCATCCACAAGTAGAGATGTCTCCTCCAAGCGCTTGCGGGACCTCATCGCCGCTAGATGCTATGACCACGGCGCACGACATGTCCGACCGAGTGCCCAAGCATGCGGGCTTTCCGTATTTCGCAGCGGTCCTCTTCGGTATCGTGTTGCAGGGCCATTTGCGCGCCCATAGTTCTGCAGCGATTTCCGCGTAGCCCGCTGCGGTGTCCGGAAAATTGCCGTAAAGAGGCGCAATGCTCCTTTGCTGGACTGCCCGGATACTATCATCCGCCTCGAGAGGCAATTTGACGGTCTTCTCGACTAATTCGCGGATTTGGACGGTGTCGCCGCTTTTTTCTAGCTCGACTCATGAGGTTGTGTTCTCCATGCCGCCTCAGGGCACCGGATGTTTGTTTTGTGAAAGAGCAGCTCTCGAGGAGAAATCTCGGTATCTGCTGGCAGCAAAGGATGCACATAGTTGCTGAAAGCGAGTTGGCGATACCCCCGTGGTCAATCCTATTCGGTGTGGACAGCTGAATGACTTTCACAGCAGAGTGAACATGTTGACAAACTCTTCTCGATTCGGGTCCCTCGTTCTCAAGCAGCTCGTTCCCTCCTGCTTGCAGACGATGTCAATGGGTAGTGGGATCGGGCTGCGCCGGTCTAGCTGTTATGAGAGTTGAAGCTCGGGGGAGAGCGAGTGGAACCCCTCCCATATTGGCATACCGCGTCTGTGCTGTATTATGGTTAAAAGCCTCGGGTAATAGATGCTTTCGTGACAGTTCGGTTGCATCTAGGTCCGATAGCCCGTCGAGGTGAACAATTGTGCTGCTGTCCATAAGAATCTCTGCCGGTTTCGTTGTCTCGCTCGTCACGGGAAACTCAAGTACCCACCGTGTGCCGCCCAATCCAGTTGTAGCAGCTCCTTGGCCTTCATCCAGCATTTCCTCCATCCTGGACAGCTCTCTGACTCGTCCGACAAAGTGAGGACTCGGTATCGAGGGGATCATGTTTGTGGGCCTAGTCTTCTCCCTCGCCAAATTGTCGTGTGCCTAGGTATACAATTAGGTCTGCCAATTCATGATACATCTAAGCCTCCCTGTCCTTTCTGTAGCCTATAAGCGCAGCCGCTTGGTCTGAACAACGATTAGTATTACGTGGTCGGGATCTTTCACTCCAAAGAAT
Organism: Nigrospora oryzae; assembly: GCA_016758845.1. Taxonomy (NCBI): domain Eukaryota; kingdom Fungi; phylum Ascomycota; class Sordariomycetes; order Amphisphaeriales; family Apiosporaceae; genus Nigrospora; species Nigrospora oryzae. The sequence goes on along the minus strand of JADKYO010000007.1, from coordinate 2,177,550 downwards.
TTGTTCATCCTGTAATTGTCCTTTGCCGTCGGAATGCTGTCCTTCCCTGGGTGAGTCGCCTGCAGCGGATGTACGACGTCGCCCTATGGAGCTTTTGGTTTCCGTGCAGCTCATTTTCATGTCCATCACCTTACATCAGGCAGGGTGATGCCATGGAGCTTCCTTTTCACGTTTGGTCTTGTCTAGTTGAAGCATATTGTGGAGTCTTCAATTTCTTCGCAATCCACAATTGCCGAGAAATCTTCCGATTCTGACCCAAAGGTTGCTCGCCCGTCCCGTCCCGCCTCCTTCGCTACAGAAGAAACAGGTTCGCAGCCACTAAGGAATTCTCCGCCGCATCGATGGGAGCATCGAGTTGAGCTGCTGGGTCTTCCGCCAAGCTGCCTGAAGCACCCAGAAGAGGTGTGCCTATGAAGAGGAAGCCCGTTCCAGACTTTTGCAAGTTTTGGGCGACGTTGGCGTGCCTGTGCACGGTCGAAAGCTTGCGGATGCCAGGCGTAAAGAAACAGTCGTTTGCAGGAACGGTACCTCACCTCGATGCTGGAGATACCTCCGGAGCAGTGACCAAGGAGCCTCCAAGGACATTCAGGTGTCCGCTATGCATGGTCAGACACCTTAATACAAAGACAGCACGACCTCGTTAGAAACCATTTGCCCCTTTGCGCATCTCAAGAGAGGCAAGAAAGTTTTGGCTGAAACTCTGCAAACTTTGCCTCAATGGGTCGCCACACATTCACTCCGAGGCGTGGCCGTAACGGAGTTGTGGGGTCTTTGGAAGGGACTTTCGGGGCACATCATCATCCTGAAGCCAGTTGGCTTTGGATCTGCCGCGAGGGTTCCATGGATGGCGGCAATGCTTGCTAACGGGCAGCTTATCCAAATGTTCTGATAACGGACACACTCCAGATCTGCAAAGTCTTTCTTTGAGGTTGTCTTGCCGGCCGCGAACCGTGGACGGACCCTCTGGAAGAGCCGCATCCTCCACGGGGCGATGATGGTTGCAATACCGGGTATCAAAAGCCATTCCGGAGCCGCTGCTGCTGGGGCGGCGGGACTACGAGGCGCTGCCCTGGGCGTACGGCCACTACTTTGCCCACTTCCACGGGCCGTTCCTGTTCGCCATTGCCATGCTTTCGACGCCGCCGTCTTCCCACTCGTCGTCCTCGTCCTGCTCGGCCTCGCCGCTATGTGCGCGTGGCTCGTGACCAACCGGTGGGGGTTTGCGCTGCGGGCGCGGTGCGGGAGGAAGACGCCTACGTGAAAGATGAAAAATAATATTCGCCGAGATTGTATGTTGTCATCGTAGTACCACCGCAACCACCGCCCGGAGTCCTCTTCGCCTGTCCGAATTGATCTTGTCTTCGCGGCTTGGACGAGAGATAGGCGTCAAGGAAACCAATACAGGGTCCGGAATAGAACTCGGATGTGTAATCAACATATCTGTACCACTGGGCGCGTTTCAGTTTTTCCGCCCGGTTACGTGAAAGACCATTTGAGTAGAGTGAACGCGACCACCGATGCTATGGGGCCACCCAGAAAGCTCATAACATTTCCCGAGGAGCTCTCTGGACCTCCGCGTCAGGGAAGGAGACTCGGGCCCAGTGCCAGGGTAAACATGGACAGAGGATGGACAGGGGCCTTAACAGACGGCTAGCGAGGGAACAGCAGGATGGAAGCTACTCATAAATTGGGAGAGCATGTACGCAACATGGAAAAGAACCGAGATTGATGCCGTTCAACCCCTACCTCCACTTTTCCTACTCTAGACCTTCGACAATATCTACGTGCACCTTTTTGCCCACACTCCGGGACGCCCCCCGAACACCCCCAAAGGGTCTTATCAAGGGCCCGAGCGAGGGTGGCTGGATACTAATGGACAGGAGGAAGGGAGCCAGGAATCACTAGACAACTCTTGGAGCTCTTCCAGCAAACTAAGGAGAAGCCATTTGTCGTTCCCGAACTACCTCTTGCGTGAAAAACGACGCGCCCCCTTGGATTCTCACAGAGCCCATAAAAATATGGCGTAGTATCTAGAAGCTAGCGCAGAGTCAGTCGGCGAGGAGAGCCACTGGCCCAGGTGGGTGGATATGTTAAGACGTCGGCCCGGTGGTTTGAGCCGAGGCAACTAAGGGGTAGGGGGACTACTGTCTATTCTGTAGGGACGGCTCGAGAGAGGGGGCTCAGAGACCCCCGTCTTTTTTTTTTTCTTTATTCCGCCCGATTATTCGGCTCATGTCCTCCCACGGGTCTTCTATTATGCATATGTGACGTGCTCCAATAAGGCCATGTAGAGTGGTGTTTTTAGAACGCAAGTTATGTATTTCCTTCCAATTTCCCAAATCACCGAAACTTGACCAGCACCGGGTTTGCTTGTAGAATCCAACTGTACAATAGGGTTCCGGAAACACAGTTGAAATTTCGTAGCCGCCGTGTGTAGATGGGTTTAAGTTTTCCTGGTGCCTGTTTTCTTGAATCCTCTTACGTAAAGTTCTTGAGTTCTCGATATAGGTGAGGCATTTAGTAGCCTCGAGATAAGAACCACACAAGGCCCTGCTTACCCAGGGCGACTCGAGTCCTTTAGGTACATATCCCATGTTTCAGGTAACAGCAGGCGGGCCCCTTCCGCTACGGGGATTTTGGGGGGGAGGGGCTGACCGGCGGAAGGGAAATGGGGCCGGGTCAACCGCGGGGCTCTGCGAAGATGTCGCTGGCTTACTGTCTATTTTGCAGAACTCGGTCGAGGTGCCCGAGCCCCAGCCGCGGGTGACGCGTCTCGTGCGCGCGAAAAAACAAGGTTTAGGGGCCTTGGTCAGCCTCGCGAGAAGTCACCCCCTCCAGATTTCACCTGCCGAACAACTCATGACTCGGGCAAATTGTCCTGCCCTCTGATCTCCCTCGTCTCCAAGGGCCAACTGGCCCGGCCGATACCAGTCATCAGCGCTACTCCATCCGTTCCCTGCCGAATGCGAGCCGGTCGGCCTTGACGCCACGGATGGGCCTTTCCGGCCCTTGAGGCGCCTCCTCCGCACCATGCGCCTGTCCCCGCGCCCACCGCCATTTCTTCGCAGCAACTAGCCAGACCCCGGGGTCGGCGTCGGCGTAGGAGGAAAGAAGGGCTACCGACCGACCGGCCCTTTTCCGTCGAGGTCACGGGGGCAGGCGGTGGAAAGCCAGCCGTGCTGCCCGCCTCACCCCCGTCAGCCGGCCGCCGTGTCTCGTGACTGGGCAGGAGCCACGGGTCCGTGTTGGCACCGCGCGTGCCTCCGTTTCCAATCAACGTGGAGTTCCCTCGCCTAGTGAGACCGCCGAGCACGCAGGCGCCGTCACCACAGGCGTTGGCGCCTTTTTCGATCGCTGTACCCACCAGAGGCAGCCCGATCGGGCAGTTGTCCGAGAAAACGGGCACGCACCCGCACGGCCCCCAATGTCCGAAAGCCGAGCTTCCACGCCCGTGTTTCCGCCTAGCACGTGCCGGCGCCTGCTTGGCGGCGCCGCTATCGCTCGATAGTCCGGAGGCGCAGACCGCCCTCCGCGGGTCGGCAGAGGCACGCCGTACCGGGGAGGCGCGCACGTGGGCCGCCACGCTATTGTTGTATTTGGGCCACGACCGAGCCGCACCTGCAGGGCGGGCCTGCGACGTGACGTTTTGGGGGTGGTGTGTGTGATTGCTCACGGGCTTTCGCAGTAGACCTTGGCCGGGGCGTGCCGATCGTTTTTTGCGACGCGGGGACCCGTGCACGGGAAGAGATGCCGACCGCGCCGCTCGGCCAATGGCGTGCAGAGATTGCGATGTTCGTCCAGCGAATGCGCCGGTCATGGCAGCGGCGGATAGCCTGAGCCTCTACCACCCCCCCTTTTTTTGGTCCCTTTCTTCGGCTGCCCACATGGCTCGGATCCGAAGAGAGGCACGGCCCGGCTCTCGGCCGAGTGAGCCGCTCAGGACCGCTAGGGGCTTGGTTTTTTTTTCCTTTTTTTTTCCCCTCTCTTTCGGCACAGGCCCTCGTCCCTCGTGGCGCAAGGGTCCCTGGCGACCAGATGGTGGGAGCGGGTGGGGAGATCGTGTCTGGTCCTCCCTTACTTCGAGAGGACTCCCCTTCCAGCTAGGCCGCGAGCTACGCGAATCAAGGGACCCGGCTGAAGAAACGTTGCTCTTCCCGTTGCTGCCCTCGTGACGCCTAAGGACTACCATGGTTTACAGCTGGGGAGAGCAAAAGAGATGGAGGCACGTGGTTCAGGATTGGGCAATGGTTTGAAAAAAAAAAGAACTGTGCGGCCAAGAGTGGGTTGTATGTATGACGGCCCGGACCTAGCCGTCACCAGCAGGTCCGTGGCGTCCAAAGGGGCACATTAATTCGTTATGTATATCGTGTATGCTACATGGGTATTATTATCAAAGCGCTTTCCCTCCCGATGCCCCCCCCCGGCGGGCCCTGGGCTCTCAGCCTAGAGGCCCGGCGCTCTTGGGCGGTTTGCTGGACTCCTCGAAGTTGGAGGCCTTCCAGTCGTGGCTGTCGTTCCACTCGAAGGCGGCGGTGGCGGCGGGGGTCGAGGGCGAGGGGGTCTGGCCGAGCTCGACGTCCACATCGGAGCCGACCTCGGAGAAGCCCTTCTGGTCGCGGGGGCGGGTGGCGCGTGAGACGGACGAGGAGACGGCGGCCGAGATGCCGTTGACGCTGCGGCCGCCGGTGCGGCCGCCGGTGCGCGAGATGGCCGAGGGCTGGCTGCTGCTGCCGAAGAGGCGCGGGAAGAACTGGGCGAGGGCGGCGCGCAGCGACGGCATCGTCAGCACCAGCACCGTCACGCTGACCTCGGCGTGCGTCCACACGACAGCGTCGGTGTTGTCCCACGTGGCGTTCTGCGACTTGGCGAACTGCATCAGGAAGTGCAGCCGGATGCAGCTCGTGATGACGACGAAGATGCCCAGGCTGAAGATGAAGACGGTCATGACCTTCTTGCGTACCGACATTTGCAGGCCGAAGATCTGCGGCAGCGGCAGCAGCATGATGGTGATGTCCTGCGCGATGCCCACGCCCGCCGCCGCGTAGGCTTGCGCGTTGATGTCGCGGCAGCTGACGGGCCCCTGGTAGTCGCCCGTCCACCCCAGCCAGTTGTACTCCACGGGCGTGCACTGGAACATGGTGAGGAACAGGAACAGCACCGTCGATATGCCCACCCAGATCGTGACGATCCACACGCAGCGCTTGAACTGCGCCGACGGGAACACGCGCAGCAGAAACAGCAGGATGCCGATCCGGCCCAGGGCCAGGACGAGGAAGTAGAAGAGCTCGGCAATGAGGAACAGCTGCAGCATGGGTCAGGTCCGAGTCCGCCGCGCGGAGAAGGGAGGGCCGAGCGGTTCCGCGAGGCTACGCCGACTGACCTTTTGTGTGTTCGTGATGGTTTCGGGATCCAGGTCCCAGATGTCCCGGCCTATGGCATGGATGCGGACTGCGAGGGAGGCCACGTCAGATAAGGAGGGCCCGCGGAAACGGCGAGAGAAGCTCGCAGGGGCCAACGTACTTTGCAGGCCTAGCCCTTGGAAGATGATCCAGAAGACCACCATGAGGGCGATGACCATGTCATCGGCCTCGAGCTGGGCCGACTTGGTCCATCGCATGTAGAAGCGCAGGACGACAAGGGCCAGGGCAATCAGGTCGACGACGATGAAGATGGGGATGTCAGCGGTCCGATGCCGCTTGGGCTTGTTGCAGGCCTTCTCGTCGATCTTGGCAACGGCTGGCAATGGCTGTCAGTTTCCAGGGCGGGGCTGGCCATCAGGCGGCCGTCCACGGGAGGATGGCGCGCCCAGGGGCAGACGGGTACTGACCGAGCCGTTCGATAATCTTGCACTTCTCGGTCAGGCAGACCTCCATCCGCGCGTGGAGGTCCTCGCTGCTGCAGATGCACGTCTCGTTGGTGAAGGTCGCGCATTCCGAGGCCGGGATCTGGGTGGTGAGGCAACCTATCTATCACGGGGCACGCCGACGTCAGCGGGAAAAGCACGAAAAAGCACGGAAAGGCGAGCGGGCGGCGCCGCGCCGCGTCGCGGCGGTGGCGGCGGCGGCGGCGGTGGTGGTGGTGGCAGCAGGAGTATTGGTACGTACTCCGCAGGGAGGCAACTCGTCGATGTAGTCGAGCAGGCCGGCGCGGCACAGCGGAACCACCAACAGCACCAGCAGCAGCCACAACCGCCCGATCTCCATGGTGGTTCGTCGTCGTCGTCGTCGTCGTCGTCGTTGGCGTTGGCGTTGTAGAGCACGTTTCCCTTGGCGCGCGGAGGACCTGGCGGCAGGGACGATGCGGCGCGCGCGAACCCGTCGAACCGAAGAACTGACAGCACGGCAAGGCACAGGACACAAGCAGATTCGACCCCTGGGCCAGAGCAGGTGCCGGTGCCGTGGGTTATCATATACCTCCCCAAGGCGTGCTCACGCGGCGCCAGGGGCCGCCCCCGCTGCTCTTTCTCTCTCTCTCTCTCTCTCTCTCTCTCTGTGTGTGTGTGCGTCCCTCTCTCCCTCTCTTTCTCCCCGGCCCTGGGCGCTACCTCGTTGGGATCGCCAAACCTAGAGAGATGGCGGCAGCCCTAGGACGCGCTACAGGGCGATCCGCATAGCGGGGGCGGCCGGGTTGGGGATAGCGTGCCAATTCGCCGGGGAGTGGTCGCCGTCGCTGACTTCTGGGCTCCATCATCGAAGGTGGCTAACGGGCTAGGGTCGTCAGCGTGAGTTAGGGGCCCCAGGAGCCCCAGGAGCCCCAGTCTGTTCGCGTGAGGGTTGAATGACTCGCCGAGGGCCCGGTCGAGCCTGTCAGCCAGCACCTGTGAGGCTGGCGCAGGTGGCCGCGGCCGGCAGGCAGCCCGGGCCTGGCGCTGGCAAGCAAGACCGTGACGCGACCGCGCGGCCCAGCTGCTGTCTACTCAGTATTGTCCCGGTCCCGCCCGTCCCGTGCTCTCTGCGCGATTGGGTGAGTGCCCCGTGCTGACCCCGGATGCGAGGGCTGCCCGTGATGGGGAGGGAGGGCCTGTCGCGCACATGGGGAGGGCCTGTCGCGCACATGGGGGGCCCTGCCAGGCACCAGGGGGAGGCCTAGCAGGCATAAGGAACCCTGTCGCCACTGTGCCGCTGGGACGCGGCCATGGCCCGTTCTACACCACTGGGAGCCCAAGCGACAGATTGTGCACAGAGGGTGGGATCGCCTTCCCACCCTCCTTCCGAGATCCCTCGTCTCGTCCCGACCGTCTATCCGCCCATCCCACCCAGCCGGGTCGGCCATGCATAGCTCCCCCCCCCCTCTCCCCCCCAAAAATGTTGAAATGCCTCGCAGTGTCGGGGCTGCGGAGGGAGGGGAGAGGGGGGGGGGGGGGACAGCAAATGGTAACCTCGCCGATACCTGAAACAACAGCCGCTAGTTGAGTCGCGAGCAGGCTATGGACTGCCCAGACTAGCCATGTCCGGCCTGGCACCGACATCGATGAACGAATTTTCGAATGGCCGGTGGGCCTCAACATTGAGGCCCCTAATCGTGAGGCGGCGCGGCTTGATTAGGCAGACTGTGAAGGACCCTGCAACCGACTGCAGCGGCTGAAATTGCTAAAACGAGCGCTAATGAACACCCCCCCCCCCCCCCGGCTGCAAGAGACCTTCCTCGATAGGCAACCAGTCGCATTTGGCCGTGGCCACGGCCAGCGACGCAACTAATTACCATACCTAGGGTCGCTCCTTCGTGGCCGACTAGGGGCTTAGTAGTTCTTGGATCGCAGACAGCTCGGTCGTCCGGGCCATGGCCTGCGTGAAGGACGGCGCCAGGCTGGGCTGGAACTCTGTGTAGGGCTGGGTCGCTGCTGGGTCGCCGCCGGGTCGCCGCTGGGTCGCTGCTGGGTTCGACTGGGCTTTGTCGGGCGCTCTGCCAGGCTGGACTAGGTACTGTGATACGAGGGACTGGGCTGCTTAGGACGGAGCCGCCTCGATCGCGTCGATCGCCTCCTGTCAGCCTGTCACCGTCACGGTTCGGAATCCCGCCCATGGGCCGGTTGGTGCTACTGCGAACGAGTGCTAGTCCTGCATCAGTAGCCCCGGAAGGTGGTTCACGCCGAGGGCTGGCACGGCGCCGGCTTGGCGCTAGACGGTAGCGGGTGTACGTCTCATATGCCTCAAGCAGTCGGCAGTTATGCTTTCCTCCCAGTCGCCAGGGCACCGCCGCGCCATGATCCGCCCGGCTGCGCGCTCCCGCTTAGTGAGCCCGACAAGCGCGACGCCGGCGGCTCCAGGAACGCCTCCATTTCGGCAGCCAACGCGGTCGGGTCCCGAAGCCGTCCACCTCCCAGCGCGTCGGCGAAGGCCCTCCGGCTCGCCGGTGCCCCTGTGGCCGGCCGCCTATCCCTAATCTCACGTAGCCGGGACCTCCAGCAGTTGAGGTACCCACGCCAGTACCATCCAGGTTACACTAGGGCGCCACCCGTAACCCATATGTTTCGTACGAGACCCCTTCTCTCGTCCGACTGGCCCGGCCCTGCCCAGCCTTTGGCCAGTGATCCATCACTCGCCCGGCCCTGCTCGGCCGACACTATGGGAGATCCCAGCCTCTTTCTTCTGCGGCCATAGATCGGCTTTATTAGCCCGTTCCGCCCCCCCCCCCCCCCCCCCCCCCCTCAGAAAATAAAAACGAGCCAGCGGCCTTTCGAGCTACGACAAATACATTGAGGGAGATACCACCGGCTTATAGCGTGCTTGTGCCTCACGAAACCCGAAGTGGGCCCCCCATTGCCTGTGATTAATTCCGTATCTCCAGGCTCCCTGCCCACAAGCGGGGGGGAGCACATCTCGCCAAGGGCATCTAGGCCGGCTCTGGCCCCGTCGCCGATTCCTGAGCGCATTTGGTCGGTTTCCCGGGACGAGCCACGCAAACCCACTGTATCGGGAAGGCCCTGGACAAGTTACGCCCAGCAGCGACGCCCGTCCTCAAGCATCGTTGACGGACCCGGGCACCGCTCCCTAGTCCCCCCCTAGCCACAGTGTGGCCGAACCGGAAAGCTATAAGCCTGCCACCTTGGGTTCCGCGCTCCGGCGTTTTGCCGGTCGGGAAAATTGCAGCCGCCCTTGGGCCGAGGTTCAGCCCCCGGGGAACTCTGCCAGCGCCTCCGTCCCGCTCCGCAGATCCATGCTGGTAGTACAGGAACACGCTGGTTCGGTGCATTTGGAGACGGCCACACCTGTAGTCACCGGGGAGCCGTGTAGCGTCGCCGTCCAGCTCCGCAGATCCATGCTGGTAGTACAGGAACACGCTGGTTCGGTGCATTTGGAGACAGCCGCGCCTGTGGCCACCGGGGAGCCGTGCAGCGCCTCCGTTCAGCTCCGCAAATTCACGCTGGACGTATAGATAGGAGCATCTTGGCTTGGCCTACCGACAGCCACACCTGTAGCCGCTATTCCCGGCCATCACACCCCCTCTCCGGAATATGAGCGCGGTCATTAAAGCGAATGTGAGGAATACACCGCCACTAAGAATAGCAGCGCAGCAATTGGGTTCGAGGCACATGGGGTACTATCCACTCCGGTCCCCCCCCCATCCGTTCGCAACCTGTCGAGGCTGAAGGTAATTTAGGTTCCTGCATAATTGGCCGTCACCCAATCTCTGTTGCATCGACTGCGGGACCGCCATGCTTGGCGGATAGCTGAATTCGGATACGAGGCGGAACCACTCCGGGTCTTATAGGCCGCGGTCTCATCAGCCACACCGGCAGTCAACACTGCGGCTACGCCCCCGCCCCAGCCTACATACGTGTGGCTTCACGGCCCCCATGAGGCGAGAGTGACCGTCACAGGGCGCCTTCGGCATGTCTCTCGGACACGCCAGGGGCTCGAAACCGCCCCGCCGCCGTCGTGCGAGACGACGCCGCCGATGCCGGCCGACATCATGCCCCCGAGGCTGGAGGAGCACGACGGGGCTCCGCATAGGACGTGGCGTCGTGGCGAGCACCGACGGGCATGCGAGGCCGGTGGCACGCCCAGCGATGGTCCCAGGACGGGAACGCCAGGCCCTCGCGAGACCCACGGCCCCCCCTCCCCACGACGCTGGCGCGCGCTCTCGGACGCCGGGCCCTCGCGGCGCCGCCGCCGACGGGGAGCGGACGCCACGCCTCCCCGAGCCTGCGGCGGCCATGCGCAACCACCGCCGTCTCCTCCTCTTCCGCGCTGCCGCCGCCGCCGCCCCCGGCGGACCAGCCGACGGTGAGGCGGCCGAGGCGGTGGTGCGGGCGGTGCACGCCGACGGGCTGGTGGCGGACGGCGTGGTGCCGCCGGGCCCGCCGGGCCGGCTCTGCGGAGGCATGGTCGCCGACAAGGGACCCTCCGAGTACAACCAGGGCACCCCGAAGCTCGACGCGCGCGCGCCCCCGTGGCCAACTTCTTCGATCCCGCCATCTTCACCAGTTAGCCGCCGCCCCCCCCTTTGGCCCTTGTCCCTTCTGGAACAATACTGGGACTTGCCATGGGCGGGCTCCTCTCTCCCTTTTCTGCTCCCCTCGGCCGGAAAATGCCTTCACCCCTTCCCCTTCCCCACCCCCCATGCGACGTCGCCTTGGCCGAAGGCCCCTGCAAGATCCAGGTGACGCGGCCGACCCGACCTCTAATTTCCCCGTCGAGCGGCCGGTCGCAGCGAGCGAGGACGCTGGCGGGCCGCCCCTGAAACCCCTCCCCTCTCCTCGCCACGCCAGTCGCGTCGAGCGCGCCCGCGCCGGATCCGCGCCGGCGCCCTCGTCCTCCGCGACCTCCGTCCCGGGGACGCCGGCATGCTCGACACCCGCCCCGCCGCCGGTACCGCCCGGTCCACTTCGCCCGCCGGTACCGCGACCGCATGCGCCTCCGCCTCGCCGCCAGCGTGGACGCCTGCCGGCTGGGCGTCTCGCGGCGAGGCTCCCCGCTCGTACCCGGACCGCGGCTTCGGGAACGGCTTGGAGGGTAGGGGGGCCGGGAACGGGGCCGGCCAACGGCAAGGACCGGGCGTTTCTGGGGTGCAGCGTGTATTACGGCGGGTAGGGCAGGAGCTGGCGGAATTCGGGTGTCACAGCTCGGTAAATGCCGGTGCGAAGCGAGGTGGCAGCACTTGGGTATTGCGAGTCAAGTAGTGAGTACACAATTGTATGCAGTACGACCCAGACTCTGCTCTACATTTCCCCACCTGAACGCCGAGCGCCCACAAACGCCCGACCCGAGAATAAGCACCCCGTGGTTCGCGCCGAGGCGCGTGGAACGAATAGGGGGCCGTAAGACGGCCACACACTCGCACCCACTTCCTGTCTATCTCTATCTTTTTCAAGCAGACACAACATCCAAAAGCCAAGAAACTCGCAGACCAGTCCGAGAACTCCGGCACAACCCAAGCCCGAAAACTCCGATCCGCTGTCTTGCCAAATTCAAAGAGATACCCCAACGCCTCGAGCAATTACCGACGTTTCCAAGAACCAGGGAATGCAGCCTTCGCATCCAGCCACTAGAGACCCCGGGCGGCTGGCAGGACTTGGGTGCAGTCGGTCAGGTCGTTCTTGTTGTGGACGCCGAGCATGCTCATGCGGAAGTAAGCCGAAGCGTAAGCCTGTGCGAAGCGCGTTAGCCATGGGGGGCTTCATCAACAATGGGTGACTAGAGAGAGAGAGAGGGAGAAGGAGAGAGAGAGAGAGAGAGAGAGAGAGAGGAGAGAGAGAGAGAGAGAGAGAGGAGAGAGAGAGAGAGAGAGAGAGAGAAAGGACAAGGGGGAAAGACACGTACCCTGGCCCAGCCGTTCTGGTCGTTGCGGAAGCGGTTCCAGGTGCCGCGCGTGTCGTCGTCGAGGGCGAGGCTGCGGTCGCTGGGGAAGACGAGGACGGAGGAGCGATTGTTGTTGGTCAGCGTCTCGCTATAGTAGCGCACGTCCATGCGGCCCGGGCTGGTATCCTGGGAGGCGCCGGCGCGGCTGCGGTCGACGAAGAACTGCTGCGACACCGAGTGGGAGCCCATGAGGGCGATCAGCTCCGAGGCCTTGAAGGTCTTGGCTCGGAACATGGCGATGAGCTCGTCGGCCCCCTGGAAGGGCGACGGCAGCTTGCCCGTCGGCCCCGCGCGCGAGTCGTCCTGCCGGCCCACGTACGTCCGGATGCGCGGCCCGCCCGGGCACGAGACCGTCGCCACGTTGGCTCCCAGCTGGATCAGGTCCGCCATGCCGACGCCGAAAGCCTGGTACTTGTTGTACCAGGTCCGTGTCTGGTCCGCGATGGGCTGCAGTCCGTTGTTCTCGCGCCGCGGCAGCTCCTCAGGCGCCAGTAGCAGCGAGCCGTCCGCACCGCCGTAGGGACTGTCCTTGTCCCACGTCGCAGCGTCGTGGAAGCCCAGCCGGATGGCGCCGCGGGCCAGCGAGTTGCACGACCGCCCGTCGGTTCCCTGCGTGAAAGTGGCAGACATATCCTGCGCCGCATAGTAGATGGCGCAGCAAGTGTCGCGCGAGCACTGCTTGGACCCCAGGGCGCCAGGCGGCTTGTATCCTCTCCGCGAAGACTCGGCGCCGGCCCCCTCCAACGCCTGCCTGATCGTCTTGCCCACTTCGGTGAGACGGCCTTGCAGGTCGCTCATCAGGTCTGCCAGCCGGTCCTCGGCGCCCGGCGTGCGTGCTTGGATCTCCGCCATCACATTTTCCATGCCGGGGTACGCCGCTGCCTGCAACGCCGCGCAGACGGCCAAGATCATGGAAGGCTTCATTTTGTGACGGGCGTGAGGATGGAGCAAATTAAGATTAGATTCAAGAGGGCGAGATGGTCTCAAGTAGAATGGCAAGAAACGTTGGAGGAACCAAGGGGGCAGGCAAGGAGAGGTCCGGAAGAAACTATGAAGAAATGAAGAGAATCCGGGAGGAAGTGGTCCGAATCCAGAGTGTGCAATCGATGCTGTTCGTGTCTGGCCACGATGGGGGCCGAGGTGGTCCTTCTTATACCATACTCGACTCTGTCGGCGAAGGACAGCGGCATATCACGGGTTCTGGCCCGGCCCGTCATGATACAGCTCAGAATACCTTTGCCCAAAGGCTAGACTGCTGACCGGTAACGGACACAATGCTAGGCCCGGGCAGTGTTAGCCTGCAGAGCCCGGCCATCGTGTTATCACGCGTTCCTCTGACTGTGAGATCTGGGCCGGCTGCTGGCCGAGCCCTGGTGGCTGTCTCCGCCACGGCACCACGAGAAGTGCCCTGGGACGCAGCCCCAAGCCCTTCCTGGCATTGCTGATGGCCGAATGCGTCAAGGACCCGGGGGGAGGGAGGTTTGACTAAACCTACTTGCCCGCGCCGACTGACCTCCTGTAAACCGTACCCCGCGGCGCTGGCATTGGCTGCGAACGGACTGGCAGGCAGGCGAGAGCGCCTGGTGGCGTGGCGGCGTCGCTTCAGCTCTTTTGTTTTGGCTCCCCGGGCGTCGTCTAGTCGGCCCACGGCCGCTACGTGGACGTGGAAATGCAGCTGACAACGCGGCTGACAAGCCCATCTGGTGTTGAGATTGGACCGCCGCTGTTTGGGTGCTGACAAGCCCGCCTACGGCAGGATATGGATGGTTGTACTTTACGATCCCTCCGTGAGATCCATGCTGCGCCGTTGCCCTGTAGAAATGGGCCAGGATCGATTTGGCTGCGTCCAAGCTGGTGTGCGCTATGGCATGCGCCCCGTCAGCTAGCAAGCTCAAGGATCTGGGCAGGGCTGTCAGAGCATCAGGCCGGCGTTCCATTGCCTTGGGACCTAATCAGGCCGATTTCCATGCCGGGGTGCAGCGGTGACAGCGCAGTCTCTGCACCGACGCCGAAAAACCCCTAGGACGTGCTATGCCGATGCATGTCTCGGAGCTCCGGGGGCCCACATTGGGAATATTGCCCAATATGGCGGCGGCACGCGCAGGGCCAAGACATCAGCTGAGAGGCGGTGGCAGCGGCACAGCGAAGACACAAGCTGCCGAAAGAAAAAACCAACGGGCCTTGGCAAGCCCGCCAAGATGGTTACTACAGGTAATGGGGGTTATCAGCCTCGACAGCTAACGCTTGGCATGGGAAGGAGGTTGAGCCGCCACCAGGTGCCGCCGATGAATTGCTGGACAGGGCACACGCCGCATCGCTTACCCACATTCCCTGCACCACTGGGAGAAACCGGGTGAAGCAGTTAGAGAACTGGAGCGCTAGCCATCCATCCCGAGTGCTGACAGTATCGCCCTCCAGACGCAAGGCGACTGGGTCCGTTCTGGTGGGATCGCAGCCAGACTCGCCATGGCCACCGCTGGAAGAAAATTTCATCCGCCTCGACGTTGGCATGTGTATCAATTCCTCGTTGATGGCGCTAAGCTGAGTCACCACCAGGACGGGAAGTATGAGCTTCTCTGCGGGGGTTGGAGCGGTTGCGCGCTCGACACCTAGAACCTCCCCGTCGGCTCGGTATGCTGCCGCCCCGTCTCGAGCGTCCCTGCGGCCCCAGCACCGAGGGATGGCCGCCCAAAGTAGACTCGAACCGTTTCTATGGGCCAGGGCCGGTTTGGCCGCCCCGCGCGTCTTGGGGGCGAGGCCAGCGAACGTGTTGGTGCCGCTTTGACACGTTCCAACTGTCGTTTATGGGCCAACAAGAGGTCAAGGGCGACATCATGCACATGCGGGCCCTCACAGTCATCAAGACGCTCGTAGTAGGAAAGCAGCAGAAAACCCAGGATATGGGCCAATGGCGGGGCCTCTGCCGCTTCCGCGAAGCGTCGCCGACACCTGCCAACGAAGGCGTGGCTCGCCCGCCCATGCTCAGCCGCATGGCGCAGGGCATTTTAGACACGTTAGGGCCCTCGAGGGTGTCGACTCGCGATGGAGGTCGAGGGGTGGCTGGAAACGGCCCAGACGCGAGGGCGTTGTGAGGATGCCGGTTCCTGCATAGGCGCTAGCAGCATCGCGACAACCGTGCTGCAGAAGAGGCGGCCCAGCTTGTGTCGCCACGTCGCCAGGTGTGCCGCCTCAAAGCCGCAATGGCGCAAAAAAAACAATGGACCGGGGGAGGTTCGGGATAGGAAGGGCCCTGCAGGAGCCTCCGGTGCTGTGGGATACGGGCGCTTGGGCGTGACGGGCAGTAGAGGGGCTAAGAAAGCGCCAGCCTTGACTGTTCCTGATGGAATTGAGGATTAACGGACGCCTCTTGGCTGCGAAATTCACTTAGCTGGCGCCACCGGCTGCGGCGGGCGCCTTCTGGGCCTTGATGGGAAAGAAAAGAAAGGATAATCAGCTGATCGATGCTGAGGGGAACCGGAGATAAAAATGTTCTCCTCGTTGACCGCCGAGTAGACAAGACGACACTCGTCCAGCGCTTGTGGTTCCTCGTGCCTGGTAGGCAGAAGGAGGCAGGCTCGCAGGGCGGAAGTGCTGGCCTGTATGATGGGCCGGCAGGCTCGATGCAGCCTCTCGTGGGACAGCGCGTCCAAGGCCCAGATGCATCGGCCGGCCCGACAAGATCATGCGCAGGGCCAACCCGGCCGGATTGGTTGATATTGCATACCACCACGAACGGGCCGCACACAGATCCCAGGCTCCGAGCGGTCGCCCAGCAGCCTCCGAAGCGCATGCTTACCTTGACTTAGGTCTCCGCCGCCTACGGCCAGCAGCCGAGCCTGGCCGGTCTGCCTGGCCGTGGGTGGTCGAGATCGCCAGCACACGGGAGGACGGTTGCCCGAGCCGCCGTTGGGGCTCAATGAAGCTCATCTAGGCCGTTGAAACACCCCGGGGCGGACGGGACCGTGTGGCGGCGGTCGGGTTCGGTTCTGCCGGCGCCGCCGTTCATCGGCTCCGCAACCGCACACGCAGGCCGATCAGGCGATGGGGAGGCATCGCTGCGTCTCACGCCAGTCTGGCCGTAGTGGTGGGGATTCCACACGGGCGGAATGACGGCCTCGTCCGCTCGCAGCAAACCGAGCCAACAAGCAGGCACCGCCACGCAAGCGAAAGGAAGACGAGCCCTCTTCGATGCCGACCCAATGGCCCATCCGTCTGCTTGCTGCTGCGCCACGTTGCCCGTGGGGTGCCCCTCCAGCCGTGGAAGGAGAAAGGCCTGGCAATAACCACAAGCCAGCCACTCGTCCACCCCGGCGACCGGATGGACGGAGAGGGCGATCGCCCCCGCAACTTTCCCAGCCGGGCCACGAGTGACCTCATTGATCGGCAGCAGCAGCGGCTGGGCGCGAAACTTGAAGAGCAAGAGAACCGCAATTACGCTGTGGCGTAATTGGCATTGCGGGAAAACGGGCGCTCGCCCAAGGCAATGGCGAGCTCGGGGTGGGAGAGCATGGGACCACAGGTTGTGTGCAGCCACCTCCCGTTAAACAGTTGTAGATACTATCACCTACTACGCATTGAACTGGCAGTGAACGGGGCATTTTGCTTGTCTCCGCGTACAACCCTGAATAACTGCCATTGGAAGCCGCCCCTCCCCGGGACTCTGCGCCGTCTCTAATTCCCGAAACGAGCCCTCCTCAACATGGCGACGGCCGACCAGCCCAAGGAGAAGCGGTCCATCTGGAAGGCGTTGAAGGAGAAGCGCAAGAGCAGCGAAGTTGCGCCGCCGCCGCCACCACCGGGCGCCAACCACCCGGGCCAACCGCGCGACCCATCGCGGCCCGACTTGGGTCCGCCGAACGACTCGGCGTACGGCAGCAACTCGCTGGCGACCGAGGAGGGCTCGTCGAGAGCGTCGCGGAGCCCCAACGGCGGACCGTCGCAGCAGCTGGCCCCGCCGGGGCAGCCCGTCGCGCGTCAGAGCAGCCCCGCGGCCTCAACATCGCCCAACCCGTCGCCGGCACCTCCAGGGGCCCAGGGCGGCCCCCATTCGTACACGAGCCCGACCATCAAGCGCGAAACGCACATGAACCCCAACAACGGGCAGACAGTCACGACCACGACAACTACCACTACAACCACCACCACAACTACAGGACCAAATGGGGTGTCCACGACGGTCGAGGAGCCGCGGAGGGACGCCGCCGAGCTCCCGACTTCGTCGCACGACCCCACAAGTGCACCAAACGAGGACGTGACGTCGGCGGCGACACCAGCCTTGCCTGGGGCGTCGGAACCCTCGCCGACGAGTCCGGCCGTGAACGCGTCGGCGGAAACGGGCCGGCGGAAGAGTATCGAGACACCGGGACGGCGCGTAATCCCACAGCGGGAGCCCGAGGTGCCCAAGCCTGAGATCCCCGAGCGCAGTATGGCACGACGCTCGGCCGAGATCGCGGGGACGGCCGTGGTGCCGCCACTGGCGCTGGGTGGCGGTGGTAGCAGCAGCGATAACCTCAATACGCCGCCACCCCCTAACAACAGGGCCGGTTCGCAGATCATGGGGGCGATGCGCAATTCGCTCGTGCAGACGGCGCAGGCAGCCCAGAACTACTCGTACCCGGGGCGCACCCAGCGGCCTGAGGAGCTGGACCCGCCCCAGCGGCCCGGCGAAACCGGGGACACCCAGTGCCGGTCCAAATCAACCTTGGAGAACATCCGGGCAGCCGCTGCCGGCATCCACGTGCGTAACCCCCCCCTTCTGTCCCTTGGTGGATTCCGCAAGAGGTGCATATAGGCTGACATATTTGTTACGATATCTAGGGCGCGGGCGAGACGTTCCGCGGCACGCTGAACCAGTCGGTGGACAGGCATCTGGCAGTGGGGGGTGGGAACCCCAAGATCATGGAGAAGAACCAGGCGGCCATCGACGCGGGGCGGTACGAGATGGACCGGCGGCAATTCTTCAAGCCCGAGGATTTTGACCAGTTCCAGAGCCAGCCGGCGGCGTCGGGAGGGCAGCAGCAGCAGCAGCAGCAACAAGAGGGACCGGCGGGTACGGCGCACTCGGTGAACACGGCCACGGAGCCTTCGGCCGAGAAAGCTTCATCGAGACAACGGCTGGGCAATCTTTTCAAGCGTACGTCGAGCAGCGGCACGGGCATCCCAGCCGTCGAGCCCGAGGCGGACCTGCAGCAGCAGCAGAAGACCCAGCCGCCACCACAAAGGCCGCGCGCCCGCTTGCAGAAACGCAGTGATTCGCGACTAAGCGTCGTGGGCGAGTGAAGAACAAACGGTGCAGCCAAGGGAATGACGGGACGGGTAATGTATGATCCAACGTCCACTACCACATGCTTCTTTCCGGGATGGCGTCGGGCGTTTTTATCGGAGACGGACGGCCGGGATGCGTCAAACTGTATTTGTATACGGCCGACCAGAGAGTGCAATGGAACGTGGGTTCGCTGCCAAGCCTTTCATACATGTCTAGCATATGATGCAGTTGAACTTGGCCACCGAGGCCGTCTCGTTTGGTGGCATCAGCGTTCAAGTGTGCAGCAAGCAGTGGCGTCGATGGCGTCGACGGCGTCTCGGCCACCCTCACGCCCTCGGCGCGCCCGTGTCGAAGGGAATGCCGACAAGATCGGTGCTACGGGCGACCGATGATTGTTTGGGCGGTGGCAGTCGCAAGAAGGGCGGTCCTGTGAACTGGGCCCAAACGAAACGCTGTCTCAAGGATAAGACGACGTGAGGCCTAGGCATCCACAATCCATTGGTGATGCAATAGGCTGTTCACAGGTTTGCACTCTACCCAACCACCTGATCTAGCTCTAAAGTCACTAGAGGGCGCAAGAACTTGCACGGAAGAACTGCTTCGGTTGCAACTTCGCCCATCAGCACTCGTTGGCGCCGTTTCAGCCACCCGCCAGGTTCCAACATTGCAGCCGGCCGATGGTCCCAAGAGGTCGGTAGACAGTGGTAGTTGACGATGGTGATGATTCCTGCTGGTCATTGGAACGCGTGCATTGCATCGCATTCATTGCAGGTGGCGTCGCCTGGTGCTGACCCGGGAAGGCGCTGCTGCCGTCCCATCCCGGCATCCATGGCAGGTGCTGCCTGCCATCGTCCCGCAGTCCAGGAATGGTGCGCCGTACATGCCGATGCCCAGTGACCTCTGGGCCCAACCCAGCGCCTGCTCAGCCACGCGCACAACGACTACCTGGCAGGCCTCGCCGCGCACCGCGGGCCCTTCGTGTACTGCTCGGCGGCGACGCGGGCGATGGTGCTGCGGCTCACGCGGCGGCTGGGCCGGCTGGCCTTTGCGCGTGGCGATACCGGGGCCTGCTCAAGGCCTTGCCGCTCGATGCACCCGGCATCCTCGAGACCGCTGGCCCCGGCCACGCCGTCCAGGTCGCGCTGCTGGACGCGAACCACTGTGTTGGCGGCGCCATGTTTTGTGAGTCTGCCTGTCCCTCCACTCCTCATGGTGTTGGGTTCCAAAGGGCTCCCGGCGGACCTGCGATTAAGGAGAGCAGAAGCAGCGGGGACGAGGCGAAAATCCTCTAGAGATACTGACCCGCGGAAATCCATTAATCGAACGCAACGGCAGAGCCGTGCTCTACACGGGCGACGTACGCGGGGAGCCGTGGTGGGTCAACTCGCTGGTCCGCCACCCAGCGCTCGTCGAGTACACGACGGCGGGCCTGCGAGCACTAGATCGCGTTTAACCGTCACCCGAGAAGGACGAGGAGGCCATTCGAATCCACAGCTGTGAGATGGGCGGGGCGCCGTGTACTGCCCTCCAGAAAGCCGTCGACGACGGCGAGGTGGTCTGGCTCCGGCCCGTGGTGGGGCGCCGGTCCGATGGCGGTAGCAGCCTGCAGAGCTGCCCAGCGTGCGAGCCTGGCCAGGTTGGCGCAGCAGTCGTGGCAGAGGGTCATGCATACCGGTCGAAGGAGATAGAAGCGTGGCAGCAGCAGCAGCCTTTGGCAGGCGATGGGATAGTGGGATCGCAGGCCAAGAACAGCCAGTTTTCGTCGGCAGCTGGGGCCATGGGGTCTAACAGCAGCGGCGGAGCAGACTGGGTTTCGATCGAACTTATGTCTACTACGGCGCACAACAGCTGTCTCGAACCAGAGCTGGGTGCCTCCTAGAAAGTTCCATGAATCACACTCTCGAGATGGCCCTGCGCCCGGCATACGAATGGGAGACGGAGTGGACAAGAAAACACTGCCACAGACTCCCTGCTCCGCGGCGATAAAGCCCAGCCCTCGCCCTCTGCTTTGGATCCTGCCCCGATTCATCCTGCCAAGCCGGCCGAGCCTCCTTGGACTTCTTTCCGGGTCACCGTTGGGCGCCCGAGTTGGATACTATCCTTCTCTTCTCCTTCGTCCTGCCCGTACTATCGGATCCCAACCCGCGAGGGCGCGCCGACGAGGTCGTGTCCTACCTCCCCTGGAGCTACGAATCGCTACACGTGGGTGGCGGGATCGACCTGGTGTCCGAGGGCACGTTTCCTGACCCGGAATTGAGAGAGGCGGCTTGCTGTGGCCGTAAACCATTCTCCTCGACCGGCGTATCCATCGGCATTTGCGGCGCGTCGGAGAACTCCAGTCGAATCTAGGCGTGGCCGGACAGCCCTTGACTATGGCCGTGCTCCTGGTTGCGGATCTGTATGTCATCTATTAATGGCTTGTTCATGTTTGAAGACCTGTTCGTCACGGCTTGGTCGTGCAGGACAACTAGCCTATTCGTCGCGGAAGCTAAGCGGCTGAACTCTCCGTTCCATCTTGCTTGGGTGTGTTACATCATGGCAAGCAGCCGCCCCATTATGAATACCGAGCCCTTTGCTACTAGTTGGGGATACGCCCGCTGAGAAGCTCCTTTCTGGCGCTTGGCTGCTCTCCGGCCACACCACGACCCCGGGGATTGGGCACCGCCATCGCTGAGCTGCTTGCTAACAACCGACGGCTCGCTGCCGGGCGGACCGGGGGGGGGGGGGGCCTGCCACGGACCCATCTTGCCCGCCCGTCTCCCCGTCACCAACTGCGTTGCTTTTCCCGAGCCGACCGGTCCGGGAGCCGTGTCTGTCATCCGCTGCCATCCGAACACGGCGGCCATGTGAGGTCGCCGTTGCATTCCTCTTCGCTCCGAGGCACACGTGGCCCGTCTGGCAAAGGAGCGAGGCCGGTCGGTGCTTTCCAGCCACAGCGCCAGCCGGTACGGCCGACGCAGCGATCCCTCTCCTGCGGGAGGGCCGGCGCCTCCGGGACTCGGCTATGCTTGGTCGTCCTCGCCGCACTGGAACACCTGCGACGAAAAGGTCCGCGCGTGATACATGATCCGTTGGGAGTCGTGGCTGGGGCAGTTGCCGCTGAAGGGTGGAGCATGTTGGCTTACAGATAGACGTTTCTGATTCATGTGCCATCGACGGCAGTCGGGGTCCGGGTAGTCTCTACTCGCTCTTCGCTGCGCCATCATCTTGGTGCTCCGAGGCTTCCAAGCTATCCAGGCCCGTGGCGCCATCCTTTTGCCAGCAGGAAGATTCTTTTCTTTTTTTTTTTTTTTTGCACGTCCGGCCCATGGAGGGGAAGCACCGCCGAGCACCGGAGATACCTACACACCAGGTAAACAAAGGGGGAGGGTAACTAGATTACCCTTAATACTCTAGCTAGTGGCAAGAAGCCACCGTGCTAGCGTTTATTCCTAAAATCAAGAGATCATTCATTAAGTCTTATTCTACGTGGCTTAACATGGACGACATGTCGTCCAGCGGGGCCTCTCTTGTCGCTACGGTGCAACCACATCGCTCGTCGCCTAAAACATCCTCTTTTCCACCTTGATCAGCATCGTGCCCTTACTGGCAACACCCTGGTTGTCCATGAACTTGATGAATCGGTATCCGTTCCGCAGCCGATCCAGTCGGATGCAGGCCCACGCCGCCAGGGGATCATGGCCGAACTCATCATCTTTGATAAGAAACCGCACAAAGGCCAGTTCGGGGGTCACACCCGGAACGTCGTTAAACTCCAGCAGCTCACCCCCAAAGTCGGGGTGAATGCCCTTCTTCGTCTTCGTCTTGGCCTTGTACTCTCCCTCCTTGGCCTTGCCTGACTTCTCAAGCTTGGCCTGCACACTGAAGTGCGGCTCCGTGTGCAGCTCGACCTTGAGGTAGGGCTTGAAGCTCGACGCCTTGTCGTCCTTTTCGGGCAGGGGCAGATCCTGGGCGGCCAGCACTGAAATCTTGAGGTGCAGAGTCTGATGGATGACCTGCGGGTTGGGCGGCACCGTCGCGATGTCCCCCTTCGATAGTGCAGCCGACGGCGCGTTGTCCGTCGTGGCCACCGGCCGCTCGCCTCGATATCCTTCGGGCTTGAGGATCCAGCCGCCCGAGCCCGAGAACATGCCTTCGTTCAGCATCATGCCCTCGTCCCACTTCTGCCAGTTGAGCGCCACAACCTGAACGCCCTTGCGCCAGAAAGCCGGCGGGTCCACGTTGGAGGAGCCGATGCGCATGCCCGAGGGGTATGTGCGCATCAGGAAATGCTGATTGTGTCGGAACAGGTCGGGCGCATGTTTTTCGTGCACCTCCATCAGGCTGCGTTCTGAGACGGAAAAGATGTGGGTGGGCATTTGCGCCTCGGGTTGGCTCAGGGACTTGAACGAGATGCCGCGCGTGTAGACGCCCAGCTCGCTCAGCATGTGTATGATCTTGGACTTTTTCTTCGGCTTGGGCGGCGGCGCGTCGGCATTCTGCGCGTCGGGGGGCAGGTTGCTGTGTTGGGAAGTTTGCGTCGACATTCGTGAAAGCTGCGAGGCCTGCGAGGCATTGGTGTTGGCCGGGGTCAGCCCATCGGGCGGTGGAGTGTACTTGACCTTCACCAAGATCTTTCTCCGCAACTCTTCGGGAGCCGGGAGCACCTGGGCGTCCACATCGGGCGGGGGGATCAGGTACTCGGCCCAAGTCTCCTTCATGATGTGCACCATGATCTCCTGCTGCCTCGGCGAGCAGTGGACCTCGAGACTGACAATCAGCGGAAGGTCGGTGACGGCAAAGGCACTCTCCCTGATGGCCTCACAGACGGCGCGGAACGTGATCTCCTTGGTCAGAGTGTAGCCGTGCAGCACCCGGGGCTCGAATTCGAAGACCTGCGGATCGGGGGCACTCAAGGTCTGCTCCAGCCGGGAACCCGTAGCTTTGGAGTTGTCCGACGGCGCCGGCTCCTGTGTTGCTGGCGCTGGCTTCATCCCGGATTCTGCTTCTGGCTGGGGCCCTGCTTTCGCATCGGGCTCTGCCGCGCTTGCCTTGGTAGCCAAAGCATCATCGTCTGTGTTGCTCGTATCGGTAGGCGTGCTCTTACTCGACGACCTCAAGTGCAAACGGCTCGCGATGGACGAGGGCAGTTTCGAGGCCAGGCGGTCGCGGCGGCTGGCTTTCTTGATTGCCTTCTTTTCGGCGTACTCGGATTCCTCGCTGCTGTCCTCGTCCGATGACGACTCCGAGTCGGTGTCGTCGCCATCCCACACATCCACTTCGATGCAACGGCATCCCCGCAGCAGCACGTTGGTGTAGGCATCGGTGCTGGACTCGCTATACAGCTGGTTGCCGGTCAGGTAGGTGTTGTGGCTCGAGCTAACATAGTAGCTGCTCATGGGCCAGGAGAGATCGACATCCTCGAGCGGGGCTTGGGCGTTGGCGGCGGGCGACGTCATGTAGCGTAGAAAGGTATCGAGGTCAACTTGGTCCTGGACGGCGATGTTGGCGTCGGGGTCCGGGTCGGTGACGCGATCGGCCTGCACATGATGCAGGAAAGCGATGATCTGGTCCTTGCTCCATTTATTGTCGGGACCGGCGTGGCGGGCGAAGAGAGCCTCGAGATGCGGCAGCACCGAGGGGTTCAGGGTGCGAACGGTACGTTCCTGGTTGTCGCCGCTGGGCTGGCCGCCGCCGGCTTGATGGGCCGACTCCTCGACGGGAACGGGCGGCGCCGTGTCGTCTTTTTTCTCCGTCATGGCGTTGGCGACGATGCGGGGGGTGGGCGGCTTGCGGGCACAGAGGCGGATGCGGATGGGGGGCTGAGTAGGCGGCGCGGGCGACGAGACGCTGTGTGAGGGGCGAGGCAGCACCAGAACCAGGCCGGGAGCAGTTGTTTGGGGAGGGAGGGCGGGTTGCTGCTCGGCCCAAGTTGACGATAGCGGGCAAGCTGGGTGAGGTTGGGCAGAGTCGCCGATCGCAGGAGGGGGAGCTACGTAACGCGGTCGCTTGCGATGGGATGCCGCCCTGCTTCACGCGGCTTGGCCTGTCAGCTCTCGTGGCCGCGTTGCCGCGTTGCCCTCTGGGCACTCTGGGGCAGGGAACAACTGGGCCCGGCCCCGCCCGCGTCAAGGCCGGCACTGCTGTCCCTGGAAGAGGGCGAGTTCGTGCTGGCTGCCGACGCTGGAGTGGCTCCCGCCCGGAGAATGCCGTGCCATCTGAAACATCCTCCATCCTCGCCGCCGCGCGCCCACGTGGCCTGGTAAGGCTGGAGGCGGAAGAGCAGGGAAGAAATGGAGATATCGGGCTGAAGACGACTTCGCAGGCGCGGGCAGACAACAGCAGCGGCGGCTTGGGGATGGCGTCATGGCGCACTTGATTCGGGGGAGAAGCGGCTGGTACGAAGTTGCCAGCCGTACCCACCCATCTACAGCCTGCTTACCGGGCTCCTATCGTAGGTACCAAGGTAGCCATGATGATCGGGTGGCTGTAGGAAGAGGGCGAAAACGGTAAGCGGGCAAGCCACCGGATTGATTGGATCAACGGTCGGGGCATGCGCGGCAATCATGGCCTACGTCGCATGCGTAGTTAGTGCGTACATCGAGAGACTGCCTGCCCACCGATGGGCGGATGGATTGTGTACCCCAGCGCTTTTTGGGGCATACCTCGAGCACCTCCGGCCCAAGTACATGATAGATCACGTTCGAACTCCGTGCGACACCGACAGAGCCCCCGTGC
The DNA here is from genome assembly GCA_016758845.1 of Nigrospora oryzae. Classification (NCBI taxonomy): domain Eukaryota; kingdom Fungi; phylum Ascomycota; class Sordariomycetes; order Amphisphaeriales; family Apiosporaceae; genus Nigrospora; species Nigrospora oryzae. The sequence continues at coordinate 2,152,767 of JADKYO010000007.1, read as the reverse complement.
CTACAGCCTGTGGGCGATGGTCTGGAAGCCACCAAGCTTCTGCGCCGCGCCTCGCGCGCATCAAGACCCTACTCCAAGCTTACGGTGCCTGAGCTGCCTGCACTCGGCTAATTTTAGCAGCATGGAGATCAGGGGACCACGATGGGTACGGCCATTCGCCACCGGGCTCTACTGGGCCGGTGGTGAGCGTCGCCCCATCCACCACACGGCAGCGAAGGCAAGACGGCTGCCGTTTCGGAAGCACCCAGCTGATGGTGACACCGGCTCGACACGGATGCGAGAGCCAACCCAATGACGTGTGTCGACAGCAAGGCTGGGGATTCGCGCGTGTGCGTGTGCGCGTGTGCGTGTGTGCGTGTGTGTGTGTGTGTGCGTGCGCGCGCCAGCGAGACCAGCCCGCGCTGCCTGAATCGCTGGCGGGCTGTCCCAGCCAAGGCAAGGAGTAATGCGCCGCCTCGGGCAGATTAATGGCGTCAAGGGCGCTTGTTTTTCCGCGTTTCATTCGGCCTGGGGTTGGTCTTGGCCGACGTCGACTGGCAATAGGAAGCGCAGATCCCCAGGCCCTCGCCCTGCCCAATACGAAGCAGCAGGCACAGCAGGGCTGCGCTCCGCCTCGGTTTGCCTCTCTCCCGCCTCGGACGATGCGCCCAGTGGCAGCTCGGACGGCAAGCCTCAGCCTCGGAAGCCGTCGAGTCGGAGCACAGCATCCGTCTCCACGCCCTCGGCAGTGGAGGGCGCGCCAGCGCAGTCGCGCAGAACGATGGAGGCGCAGCGGCCATGGCCCGTCCGGCTAGCCCCTGATGCCAGCTTGCCCACCGCCTCCCGTTAGCAGCCAGTAACGTCCCGCTGCTCGACTCGGACGCCGGACTGGGTGGATGATGGGCCAACGAGGGCCTCGGGAACCTCGCACCGGTGGGGGTTTCAGCTCGACGCTCCCGCCAGGGACTGCCCAGGGACTGCCCAGGGGCTCCAGACTGTCGCCCCTGTCAAATATCACACTTGCCCCATTGGGACGATGCGATCCGCCGCTGGCTCCGACCTGGTTGGTGAAGGCCATCACGGACCTGTCTGGGCAGTCTTGGCCCACGCTCTTGGGTCATACAAGCAAATGAGCAAGGCCTCTTGGCCCCCCGGGACGGGCGACGGCGTATAAAGCAGTCCGTGTTTCGCCGTTTGCTCGGCCATTGCGCTTTTCCACCCACACGTCACCCTCGCCCGTTCCGTCTTCACATCCCAAGCCGACTCTTGCTTTCAAGCATCAACAACGCATCCATCATCCCTCCAACCACCCACCGCCCAACCACCAATATGAAGTTCCAGGCTGTCTCCCTCGTGCTCGCCGGCAGCGCCGGTCTCGCCCTCGCCAACCCCAACCCGACGCCCGCCCCTACGCCCGCGCCCATGCCCCTCGCGGCGCGGGAGATCGAGGTCGGTAAGGACATCGACTCGTTCCTGAATAAGGCGACCTCGGCCGTGGGCAACCAAGCCTCGCGCGTGCCCTCCTTCTACTCGTCGCTCGTGGCCGAGGGCTCCAGCGCCGTGGCCAAGGCCAGCTCGGAGGTCGCCGAGGCCAAGAGCCACGCCGCCACCGCCGTCGGCACCGCCAAGGACAAGGCCCAGGCCGCCGTCACCAGCGCCGAGTCCCGCTACACGGCCGCCACCGGCGCCGTCGGCCGCGTTGCCGCTGCCGCCTCCTCGGCCGCCGCCTCCGAGCTGCCCGACAAGGACAGCGCCGCCGGCCCCCAGGCCGCCTCGCGCTCCGGCCTCATGGCCGCGGGTGCTGCCGCCCTCGCTCTGGTCTCGGGCGCTCTCCTTGCCGCTCCTTTGTGGTAGAGGACTTCATGTAGCCCACGAAAAGACGGACTACAGAACATAGCGTTTGACGGGAGTACGGCGTTGTGGCACGGATACCATTCGAATCAGCATTATTTAGCGTCATGCTATACACGAGAATAAGGAAATATACGCATTGATGACACACAAACCACCACCACATCGTTCCCTGTAGGCGTAATCAGGCGAAACGATACTTGAACCGAAATCGTAGCTCCAGATTCATTTGCCCGCCCCCCTCAGGGAGGGAGGTAGCCTGCCCTCCAGTCGTCGTCTTGTCGATCCGGGATAGAACCCAACCGCCGCCGACAACTACCCTGGATAACGCAGAATAACACGTGCCCTTGTAACGAGTTGCAGCGTAGGACGCGTCGTAGTAAGCTTCTCCCCGTAGGAAGCTCCTCTACAGCCTGAAGAGTGGTCGAAGCGGTACCCTTCACAACGACCCAAAGTCCAACTTCGCCGCCGGAAGGGACTTTGCTGGACGGCCGCCCTCGGCCGCCCTCGGCCGCCACCAGCGTGACGCGAGAGAGCAGACGGGCAGCGTCTCACGTAGCCGCACGCCGAACGCCACCACAGCGCGGCTCCGAGTCCAGGGGGCACGGGCGGGCAACCGCAGCCGCAACACGATGTCGTCGGCGGCGGAGTCCGGCCCGCCGCCGCCGCCCCTGGCGAGATCCCACTCTCGCGCATCGCGGCTGTGGTGATGGTGGCACGGGTAGCGGGGCCAAAGCTCCGCCGGCCGCTCGCTGCCACGCGCCCCCCTGCAGTGTGCATCGGCACCCTGTCCGCGTGCCGGCCCACCCATCTCCCCGTCGTCGTCACGCCGCCCACCCACGACCAACAAGCCGGCCAGAGCCCCCCACCGCCTGTGCTGCGGGCGCGGCCGCCACCGCCCACCTCGTCGCACAGAGGCCGGCGACGGCGTGCATCCGGCGCAGCGTCTGCAAGGTCGAAGCTGTCGCGGTAGCGGCCGCCCGGTCCCGGCCGGGCGGGACGCTGGCCGAGCGATCCATGGGCGAAGGCCGCCTGCGGGCGTGGGGACGGTGGGAGGACAAAGCGCCTGGACCGTGGGTGTCGGTATTGTGTTCGGAGGCGGCGCGCAGGCGAAAGAGAGACCCCCGAAGCCACCATTGCGGTGGGCAGGGCGCCTCGTTATGGAGCACGAGAGCCTCCCTTCGCGCGCCCGGGCGGTCTCCTTTTGGAATGCAGGACCCGGAGCAAACGCGATGGCGCGAACGGAATACTGGGAGTTCCCGTGTGGGGTACCATTCGGAGTAACAAGCCGGTTCATCTCCCCTTTGTCCTGGGGTTTCCGGTGCCTCTTTCGCGACCAGCCTGCCTTGGCTACCGCAGTCTGTGCTGCTACCAGCCTTGAACCCGTCTTCCGTGTCCCGGGTCCCCTTCATGAAATCGACCCTCTCCGCCACCGGATTCTCCGCCACAGAGAAGCGGCTCGGTCGGTGTGCTTTGGTGACCTTGGTTAGTTGCGTCCTGGATTGGAAAAATGACCCTGCATATATCACCAGCGATCTGCCCTCTTGGTGTGCCCATTGGTACGGCTATATTGTCGACTGCGTGCCACTGCAATGACAATATCTCACAGTCTCTTCCGACAATAAAGCATTCGATTTTTCGTTTCTTTCTACCTGGATGGGTGTCCTGTAGTTGGAGGGTACACCTGTAGCTTGCCTTTCACGCTGTGCTTGAACCCGTCGGCTAGTCTTGTGGTACTTGTCGTAGAATCCCCTGCAAGTGCCGCTCTCCAATTAAGGACACAAACATTCCCGAGGTATTGCCCTCTCGAATATCCCATCACCGACTTCGCTTGCCGTGGCCAGTGTCCTATCCAGGTCATGAGGATAGAGTGGCTGCAAACCTCCTTTGGATTTCAGATTCATGTTGCCTGATAAAGGCGTGTCTTATCTGAATTACACAGGACATCACCGGAAATCTTCATCGCGTAAAGCTTCCGCACTCACGGTCCACATCCTATGCGCGTCTGTGGGGGAGACTGTACGGTATCATTGGCTAGGCTCCACTTAAAGCAGGGGGAAGTCATAGGCAATATACTTAACTATCCTCGAAGACTGTGGCAAAGGGACCACCACGGCAGATTCGTCCAGCATCAAGTACGCCTCGTGCCATAAATGCTTTGCAAGATGTACCTAATAACCTTGATCTCGATGGCCGCCTTGTATTGCTGGCTGGGTCACGCTCAGGAGCCCACGGGGGCCACGTATTTTTCGGGTATTGAAGAAAGACTGACCCGGGAGAGGGGAGCTCGTCTTGATTTGTTTCCAACAGTCGTCAAGCGTCGTCGGTGAAGCCTAACCTAGCTTTGAGGGTCTTGGTAGAAAAACACCCCAATAGACACATGATAAAGCGTGAAAACGCGTTTTTTCATACACACCGCGAAATTGTTCACACAATACGATCAAGCGGACTACCCAGGGCGACTCTGACCCGGGGAAAGACTAACCACTAGCTCATCCCAACAAAATACCAAGAAACTTTACATCCCGTGCTTATGCCCGGTCCTGTACTGTTAACACTTGAAAATCTCCTACTTGCAGTGATCCACCACGTTGCTTCTGCGAAATTCGGCTGTATGTCTCAGCCCTGCCATGAGATGATTAGTATGGAGTGGAACTGCGTACTGCACGTGTATGGTAAGGTTCTTCTCAAGGTTCACCTCCAGGGCCATGGAACCGAGCCGGGTGCGAGAATCACTTGACGCTCACATTTGTTTCGGAAGCCCACCACGGATTGAAGGGTCCCCATCGCCCCGAGCTTTGTTTCCGATGACGGAAATGCTGCCGTTTGCTCACCGAAGCCTACAACCAACACTGTGGACGACGCAACCCAGGGGGGACGAGGGGTGCGCCCCTGAGCAGGCTCCCCGGCGACAAAGTCAGATCTGAGAAGTGAACTGGACGGTTTGACTCGGCCCCAACAATATCGGACATGCACTTAAAGGGCCGAAACCTTGACGGGGAAATAATGTCTCGATAGGTTTACACAAGCAGGCCCACTTGCAGGGGCACTCGCTCAGGGTCTACGAGCCCCTGGATGGCCGTCGTCATCCGAAGCACGGCCTGCGGCGCCCGCCCATCAGCTGCTGTCAGCGGTCGGGACGCGAACCCCTTGCTGAGGTAGCTTCGGACGATGCGGCTACCTGGCGCGGCATGAGCTTAGCCGGCAGCCAAAAGCTTGAGGGCCAACGGCTATGTCGAGAGAGACGGGGGTAAATCACGAGAATGCCAGGGGGGGGGGGGTGACGGTGAAAGGGCTGGCAGGACGGGGCAGCCGCTCACACCCCCCTCGCCGCCGCGCCGCCATCTGCGGAACCCAACTCAGAGGCTGCTGGTCGCTCACCGCGCGCCGACGTCTAGACTTTTCTTCCACCCCGTCGCTGCCAGGGCGCTCCAAACCGGCCGCCCGGGAAAGTATAACGGGCGATTCTCGAACCACTCGTCGGAGCTCCAGGCACGTCGCCATTGGCCGGCCGGGGAGGGGGGAATGCGGGCGTCGACTGCAAAAGAACCGCAGCGGCGCCAGATGGTATTTACCTACATGTCAGACGTGGTCGCCATGCAGAAGGCCGCAGACAATCCACTTTACATGTCAGTTCTAATCCTCGCGAGACCCTCACGCAGAGCGCCCTCGGCCCGTCACCAGAAGAGGAGGAGGAAAAGGAGGTTGGCCCTGACAGTTCGTGCCTTGGGAGCCGCCGCCGCCGCCGAAGCCGAAGGGCGCCCACGCCGGCCTCGCATGCAGGTGACGTTTTCGCGACGGCAACGAATGTCCTCATTGCGGCTGTGGACGACATCTGGCAGCCCGTCCCTGGCATCGGCTGGCAGGACGCCTTCGTCCTCCGCGGCCTATTTGATGGCCTGGGATCTGCTCTTCGTTGCGACCCAGCTCTACCCCTATCACCTCCTCCTCCACCACGCCCAGCTCCTCCTCCACCACCTTCACTTCCTCTCCCGCTGCCTGCACCACCTCGGCCTCCTCTACCAAGAACAACAGCGGCAGCGCCAGTACCAGCCGCAGCACCCGCACCCGCAGAAACGACGACAGCTTTCCCTGGCCTGGACGCCTCCCCGGAGACCGCCAGCCGCCACTGCCGCCTCTCTGCCGCGGGAAGAGCCTCCGTCCCCCCCTCCACTACCACCGCCGCCGCCGCCGCCGCCGCCTCTCTGCGCCGGCCCGACGATCCCCGTGATGCCGCAGCACCACCAGTCCCAGCCCTCGCACCGCCGCGCGGCGTCGGGGGCGCCGTCGACGCGGACGCAGTGCACGCCCATCAAGCTCGACTACAGCACCAAGCACAAGTCGGAGGCGGTGTGGCACATGGTGCGCAACGAGTACCCGGAAGGCCTGACGGCGGAGCGGTTCCTCGAGGCCATCAAGCAGCTGTGCGTGGACCACGGCGACCACGTGCGCAGCGCGCGCAACCGCGGCGCCTTCACGACCGACGACGTCGTCATCCAGTTCGTGCGCCGCGTCTGGCGCCTCGGCCCCGTCGAGGTCTGGGTCGACCTCGGCCGCCGCACCACCGTCAGCCTCAAGTGGCAGCTCGCCACCATGCAGAACGGCTGGGACGACGACTGGCTGCACGTCAAGTACCACTTCTGAAGCGGGAGCGCCGGGCTGTCCAAAACAGGAACCACGGGACGGGGTCGCCGGACCGGAGCTGGATGCTGGGCTTCCGGGACCCCAGGGGGGAGGGAGGGAACGATGGGGGCAAGACTAGGGGTAGCGGGCGCACAATGGGAAAAGGCAGTGACTTGCGGAGTTGTGTTTGCTTTTGGTTTGTCTACCTCATAGATCTGCAAAAACGGGGGTTCAGCTGGCGTTGCGGAATGAGCTTCCTAAGCGAGAATCACATAGACTTGGCGGACACGCCCACCACATGACATGAAATAAAACCCACCAGCTTGGAATCGCTTCCCGGCCCAAGACGGGCCCCTCCAAGAGACAGCCGGACGGGGAAGATACGGGACCCAGGCAAGCATGGACGGGGCGGATGGCGCCGTCGCATTCGACTTGTGCGGCCAGGCGATGCTTCGCCGGCCTGCCAGCCACGCGCAGCCCCCCGTGCCCGGTCCCGGGGCGGGCGATTCCGACCAGCGAAGCGGCGGCTGTGCACGTGATGGCAGGGCAACAGTCGGCTGTCCCGGGGGCATGGAGAGAAGTCGGTGCCACGGACTCACGAGTCGCCGCGGTCCTCACTGGAACGGCCAGCGGGGGCCAACTCTCTCGTGCCGGGACGCTGAATCCTGCCGCCGCCCCAACCAAGCGCTGTGGGGTCAGCCCCGTAGCGAGAGGGCCCAGAATCCGGGGAGGCGGGACGGCGGCAGCGACGCAGGGCCAGGCGTCTGAACCGCAAGCCCTGGCGCGGTGCTAGAGCAGGGGCGTGCCTGGTCTCGGTCATGCTTTCGGCAGCGAGACAGAGGCCGCCGTTGCTTTCTCCCAAGCTCCATCCGGCACTCGGCTCGGCAGCGCGTGCCGTGGCGCGGTGCCAGAGCCAGTGCCAGTCAGCCCAGCCCGCGAGCACCCAGCATCACGGGCCAGGCATCCTGCCACGCGAGGCCACTGCCCACAGCCATACCGGCGACGCGCGCCGGGCCGGTGCCCCAGGAGGGCGTCGTGGCGGGCTGCAGCTCCGATGGGAAGCGAGGGCTGACAGCCTGGCCGGCAGGCGGATTGCGTCCCGTCTCCGCTCCTTTCCCCAACGAACCTCAGGACGGGGGTAGCGGATGCGGATCGCGCTCCGTAGCTGCAGAGGCACCATGGCAATGTTGTCTTGCATCTTCCAATCAGCCCCCTGGTCGTCCTGCCACCCCCCCCCCGGATCTTTGCGTATACTGACATGCGAGGCGTGCGGACTATTGAAGGTCCGACCATCTCTTCTCTTCCATTCGTGGCTATACCCCGTCCGCCCCCCCACCTGTCCAATAGTCCGAATCCCAAGTCGCTTGGGACGCCATGGGGTAATGGCCCTTCCCCCCCCTCCGGACGCGATACGGGCTATTCGCAGTCCGCAATAAATTGTTCAGCGGGCCCGCGTCTGGCGGGACGAGCCGTGTAGCCTAGGAAATCGGGGCGGATAGGACATGGGCGCCCCCCCCCCCCCCACGGTTAACAGGCCTTGAGCTGTCTCTCTTTTTCCCGCCCGCCTACATACAATGCCATCTTCGCCTCCCCCCCATTCCTGCCATTGCCTGGCTTTTGTGACACCTTGCACACCTGCTGTCCTCTCCTTCGCGAAAGCACTCCCCCCCCCCCACCCCCCTCCCCCCCAAATGCGGGGTGGCGTACGCGTTTTGGCTCCCAGGCTGCCAGGCCTCTGAACGTTCGTGGAGGCCCAAAAAGGCACCCGATCACTAATCGGAAATTGCCCGTGCGGCTGGGCGCCCCCGTACCCATGGCGCGGAACAGTCATGTAAGCTTTGCCCGCCCGGACAGCCCTAATGTGCCATTCTCACCCGTCCATCCCAAGCGATCGGATGAGGGTGCATATGAGGAGCAGCAGCCGTCGTCAGCGCAGGAAGGAGGGCAGTGGGCCTCGTCGCTACCGTCGTCGTCCGTCCCGAGAGGCTATCCGGCGGAAAGTTACGTCCCGCCTCAACACCAGCATCACCCGGCCTACCAGCATCACAACGGTGGCGGCGTGGGTCACCCCCATCCGCGCGCTGGCTGGCATCCCCTCCCCGGGTCCACCGCCTCCGCCCAAGGCGACGGCTCGGCCGAGTGCGCCGTCGCAGACCCGGTCCTTTGGGGCCGCCCAGCGCAGGCCCGGCCACGCCCGCCACGGGGACCCCCGGGCGGAGACAGCGGGCGGCTTCCCGCGGTGTCGTCGACGGCGGCGTCGCCAGGCGCTCCGATGCAGCTCATGCACTCCGACCTGGCCGTCCTGAACGCCGAGCAGTACGGCGATGGATGCGGGGGCGGTCCCCGGATCGCCAGTTCCGCCGCCCCGCGGAAGGCCCCCCCGCCGACCGTCGTCGAAGAGCCCGCGCCCAAGAAGAGAGGCCGGGGGAGCGCGCAGCCTGCCGCCAAAGCGAAAGAGCCCGAGGAGGACAAGAAGCGAGCGCGAGGGCGTCCGCGCCTGGAACCGACCAGCGAAACCCCTCAGGAGGTACGTGATCAGAGCACAAGCTCCGCCCGCTGATCCGCAAAGCCGTCGGCTCCATGAGCAGCGGAACGCCTGATCAGACGGGCAGAATGCCCCCCCCCCCCCCCCTCCCCGCCCATGGTTGCCCTGTATGCTAATCTCGTCCCTCTTCTTTCCGCAGCGCCGCCGGACGCAGATCCGCCTCGCCCAGCGGGCCTACCGCGACCGCAAGGAGGGCGCCATCTCGACGCTCGAGAAGGAGGTCGAGGACCTCAAGGCCAAGAACGCGCAGGTGACCCAGGCATACCAAGAGCTGCTCGCCCGTGTCCAAGGCGGCGGTTCCCTCGACAATCTGGGCGCCGGTCCGGTGCCGTTGCCGCCGCCCCCGCTCGGCGCCCTGGCGAAGCGCCCGGCCCACGACGGCTCCGCTTCCTCGAACTCGCCGCCCTCGGATGCGGCGCAGCCGGCCAAGCGGGCGCGCCGCGAGGCTTCCCTGGCCCCGCTGTCGGCGTCGATGGCGATGACGACGACGCGGGGCCCGGTGCCGCGGCCCGACCCGGCGGCCGTGCCGCAGCCGACGCCCCTGTGGGCGGGCGTGATGGTGGCGCCCGAGCCGCTCGTGGCTCCGTCGGCGTCGGCGTACCCGCCGGCCTGCGTCGGGCCCGAGTTCTTCGGCGGGGGCGCCGCGGGGGCGCCGGGGGGCTACGAGGTGCTGGCGCAGGCGACGCCGCAGAACGCGTCGTTCGCGCCGCCGCTGGCCTTCGACGTGGCGTCGTGGGCCTTGGCCGGCGGCGCGGGCGCGTCCCCGGCGGCGTCGCCGTTCTCGCTGGTGCTGCCGGCGGCGCCGGCGAGCTTCGCCTACCAGGAGCCCACGTTCGGGCGGCGGCTGCACCGCTCCCTGCTGCAGCGGGCGGCGCGGCTGGCGACCATGGCGCACCCGCCCCCGGCGGCGCTCGCGCGCGTCTTCGGCTTCGCCATGCTGTTCGAGTCGCTCGACCAGATCAAGGCCCGCACCCTGGCCCTGCTCTCGCCCGCCGAGCGCGCCTCCCTCTTCGAGGACCGCTACCCCTTCCAGAACCTCGGCGGCGCCGGCTCGCACTACCCGGCGGTCCCGCCGTCCGGGGGCGACCCGCAGCAGCCGCCGCCCCCCTCCTCGTCGGCGTCGACGACCCCGCCGCGCCGTTCGGCCGCCGCCGCCCCCGTCGACCGCGACCCCTACGCCATGGGGCCCATGGACCCGCGCGTGGCCAAGATCCGCGACACGCTCGTCAGCCTGGGCGGGCAGATCGCGCTGCCGGGCTTCGACGGCATCTTCTGGGACCCCGAGGAGGTCGACTTCTACCTGCGCCACAACGGCGTCGTCATCCCGCCCGCCGCCGACCACCACATTGTCGAGATCCCCGACGGCGCCTTCGGGCCCCCGCCTTCTTCGTCGCCCTCGGCCACGAGCACGGCCGCCAGTACCGGCGACGCCGACGGCGCCTCCGTGTCCAGCAGCAGCGCCATCACCGCCGGCAGCAGCCTCCACGACCACCCCGTCGCGCCCGCCGCCCCGCCCGCGCAGAAGGCCATGCCGCCCGCGGACGCCGGCTGGTCGCTGGCTGACGATTTCTTCGACGCGCACGGCGAGACCACGACCATGGCGGCGGTGGCCCCGTCGGACCTCACGTACACCTACGACGGCCATGGCCACAGCGGCGCCGGCGCCTCGGATCTGAACCTCGCCATGTACATGGCGCAGCCGCCGCGGCGCGTATGGCGGATGGACGTCGAGCGGTTTGTCGACAGTAAGGGCCCCCCCCCCTCCCCCTCTCTTCCCCCCCGGTCCCCTCCCAAGAAGCAACGCCCGTGCTGATGTGGAAAACCAGACCTCACGGCCAAGACGACGTGCCTTGGCCGCAGCCCGGGCATCCGCCCCGGCGATGTCGACGCCGCCTTCTGGGCCAGCGTCAGCGATCCCGCGAGCGACCTGTGAAGGGAAGAAGAGGGATAGGGGGGAAGGGGGGTCGCAAGCGAGCGAAGGCGAGAACGAAGACGGGGGTGGGTCGGCTTCCGGCCGCCGTCATCTTTGCCGTCATGAGGAGTGGTGGGGATGCTGCATTCGGCGCTGTGTCCAGCAAAAAGAAGGGCAGGGCGAGCACGGACGACATAGGTAATTGGTTTTGATACCCCCTGGCGCGGAAACCTGAATTTATTAGAATTCGGCGAGAGAGCAATCTATGGCCGGCCGGCTGGCATTTCACACCGTTTTTTTTTTCCCATCTCGACACGCGGTGGGCGTGGCCCAGCAAGATGCTGTTTTGCATGTGTACGGCATTGGCTCACATCTGTCACTTGGATACGGGACGCAAGAGTGTATTGTACACATAAATAAATTTGTACCAGCCGCAGCGACAGACGTCCCGTGGGTTCAGCGGCCGGGCATCGCCTCCCTTCCCAGGGAGCCAGGCTTATCTCGGCTCGCCCTGTTCGCGGCCTCGGGTAGGGCCCCCGGTGCCAGTTCTAAGTAGCTTCCTTTATTTTTTGCTAACCGCCGGCACGGCCCTCTTAGAGCGCCGGGGCGCCGACGCCGTCTTGGGCGGCGGGCTTGGCGCCTCGGACGTGGTGGCTCCGGCGGCGGCGGCCTCGCAGGCCAGGCGCTCCTCGCGGCGCTTGACGCGGGCCTCGCGCTGCTCCTTGACGCGTGTGACCCAGCGCTCCTTGGCGGCGCGCTCGCGCTCGGCCTTCTCCTGAACGTAGAGCTCGCGCTCGCGGCGGACGAGGTCGCGCATGGCGTCGGCGCGGGCGACGGCGTCCTCGCGCTCCTCGGTGACTTTGCGGTACAGGTAGTCGACGGCGTGCTCGGTGACGGCGGCCCGGTAGGTGTCCCGGCCGGTCCCGTTGCGGACGCCGCGGACGCCCTCGGCGCGCTGCTGCTGGCGCAGGATCTCCTCCCACTCGTCCTCCTCGCGCGCGTCCTCGACGGCCTCCTCGGTGAAGTAGGTCAGCTGCCCCAGGCGGTCGGCCCGGACCTTCATCTTCTGCGTCAGGATGCGCGACAGCTGCGCCGGCTGCGGCTTCTTAACCCGCAGGAAGGGCAGGTCTGCCGCCATGTCCATGTGCGGCACCCGCCGGCGCCCGCGGCCGCCCAGCGCCTCGAGGGGCCGCGGCCGCGACGGGATCGCGTATACGGGTTTGGGCCGCGGCTGGGCCTTTGTCGGTGCCGGCGTCACGTTGACGAGCAGCGACGGTGGCGCCTGCTCGTGTCGCACCGGCTTGGTCTTCTTCGGCGTGCGGCTGTGTGCCGGGTGCAGCGCCTTGGCGGCAAAGGTGGCGTTGCGCTCGGCGAGCCGCGCCTGCAGGAAGCCGACGAGGGATTTGTACTCGGCACTGCCCGGCGGCGTTGGTGTTGGTGCCGGTGCGGCGGGCGAGGGCGTCGGCGAGGGAGCGAGCGGGGTTGCGGGAAACGCGGCAGCGGCCCGCGTGAGCATCGTGAGTATGCGGTAGCCGGCCTGGAGAGCAGGGTAGACCAGGCGAGGCGAGGTATCGGCGCGGTTGCGGCGGAAGCCCCGGCGGACAAAGGTCGCAATCGGATTGGCCTGGGGCCCGAAGCCATGCTGAATCTCAGCCGGCAGGGCGATCTTGGGAGCAGCGGCGAGGAGCGCGCGGTAGAGGGCGAGGCCTGGGCCGTTGGGCAGTCAGGTTAGCCGTGTCCAAGTGGCGGCAGGAGGAAGGAGAGGCCTGACGAACATGCTGTACGGTGCCGTGAATTCCGCGCAGGAATAAATTGCCTACTTGAAGTCCATTTGACCGGCATTGGGGATGAGCCCGCACTGGTACAGGGCCTTGTCGCTGCAAAGAGAAGTTCGGATGCCGACTATTTCATCTCCCATCGGCCACCTGCAGAGCGAGGGAATGAGGTGCATGAAAAAGAGCGGAACCTTTCCGCCGCTCGCGGCCAATCACGATCACGTGCTATCTGCTATGGCGTCAGTCGAGCACCCACCATGTCTTCTGCAGATACACCCTTCCGGAGACGACCAAGCCAGTAGTCACTGACAGAGGCAGCGAGCAGCTGCTCAACTTAGCTACACAATTGCTATACTGTGCAGACACCAGCCGGCTATCCGGTACGATGCTATGAGTAGATGTGTTGGGTGGGTGTATGTAGCACTCAAAACAGATCGCGAGGATCAAACGCCCGCATGCTCCAGGTCAACATTGCATCGCAAAGCCACGCCGCAGCCTTTCGCTCGGTCGGGTACCGCGAGGGTCACTGCCCGCTCGTGGAAATCATCATGGCTCTTGACTCAGGCTGCTGTTGAGTTTTGTGTTAGCTCGCTTCCACGAGCTATTTCCAGCGGCTTAATGCCCAGCGGTGCCAACACGCCATTCTCATCCTCCAAAGCTCCCACCACAAATCCTTCAAAAGGGCTGCCCAAGTCTCCGGAGGGCCCGCTCAAGCCTCCGATTCGCCCCCTCATGCTTCCATCCCCTTGATTCCATTGACTGCGCTGTGTGCCTGACTTTAAATCCATGTAAGGTCTCGACTGGAGCCTGAGTTTTGTTCCTGGCTGGAGCCGCGGCCTCAGCCTGGCCCTGGGTATTGCCTTGATCCTGGCCCCACCAACGACGGCCTCGCCGGGCTTGCTACCTCCCGAGTTACCAACCTCCTACTGCTGGTCCGGGAACGTCGAGTTCTCCTTAGGTTGGGGCAGCTTCTTACACTGCGGGCTCGCCATGAAGCGCCGCAGTTCTATGAGGACCGTCTCCATGGTGCTCTCGCGCTTCCAGTTGGTCAGGCACGGCAGCTTGTCCGCCATGACCTCGCCCGTGTTTCTGTTGACGCAGGGGAGGTTGATCTCGTGCACGAACTTGATGGTGGGAGGTTTGTCGGGGTACTCGGGGCCGCAGTGCATCGTCAGTGAGTAGATGCGGTTCTCGTATGCGCTCTACGCGGCGTCAGGACCAGGATCAGTACTGATGGGAGAAGAACAGGGGGGCCCGGCTCGGGATTCGTCGCTTACGTGAGGAGGCCCGAGGATGGTACCGTTCCAGTCCGACATCATGATGTCGGATGAGTTAGCCAGGCCGAAACTACAAGCCTCTGCGCACCAGGATTAGCAAGCACGCGTCGTGGGCTGGCGTGAAGCAAGGGAAGGGGGGCTCATCGTTAGACGCACCGGTTCCCAGACCCTTCTCGCCCTTCTCGAGCTCCTCCAGGAGGCGGAAGTTCCGGGGGACTTTGGCACCCATGTTGGCGGTTACGAGAGGAAGACGGGACGGAAGTGAGATGTGCTGGAAGGCGACGATGCAACGAGGAAATGGATGCCACAGACGATAGGGCAGACCTGAAGCGAATGGATCTCTCGGACGACCCGGTCAGGGAGACGAGCGATGCGATTGAGAAGTATTGAGGGCTTGAGCAAGTACGTGTTTGGCGGGGTTCTGGCTTTAACCGACAGTAATGGATGGGCTGGAGTAGTGAGAGGGAGTTTGGGCGCGCTGGATTTACGCTAGAAGCGGCACCGTCGCAGGGCGCAAGGAGGGGCAGTGACAGCCCAGGCTAGAAGGCGTGGATGCCCATCCTCTACGTACTTCCGTGGGGCATCGGCACCCCTCGTCAGCTCCCGCGGCACGCGTCGCTGAGGTTCGGAGGCTGTCCCACGCGGCACGGGTCGTCTATCGGGGGGGAGGGGGCACTCGTCTATTTAATGCTTGCCGGCGAGCAATAGACAGCGAGAAATAGCGATACATGCACAGCGAGGGATACGGACCCGGATTCCACACGGAATGGATGAACCAGCCTCACCATCGTCACCATCCACTGCCACCCCCTGGGGCTTTTAGGCTTCCAGGTCTCCACTGTAGCTGCTCTCACACTTGCGGTCGGGCGCCCATGGGAAGTGGCAGGCGGTCAAACAGGGCCCTCTCGCCGCTTATGTACTTTATGTACTCCGTACCCTCCATGTCAGCTGCCACTAGTGGACAGAGCCTGGAGCTGGACCCTGGGATGGCTTAGTCATCTCAGCAACGACCAGCGCAACCGACGAATCTGGCAACAAGCTCCCGCTCGTACAGGCGATAGCAGACGCATCCGACAGAGCGAGCGAGCCGGCGCGTACCGCCCATCCTGTATTCCCACTCCCACCCTCCGCTCCGGAGCCCTTCGATGGAGTCGGCAATACACAGCACCTCAAAATGACCACTCAGCTCCTGGCTTCCGAGCTCACCAACCTCATCCAGGAGAGCAAACGGAAGCACAATGACCTGCGCCAGGTAAGGTTGCTTATCCTCCTGTCCCGACCCACGACCCACCCGCCTGTTTGCCCGTCCCCCAGGCACTGAGGGCTGTGGTTGAGACCCCCCCTGGGTGGACGAGCGAACCGATGGGCAGGAAGGCGAACGGTCGGACGGCCGGATGAATGAGAGACCTCGCACCGTGACGCAACCCCGTACCAACCCGACCTGCATGTCTAGGCCGCCGAAAAGTCCCTGGAGGAGCTGAAGAGCATCCGCGCCTCCTCCGAGTCTCATGTTGCTGCCGGTATGGACCCTCCACCCAAGCCTCCCTTTGGCTTCTGACCCCTGCTCGCAGAACTGGCCCAGAGGGTCAACTTCGTCAACCCTTTCATAATCGCCTGTGGCTCTAAGAATGCCAAATTCACCGGCATTGCCATCGTCTGCCTCTTGAGGCTGATTATGAGCAGTGCCCTGCCTCGGACCAAGCTCAACCCTGTGCTCGAGGCTCTGAGAGAGGCCACGTCAGCCGGTCTCGATGTCCAGCTCAAGATCCTCCAGGCCCTGCCGACCCTGCTGCAGAATTATGCCATTGACATTCGCGGTGACCTGCTGGTCACTGCCCTGAACATCTGCTTTATCCTGCAGAGCAGCAAGAATGGCATCGTCAACAACACCTCGGCCGCCACCTTGCAGCAGCTGGTTGTGTCTGTCTTTGACAAGGTCGTGACTGAGGACCGTTCATCGTCCAATGCAGAGTACGTGGGAGAGGCGCCGACCCATGATGGCACCGTCTCGCTGCCTGCCGCCGCCATGGACGCCTACCGTGTCTTCAACGACATTTGCCTCCTGACCGAGAACCAGCGACCCGAGTATCTCCGCTTCACTGGCCTACCCCAGACCTTTGGCCTGGAGCTGATAGAGTCGGTCTTGACCAACCACGCCGCCATCTTCTCCACCCACCCCGAGCAAGCCCATGTTCTGCGCACGAGAGTCATGCCCTTTCTCATCAGTGCTCTCTCTAGCAAGGTCAACTTTGCAACTTCTGTGAGACTCGTCCGCATTCTGTACACGCTGCTCAGGCGGCACCTCAGCATCCTCCACAGCGAGGGTGGTGAGGCCCTGGAGATCATGACGCAGCTGCTGGATCAGGACACTGCCGTGTGGAGGAGAGCTCTGTGCATGGAGGTCTTCCGAGGCATATTCGCCGAACCCGGCCTGCTGCGCAGAATATACATGCTTTACGATGCCGAGAAAGGGGAGAAGGACATCCTGAAAACACTCACGGCCACCTTTGTTCGGTTGAGCACCGAGAGACCAGGCGTCATCGGCCTCGGTCACCAGTCTACCATCCCCGTGGCAAACCCCTACGCGAGTATGGGCATTTCCAATGATCAGGCCATGCTGGAGGCCAGTGGCGTTGCCGGCATCATCAGTGGCTCTGTCAGCGACGGCCATAGCACCGGCATCAGCTCCCAGTTCAGCACCATGCGTGTGCCTTGCATTGATCAACTGGACAAGACCGAGTCACCCCCGATCCCCGAATCTTACGTCTATGCATTGACTTTGTCCTGCATTACGTCCCTATCCGAAGGGCTAGCCAAGTTTATCCTGCCCCTGACCGTCCCCGGTGACAGGGGTTCTCGCAGGCGCGGCACGAAGCAGACCGAATCCGGCCGCGGCTCGCCCGCCATCATGTCGGAAGACGGCCCTATGTCACTGAGGCCGAACATCGAAAGGACGTCCTCATCAAGCACGCTGGACCGAACGGGGTCCTTCAAGAGAAACCCCGTGCCCGTCAATCCACTGGCCCTCAAGGACCACCCGCTGCATCAGGATGTGAAGATTTGCGCCCAGATCGTCGATGAATGCTGGCCCGCCATCCTGGCTACTTGTTCTACCTTCCTCTACGCCGCCTTGGATTCCGAGTATTATCATGGTCTGGTGAGAGCGTTCCAGAAGTTTGCTCATGTAGCTGGGTTGCTACAGCTCACCACGCCACGGGACGCCTTCCTTACGACACTCGGCAAGGCCGCGGTGCCACCCAACGTCTTCACGGCCTGCCTGAACGCTGGCTCGTCCAAACCCACAGTCTCTACGCCTGCGCTTGAGGCGCCGAACAGCATATTGGGTAACGCCCGGGGACTTTTGAGTGTCGAGAGTCTCGTAACCCCCGTCGGTGCTGCCGGAGAACGTCAAAGACAGGCCTCCGTGGACGCCAGTGCTGCGACGCAGACGTTGAATACGCGAAACTTACTGTGTCTCCGGGCTCTCCTCAACTTGGGTATCGCTCTCGGCCCTACTCTCAGCGCGTCGTGGCGAATAATACTCGAGACAATGCAACAAGCCGACCTTGTCCTCTTTTCCACGGGCAGCATTGCCGGCAGAACGCCGATAGTCACAAAGGGCGCCGATCCAAAAGCCGAGAGCGAGGCGGCTTCTCTCCTAGCGAATTTCAACGGCGAGGTAAAGGCCGTCCAAACGGCAGGTGTCAGGCTTTTTGAGAGTACTGTTGACTTCCCCAATGAGGCCTTCGTGGAGATTGTGGAGGCCGTCTGCGATCTACTCGAAAGCCCTGCCGAGGACCAATCCCAATCAGAGAGCCGACCCGATTCGCCGTCCTCGCAAGCAATGTCACCGACAAGCTTGCGGCCTCCCAGTAGTCAGCACAAGCGCATGCTTGGCCTCACGACGCAGGTCGGCACAGGGTCCAGCCAGGAGGACCAGTTTGCTCTAATGAAGCTTGGCGATATTGCTACCATCAACATCGATCGGCTCCTGACATTCGCCCCAGACACGTCTGGGTGGACTCGTCTTACTATGGAGCTCATCCGTACCCTGAGCTCGGCTTCGCTTACCGCTCAGGTGCGGACCCGAGCGGTGGACATCCTGGTGGCGCTGGTGTTGGATGCCGCCAAGGCGGCCGCCAGTCTCGGCGACGAAAACCGCGGCAAAGTACAGCTGCGCCTGCTGGAGGCCCTTCGCGATTCCCTCGTGCCCCTGCAGATGGAAGCACGGGCGTCTTCGATTGCTAACTACGCGACCGATGTGGATATTCACAGGGCCGTCCTGGACGGTCTCAAGAGTCTTCTCGACGACGGCGGCGACACGCTTGTCAGCGGCTGGGACGTTGCGTTTGAGATCATTGGCAGCATCTTCATGAACAAAAGATTCGCCGAAGACACCAAAGGGCCGGAGGCACAGTCTACAGTACAGCTGACGCGCTCGCCAAAACTAATTCGCTCGTCTTTCAACTCGCTCCAGCTGATCAGTTCCGACTTCCTATCCTCGCTTCCCAACTCCTGCTTTCTTATTCTCGTTGATACCCTGTACAAATTCTGTTCTCAACACGATGATCTTAACATTGCCCTTACGGTAAATTTCTACGCCCCCGTCACCACCGCACACATCTAACACTATGTGCAGACTGTGACATTCTTCTGGGTTCTTTCCGACTTCTTGTCAGGCAAGAACAAGTCTTTGCCCATCACGGAAAGCTTGATTGGGGATGCTGATGACAGCGCCTTGGCGGAGAAGGCTGCCAATCCAGAGGACGAATCGTCGGACGCGGCGTTGTGGATGCTGCTTCTGCTTCGACTTACGAATGTGACGACTGACGACCGTCTCGAGCTCCGGAACAGTGCGTGTCACCCTCCCGCCCTACCGCACTGAATGGCTAACGATTATAGGTGCGACCCATACCCTCCTACGCATTTTTGACGCGTATGGGGACCGACTGAGCCCCGAGGCCTGGTCCGTCTGCATCAAATCGGTTATTTTCAAACTTATGACCTCGGTGGCAGAAGAGCTTCAATCGGTCAGCGGCTCCGCTGTAGATGAGAAGGAACGGACTGAGTGGCACGACACGGCGGTCGTTGTTCTCAACGGCATCTCGGCTTTACTTGCCAACTACCTCGACGTCTTGACGGTCCATCCAACCTTCAACTCGTACTGGCAGCAGCTACTGGGTCACTTCGCCACGCTTCTGGACTTTCAAGTGCTGGACATCAACACGGCCACCTTCAAAGCCCTGACACAGATCCTTTCGCAGAGCCAGAACGGGGCCAAACAGAATTTCAACAAGACCACCATCGACCTGGCATGGGATTTGTGGGCTCGGGGTATCCCGGTCGCCAAAGGGGTCGAAGGTGCCAAGCCCATTGACAACCAGAACTGTCTGTTGGCATATGTGGCAGCGCTCCGGGACGTCTACCGGCTGATCCAGGCCGACTTGGACGTCGACCGCGTTCGTCGGATGCTCACGCTGCTCCGGGATGCCATGCAACAAGCTACACCGGGCGCCTATGTTGCCGATATCGACTATGTGACACCTCTCCAGGGCCAGATTCTCGACGTGCTGAAGATGATCCGAACGGACCTCCCCGGCGTTCCATCGGCCCTCATCAGCCAAGCCTCCGAGTTTGTGTCCCTGGCATTTAGTGACGAAAATATCGAAAGCCAGCGCTCACCACAGAAGAGAACATATGTGGCCATGTCCAAGGCCGGCACGCTGATCTTGGAGTCTCTTATCGTGTCCCATGCGTCGGACCAGGACATTTATTGCCAAGGGGCGTTCCTCGCAGCGCTCAAGGCGCTGGCCAAACCGATTGTACTGAAGTACCAGTTTCCTATTCTTACCAAGTCGACGCAGCCGTGGAAGATGGCCACAACATCGGCGCTTGCGGTTCTCGAAGCGACGTTGCAACAGCTGCGCATTCTCGACATTCCAAGAGCCATGCTGCAGGACATCTGGCACGTCATTGTCACCATCGCCAACGGCATCACCGAGGCCGACTGCAACGTGCCGCCCGAGCGCGTCAACCTCGAGGGTGACCAAGATTTCGACGTGGTCTCGTTTGGCAAGCTCCGGGAGCTCATCATCCCTTCGCTGGGCGCCGAGGTGATCCCTGATACGACACGCCAGCTCTTTGCCGAGTCGCTGTTCCGTATGTCGATCCTGCACGCGCCGGCGCCCGCCGAGTCGGTCTTGATCTACGGCGGCGAGCAGGCCGGCAGCTCGTCGTCGCCGGCGGACGGACTGGCCGCGCTGGTGTACCAGCCGCGCGCCGGGCGGACGGTCGACCCGTCGCCGGCGCTGCGGCAGCGCATGGCGTACGTGTGCCTGGACGAACTGTTCGCTCTGGTGGCCAGCCACGACGCCGAGACGACGCCGTCCATCTCGGTGCAGCCGCCGACGCCGGCGTTCGCGCCGCCAGCGGGCCAGCCGTCGTCGACCAATCCGGGGGCCCCCTCGTCGTCCGAGGCGCCGCACGCGCTGCACGTGCGGCTGGCGCGTATAGCCGCGCCTTACCTGATCCTCCGGAGCGCCCTGGCGCTGCGGGCCTACGTCGCGGACCAGCCGCTGCGCGGGCGCATGCCGCAGCCGCACTCGCAGCGGGCCGAGCTGCGCCGCGTCCTCGCGCGCCTCGCCGAGCTCCGCAGCGAGGCCGACGCCCTGCCCCCCTGCCGCAACGTCGACAGCGACGCCCGCAAGCACCTGTTGCGTCTCTATCCCCTGCTCGTGCAGGCCGCCGGCGTCGCCGGCCGCGGCGGCGACGCCGAGGTTGGCGGCATGATCGAGGAGGCGCTGAACATCGTCGGGGGCGAGTTGGGGCTGTGAAGATGCCGGGAATGGTCTCGGGAAACGACGGGGCCCCGGGGAGGGAAGGGAGAGGGCGGTGGAGGTTAATGTGTGGCGGTACAGAATCCCTGGGCGGACACGGTTGCGTATTATAGTGTCGAGCAGCGTTTTCCTCTTATGTTTTCGTGTGTAGGACCGGCGCTTCTTGTCTGCTTGCCTCCTTGTGTAGAAGGGTAGCGAAGAGACCTGCACCCTCGTCCATCATCCCATCACTTGAACGCTTGGGCATGAGTCTTGGCACTGAGGGGCAACCCGTGCGCGTTTCCGTGTGGTCTGGTGGTTGGTCTTCGGTTACGGGTGCTCGTGTATAAAGACGGCGCCGCGGCGAAACAACAGTTGAGCTGAGCGGTGGAGATTTGCTTGGATACTATGGACGGAGTTGGGAGGGGGGCTTTCGCGTGTCGTCGCTTGCGTCCTCGGGATACTCCTCCCCCTTTCGGCCCTTCGCCTTTCCTCCCCTCGTTGGAACATGCGGAATCATACAAAACTGCACATCAAGCGCCTGCTCATGCTACGCATGCCATGCCTCTCTTTTCCTACCTGGAAACGAGAGCCGGGGCCCGGGGAAACAAAACCATTGCTATGCATGCAAGCTCTAAAGACACTGGCGCTTCGCGTCGTCAACAGCTGCGCTTCGTTCGCCGCCGGCTGGTCGGACGCTATCTCGCTTGCTCTTCCTCCTTCGTAATCGTACATGTCTTGGGCCGTGGGCGGACCGGGACGCGTGTGGCGCGCCCCGACGGATTTGCCGCCATCGACAGGCGGTAGCGGCGTTCCCGGGCGGATGGTGCGCATCGCCAACTTATTGCTTGCCGGTCGTGTTGTCGAACTCGTTGACCATGGAGTCAATCACGCTGTCCTTCTTGGAGCCGGTGGCATCGTCGTGCCCTTGCGACTGCTCATTCGACTGCTGGTCCTTGACCATCTTCTCGGCGATGGCTTGGCTCTGGGCCGAGTTCACCTTGCCGAAAACGCTCATGCCCGTGGCAATCATGCCTCCAATATCACCGACATTGCCGGGGACCACGACGGCCGTGCTCTCTCGTGCCAGCTTGCCAAAGGCATCCACGTACTTCTCGGCAATGGACAGGCTGACAGCGTTTTGGGCAGCGCCACGGCCCTCGGCAATGGCGCGCGCAACGGCGTCGATGCCGCGTGCCGAGGCCTGGGCCTTGAGGAGAATGGCCTCGGCGTCACCAGAGGCGCGGTTGATCTTTTCAGCACGCATAGCCTCGGAGGCCAGGATGACGCTCTGCTTCTTTCCTTCGGCGATGTTGATGGCGCTCTGGCGCTGACCCTCGGACTCGAGAATCTCGGCCCGCTTGGAGCGCTCAGCCGTGACCTGGCGGTGCATGGCGTCGACTACGGGGCCCGGGGCGTGGATGTCGCGGATCTCGTAACGCAGGCAGGTGACACCCCAAGCCTGGGCGGCCTCGTTGATGGCGGCCGTGATGTTGGTGTTCAGAGCAGCGCGCTCCTTCAGTACGTGGTCGAGGGTCAGCTGGCCGATCTCGGAACGCATCGTCGTCTGGGCCAGCTGGCTGATGGCATACTCGGCATCCTCGACGCCGTAGGAAGCCTTGTAGGCGTCAAAGACGCGCGTGTACAGCACGCCGTCCAGCTCGAGCGTCACGTTGTCGGCCGTGATGGCGCTCTGGCTCGGGATCTCTATGGCCACCTCCTTGAGCGACTTGACGTAGGCGATGCGGTCGATGAAGGGCACGAGAATGGCCAGACCGGGTTCGAGGATGCGGTTGAAGCGGCCCATACGCTCGACGATCCAGGCAGTCTGCTGGGGCACAAAGCGGATGACGGTGTTGGCAGGCAGCGAAGGCCGCTGGAAGTAGGAGGGCGGGGCGCCGCCAAAGGCCGAGAGGGGGCCACCGCCGAGAGACGAGCCACCGGGCGGCAGGAGGCTTTGGGGCGACGTCTGAAAGAGGCGAACGGCATGCGAGGCGGCGGCGAGACGGACGGCCGCGGGCGCACCGGTGACGGGGACAGCGCCGCGCCGTATGGCGGAGGGTATTGAGGCACGGACGGCGCCGGCGGCGGCCTGACGGGTGAGCGACATGGTGCGGGTGCCTTCGCCTGGGTTGGATCGCCTGGGGTGCGTATGTCGGGGTTGTCGGTCGAGGGGAGAGGAAGGGAAGGTCGTGGCTCAATCGGTGAATGCTGACTGACGATGCGGGAGCTTCATCTAGGATCGGCTGCTTTCCACCGATTTTAGTGGGGAACATGCCTCCCACCTTCCCTGAGCTACCTGAGCTTGCGCTGTAACTTGCCGCACCTCCAGTGCCAGGGCCAGGGCCAGGGCCACGACCACCCGGAGCCGGGCATCGTTAGCGCCGTTTGGGGTAGCTTCCGTGCCCGAGGTCGCTTCCCGGGTGCTGTGGTTTGCACCCTTCTATTGCACCCTTCTATGCGCACCGGCCGGTACTTTGAGGCGTACGCAGGACGGACACTACGGGTACAGGCACGGGTCCTGGCGGTTGGGAGGCTGAGGAGGAACCCCGTTGCGAAGCCGCCATGCCCCGATCCGCACAGCCAAGGTTTTCGGGCGAGTGCTGGCGATGGCTGTGGCTGGTGGTAACTCTAGCCCGTCTCCCCGTTTCTAATGCCTCGGTACAGGGTCTTCTTGGCTCAACGCGAATGGCCGGTGGCCGCTCCTCAATATCAAGAAGGGTAGGTGCCTAGATATATACTCCATGATTGACCCGGCTTCTCGCCGACGTCCCGAACTACAGCCTTGCCTGCCGGAAGAAGTCCTCGGCCGTCGTGGCGCCGAACTCGCGGCGCGCCGCCTCGACGTCAACGGTGGGGCCCATCTCGCTGAAGTTGAGGAACATCTCGGCGATGAAGGGGCCAAACATGCCGAGGCGGGCCTGCAGGGCCTCGGGGGTCTCGTGGACGGCGTTGACGCGGCGGCCGGTGCCGCGCTCCATGGCGGCCGCGAGTTCCGTCATGGTGAGCGAGTCGCCGGCCATGTCGACGGTGCGGCCCGCGAGCTCGCGCGGCCGCGCCAGCACCGCCGCCGCCACGCGCCCGACGTCGGCCGGGTTGACCACGTCGAGCTTGGCGCCGGGCCGCATGCACGAGTGCAGCGCGCCCGCCGCCGGCGCGGGCGGCGGCTTCTTGCGGGGCGCCGAGGGCGGCGGCGGCGGCCAGAGCTCCGGGAACATGGCGTCGGCCTCGGGGCCCGGCAGCAGCGTCGTCAGGAAGAAGGGCAGGCGGGCGACAGTGAGGGCGGGGAAGCCGGCGCCGCGCACGAGGTCCTCGACGGCCTGCTTGGTGGTCCAGTAGAGGAACCAGGGGTTCTGGGGCCCCATGCGCGGCAGGCGGTCGTGGGCGCCGGTGCCGACGCTGCTGCTGTACACCACCGCCTGGACGCTGGCGCAGGCGCGCGCCGCCGCCACGAAGCGCTGGGCCTGCGCCACCTGCGCCTGCGGGTCCGGCGTCGGCAGCACGAGGAAGACGGCCGCCGGCTGTCGCTCCGCCAGCGCCGCCGCGATCGACGCCGCGTCGTCCAGGTCGCCGCCCACCGGCACCGCCCCTTGCGCCCGCAGCCGCTCCGCCGCCGCCGACGTCGGGTCCCGCGTCAGCGCGTACACCGTCGGCCGGTGCTCCAGCGCCAGGCAGTGCTCCACCACCCCGCGGCCTTGCCGCCCGGTCGCGCCCGTCACGAGGATGCTGGGCAGGGCCATGGGCGCCGTGTAATGCTGGTTGGCTGGGTGGATGTGGATGTGCGTCCGTGTGGGTGTGCGTGTGCGTGGGTTGGAAGGGTTGAGATGAGGGTCCGCGCCAGTGGACGGTACGCTGTACAGAGTAGACGGTCTTTAGCCTGGGGCGCCCCTTCGAAACCACGGCGTCGTATTCCTGCCTGCCTCCCAACTTAAGTACTTGCCGGCTCCATTTGCCAGGTACATAAGCTGACGTATCGGCCCTGGAGTCTGTATGTCAGGCATCAGGCAATGTCCTGCCGCACTAAGGTCGGGCAAGCCACATTAGCCACAACTTCATGTGGCTCCTCGCCTGCGCTGCCTCCCCTCTCTCGATGTACCCCTCCCCTTTTGCCGCATTATCGTCTGCGGAATCCAGATTCTCGGATTCAACCTCGCTGGATTGGCAATTCGGTCTGAAAATCTAAAGTTGTCCTCTTCGACTCTGCAGATCCCACACCCTCTGAATCTGCCTCAAAACGGTGATGACACGCCTCCCACCGGCCGCCGTCTCGTGCACTGGTGGCGGATGACCGCCGACCTCATCCGCTGCTTCCAGCACTTGTTCCCAATTGCAGAAATACCTGCATGAGGGGCCCCACGCTCGCCATTAGGAAGGCACCTCTCCCTCTAATGGTTCCGAAGCCGGCTTGGAGGACATAGAAACCAGGCCCAAGGGCCAGCAATGAATGTTGGCCCAACAGTCTGTTGGAACCTGCGAGCCACTAGCCAGTTTTTTTGTCGGTACTGTCAGTTTGTAACGGCTTTGAACGTCCGTGAATTCTCTCCGGATCTAGGGGGCCATTGGTTGGGTTGCGGGTAGTCTGACGCAGTGCCCCAAGCCTTATAGAGTAAGTATGTGGGCTTCGAGCAAAGTACTACCCCAGTCGAAAAGCAGTCCTTAATCAGTTGGTTCGGCCGAGGCTGCTGACGGAATTATAGCGGCCATGTCGGTAAGCTAGATGCATCTGCCAGCCTCCTTCGTGATCTTGAATGATGGACCGTAAGCAAATGTCAGCTTCAATGAAGACAGACTGTGTTATGGAAAGAAATAGGACCGGTGTGCTTACCAAAGCATCAATCCAGAGAAATCAGACGCCCAGTTGTTTTGCAGCATGAGCTGCATCGACTAATTTTGTGGCAGCTCTTCCTCCGGGATGAGCTTTTAGTACTCGTTGTGATTCCACTTGGTCAACCTCAAAATCCCATGGGCTCCCTATTTGTGTTTCAGAGTAGTGTATCTCTTGTCGGCCACATCCTCCGTGGGATACAATCGAAGTCAGATGTCCGGCTCCGAAACCATGACCTCAACCAATCTTGACGAGTTCATGAGCCAGAAATTAAGCAAAACCGGTCGCGCCCTCCGCCGACGGGCGGCGTGCTATTTGCTGGTTCTGGTTACCAACCTGCACGTAAGTGGGCTGTGAGGTTGCATCCTTTAGGGACTCAGCCACTTGTGCATCAACGAGGCTGGCCATTCAACACTGTGGAGTTGATACCCTTGGAATCGCAGTCCAATAGTGAGTCAATTCGCGATTGTGGTTGCCGAAGTAGCCCGAGTAGATGAGCCTTCCTGCCTCATCTGCTGGTCTGGATCCTGTGTGCTCAACCCTGTTTCGGCCACCATGTTAAGCAGATTGCCATCAACAAACCCGAGCTGGAAGGAGTCTACTTGCCATATAAGCCGTGCTTACCGATCTGTTCTCACGAAGCCGTACGCTGATTCGCAATGTCCCAACACTCATTCTTGGTGGCTGTGTAGAGCAGCGCCGTCCACTGCCGGCCCCGGCCTTTCCAGCAACGATTCAATGGCCAACCTTCTATCTACCACCGCCAGCATAGCTGGCGTCCTCACGTTGGCAGATCTCGTCTTCGGAAGGCTCTAAAAGTTCACCAAAGCCGCCAAGGATGCACCAAGAGACGTCAAGGAGCTGGCTTCTCAAGTAAACTCCATTGGGGGTCTGCTCAATAGCTCGGCCAGGCTCGTGAAGGCGCTTGACGATGAATCTTTCGATGTAGCCCTGCGTATGGAGCATGTCGACGCTTACAATTTCATCTTTTCAAAGCATGGTCACTTCGATGGGCTCGAGAGACAACCAAAGTGGATATCCTCAAAATCCGAAGTTAAAGACATCAAAGCAGAGCTTTCTGAACACGAGGCTGGGATCGGGCTCGCTCCGTCTGCGGACACGATGACGAGTTTTCTACTTAGTCTTTTCTACCAAAATGAGGTACGAGACATAGCAGCCGAGATTCTCCTCCACCCTCAAGAAACACGGAGGATTACCACCCGCATCGAAAGGAACTCGGAAAAAACCAGAATTCTGAAGTTTGTCCTGGAGCACAACCCCTAGGAGAACTACGGCATGAGCTTGGGTTTATAGCACCCAAGAACCGGTTTGTGGTTACTGTGTCTCAAGAATTCCAGGAAACACAGAACTCACTATGGCCCTTTGCGAAGTTACAGAAATTGTCGAAAAAGTCTTCGTGATGGTGAACGGGCTGGACGAATGCAGCCAGCACACCATCGCTGTGGTGGAGGACTTGGCTGAGTATGCCAACGACCATGACAACCTCTGCACCGTCTTGCTGAGTCGTGACGAAGATCAGATTTGGTTCAGACGGGAAGAAGATTTCGACAACTTGGAGATTGCTGAACACAGCGAGGATGTTGCTGAATATATCTCTTTGGAGATACAAGAGCGACAACGAACCGGAAGACCATGCGTTAACGATTCCGCGTTACTGGTAAATTTATAACACCAGCTAGTCGATAAAGTGCACTGAATGTGGGTTCTCTGATCGTCTACAGGTTCACAACAGCGTTGATTATCGCAGGTTTCGGTCGGTCACTCTCAATCCCTCAGTCGCGACAAGCGGTTTCAATTTTACCAGAGCAGAGGTCACTGTCCCTCCGAGGCGTCGTCTACGAAGTATCAATCTCTCGAGCACGCGGAAGTCTCGCAAGGTAAATAATGGATGCAATTTAAATTTTGCCCATTTCTCGGTTATAGTGTTTTAGGAAAGCCATAGACTTCCGGGACCGGGACTCAGCCAATTCAAAAAATCTCGATCCTATATTGCTTTCCAGTGTCTTCGATTCCTTTACTCGGAGTATTTCAACCTCGAAATCACTCCCCAGGGTGACTGTCGAGGAAAGGGAATCTGGAATTGTTACAACGCTGGCCTCGAGGACTGTTGTATACCCATTCTATGAATTCGCAACTGGATGGCATTCATTTCCACAATCTCATTTATCTGATGATGAAGTGTGGCAGCAGAGAACGCTGAAGGATAGAGAGGTCAGCAGCGACTGGAGGCTTAGGGCGTAGGAAGGCTAAGGACGGGCGGTATACGGAGATGCTGAAATGTAAGGGAGATTTTATAGATATTAGAACGAGCAGCCCTTGGGATCCCAACACGCGCCACCCTCTGGCATGCGCCTCCGCGCCCTCGTACGATATGTGCCGCTAACGTACATTTCGTGCTCTCTCCACCCTGGTTCAGTAGGTGCACGGTACATTACTTTACCATGGACCGAAGTGAGCGGGTGACTATAGGGCTACTGCCAACCCGCACGGAAATGGTAATTTGCTTAGTGTATTGCGGATAAAACGGCATCTCGAAGCGCCAGACAGCGACCTCTGTCCATGGCGCCATACACCCACCAGCCCTGATGGCCATGCCCAAAATCCACCCGTGGAGCTCTCCACCTAACGACCCCAAATATTCTTCCTCGCATAATTGCCTAATAGCCAACTTCTCAAGGCTGCCTCCCTCTTTATCACTGGATAACTGTCCGGCTAGGTGTTCCGATGATAAGCCTTTGCATGCAATCACCCGGCTTGGCCCTCCGCCTAGGCGAGAAACGCGTTATAGGTGTATGACCGACTCTGATGGCCGCTTCGGGCCTTGCAATCATGGGAAGGAGTTTCAACTATACTTCATTGGTAGGATCCTTGTTTAGCCGCGCATCAAAACTACACACCGTGCCGATATGCTTACCTAGCACCTGCTTGCCTATCTAGGATGTTCGTGACGTAGAGTCTATCCGGTCCTCCCAGACCTTATCAGTCTATCCAGTCGGATTTAGGAAATAGGCGCTGGTAATTTCTTATCCGCGTTCGAAGTTAAAAATCCTAATCGAAAGTGGAACTTCAAAGACCGGGCTATGATCACTATATGGCACCTACCATAGCTGTCGAGGCCGTGAGCGGACGGCCGGGTACAAATAGCAGATGCGATTTATCCGACGTTCCAGGGTCACAGAATAGGCCACGGCGTTAACGTGACCTTATAGCCGCCGTAGCTAAAAGTACGCGATTAGACGGCAGAAAACATAGGTCTTGCTCAGCTAAGCTCAAGAGAAAGGTCAGAGTGTTGACGCGTCATCTAGCGCAGCTGGCGGAGGCCATAATAAGAGACCGGGATGATATATCCGATATATACTAGCTAAAGAGATACTATTAATTAACATAGCTATTAATAATTAATTTTAGATTACCTAACGTCTCTTAGAGTAACTAAAGACTATATATCAACGTAACTGGCATATATAAGAGGTCTAGCGTCTATTATCGGAAGACTTAAAAGCGGTATAGACGGGCTAGATATAAGTCGGCAGCTCTCTTACTGTAAAGCTAGAGCTAGAGCCTCGTTCTTAAGGATATGCGAGTTAGTTCGGCGAGATAGTAACGAAATTAAGACGGCAGGATATAAGTGGCCCAAGTAGATATGATCCTAGAGTACACGGCGAGGAAGTAGAATAGAGAAGGGTGGGAGGCCTAACGGATAGCTTAACCAGAGGACCATCTTATTAAAAGAGATATAAGGGGGAAAAGATAATCAAATATGATAGAGGATAGAGAGAAATTAAGAATAATTTAGAGAGACACGGGAAGGAACGAAATATATGTGTGAATAGAGGGGTTGCTGATAGGGGTGCGCAGTGGCGCGATGCCGGATCGGGGTGGAAGCCCGACCCGGGAGGTGCAACACCGCCTTCTCGATTACATTTTGGAAATTCCCTAGAAATGTTTTCCATGCTTGTTAGTAGTAGCGTTTCCCTTCATACTCCGGACGAGGCTAGGATTCTACCAGTGCATGTCAGTATGGCTGCCGGGACGGTGACCACCTTCATTCTCCATTATGAAATGGGACTGAGCAGTGTCACACCGATTCCTGCGGAGACTTGGAAAACAGGGCCTCGGCCGCATTGCAAACCTGTACCCGGAAGAATCATGGTGTCCGCCATGTCGGTTCGTCCTGTCCGCAGACGCCGAAACCCTGGGGAACCTACTTGAACTCGGCGCAGGCATCGACCACGAAGGCTCTCCTGGAGGCTCGGCTCTCATGGTTGCGTGCGCCTCAGGCATCCTGGGACCGGTCAAGTTTCTTATCCGCAGAGGAGCATTGCTATACTACCGAACGCCGGATGGGCAATGCCGACTGGCTTCGGTAGCAGTGAGGATATCGGCGCCCTTGGTACACTGGCTGCTAGTAGGTCGCTTCACCGAACAACCCATGATTGCCCCCCCGGTGCCCACGGAGCAAGCAGAGGAGGCCACGAGATGTCGGAGTGGCGGCGGCAAAGTCGAGTACCTCATTATGGGGGAAGCCGAGAGATATCCAGAGGAATCATCATTGGACTATCACATCGCACTGATGAAGGTCAAGAAGAATATGAGAGGGAAAGTAGTGCCGCCAGCAGGCAAGGGGAAGACCGCACAGCCATCAAGGCTGAGGCTAGTTGAGAAGGTCAGGCGGCGCCCGGAAGATCAAAGAGCGCCGCTGGAATTAGAATTGAACTTTTCTCTCGAGATTGCGTTTTCTGGTATGTATTCCTGTCTGTGTCCGGATCTCTGCGCCGGAAGGAAGGCGGAGTATCGGTTCTTGGCACACGGTTTTCTGTCTGCAATCGGCGTCGAATCTTTCGTTTTTTTTTCTCACGTACTATTGAAGGAGCTTCCCAAATAAGCTCCCAATGAACCACTAGCCTTGGGGACAATGATCTCAAGATAATGTCAATAGCCTAGCGAGACAAGTGGTGACCTCTGTTGACGGAAGCACCGGAGTTCCTGGAATACGTTTGGGTCCAGATATCTACAAGAAAACAAAAGAGAAGCAGTGGAAGTCGGGTTAAGAAATACAAATTGAAGGACTCTCGTCAACGCTTCCAGAAGAAGTCATTATGTGCGTTACACGTCCATTCCAGCGCCGGCAATGCAGACGTCCATTTTTGAGCTATAGCCGCGCCACACTGTGCAGATGGTACCGAATCAAGCTGGGTTTGTTCGTGCCAATATAACGAGGAAGGTCTCTTCAACACGTCGGCCACTGCCAGCGGCCCAAGCGCAAGATGGGGGCTATTGAAGCGCAGCTAACAGACGCGACGGGTATCAATTGGAAGCAAGGCTATGGAGGTTTCATGTATGTGGCTGATACCTATAACGGCAGGGCTACTGTATTCAGAGTGCGGAGAGGCTTGGGCTTCCAGCTCTGAACCCACAGGCACCTAGATATCATTTCTGGCGCACATTCTTTGGTTTCCGTTTCTTGAAGACCACCGCCGGCACATCGACGCCCGCATCTGTACTCGGCTCGGCCTTGACGGCGTCAGCAGCAGCAGGCTCCGACTTCGTCTCCACGGTGTCCGGTATACCCTGGCCCTCGTAGTCCGGCTCCTGTTTCAGCGAGGGAGCATCCCTTTCTGCCTCGAGTGAAGGAGCCTCTTCTTCTTTCTTGACTGTGCCTTCTTTCTCCTTCTCTCCATCTATTTGCGTGTCCTCCTCCTTGACCGGCGGCGCCTTCGGCACGAGGGACCCGCTCAGCAGGGCGTCAAGCTCGTCATCGGGCACGGCGGCGTGCTTGGGGCCGCGGCCCCAGACGCGGGGCTTCTTGAAGAGCCCGCTGACGGCTTCCTCCTCCTCCTCCTCGCCCTCGCGCTTCGGGCGCTTGCGCACGCCGGTGGCGAGGGCGTCGACCTTGGGGTTGCCGTGCTCGTCCGTGGTGGGCGTCTCGTCGATGACGCGCGTCTTGGTGACGGTCCACTCGCTCGCCATGGCCATGCTGCCGCGCAGCTCCGTCGGGACGTCGATGCCCATCGCGGCCAGCTGCTCCCACTGCTGCTGACGCTGGGCCTCGGTGGTGGCGGCGGAGGCGGGCGCGGCGGGTTTCGAGGCGGGCGCGGAGCTGCTGCCGGTGCTGCCGCTGCCGCCCGTCGCGGAGGAGGAGGAGGAGGAGGAGCCTACGACGCCATTCAGCCGGTCTATCTCGCGCTTGACACGCTCCTTCTCGCGCTGCTCGTTCTCGTGGCCGCGGTGCAGGTCGCGCAGGAAGCGCTTGATGGCGCCCTGGTGCTTGCCGGTCGCTTCATGGTTCTGGCGCTCGAGTTTGGTGTCGCGCACGTAGACGCTGCAGTGCTTGCACCAGTACCGTGGGGTTGATTTCCAGTACTCCGACATGATGGGCGTGGGCGGCGCGAGGCTGGTGCAGTCGGTCGCAGGTGGGATGGGATGCGATGGAATGGGATGGGGTTGGAATGCCCGAAACCGCAGGATGCGCCGATGTAACCCAGACAGACAGGGAGCGACGGGTTGATGGGTGGGCCGGGGGCGCCTGCAAAACGTCCAAGCCCTGGTTGGGGCCGATGCAGTGACCGCGTCGGATCCGAGCCTCTTTCTGGATGGAATCCAGTGAGAACTTGGCCGTCAAACCGAAGGCAGGATCTCTGGCTTCCAAAGTGCCTGGGGTGGGCATCCCCAAGGCCGTCAACACTTCCCCTTCGCATCCCATCACGTCGAGCTAGGGCACTTACATTCGTAGGTCAAGGTGCTTGTTAGAGGCGACCAGCCCTGCTTGTAGCCAGTAACGGCACTTCCCTTAGGCGTGGCAGGCCCCAGGCACGTACCCCCCACCCAGGGGGCTCCAGAGCCAGCTGGAAACGGCAGGTGCATTTATCGCCCCCGTCCCATCCCATCCCATCCCATAGCGTATCCGTTATTAACCACGTGCCTGCGCCCAGGCACAGCGCTCTGGGTATTTAAAGCTTTCCTCTGGCTCCTGGCCACGTCCGGTGAGGCAATTACATCGTATTGTTGGTTGATCGTTTCTGCGGCGCTTCACAGTGCGTTCCCTATTTGATCTGCCGGTGTTCTCCTTCCCAGGCGCTCATCCGCCGGCGACCTCCTGTCCCTGTGCGAGCTTGCTGTTGGACTTGGTGTTGGTGGTTCTGCCCACCCGCTCTCAAGCTTGGTTTCCTCCTCCCCCCCTCCCCTCGTATGCCGACTCTGCACGCTCGGCACGGGCGTCAGATTCTCGAGACCGAGCAGTTCCACCTTCGACGCCGAGTGCGGGTCCTCGTTGCGCGGCCACAACGTCGCCGAGCGCGATTGAGAACGGCTATTGGTGGTGCTATTGCCGCGATGTGAGGCCCCTGCCGACGGCGCCGCCTTGAGAGCACTCGCGCGGTTATTGTTGCCTCCGCCGTTGCCACGCTCGACATCCCGAGGTTGCTGGGAGCGGTGGGAGCTGAGGAACAGAGCTGGGAACAACTTGCTGAACAGCGCCCGCACCGCCGGCAGGCACACGCAAGTGATGCTTATGCATGCTTCTATTTCCGAGAAGCAGGCTGCTTCGACGTAGTCGTAGGTCAGGTTGAGGGACTCGGCAAAGACGACGAGCGACTTGAGACGGAGGATCGACACGACGGTGATACTAGACGGCGTCAGCACCCACGCTCACGGGAACAAGCCAGCATCGAAGGACGACGTACAAGAAGCCGACACTGAACATGGCCATGATCTGCAACTTCTTCCGCCACGACATCTTCAACCCGAAAAGCCCCAAGATGGGCAGCGCCAACACAGCCACGTCAAGCACAATGTTGAAGGCGGCCGCCATCCAGGCCAATAGGTGCATGTCGCCGCATTTCGTGGGGATCTGTTCGTCCCAGAAGTGCCACGCACCCTCGACGGGCGTACACTGGAACACTGCTGCCAGCTCGAACCCCACCCCGTAGGCCACGTTGAGCCCAATCAGGCCGTATATGACGCGCTTGGTTGATGGCCCCGCGAATATGCGTAGGTAGAAGAGCAGCAGCGCGATGCGTGCAAGCGGCAGCACGAGGAGGTAGAGGAGCTCGTTGATCCAGAACAACTGCGGTCATGGCGAACACACGTCAGGATGGCCGGTCCCGAAAGTTGTACACATGGATAGGCGCTCACCAACAAAAGCCCCGTGATGTTATCGGCCGGGATATTCCACATGTCCTGGCCCCAGCCTAGCTCTTTCATCTTGAAGCCGCTGTAGATGAAGGGTACGGTGAGGAGCTGGTGGCGCTTATCAGCACCTCGTCATCCCCACGCCGACCCGGCATACAACTTACCACGCAGATTCCCAGCAGGATGTCACTCGTGTCGATGGACCCAACGACATAGCGTCTGGAGGCCAGCCGGAGCACGTAGCTGACGGCGCCGACAGAGACGCAGACAAGCGGTGTCAGCCAACCGGCCAGCGATCGGTCATGCGGCTCCATGTGGCACATGTCGGCCGAGAAGCGTGCGCTTTCTGCGTGGGACGAACATGTCAGCGGTCGATCGGGCGATTTCGTGGTTTTGCCCCGCGGGTTTTGCCGGCGCAGTGGAAGGGCAGGCACGCGTACTCAGGGCATCCCGCGCCAGGCACTCGGCCTGGAAGCAGGACTGGATCTTCTCTGCCAAGGCGACATTGTTGCAGATACAAGCGAAGTCGGTAAGGTCGCATGGGGACTCGGAAACTAATGTTGTGACACAGGTGAACTGATCACACCCTCATGCGTTAGCTGGAGACCCGTAGCCCGACGTTCATGCGCCGCCAGCAACTTACACCGCAGGTCGGCAGAGCCGTCAGGTCGAGACTCGCGATATCGGTCACGGGCGCCGTTTGGGCTCTGGCGCTGAGCGACAGGCCCAGCAGCGCCCATGTGGAGAGCAACGCGGTCAGCATGCCGTCACGCAACGGGGATAACGTCTAGAAACGTGAAAATTCTAGAATATCGCGGAGGCGGGAACGATGGTCGTCATGCCGCCGTTCCGACATAAGTAATAAAGCCGGCCATGCGACGCTGCGGTTGCAAGGCGCACTGCCACGAGCCTTATTTCCTTGCCGTGCATATTAGGCTTTCGTACAACCCCCATGTCGGCACAGCAGAGACCCTGCGAATCTCAGAGGATGGGGCCGAAACGACAGACCGGACGGAAACTCTAGCCATATTTCCTGTTTCCCCACATTGTCGATCCCGGCGTCCTCAGGCGTGGACACGAAGGTCGCATATTTGTCTCTCTGCTCATAGCAACTCAGGCACAGTATTACTGCGTATGAACACGTCCCATGGCTGCCCCGCTTGTGGGCTGTGGACCATGACTCGCAGACAAGGAGAGCCCGGGGGCGTTTCCTGTCATACCCTGTCGCCTCCTTGTCGTCGTTCAGTTGCGGCAATGCCAGTTCCGACGGTCGGGTCACTGGGCGTGCCGGGCCCGTCTAGTTCTCGCTCGCTCCGTCCGCGACACGGATGGTGCGTGGAAGTCGGAGGTTTCATCATGTGGATGCCGGTGGCCATCGGAGGATGGACGGCAGAAACGCATGCCCAGACACAAGCCCTTTCCGGTACATCGTGGTAACATGATTAGCGTCGTACCGATCTCGCTCGCCCAAGCTTGCACCCCAGGCGATCCCCATTTCTTCTCACAGCTGGAGCAGGGGTCGTTCTCAGCTCTGCCAGCTCCCGCGGCTGTCTGTACGGGTTGGCTATGCTAGCGAGCCGCATCGGCCGACACGAGCAAGGTGTAGATAGCCCCGAAAGCGACAGACGGTGCGAAGGAGTTGTCGGAACCGTTTTTCTGGCATGTTCATGTGCCGTGTGACCTACTATACCCATGTATGTGGCCTACGCCCCCCACGATGTCGCCAAGCCCCAAAAGCAAGGGGGGCAAGGGTTACATGCGATACCCGCTGGTCATTGATAGTAAGGATAGAGACTTCCCCTGATAGCTCCAGCCTGGGAAATGACCGAGGACAACCCCCGGCAGCTGACGCACCGACACCCTGCCTGTTGCCGATGGATTCTCTTGTTGGCCACTCCCCCAGCATCCCAGATGGACGGGATGGCGTTGGCCTGGTCAGGCTTAGCCGGCCACTAGGCGGAGCCGGCCTCGACTCCTCTGCATGCCGCTGGCTGCAAGCGGATGGGGTCATTGAAGCTAGGGAGATTAGTATCATGAAGGCTCCTCGGCGCTGCGGGTCCGTCGCCCAGATCAGCAGGGCTAAATCCGCAGGTTCGTATAACACGAGCTGCGAGATGCAAAACGGGCGACTTCCCGCCTGTCTCTTCACAAGTGCGCCTCATTGGGGCCTCAGACACTCTTTTACCCTGCATCAGGGGATCCAACTAGAACCACCATGCGAGCATCTCGCCACCGCCTGCTGGCGGCCGCCGGCATCTTCGGTCTGCCTGGCACGCTCGCGGCGCCCGCGCCGGGCCTCGGCTCCCTATTGCAGCCTGTCTCCGACTTGTTGGAGCCCATCACCGGGCCCTCCACTTCGCCCAACCCCGGCTTGCCCTCCTTCCTGAACCCTCTCACAGGTGCCCTGGAAACTCTGGCCGACGGTCTCGTCCAGACCAGTATCGGGTCGCTGGAAGGCGTGCTGGGCGAGGCGGCCGAGTACGACTATGTGGTGATCGGCGGCGGAACGGGCGGGAACACGGTGGCCTACCGCCTGGCGGCCGAAGGCTATACCGTGGCCGTGATCGAGGCGGGTGGCTCCTATGAGGTCGGCAAGCCTGTTCTCGGCCCGGCGCCACTCGGCGACATCATCGGCGTGGGTGGCAACCCCTTAGACTCGATCCCGACTGTCGACTGGGGCCTCGTGACGGAGCCGCAACCGGGTGCCGCTGGGCGCTCGCTGCACTATGCCCAGGGCCGCTGCCTGGGCGGCTCGTCGGGCCTCAACTTCATGGTCTACCACCGGCCGACGCGCGGCTCGCTCGATATGTGGGCCGACGCCGTCGGCGACGACAGCTACCGCTTCGACGACTTCCTGCCTTACATGCAGAAGAGCATGAGCTTCGACCCCAACAACTCCCGGCCCGCAGACGCGTACAAGACGTCCGACTACACGGCCGGCGGCCCGCTCCAGATCACCTACTCCAGGTGGCTCTCGGACTGGGCGCCGTGGGCCATCAAGGGCTTCGAGGCGCTGGGCATCCAGATGACGACGGCCACCAACGAGGGCGAGCTCAACGGCTGGCACTACACGCAGACCACCATCAAAACCCGCGAGCAGGTCCGCTCCACCTCGGCCGAGTACGTCTACCAGGCCAAGCGCGAGAAGCTCCAAGGCAAGCTCAAGGTGTACCTGGCCACGCGCGCCCAAAAGATCCTCTTTGACGCCAAGAAGCGCGCCACCGGCGTCCAGGTGCAGGGCGTGCTGCCCTTCACCATCCGGGCCAAGAAGGAGGTCATTCTGTCGGCAGGCGCCTTCTTTTCGCCGCAGCTGCTCATGCTGTCGGGCGTGGGCCCCAAGGAGGAGCTCGCCAAGATGGGCATCGACGTCGTCGCCGATCGTCCCGGTAAGAATCCACCTGCCCTCCCCGGACCCCATACGAGGTTTCCCATGCTGATTTCGCTCCCCCCCCCTCCCATAGGCGTCGGCCAGAACCTCACCGACCAGCCGCTCTTCGGCGTCTCGTACGAGGTCAGCGGCGTCAAGACGCTGAGCAACGTTCTGGGCAACCCGGCGGTCCTGGCCAAGGCGGTGCTGGACTACATCACGCAGCAGACGGGCCCGCTGACGTCCAACGTGGCCGAGATCCTGGCGTGGGGACGCCAGCCGTCGAAATCCACCATGTCCCCGCAGACGGTGGCGGCCATCGACGCCGTGTACCCGCAGGACTGGCCGTACTTCGAGTACGTGCCGGTGGCGGGCTACATCGGCAAGTTCAGCATCCCGTTCCTGAACCAGCCCAAGGACGGCCGGCAGTACTCGGCGCTGATGGGCATCCTGGTGGCGCCGCTGTCGCGTGGCTCCGTGACGCTCAAGTCGACCAACGTGTTCGTGCCGCCGCGCATCGACCCGGCCTGGCTGACGGACCCGGCCGACATGGCGGCCGCCGTCGCCGTGTACCGGCAGCTGCGCGCCTTCTACACGACCGACGCGATCCGGAGCAAGCGGCCCAACGGCGAGGAGAAGTACCCGGGCCTCGAGAACGAGACGGACGCGCAGATCGCCGACAAGATCCGCGAGTCCATGATGACCATCTACCACGCCTCCTGCACCAACCGCATGGGCCGCCGCGACGACCCCACGGCCGTCGTCGACGCCCAGGCCCGCGTCATCGGCGTCGACGGCCTGCGCGTCGTCGACGCCTCCGCCTTCGCCATCCTGCCCCCCGGCCACCCCCAGAGCGTCGTCTACGCCCTCGCCGAGAAGATCGCGGACGCCATCCTCCAGGACGCCAAGGCTTGAAATGGACGGGGGGGCCGGCCGTTGCGGTGATTCTCCTCTTCTTTGTACCTAGCTCGTTCCCATTCCCGACCACGGCTCTGGCCACTAGGCGCTGTTGTCGCCGTGACTATATTACGATTATTTTCCGTCTATCCTTGTAATGCAGCCGATTCCGCCCTTTACCCCTCTTAGTCCTGCTGGTCCTGCTGTTCATGCTAGACCTGCTGTTTATGCTAGTCCTGTTTATGCAACTACTTCTGTCGTGTCTTGCTCCCTCGCTCGCAAACCGCCCCGGCCTTTTATGCCGTCGAGTCCGTCGAGGCGAATCTCCCTCCGCCCGGGCCCTGGTAGGCACGCACTCGGCCCACCCCTCCCCCTGGTCCGGACTATGGCCCGCGGGCTGCGATGGGGGGGGGGGGGGGGGGGGGGGGGGGGCGGGAACGCGGCCAAGGCGTGGGAAGGCATCTGCAATGGACTCCGGGACGTCGTGGCGGGGCCCCTTTGGGCGGATGCCAAGGCGGGTGCCGTGAGAGCCTCGGCGTTTGCCTTCGGTGCGCTTCTCCCCGATCCCGCGGGGCAGTTTTCCGGCCGGGGCATGAACCCGGCATCCCCCTTTCTCGCGACGGCGCGGCATGTCCGGCGAACCGGGTCGGCCAGCGGCTTGCAAGCGAGTGCCTGGTCGGCAGCCGAGAGAGAAGGCGTTGGCTGCCTGTTCTCCGGCCAGTTCCAAGAACCCCCTGTTCTGGTTGGTTTACTGGCGAAGCGTCTCTCGGGCAGCTGTGCTACGTCCTTACATCCACTAGGTCCGATTCCCCCCTCCCGCGCGAATGGGGGACGCGGGGCGAGAGACGACCGGGGTTGGATTTCTCGACCGGCCAGCATTCACTTTTGCTTCTTCTTTCGCCCCCCGTCGTGGTTTACCGCAAGCTCCCCTACTGCGTCTATTACCACGGATGCACGACTGGGATAACGGCACTCGAGCCACGCCTCCTCTCCCCTCGAAGCATGCCATAAACATGGCGCCATCGGTGCGAAGGTTGTTTTCTATTGCTGCTCGTCGAGGAATAAAGCTGCAAGGGCGAGTTTCTCCCATCGGAAAATGATCGAGTTTGAGGACGTAGCGCCCCCGTCAACAAAACCGACGTGCTGCTCGACACTTCTGGTGTACGAGGGAAGTCGACTATGGTTATCGCGCCGTCTCGAAACCCCCGCAAGGGAGAGTGCCAAATGGAGGCCGGGTATCCAAGGAGTGTCGATAGGACCTCTGGACCGCCTGGGAGGCTCGAGGGAGCGTCCGAGGGAGAAAGGGGACGGAGGGAAATGGAGGACTAGAGAGAAGGAAAAGGGAGCCAGGACACCCGGGGCCACTGTGTCGAGCCTTGGCTACAGAAGGGAGAGAAAGCCGCCTGCCACGGCCTCGCCCCATTTACCCTGTGCACTTGTCACGGGGAGCCCTCGACACCGGGCCCCTTCATACGCCTGTGCTCCCGGGGAGACTGTGTTATTCCCCCTTGGCAACGAGGGTATGTGGAACGGACTGTCCTGCAACACCAATAGTCCAGTGGCGGAACGGCACCATCGAACCAACACTCCCTCGCTCCCGACGCCCTTTCATACCGTCGTGGGCCAGGCCGGATAAGAGTTCAGACATTCCAGCACGCCTCGGTGGAACATTTCTTCCACCAAACTGGGGTTGGGGTAACTGCCCGGGTCCAGGACGCCGTGTATAGCATTTGGGAATAGAGGGACCATCCGTCGAGTGGTTCCCCGGGTCGAATCGTCCTCCGCACCATAGCTCGCACGCGTCTCACATCAGGGGGCAGCACTACCGGGGCCGACGCTCCGATGGACGCTGACTTGGCCGCAGACTGCTGGTGGGGGGACACCCGCGGCCTCCAGTGCAAAACTGGGCGGGAGGCGACCAGTATATACAACCGGCTCACTCTTACCTCCCTTATCCAGTCTCTTCACACCTTGGGCTTGTGGCCCTTGCCCGATTCGGAAAGCTGGATTCATTCCGCCTCCCAGCTGTGGGACACCCTCGCCAGGCTCACCATTCTTCACGACCCGGCCCACCGTGTTTGCTGATCGGCCCACGAGAATGGCCAAGCTTTCTCCCAGCGAGGCCCGCCCCCGGCGCGGGGACGGGCTACCACGGAACAGCTGAACCGGTTGCAGTGCCGAGCCGCCAAGTTGGGCGAAAGGGACACGGTGGAGGGACTACTGCAGATTTCAAGGCACTATCGCGACGAGCGACGTGACATCTACCAGAGGAGCCGCGGTGGGTGCTCTGCTTGGCCATATACGACGGCGTTGAGTCC
Organism: Nigrospora oryzae; assembly: GCA_016758845.1. NCBI lineage: Eukaryota > Fungi > Ascomycota > Sordariomycetes > Amphisphaeriales > Apiosporaceae > Nigrospora > Nigrospora oryzae. Next base: position 2,112,432 of record JADKYO010000007.1, on the reverse strand, counting down.
CGGGATGTTCTAGGGCTTGCGGGAGTCAGCGGAGGAGTACATGTTGGAACGTTTGCTCCGGCTTTTCCTGCTGGCTCTGCTGGTTCTGCTTCTTATACCATTCCTCCTGGTATAGTCGTGCATGCCGCCAGTCCTGCTGTTTATATTAGTCGTACTAGAATCATTACTAATCGCGTAAAACCCACAGAGGTCCTGAGCAGCGTTATACAATACCTCCCGGGCCGCTCCCTACTTTGGACTGCTCCGCGGTATCACCGGTCGGGAAGAAGTACCTCTGTGAAGAAGCTGTCTAATATGCAATGGTGGGGAGGGAACCGCGCCAGCAAAAATCGCCCTTCACCCTTCACTCGCCCACCTCCGGTGGCGGCTGCGCCAAGTCCTCGGCCCCAGCGTAGCCGCTCGGGAAGAAGTTGAACAGGTCGGTGGCGAGGATGTCGAAATCGAGACCGGCGGAAAAATCGACGGGGCTAGGGCCCAAAGGGACGGCGGCGTCGAAGGAAGGCGGCGGCGGCGCCGCGGAGGGTACGAGGGGTCCTTCGTGAGGGCCGGCCGGCGCCAGCCCGCGCTCATGGAGGTAGACCAAGGGCTCGCCGGCGGCCGGGGTCGCGAGGCCGGCGACGCGCGGGTGGGACTCGGCGGGAAACCGGAGGCTCGCTGGGTGGCTGCTGCCGCCCAGTGCGTCGAGAGCCCGGCTCGCTCCCTCCCCGGTCAACAGGGCGTTGTCCAGCGTCGAAGGCGTCGGTACCGCCATCACGGCCTTCTCTATGGCCTGGGCTATCTGGCGTGTGGTTTGTATCGAGGTTACGATGGGCTCGTCGTCTACCATGGAGCTCATGGCGCCGAGCGCCGTGCGCAGGAAGCCCATGTTGTAGGCGTAGGTTGCGGGTTCCCGCACCATGTCGTAGAGAAGCACGCCGCAAAAGCTTTCAATAAAAAAGCCGTGGTAGCGGGTCCTCTGTCCGTGAGCCATCGCACGTCAGCAAATTGGCTGGCTTCTTTTATCCAGGGTGCTTCGGGCCTGGGGAGTGAAGAAATGGGGAGGAAGAGAAGACCAGCTTACTCGACATGCTTCCACCTTCCGCAGTGCATCGCTCGTGAAGCGGATTGAGTCCTGCGCCGCGTTGACGGCGTGTCGGCACGCTTGGTGCAGCCACATGTCATCGTGGGCGCCGTGGCGCGTTCCGGACTGAATCGCATAACTGGAGATCAAAAAGGGGCGGAAGACGAGAATCACGGCCAGGTAGTAGGCTGCAGTACGGATGGAAGGAGTCAGGACGACGACGGCTTATGAAAGCGTATGGTGGGGGTACGGGCTGTGATAAGGAGCGGACCGAGTGGGATACACATACCGTTGTGGAGGGTGAGGGACTCGATGGTCTTCTCTGATGAGACCGAGACGTCGACGTAAGAGGAACCGATGTCGTAGGCTTCGGCGAAACGACGCAGGCGCCGGTGTAGGTCCTCAGCGCGGCGGTAGAGCTGGCGCAGCGAGTCGGTCGTGCGCCGGTAGATGGTCTCACTCGTGACCTCCATAATATGTGCCAACTCGCATAGGCGCACCACGAGCGCCGGCTCCGTTGGTCGTGGGCACGAAATGTCGCACATGCGGGTCGAGCTGTTGCGACCCATGCTGAGGGATTGGAAACTGTGTGCCGCATCGTCATGAAGCCGTTAGTAGCTGAGCATGCCATTTGGCCCCCTCCCCTTCTTTTCTTGCCACCCCCCCGACGGACTCACTCACGTCTCTTTAAAGTACAGGATCCACATGGTGAGGTGATGTTTGCGCACCAAATCGTCGCCGCGGTGCGAGGACCGGGCGGCGGCGGCGGCGCCCTCCTTATGCAGGCCAAATGAGAAGGCCTTACGGCAAGCGGTGCCGATATGCAGGTAGGCGGCGTTAGGGCGGCCGAGATTGATTTGGTAATCGGCGAGCAGGATAGAAAACCAGATCATCTGTAGAGACACGACCTCGTCTAGCACGACGGCGGCGCGCTTGGCCCGCACGCACAGCGCCTCGGCCGCCTCGGTGTGTGCCGTGCCCAGCGCCCCGATGGCCAGCACAGCCAGGAACGTGGCCCGCGTCTGCGGCGGTACGGCCGACGTGGCCGGCGTGGCCGACGGCGACGCCACCTCTTCCGCGAGTGCGTCGAACAGCTCGTCCAGCTCCCCGGCCGTGTAGAAGGGCAGCCGGTGCAGCGACGTCATCTTGAACGTGGCCAGAAACTCGCGTGCCAGCTCCACCGATACTGCCGGCTGTGTCGCCTCGGCCGCCCAGATAGTGTCTGGGTCGACCCGATACGGGATACCGAAAAAGATGGACCGTTGCAGCAGCGCTTCGAGGCCGGCCGGCGCCCCGGACTTACCCGCCGACAGGACGGCGCGCCGGATCTCCTGCAGAAAGGCAAAGTTGGACGATGGCCCATAAAACAGCTGCGAGCTGTCGGTTGACCGCGGTGCGTCGTGTGTCGCCGTTATGCTGCTCTGGTACGCGTCCCCGTTCGGCGCCGTCGAACATCGGGGCTCCGCCGACGGCGGTAGACCTTCATCATCCACATTGATTGGCAACTCCTCCTCATCCGAGACGGCGTCACTACCCAGACCAATTCGCCGCTCTGGTTCCGTAAACGCCCCGGCTTGAGACCGCCGCGTTCGTGCTCGCCGCCGATACACGCAAACCCTTGGGTGGTCCTGGCAGTCCCGCCGCCCACAGGGCTGCGCCCCGTTGCATCGGATTTTCTGCCGGCGGCACGCCTCGCAGGCGATCGTGATGTTGCGTGGCTTTCTCGATTGCCGCTCCATCGTGAACAAAAAGTCGAAGACAATAGGCAGGTTCCAATCTTCCGGGTGCTGTTGTAAGACGGGAGTAGTGGAGAAGAAACGGGGTTGGGCGTTGAAATGTCCAGTTCGGCTCCATCCGGGCTCTTATTACGACGACCATGGTATCTACATATTTTGCTAGTGCGGGACAGACCAATGGAAACCACCGAGACTTAGGACATATGGTATCAAGAGCCGGTCGATTGTCGGCATTTCAGAATTGGTGGATGGTAATATGGGATCTTGCCCACGGTGGAGTACCCGCGCCATTACTGGCTGACTAGCCTAGCGTCGTCCCAATTCCGAGCCTTCGGAGTTGCGGAAATCGAACCGAAACGCCGGTGTGGCAATCCTCCAGTGGGATGGCTTTCTTGATCATCAGCTCCTGATCTTGGATGCCTTAACCCGCTGTTTTGGTTGCCTTGCTGCGTAGCTTCATCATCAAGAACACCAATGCGTACGAACTGATACAGAAGAGCGCCGTTATGCCGACCTGGACGCAGAGAAAGTTGACCAGTTAGCCGCCGAGCGGGGAATGGGACGAGAGGAAAAAAGGAACCTACGTCGCGCCAGCCGTAATAGGCCTCGTTGATGTTGAGAGTTCGCAGGTACTCGGCGCCCGAGTCGTAGGCGCAATACTCGCAAACAGTGCTGTTGGTGGGGTCGGAGACGTAGCCGCCGTGGGCAGCGATAAAGTCGGCAAGGTAGTCGCCGCAGGATGCTGAAGATGGCGGCACGGGTATCGATGTCAGCTCACCAGCCTTGCAGCGAACATCGACGTCCCAGATGACCGGCTCCAGCAGTCCGCCGATCAAGTAGGTGAATGGGTCCAACCAGTACATCCAGTACCGCCAGAAGGCCTGAATCTGCGCATACGGCACCACAACGCCACAGAAGTTGATGAGGGCCGCACCGATAATGATGGGGTTCGCCAAAGCCGCAAAGTATTCACTGGGCGAGTAGGCCGCGATAGCCTGCCCGAGGGAGGTGTAGAGAAACTCGTAGACTGATGGTTAGGGGGGGGGGGGGGGGGGGGGGGGGGGTCAGCCAGACTGCCTTTTCCATTCGACATAGGGGTTCAAGGGGATAATGGAATGACCTACGGATCATCTGCAGGTAGACCTGGCCAGAGCGACTCGCGCGGACGGGGAAGCCGGCGGTAAAATACCAGCAAACAAAGTACAGGGTAGCACAGACAATGAGCACAGGGATCTCGGCAACGAGCTGGGCGGTGATAAAGGCGAACCAGTGGTAGGTCTTCGCCTTCTTTTCGCGCGTCTCGAACAGGTCGCGGTTGCGGATGAAAAGCGGCTGCAGTTGGTTGATGCAGCCCGGTGCCACGAAGACAAAGTTGAAGACGGCCATGAGCCGCAGCTGCAGGTCGAACGTGCCATTTCCGATCATCCAGAACGTGAAACCTCCGAACAGCGCGTTGGTGATGTGCAGCAACATCTTGTTCCACACGTAGTCGGGGTTTCGCCAGAGCGCCACCAGCTGCCGTTGCGACACCAGTCGCATCTGGTATCCAAGAGGCGTCGCGAAGTCTTTAGTATCAGCCTCCGAGACCTGCATGTCCTGGGCCGCGGCGCCTTTTGAAACCAGCGTCTTCTCAAGGCGATCGAGCGTCGTCATAACGTCTGTCTTCTCGGCTGAGCCATCCCAAACCTGCGGCCATTCGATCTCCGTACCGAAGCGGCCCTGCACTACATCAACGATGTACTCGGCGGGGTTGACGTCCTGCGGCTCCGGCGCGCCGTTCCGAACAAAGTAGTCCAGTACCACAGCCGAGTCCTTGCCCGTTGGCCCAAAATATGTGGTCCGGCCGCCCTTGGCAAGCAGGAGCAGGATATCAAAGGCTTCGAAGAGCGCGGCCGACGGTTGGTGGATGGTACAGATGATGGTCTGTCCCGTGGCGGCCAGCTTCCGCATGAACCGGCAGATCTCGAAAGCCGACTGGCCGTCGAGCCCGCTCGTCGGCTCGTCCAGGAAAAGGAGCGTCGGCTTAGCCACCAGCTCCGTCGCTAGAGTTAGGCGCTTTCGTTGCTCAATCGACAGGCCAGAGCCCGAAGCTGGAAGAATTCGTTATCAGTAACTAGAAGGGTACATGTGATTGCTCAGTGTGGACTTACTGCCGACAAGCGCGTGCTGCATTGGGGTCAACTCCAAAAGCTCCATAATCTGCTCGACGTAGGCTATCTTGTCACTGTCGGGAACGGCTTGGTCCTGGCGAAGGCGGGCAGAGAAGATCAGGGCCTCGCGTACCGTCGCCGTGGGCTCGTGGACGTCGTTTTGTTCGCAATAGCCCGTCGTGCGCTGGAAGCTGATGCCCTGGGGCCTGCCATTCACTAGGATGCTGCCCTCGATGCGACCGCTATCCTTACGCTGCGCCAGCACGTCCATCAGCGTTGTCTTGCCGGCGCCCGAGGACCCCATCAGTGCCACCAACTTGCCCGGCTCCACGTAGCCGCTGACGTTGCGCAGCAGTTGTAACTCCTGCCCAGCGTGCTGCACAAAATATGAGATGTCCCGGAAAGTGAAGACAGTCGACTTCTCCGGTACCGAGTCGCCGCCTTCCGGCAGGGGCTGCGTCCTTGTCTTCTCCGGGTCGTTCTCGGCTGCCGCTTGGCGCTTGTAGTTGCGCCGGTTGAAGAGCACCTGGGATCCCGAGTCCGATGCCAGGTTCGCTTCGAATCCGATGGCGGCAGTAAAGGAGAAGAAAGCCCAGAAGGCAATCAAAATTCCCACGTCCCTCCAGACCTCATTGTTATGGATTTTGTACTGCAGATTGAGGAGCCTGGCGCCACTGATGGAGTCGGCATCTGGGGCTGCGCCGGTGCTGGCGCAGCTCCGGTACCGGTTGTCGTCGTACTGCGGGCCATAGGGCACGTACTGAGGCTCAACGCAGGCCATGTCGAGGTTCCCCATCTCGGTGGCCATAGCAGCGTTGAAGGCATAGCTGGCTGGGTTGATGTAGGCGATCCAGCGGAACCAGGGGTGCATACTCGGAACCGGGATTAGGTAGCCTGTGTAGACCATCATGACCATGGTGATCCAGCCACTGACCTGCGCCGCAACCCCAAAATGCCGGCACCAAGCGCCGATGGAGCGGTAGAGGGACGTAAAGCATAGCGTGGCGAGAAAGTAGACGAACCAATTTGTCTAGAAACTTGGGTCAGCAGCTGAAATAGGGCGAGCGGCCAAGGAGGATACCAAACAGGAGCTTTGAGGATAGCACTACAGACAAGGAGGAAAATGAAAGGGGGTGAATTACGAAGAAGCGGCCGGCGTCGTGCTGAAAGCCCACCATGAAGTAAAATACGATATCAAACAGAGTGAAAGTGACCAGGACGAAGGGAATATCGGTTAGTGTACAGGCCATGGCGTAGGCAGCTGGGCGGTTGAAGCCGAGTCGCTTATGGCGGGTGAGAATGGGACGGCCCATGAACGATGCCACAGTCTCGGACAATTTGTTGAGGCACCAGAGCACCAGAGGGTAAAAGAGAGCTCCCGGTCGGGGGAAGACTGAGGTGCTGTCGTGGGGCAAGTTATAAAACAAGCTGCCGGTGACGAGCGCCATGAGAATCGACGAGATTATCTGCAGCACGTTGGAGAAACGGTCACCCCAGAGGATTTGGAATTGCCTGTCGCGTTTGGTTAGCCGTAGCATTCATCCAACCTGGTGAACCGGGGAGGCTTTACCGTATTGCGCAAGCCCAAACCTGCGCAGGGAATGAAGCCAGGTAGGGGGTGTTGCCTCGAGACAGGGCCATAATGCTGCGGACCTTCTCGCCCTCCCCGATGCGTTGCAAATCCCTGACCTCCCGCTCGAGCGTGGCTCGCGGCCGGAATACCAGGGTTTCCTTCATGCGGCGGGCGATGGCACTCTCCCTGTACCTCTTCTCGAACTCCTCGGCGGTGTTGGGGACCGCGGCCTCCATGCCGGGGCGCACAGAACGCTCGGTGTGGACGGCAACGGCGGTCAAGAAGTCGGCCACGTTGGCGCCGGGGGGGCAGACGAAGCCCATGTCCTCGAAGTAGGCGCGGGCCTCGGCGGTGGGGCCGTAGTAGGTCTGACAGCCATCGGCGAGGACGAGGACCTTATCGAAGAGGGCGAAGAGGGCGTTGCTGGCCTGGTAGAGGGTGGCGATGATGGTGGCGTCGCGCTCGTTGGCGGCGGCGCGCAGCACGCGGCCCAGGTCCAGCGCGCTGCTGGCGTCCAGCCCGCGCGTGGCATTGTCCCAGCAGCTCACGGGCGCGCGCGTGCTCAGCACCTCGGCCAGGGACACGCGCTTACGCTCGCCGCCCGAAACACCGCGGACGAACTCGTTGCCCACGAGCGTGTTGTGTGTGTGCCCGATGCCGAGCGCCGCCAGCGTCGCCGCCGTCGTCGCCTCCACGTACGCATCGGGCTTCTGGAGATGGCTGGGCCGCGAGGCCGGCAGTTTGGTCGAGGTGGCAAACCCAATCGTCTCGGACACTTTCAGCGTGGGAAAGTGCTCGTCGTCTGTGGTTTCCATAGATGTTAGTACATTCTCCCTTTTTTGGAAACCGCGTCGGGACCACCCGCCTTCGGTGTTCATGACAATCTCGTGGCGGAACAGTTTGGCATCCTGGGCACTCATGCTGCCGAATCGCACGTCCCCGGAGACCTTGTGGAACTCTTCCCGCTGGTTTGACAAGACTTTCAACAAGGACGTGCAGCCGGATCCGGGTCTGCCTAGAACCAGAAGCTAGCATGTCGTACACGGCCAATTGATCAGCCGCCCCCTTTCACACGGTACAAGTAAGTCTGGGGATGCTCACCATTTCTCCCGGGCACACTTGTCCGCTGATGCCTTGCAAAATATGCTAGGACTTCGTCAGCCCAAGGAACTTGGTTTCCTTCAACCTGTTGGTCCCATACCCGTGTAGCTGCTTTCCCTCCGCCAAAAGTGAGGAGGTCCTTGACCACAGAAAGACAATCCGGGCCCCAGCTCTGGCCTAATCCGGCCACCTCGATCCCGACATTTTCGAAGGTGACGGTGAGCTGCTTACGGGGCGAGTCCTTGTTGTGCTCTACGGAAGCGTTGCTCGAGTCGTCCGAGGTGTTTTGGGCGTCGCTGGCGGATTTCGCAGGAGAAGCCATGGTTGTTTCCTGGATTGGCGCACTTGCCCCGTCGTTCCCGCTCGTCTCTCGCCGACTGTAGGGATATTTATGTAGATGCTGAGGGAAGCCCAAAAGCCCTCGCCCACTGTACCATTTCCGGATTGCCGGGGCGCGTCGCCGCCTCGGACTCGGAAATCACCCGGAGTCGGGAATAACGGTGTGGGCCCCGCTTGGTCATCAACCAGTGGAGGCTCTTGCGTCGCTCCCATTCAGGGGCGATACTGAAAACAAGGAATCCGTCCAAAGTCAGTAGAGCCCTATACTTTTTAATAGTTTGTACTAGAAAAGATCTGGCTGTGGATTACAAGCTATGGGCCTGGTAGGCAAGGTTCATACCCTGGTATCATAGTGCGTGACTAATCGAACATGCCGCTTCCTCAAAAGCAGGTACAAGAAATGAAAACAAGACAGTATATTGTGGTAGCATTAGATCACTATCCTATCTGTCTATTACTCTAGAGTGGTGAAGAGATGATACATCCAGCCAGGTCCTTCTTGGGCTTTTCCTGACTTGGTCTTTGGTTCTATATTGGTAGAAGTACACATCGTCATTCTTCCCCAAGAAGTATGTTTGGCACGAAATCCTTTTCTATCCGTTCAAGCTTGTGAGTGACGCCCCTGGTTGCTTAAATTCCCAGGCCGTGCACCAAAAGTCACAATTTTCGGACCTTTTGCAACTGGACCGTTGAACGATACTTGAAGGTACCCCACCGTCCATTATAGCAGGCACTGTCGAATTATGGATGCGCGAGGCGGTTTGGTAGAAAGTATTTCCCATCTTCAGGGCAACCTTAGCTGCAGTCTCAAATCAGACCTGTTGCCAAGGACTGAGGCACAGTTCGCCCACTGAGAGATCAACAATGCAAAATGATGGTGTCAAGAAGGTCCTGCCCTCTCAACTCATGTGTATTGGCAAATGGACGAGAAAAGGGGGAAGATGGCCAAAGAAGGCTCGAGAAAAAGACAGATAGAGTAGTGGGGAAAATGGGATTTGTCCTCTCTCTCACCACATCCGCCAGTTCTCTGCACTGCCAAGATACAACTTACTGTTCTTCAAGACGGCGTGCCGTGACACAAAAGCCAACGCTGTTTTGAAAACGCCTATAAAATCGTCATCATCACATAGCGGTCAACATGATAACAGCCCAGTGGACGCAAACAAGGACTTAGTCCCAATCACCGGGTCCGCATGCAACCTCGGAGCAACGTGTACTACTTGTACACCGTTCTCCAGGGGGCCACGTCGCGGACAGGTGACTTGGCACTGTTTGGACGTCAATGTGTGTACCTGAAGGTAGTGCGTTGCTAGGCGAGAAAGGAAAGGGTTGGCGAGCAGTGTCGAGTATAGGCAGGCCGTAAATCGGGGTTGTGCTGTCGCTGCTTCTGCCATCCTCACTGCTGAACAGTGACGCGGCAATAAGCCCTCGGGGCCCGAGGCCAAGCCCGCCTGCAGTAGTCCAACGGAAACTCGCCGTAGGTTGATAGAGCCGTACCGCGCTCCGGCCGTAAGCAATGCTCCGGAGGATATGGAGTTTGCGTCATTTCTCCCAGGGGACAGCGGAGCCGGTAGTGCTGCGAGGGGCCGGGCCAAACAAACACAAGCCTTCGCAAGCGAGGTGCAGCGTAACAACGGTGCCATGGCAAGCAGTTCAAGAGTTCCAAGTTTCGGGAAGGACTTGACAAATCGGGAGGAAGCACGCTCAAAGCGAGTTCGGCAAATGACCAGCGTCGTGCGACCGAACCGGTTCCTAAATGGTGGTACGAAGACGACCAAGATCCGTCTGGGCCAAGCAAGTGATTGCCAGTACCCCATTTGCGTTCTGGTTTCGGGACTGCACTTACTCATTCGGCAGTGATAACCCTCATCAAGGCCGTAAGCTGCCATTCATGCCGTGCGACGGTATTTGAGACAAGACGATAAAGATGATGGGCTCGCCTGCTTCCCAGGGACATGCTTCAAATCGCCATCGCATTATTGATATTCGAAAATTCCATGATGGCAACCATACCTGGCAAAGCCCTGGCAGCAGCCGAGGTTCCCAGAGATCCTCACGAAGCAGCGTCCCCTCGTCCTTTATCGATCGTGAGGAAGCTTCGGCGTGGGCTCAAGGCGAGGTGGTTTCATCCGCAGACAAAGTGCTATGTCCAGGCCATCATGGACACCGTCACATGGTTGACCATTTTTGCCATAGCCTACGGAGTGGCCTCGTCCATCCACGCGTCAAATGGCCCATTCGACCACACGGGGGCCACCACGATCAGATTAGGAAAGAACCGAACAGTGTTCTGGATCCTGAAAAGTGACTGGGTAGGTTAGCGAAGAACCGATATCCCGTTTCTCTAGCTGACAGAGTCTGTAGCTTGTCACGGCATTCGCGTCGGCGACTGGGGTGTCCGTCGGTAGCTTTCTCTCCGTTCTCGGCGAGTGGAAACTCGTCACCGCAGAGAGAGACGGCGATAGCGAAGCGGGATCTCTTCCGGCGTCCCCCGAGCGTGGGCGAAAGTTTATCGTCCTCGGACGGCTGCGAATGCCCCGCTGGGTGTACGTGGTGGTAGCGGTGCCCGTGGCGCTGGCGGCGCCCATCCCAGCGAGCGCCGCGGCAAAAGAGGTCTATGGTTGTTTCCACAATAGCTTTGGCTTCGACGCTTCGGCAGGGTGGATGCTCCAGGCGAGCTTTGGCTACTTTGTAGTCGTCTTCCTCTTCTGCTTCATCAATGCCGCCCTGCTGGTGGTCAGAGTCGTGATCGACAACCGGTACATGCCGAGGCTGGAGCCGGTGCCGGCCCTAACTCCAGATGAGAAGTGGCAGGCAGAGAACGGCTCCCACGTGGAGTCGCACGCATAGACCGGGTGAGAGTGGAGGGATTATGTCCGTTACTGAGAGAAGCAGACGACTAGCCTCGGCGAGAATGGCATTGTGTGGACTATGGTACCCATGTAACCTGCCAGAGCTGGAGGGAAACATGCACTTGCAATGGATGCTTGTCACGAGGCCCCATTTACATCGGACAGGCAGCATTCCCCTTGCCTGTTCTCCCGCTCCATGGCCACCGAGCAGCGGTGCCCAGCTGGCCGAGTCTGTCATGGTTCGATCTGTTGCTGGACGATCTTGATGGAGTATGGCCGGGTGGTCTGGGCCAGTGGGCCCCGGACTGCGGTGTAGCGTTCTGGGCCCAGCCCATCGCCAAACAACGGATGGACAGGCAGGCAGACAGCGATTGTTGGGCATCGGGAGAATAGACGGGCTGAGCCGCCACCAACCAGACTCGAGTCGGGAGTTCGGTTTTACTCGCCTTGGCCTTTGCGGCTCCAGATGTTGCCCGGGTTGCCACGTGCCGGCACGGCCAGAGCAAATAGGAGTACACAGGATTTTTTAGTAGTAGATTACCCCTCGGTCGCTCTGACGCTCTGACGCTCTGCCCCTCCGGAAGCGACGTCAAGCGCGACTGCGGGGTTATGGAATCCCACCCAATCTTATCAGTCACCCGACCAGCAGTGAAGGACCCTGGAAAAATTTCGACTTTTTTTTTTCGACCGCTCCGCACTAAGAGCCCGCCTACTCGTCCTCGTTGGCCAGGCTGAGATTGGGCACGCAGGCACTGATATCCATTTGTTTTTTTTTTCGGTCTCGTCCCTCTCGGCGCCTAGTATTTCATCGTTTCGAGTCTAAGCCTGGAGCCCGGCGTTCCTTTTCCCCTCCATCCTCATTTTTCTTTTCCCCTCCTGGTAGAGTCAGTCTGTACAAGTCTTGCGACTGATCTTCCACCATGGATCAACAAAAGCTGGTCGAACTGCTGCAGACCTGCCAGATTCGTAAGTTCCAAGGCCCCCGCCCCGCTGTCTTCTGCTGTAGCCCGTCGGCCCTCGTTTCACCCGCTGACTCTTGCGCCCCCCATCGCCAGCCGACACTGCCCAGGTTAAGGCAGCAACCGCCGAGCTCAAGAAGAACTACTACTCGCGCCCCGAGGGCCTTGTCGGTCTCCTCCATGTGCTCGTCTCGCACCCTCAGGACACGGTCCGCCAGCTCGCTGCCGTCCAGGCCCTGCGCTTGACTCCGAAGCTGTGGACCAAGGTCGACCCGGCCCAGCGCGCCACCATCCGCAATGAGCTCGTCCAGGCTGTCCTGCGCGAGCAGCACACCCTTGTGCGCCACGCCGGCTCCCGTGTCATTGCCGGCATCGCCTGCATCGACTTCGAGAACAAGGAGTGGGAGGACTTGCTGCCCGCCGTCCTGCAGCTGACCACCTCGGACAACGTCGCCCACCGCGAGGTCGGCTCCTTCATCGTCCACACCCTGCTTGAGGCCGATCCCACCGTCTTCGCCGACCACCTGCCCAAGCTGTTCGAACTGTTCGGCAAGACCATCCGCGACCCCCAGAGCCGCGATGTCCGGATCAACACCATGCTGTCCATCACCTCGGTGCTCCTGCTGATTCACGCCGACGAGGACGAGCAGTCCGTCGCCACCATTCAGGAATTCATCCCCGCCATGGTCGACGTTCTCAAGGACTCGGTCGAGAACAACGACGAGGTCCGCACCAAGCAGGCCTTTGAGACTTTCCAGTCCTTCCTGGGCTACGAGTCGTCTCTCATCTCCAAGTACTTCAAGGACCTTGTCCAGTTCATGCTCCAGCTGGCCGCCAACCCCAGCGCTGACAACGAGGTCCGCGTCCAGGCTCTGGCTTTCCTGACCCAGTGCGTGCGCTACCGCCGCATGAAGATTCAGGGCATCCCCGATATGGGTGCCCAGCTGACCACTTCGGCTATGACCATCATGGGCGAGCTGGAGGATGATGACGATGAGGATGACATGACGGCTGCCCGCTCCGCCCTGGTCCTGATCGAGCAGCTCTCGACCGATCTGCCTCCGCGCCAGGTTGCTGTGCCTCTTCTGACCGAGTTCCCCAAGTACGCCTCGGCCCAGAACCCCGGACAGCGACGTGCTGCCATCCTCGCCCTGGGCACATGCGCCGAGGGCGCCCCCGACTTTGTGTCTACGCAAATCGAGGGTCTCATGCCCGCCATCATCAGCCTGCTGAACGACGAGAACCGCTCTGTCCGCCATGATTCGCTCGTTAGCTTGATGCGCATGGGTGAGGACCTGGCCGAGACCATGATGGCCCACCACGACGCCATCATTACCGCTCTGGTGAAGAACCTCGAGGCCGCGTCGGCCGACGAGAACGACGAGAAGAACATCGAGATCATTCGCTCGGTTCTCGGCTCTATCGACACCATGTCGGAGGGTTTCGGCTCCGAAATTATGAACAAGTACGCCGAGGGCCTTATCAGCCGTGTCGGTCGCTTCTTGAACCACCAGGACGTCAAGGTCAAGTCGGCCGCTGCTGGTGCTATTGGCGCCATGGCCCAGGCTCTCGAGGGTAACTTCAAGCCTTTCCTCGCCGAGACCATGAACGCCATGTCCCAGTACGTTACTCTTGAGTCGGGTGAGGACGAGCTCCAACTTCGCAGCTCTGTGTGCGACGCTATGGGCCGCATCGCTGTCGGTGTTGGCGCTCAGGACTTCCAGCCTTTCGCTATGCCTCTTCTGCAGGCCAGTGAGAAGGCCCTTGCGCTGGGCAACGCCCGCCTTCGCGAGACCACTTTCATCCTGTGGAGCCAGCTTGCTCGCGTCTACGACGGTGACCTCGGCGACTCCCTTCAGGGCATCTTCAAGGGCCTCTTCGAGAGTGTCGAGATGGAGGAGGAGGACTTCGACCTCGAGGACATCGACGGCCTCGTCGACGGCGAGCTCATTTCTGACGGCAAGAAGCTTAAGGTGAAGCCCGAGGAAGACGGCGATGACGACGAGGACGATATGGATGACGATGAGGATGATGATGACTGGGATGACATTATCGGTGTCTCCGCTGCTGCTATGGAGAAGGAGGTGGCCGTCGAGGTTCTCGGCGATGTCATCACTCATGCCAAGGAGCGCAGCGCTCCCTACATCGAGAAGGCTGTCGAGATCATCACCCCTCTGGCCGAGCACACGTACGAGGGCTGCCGCAAGGCCGCCATCTCGACCCTCTGGCGGACGTACGCCTGCGTCTGGCAGGTCATGGAGTCGACGACTGGACAGAAGTGGCAGCCTGGTCTGCCCCTGAAGTCGCAGCCGGCCGCCCAGATCGCCAAGCTCGGCGAGGTTGTGGCTACTGCCACCCTCCAGCTGTGGCAGGACGAATCTGACCGGTAAGTCACCAACACATCTCTATTGGTTTTCACCCCATGATCCATATGATGAGTACACCACGTTATACCCAGCTCACTCAGACGCAATGCGGTTGCTGAGAAAACGTCACATCTACTCCTGATTGGGATCAACTCATGCACTTGGCTTTGAGATCTGGCATAGACCTTCTGCTGACTATTCACCAGGGATGTCGTTACCGAGATCAACCGAAACGTGGCTGCGGCCCTCAAGACGTGCGGCCCGGCCGTCCTGGCCCAGCAGGGCATGATGGAGCAGACCATCACCGTCTTGGGAACCATCATCACCCGCTCGCACCCCTGCCAGCAGGACCTTGGTGACGAGGAGGAGGAGCAGAACGTCGAGGGTGGCTCCGAATGGGATTGGCTGGTCGTCGACACCGCCCTGGACGTGGTCATTGGTCTCGCTGCGGCCCTGGGCGAGCAGTTCGGCGAGGTGTGGAAGATCTTTGAGAAGCCCATCATGAAGCTGGTCAGCTCGCAGGAGTCGATCGAGCGGTCGACGGCGGTGGGAGTCATTGCCGAGGTGACGATGCACATGGGTGCGGGCGTGACGCCCTACACCAAGGCGCTGCTGGCGCCGCTGCTGCACCGCCTGTCGGACGAGGACAAGGAGGCCAAGTCCAACGCGGCCTATGCCATCGGCATGCTCGTCTTCCAGTCCAACGACAGCGCCACCTACCTGCCCGCCTACGGCCAGATCATGGGCAAGCTCGAGCCCCTGCTGCAGATCAGCGAGAGCCGCCTGCAGGACAACGCCACGGGCTGCATCTGCCGCATGATCCTGGCCCACCCCGACAGCGTGCCTCTCGCCGATGTCCTGCCCGTCCTTGTCGGCCTCCTGCCCCTGAAGGAGGACTACGAGGAGAACAAGCCCGTCTACCAGTGCATTGCCAAGCTCTGTAAGTTCATTCCGTCCAACCCCACAACCCATCCGCCCCCGTAGGGAACACGTACTGATAGGCCTCCCGCAGACGAGATGCAGAACCCCACGATCCAGGGGCTGACGCCCCGCCTGATGCCCGTCTTCGAGAAGGTGCTGAGCCCGCCCGAGGACCAGCTCCAGCCCGAGACGCGCCAGGTTGTCGAGAACCTCGTGCGCCACCTCCGTGGTTGAATACGGGCGGGACGGCAACCACCACCACTTGAACTTGAGGTTCGGCGTTATGCTCTCGAGAACGAAAAGCGCGCTCGACCCGATGACGGTACGACGATACGAAGAACGTGATGAAAAGGGAGAAGGACTGGCCGCCGGGAGACACAAAAAGGGCCATGGGTTGCACATATACCGACTTGGCTGGACTGGAATGATTCCCCATGCGTAGATAGACCATTTGCGTACATTTGATTTTTCATTTATTCCTGCTTTTCTTGCTGTTTCGCCCTTTTGCGAGGGACATGCCACGCACACAATAGAGCGCTTCTTTCGCCTGCTGTGCAGTTCAGAGTCGCCAGGCCCGCGTGGGTGTTTTGCCCTTGCTGCCCCTCCATGGTCCGTCATGATAGTGATATGCATCCTAGGTCGGTGAGTACCGTGACCAGAAGCGGTGGCGCCATGTCCTGTGGCATGCCCCGAGTATTGAACCCCCATTCAATTCCGCGCCATCACAACCGTCATTGCGCCCCACGGGGATTACCAGGCTTCGGGAGGTGTCGGACAGATCTTCGAGCCAGTTCTGCCCGCCATGTACACCAACCGCGCGGCCTCCTCTCCCCCCTGCGGCACCGAGACGGCCACCTTGGTACTGGCAGGGGGCCACGAGCGCCGGAGACCGGCAAACGGTAGTGGTATATAGGGGCCTTTATTAACCGGTTGCGACGCCATGAGAGCGTGGTCTAGTTCACATGGGAGTGCCGATGAGGCAGCCCGAGCCGTTCTCTGGGCTATGAAGGGGGGGTTGACATAGCATATCATGGGGCTGGACGCTTACGCGCTCGCAGTGATGGGGAAAAATCCATAACATTGCGCGCACGTTGTGGAAAGCAAGCAGCGGGAATACACTCCCGCCTGATATGACGTGAGGATGGGGGTTGTGTTGCGAGGAGGGCCATGCCCATGACCCCCATACGGTCGGTCGATTCCCAGGACGCACAAGGGGCCGGTCGCGGGGGTAAAGCTGGGCACGCGCGCGCTCCGGGCTCGTAACTGGTGTCTAAGTACCTTAGCTGCCCCTCGACCTACAGACGGAAACACACGCCTCAACGGTCAGCTCCAAGTTCCCTGGTTCTGTCTGCAGGGGCGCTCACACGCCAAAAGCCCGCAGCAGCAGCAGTAGCAGCAGCAGCTCCATGCCCGCTGGGCTACGCGCCGCTTTGCTAGACAATGCTGTTCGTCACTCCGCTGTGCGCCACATCAGCAACCGCGCTAACGAAAACACTCCGGCGCTCTTCGGCCTGCACGACGTTGACAACCGGGGGCGACCAGCCTTTTCCCAGCCTCCCCCTCATCGGGCCATAACTGGAGAAGGCAACTCACCACCCACAATGCTCGTCGCTGCCTGGATCGGCGGTGTGTACAAAGGTCCATCCATGGTCCTGCGACCAGGACACCATAGCCACAGGATCGGCGGCGGGCGGGTGGACGAAGAGGGTGCTGGCGTGGGCCAGGGGGGGCGAGGGGGGGCGAACCGGGCCAAACGGCAACAGCAGAGGGATCGGTGGCAAGGACGTACCAATACGGAGCGTAAACGTCAGGTTATAATATGCGCATCAGCCAATAGTTTGGACAATTAAGAGCGAGGGGATTGGAAACTTGAACATGGGCGGTAGCGTGGTGTAGATCGGAGGGGTTGTGTGCAACGCAACGCTGCCAGACTGTTGGTTCCGCTCCAGAGGAGTGGTCGCGGGGCGCGAGTCTGCGAAGACATGCCATCAGAACAAGCTGGAAGTTGGAGCACCGCGTCGTTCACTAAGTAAGGGTAGCGCAAGGGGGCTCGCGCGGATCGGACGGGCAGACAAAGGGGCCCCCGCCCTTCCGCCTGCGTAGCAAAAGAGCCCTATCTTCTTGTTATATCGACGATGGCCCATACAGCCACACACAGCGCGCTGTAAGGTAGTCATGGTGCGAGGGGGGCTGGAGAGGAGCAGGGAGTCTTTGCGAAGAGACAGCTCTCCCCGCGGCGCAAAGAACCGAGCGAGCACAGGATGACGGGCCAGGCAGCGTTGTTGATGGGTGCCCCGGCCGTGCAGGCGGGCAAATGGCGCATGGGACGGAGAACGACCACGACAACGTGGCCAGGCCGCGGCCGATGATGGTGCAGAGGCATGATCGTTGCATGGACTCGTAGCTTTGTCTCTGTTGACTTTTCCATGACTTGCCCCATGTTGCTGAGTCCGAACGGCACCCCAAACTTGGGACTGCTATCGAAGATGAGCCGAGCAGCCGAAGGAGTTAATCAAACCGAGGCAGGTCGCCTCCCATGCTTGACCAGCGGGACATATATGTTGCTTCGTAAGAAAGGCCTTTGCCTGCAAATGGAAAAAGCAGGGCGGTGGGGACGGCCGCCGCGCTGCTAAGGTGCAAAGAAGACCTCAGTCACCTGCGGTTTGCGGTGAGCTATCCCACGCTGCCCGCAAACGAAGTTTCAGAACCTAACCGATGCCACGGACACGGTTCTGCGCAGGTACATGGTAAGTAATAAGATCCGAGGCGAGCGATCATTGGATGTTCTGTTACGGTGTCACGATAACACCGGGCGGGCAAGGACAATAGCGCGGGCAGAGCTTCCCCCTCGGGCATGCATGCGGGACTAAGATAGCAGTCGCTCGGTTGACTGCAGCCGGTATGCTCTTGACCGCCTGGACCGGCCGACAGCTGACTTCGCGACTTTGTCATGGCGGTGCTCGACTCCCTGGATACAACATGCGTGTGCCAGCAAAGGGGAGCGGTGCATCGGCCCTTCCAAATTTCAACGTGTCTCAATTGCCCGGCGTAAGCGAGACGACGATAAGCACCCTTTGGCGGAATGAATTACGAGATTCCACAAGCTGAATGTCCATCGCAGATCGATGAGTCGGCTTCCACCCGGAGTCTGCCTGCTTTCAGCCAGTAATGGTAGTCATGTTGGATCCTATGTAGCATCCTGGTACTGGCGATGCAACAACACCTGCGTTGGAACAGAGTGACAGGGATGCCGAGTGGGAGAGCCACTGATCTGCGTCGGTCCGATGCTGGGGTTGGTGGTCTTGATGGTGCTGCACAAAGAAGGGCCCACCGTTGACGTCTCGCATACGGCGTACAATGTGCGTGGACGCCCAACATGAGGCCAAGATGTCGTGTCGTGAGCTGTCATAGACGAACAGCTCTCTGGTTTGCGCCTTATTAGAAGCTGTTCTCGCCGTCCTTGCTATATTTTGGACTGTGAATGATATCATGTTGGAATCAAGACCTTGTTCGATAGACCGCTTGGAGACACGCGGTGAGGTGGGCATGCGTACGATCGAGACGAGACCGCGGTCAGCAGCGGGCTTGATAGGACGACTCGAGCTAAGGACTCTTTTGCAAGCTGGTCATCTGCCCATCTGGGGGGAATTCGACACCGGAAATCACCTTCAGGCCGTTATTAATGGTATACCGATGAATGGCGGCCACGGTGGCCTTGGAGAGCTTCTTGATTGATCTCATCCGTGCCGTGTTAAGTGGTGCGCGAGTGTGGGCGCAATTCTAAGATGTCCCTCTTGGCTGGCAGACTGGCCCCTGACTACGGTGGACTTGGCGCTGCAGGGCTTCCAACGGCTTGTACTCGGTACCATCTGAGATGTGCAACCTGCATATGTAGGTGCCGGCTGGCTTCATCCAAGAACATCCCTATTGGTGTTGCATCTGAGCGTCTGTCTTATGCGGTAGCATCTCATGCACAGGGCCACAGAGGTAGTCTGCAGGCTCGCGAGCCGCCGCTCAAAGCACGATGCGTCGCAGCGCAGCAAAGGGCGCAAGGCGGCAACCGACGGCATGGATATGCCCTGCCTTGGGCCGAAAGCGATTGGCAAAGCGCTTGACGTTAGTAAGGGCCCATCTCAACATCGATCGGTCTGTGATTCTTCCAACGTGGGCCGCGGAAGAAGATAAAGTTATTGGCGATCCAGATAGCAGGGAAGCGCAGCTGGCGAGCTGTGGCCGCTGTTCTCGTCCAGTCGCCCGTCTCTTTGTGTCTGGATCTGCATCTCCGCTATGGTAGGGCCAGGCGACGCTGCCACTCGGTGGTCCCGGCGGTTGCGTGGTGGCCCGCCTGACGGTCCATGACGGCATAGGACGTTTCGGTGCAAAGAGGAGAGGAGGGGTAGGAGGTTGGAAGTCCGGTCCCGTTGGCGATGCGGGCAACGTCAGAAACGACGCTGGAGGGGCTGTGGCGCTGCGGGCTGGGAAGGCTGGGTCATGGCGGCCATGGCTGACGGCGTCGCACAATGATTGAGATAGCGTAGGACAGATGCGAGATGCAGCTGCTAGGCGTGAGCAGCAACCAGGCCTTCACGCAGTGAAGGTGCTCTTTCTCCCCGCTAGTGGGCACGGTGAAACGCAGGCGGCGGCAAGGGAGTCAGTGATGGAAAGCTGAAGGAGGCCATCATTGGGTCGGTGGACCGGCAGACTTGGGCTGCTTCCCAGCCTCTTGCATAGGGAAAGCCAGGACTTGCAGGAAACGGGTCCTTTCACTGCACTCGTGAGCATGGTGAGCCCGCTCCACCTTGATACTGCTGCCTTCAGCACGGGTTCCGGTCGTGAGTAGGCGGCCGGGAGGTGGTGACAGAGAGACATCCCATGCGAAGATGACGGGAAAGCCAATGGCTGCAGAACGGGGGGTTCCTTCCCGTCTGGGCTCTCCACCCTACAAGAGGGAAAGAAACATCCGATCCGATTGCACCTCTAACCCGCTACCCCCTCGGGCGGCAGGATAAACGGCGCAACTCGCCCATAAGGGTCACCCTAAGAACACCCTTGCGTTGGGTCGCTTTCTTTTTATCCCCTGTCCGACAACCATTGGGCGGTCCCAAAATCCAGGCGCCATCGAGTTAGCATCGAGTTAGCCGGGCGCCCACCCGCCCAGCAATTGGCCGCTTCCAGAACGCTGGCTCCGAAACGGGCACCACGTTCCGCATGCATGGGCAGGTATGTAGGTCGGACCTGTTGATACCGCATCGCATTCCACTCTCTTTCTCCCTTGGGCCGCCGAGATGTGCGTCGACATCAGAATGCCCTCACCAAAGTGATTTGCATTCCCCATGCCCAGCCACACACAAACAAAAAGGCCAGGTGGTGACATGCTACCTCCCATCCATACCTGTGCCGTGTGGCGCCTAGGGGACCAACTCACCAGAAAGCAAGCCCAGAATTCAATAGGACAATCAATACTGCCACCTACCAAGCTCCCCGTCACATTCAATCCATGCTCTAGGCCCGGCAGCAAACCTAATTCGCGAGATGCCTCGCTCACCAGGGCAGCCCACGCAATTGGTAGGGCGGGTGGCTGGTTAGCGGCAGACTGGCCGAGAAACGTGCCCGCCTGCTCCTAGCCAGGCACTCCTTGACAGGCCCCAGTCACTTGACGAGCACACGGCTGACACGGCGACGGGGGGGGGGAATGTGCCGAACTGCGGCTGCTCCACGAGTCATCGCACCGCAGACCGCGCCGTTCGTCCTGCTGTCTTGCCCCGAGACGGCACTTGGTCCAGCTGGGCGAACACCCACACGACGCAGGCAGGTAAGAGGCCGCCGGGAGAGATGACTGCCATGTCTTCTATTTCCCCCGTGGCAGTAGCTTCCATAATGGATGGACCAATATGTGTTTCGGCCCGCCGGGCGTCCACGACGCGGTGCTTCCTTGCGGAAGGCTCTCTCGCCGAGGCCAGCCGCGGCCGGCCGGCCCAGACCGGGCCCCATGAGTCGAACAGGCCGTCGCGATGGCAAGACCCGCCCAAAGCAATGGGGGCCACGAAGCTTTGCCTGGGCGCGAAATGATGGATTCCCCAGGAGTAGCGCTGCGTTCCTCGCGCCGCTCATCATAGACGATTCATCTCTGGGGGCCTCCCGGCGGCGGGCGGTGGAAACCCCACCACAGCCACCAGGGTCTCCGGAATGGGGTGTCCCTATGATGGTGGAGGCTAACAAGGGACGGTAGGTGCCACGCTCTGCAGAGGGGGTCTGTAAGTACCCGCTAAAATGAGGCCCGGCGTGTTCGTCCCGGCGTGTTCATCCCGGCACGCATCCCAGCCACGGCCCATGCCCAGTGGGAGGGATTGATGCAAAGAGGAGCCGAACCACCCAAGTATGCACCCGACATGGGCGACGTCGATCACTTGGGGGGCAGCCGTGCCCATTCGGATGGACGGGCAAACCAACATGCATGTACCGCCCCCATGTGGCTGCCTGGCTGCCTTTCCGTGTGTGCGCATATGGAATGGATGTTTTAGGCTGTGCTTCTCTTGGCTTCTGCCGCGTTGGACAGACACGAGGGAAAGAAGATGCCATGGAGAGAAGCACCGAGACACGCTCACGGAAACCCTCACGTCTGATGCGACCCACGAAGTACGTGCCCGCCCGCCACACATTCCGTCCAGCGCCCCATCGCCTTTCCACTGCCCAGTGGATAGCCCGGGCCCGGGATGGCAGCCGTTGTGGTGTGTTGGGGGGGGGGGTTCTTCGTGGCGTGCATTGGCTGGAAAACATATCGCCAACTAGGGGCCCGACAAAGACGACGACGAAAATGCAGCAGTCGCCAAGCAGCGTCCGCCCGTCTGCTCGTGTGTACATTGTATCCCCTGCATGGCAGGTTGTATTGTACATCCCGCCCCCCTCCCCCATCCATCCACCCACCCACCGAATTCGGGCTTTCCATTGAGAAGATGTAGCTAGCTGCCTACGTGATGCAAGCCTGGCGGTACGTATTCCCTTCTGGCCCGGCTCCCATCGTAGCAACCTCGCTTTCATCCATGCCTGAGGGGCATGCCAGGCCTGCCTCCCACATTTCACCCCATGTGGCTGCATCGAGATGATTCAGTCGGGCCTGGTTGGGCAGCCGCTTTCACTGCCAGTTCCCCAATGCTCGAGTTCCGATCCGTGTTTACCTGCTGATGGCCAGTCCACGTCGTTGCCTCCGTCTCGGCATAAATCTCTGGCCCCCTTCCTTCTGAGCTTTCACTTCGTCCCTCCCTATCGCTCTGGTCTCTTTGGATCTCTCCTCCCCAGAGTCACTGCAGCCACTGTCCAACCCGGCACCTGGGCCAAATAGCAGACGTCGAGTCGAGTTCAAAAGCAGGTTTCCATTGGGCATCCATCTCTTGGCCTCTTCTTTTCTCCGTCATCATCACTTCCCATCCAGCACCACGCTTCTTCTTGTACACATTGGTCAACCAGCATAGCTTCTGCTTCCACCCGGTCTCCCATCATCATCATCATCACGTATGCATAATACTTTCAGGATGAAGAACACATTCGCCCTGGCCTCCCTGGTGGGCGTTGCTTTCGCCGCCCCCCAGGGCGTTACCGACAAGATCTCCCCTACGGGTCCTCCGCCCGCCGGTTGCACCAACAGCTTCGACAGCAAGTTCGAGATCAGCGTCGTCCAGCCGCCCCACAACAAGCGAAGCCTCGAGCAGGTCGAGGTAAGCCACCACCCCTACCACCCGTTCCATGGGCCATTGACTAACGCAACCCCCCCAAGAAGCGCTCTGAGTGTGGTGCCAATGGCGTCCTCGTCATGACTCTGAATGACGGTGTGACCCTCGATGAGCAGGACCGTGTCGGCTACATCGCGTCGAACTTCCAATTCCAGTTTGACAAGCCGCCCCAGGCCGGCGCCCTGTACACCAGCGGCTTCTCCATGTGTGACGGCAACACGCTGGCCCTGGGTGACTCCAAGATCTTTTACCGCTGCTTGTCGGGAGACTTCTACAACCTGTACAACAAGAACTGGGCCGCGCAGTGCGAGCCCGTCAACATTGTCGCCCTGCCCTGTGGCTCGGGCAGTGACTCTGTGCCGCAGGCCGCAGGCAACACCGTGGGCACCACCATGGCCCAGACCACCATCGTCACGGCCTTGAGCGATGGCCAGCCCCAGGTTGTCACGACTGAGGTGCCTATACCTCTGTGCCAGATCGGAGACGGACAGGTCCAAGTCCACACGACGCCTTGTGCTTCCGTCACTCCGGCGCCGATTACCGATGGCCCCGCCCCTACCGCTACCAACCCCGTCAGCCAAATCCCCGACGGTCAGATTCAGGTCCCGCCGCCTGCATCAGCTCCGGCCGGTACTGGCCCAGCTGGTCCCGCCCCCACTGGTTCGGCCCCTGTTGGCCCTGCCCCAACCGCTACCAGCCCCGTCAGCCAGATCCCCGATGGTCAGGTTCAGGTCCCGCCGCCTGCTTCGACTCCGGCCAGCACTGGCCCCGTTGGTCCTGCCCCGACCAATGGTGGCTCCGAATCTACCGGCTCTGGCCCTGTTGCCACGGCCCCCCCGTCTGCCGGAGGCGAGGGTCCCAGCGGGACGGCCCCTGAGGCCCCCAGCACGACATCTCCCGAGGACTCGGCCCCTTCCACAGCCGGCTCTTCACAAGTCACCGCCTCGGTCCGCGCACTGATCTTTGGTACCGTCTTCGCTCTTGCCTGCCTGTAATGGCTCGATGAGGAAGTAATGGATTATGTGCTGGCGTAGCAGTGGGCCGGGTTGTTTAAGCTTTGGTGGCGTTGGTGGTTCATCCTTGACCCCTCTCCTTTTTGAGATGGCAGCGTGGAATTGGTGATTTGGAATCTGGAAAGTCAACGCTATTGTTGGCACGTTGGAGGCGGAAACTTAATTTGGAGGTATCTTCATCCGCGCGGAGGAAGATGGAGCGACAGACAAGGAAAGCATGGCTACTCAACAGCATTCCATGGAAGCGCAGTACATATAACCCCAGTCACGGCAACGAATAAGACCATCCAGTATAATGCCTCTCATTAACCATGGCACCTTTTGGGGCCTCTCGGCCAGCATTCTGCATGACTAGCGAACAATGGGCTTGCATCGACCAACTGCTCACGGCAGCGCATGCTAGTCCCGTCTTGCGTCTTGGGAGAAGCCAATGGCGACGTCAGTTCCCCGACTAGATCAGGAGCCCAAAGCTTAGGAGCCCGGCTTGCTTGTGCATGATATCGGCGGGCGAATTCGCGTGCGTGCAAGCATTCGATTCGGCCTGGCACGTGGCGACGGTCGCTTCCGGGATGAGAATGCGAAAACAAGACGGGTCGGGGTCCATGGCCCCGAGGCGGGAGACTTGCTCCTTCTTTCGGCTGCGAGGGCGTATCGATACACGGCATCGGTTGCGCCGGATCGCGGGGGGGGCTCGCGAGGGATGCGGCGCCGGGGGGGGCTGGCTCGGTACCAAAGGGGCGAGGGTGCGGTCCGGACCAGCCATCACGGACTGGTGCAGTGGCTTGGTCGTTAGCCGGGGCCACGCATTCGCCCGGGCATGGGAATGCTTCGCGACATAAAAGGTAGGGGGCAAGGATGCAGTGGGCGCATGTGCTCCGTTCCAAACTCTTGATTGGCATGGGTGTGCTTATGTGAAAAGGGGGGGGCCGACATAGCGAGGTTGCCGGCCCCCGGGAAGAATATGTACAATGAATGCTCGCCCGCAGTCCCACGCCCGGAAACTGCTGGGCTCGTTCTTCCCCACTGCCGCGGCCGTGGGTCACCGGCGTGGGTACCATCATCGGCCTCCTCCTCATTTGGCATCATGGTCCTTTGTCCATTTAAAAGCTCAGTTTCTGGCCGGCGTTGGCGGTGACGGAGCTCTTGACGTTGCCGGACCCGAGCTTGCTGTACGAGTAGGGGACCGAGGTCAGGGAGCCGCGCGGGGCCGAGTTCTCGCTGCCGCCAAGGTTGACGTCGTTGGTGACGGCGTAGCCCGTGGTGTCGCTGTCGACACTCAGGATGGCCTTCTTGTTCGAGTTCTCGAAAACGGTGCTCTCGACAAGCACCTGCGCGCCCATGCGTGTGTTGATGCCCGTTGACAGGATCTTGTTGTAGTAGTTGCTAAGAGAGAAGGCACCCCATATTAGAACACGTTCCTGGTAAACACCGCACGGTCGACGCGGAGATGGACTCACTTGAAGATGTGCACAGTGCCGAAGCGCACCGAGGGAGCCCGCGAGTTGATGTTGTTCCAGTAGTTGTTGGCGTACGTGATGTGGAGCGTGCCGCGGTCCTCGTTTGCGTTGCTGTCGGAGTGGCCAATCAGGGAGGCCTTCCACTGCAAGATTCAAGCCTGGATTAGCGAAATCTCTCGGTCCTCTCCTGCCGGGCCTTCCCTGGCCCGGGGTCACTACTTACGTGGTCGTGGATGTAGCTGTTGGAGACGGTAACCCACTCGCAGGCGTGCGTGATGTCGATGAGACCGTCGTAGTCGTCCTTGCCGGCGTTGAGGTCGCCCGATACGTCGACGTGGTCAACCCAGACGTTCTTGGAGGCCTGGATGCCGATGCAATCGCCGTTGTCGGCGGAGACCTTGGCGATCTTCAGGTTGCGCACGATGACGTTGGACACCTTGTTGATGTAGAGGCCGACGCCGGTCAGGCCTTGAAGGCACGATTCAGTCTTTGGTCACGCAGAGCATGGTGCCAGCGCATGGCAGTTGTGCACTCACTGGAGCCCTGCTTTCCAACGATCGTCTTGTTCGACTTGACGCGGACCTTGGCGCTACCCGAGATGTTACCGGACACGACCACGACCATCTTGTCTGACGACTCCGCGGCTTTGGTGAACTGGGCCAGGGTCGAGACAGTGGTGGTAGAGCCGCCGGCACCACCAGTCGTTCTAGGAGACGTGAATGTTAGTGAGGACGCCCGGTCGGCCGCGTGTAATCAAACATACCCTCCATTCTGGGTGCAGTAGCCAACGTTGCAGGCATCAGTGACCGAGGCTCTCTTCTCGACGGTTCGCGCGTCCAGCGGCCCATTCTCGGTCGGGGTCGGCACGGCAGCGGCCAAGCTGACCAGGCCGAGGATAGCAGCAGTGAACTTCATGGTGGGAATGTGGTGAACGAACGGGGATATTGTGGTGCGAGATGGAGACACTGGCTTCCTGGATACACCTCAGGGCTGGCTAACATGGTACCTTTATACTACGGCTCATTATCGTGAAGGGGTCTTTGAGGAACTTCAGGTGCGGAGCAGTCTCGCTCCATTGGTACCACGTCAAGGGCACTCCCCATGCCGATGGGCATTGCGATCGTCCAACCCGCATGGGCACCGCGGCTCTCATTTTTGATGTAACCGGCTTTCTCTGCCGCTCCCGAACAGATTGTGTCAATTAGATGGGTGCCGCTCGGCATCCGGGGTTGAACTGGAGACGGCCAAGATCAGTATGGATACAAAATGGTGATTGGTGGAAATCCAAGAGACGTCAGGGGCTTGTCGTGACGGTAGCGCCGCGGCGGCTGCTCTAACGGGCGGCTCCTCCGCCCCCGTCGCCGATTTTAGTGGACTGTGGAGGAAAAGACCGCCAGGCTGTCGAATGTGCAGGCACGGGCCCAAAGATTGGAACCCGCCAAGAGCCTCCTGCAATCTTCATTGTTTGTGCTTGGAGCGTCTCAACTTCTCTGGGGCACCGGGATCGCTGGCAAGTCGTCTAGACGAAGCTGTCGCAGGTCAGCCCAAGCCTTTGGTATCACTTGAGCGACCAGGACGGGTTTGCATAGGAGGTTGCCAGTGACAGGCCGACCCGCAGGAATTCCAGATTGGCCTCGGGCGACAAAGGGGACGGATGGCCAGGGATCACGACATCCCCAGGTTTTCCCTCCAATGCCCGTCGAGAGTCCCCCATCTCACGGCGATCGCTCCCCTAGGAGGCGTGGCGAGGGTGGAGGCTGCTGTTTTGCGCATCATCTACCATTATCTGCCGTCATCTGTGGGGGGGCCAATCACGGCATCCTTGGCGAAAGCTTGGCCACGGCCAGTGTCTACAAGCAGTCTTCTTCTCCATGGCCACATTTGTTTCGGTGTGCTTGGCGCCAATCGAAGCTGAAGCGACTTCGAAAATGACCGGGTGAAGCACCCCTCCCCTGCCCCGCCATGTTCTTGAGGCGGAATACCAACCCCTTTGATTGGGCAAGTATCTCATCGCCGCCGCCCCATGATACGACCTTGGAAGCCACTTATTCGTGGATAGATCTTTTCCCCGTCTCTTGCATTGCTCAACGCCGGTGTCGTTAGGGGGGCGTCGAGTGTCTTCATCGAGCAGGTCCTTGAGAGGCTTGCCTGCACGGCTCGGCCTCGGCAGGACAGCCTCTATGAGCCACCGACCAACAAGATGCTGCAGAAAACGCCTGGTTAGAGAGTCAAGCTCTTTGACTGGATGGTTCAACCCCGGAATGTTCAATGTCTCAACGATAGCGACACAACATTTCCCAATGGCCTCGACGGCCAGACGCAGTCCGAGGCACACATCCTGGCTGACAGTAGCGGCAAGCGGTCCTTTAGAACGGATCTGGAAGGCACTGATCGATCGAGTCTTGGCTCCTTTCGGATTCCCATTGGCCCGGAACGACTGCTAGAATATCCTGGGTGGCTACATCGCTCAAGTCAGTCGGGTTCAGACAGCACTACGGCCACAGCAAGCACCAGCTAGCCAGTGTCATGTTGCAGAGGGATCCGGGGACCTCGGATGTGGTCAGCGACGGTGCCTTGCCAAGCCCAACCCCCGTGGCCACTGAGGAGGTACATTGGGTGTAGAAATGCACCCTCGGTGGGCGAGAAAGGGCGTCAATACAGCTTCCGGGGATAACAAGGTTTGGGGGGCGGTTGCACGTCCGAACTGAGGGTGGATCGGGATATTCAAAACTGGACACAGGGCATACGTGGCCAGGAAGAAGCAGCGTGGAATCGCATTCGGCAACAAGCAGGTGTCTGGTCGAGATATGGCGAAGTCGGCTGTGGGAACACGAATATGGTCATCGCTGGAAAGGGGCGACTGCCTACAGCTGAAGAGACGAAGGCTGACTATTTGTGACATTTGTCATGGACTAGACTCTGGGAATTGTCAGCTCTCGCTTAACGAGGTGTTATACTACACTCTGGAAAGAGGTTTCCGGCCCCGTTCCTACCCGAAAGGGTCTTTGGAATGAGAAGGCACTTGCCGCAACACCTCGGAAACCACAAGACAAGCACGCGGGTTTGGCCAAAACAGGCAGCGTCTCGTCCCAACGTAGCTTCCATCACTCCTTCACATGTTTTCGGCTGAATTAGCATCAAATCGTTGATTGTCCGCCCTTTCACTTGATCGACTGTCAGACCACTTTGTTCATATCATCCACCCCTTTGCTTTCCTCTCTATCTCGCGTTTCCGGCACTGGTTCCAACGGTGCTCTGTGCGTCGAAAAACTCCTTCTGTGTTCGGCCTGGCATCTTTCAGTCACCAGAGTCTTCCATCAAAGTCGACTCCGAAGAGTCTATCTGTCCATCAGGGCTCCAAGATGCTTTCGTCTCTGATGTTTATCACTTCGACTGCCCTGGCTTCGGCCACCGGCTACTCGTTCACTGCCTACGCACCCGGCACCAACATTGATGGTGCCCTCTTCCACGCTGCTGGCCTTTCCTTCTTCACGGGGATGAGCGGCCCCGCCACCTACTGTCCTGGTACTTTCCAGGCCCCGGGACCGTGCCCGGATGTCGCAACAACCTTGGTTGAGGCTGGAATGACTGCCATGCATGTACGAGCCCCTGAGCCCCATCACCCGTCAATAGGACGTTTTACCTTGGCGTTATACTAACGCCTGGGCGGCAAAGGTCGAAGTTCCCGGTGGTCAGCGTATCTATATTCGTCCAGACGGCCAGGTCAAGTACAGCGTCCCGCACTCCAACTACGTTCCCAACGGTTCCTTTGTCGGCGGTTGGTACACCAAGACCATCATTTCAGACTGCGCCCCCACAACCGATGTCCTTGACTTCTATGCCACCACTGCTGATTCCAGCTTTGGCGGAATCATGCTCTGTCGCGACGTTCCCGACTTCATGGTGGGTAGCGGTGCCAGTCACCAACTTTACGTCAAGACCCCCGCATTCAACCTCACCAATTGCTCCCCTGCTCTCGGCTTGAAGCTGAAAGCTCAGCCAGATCAGTGGGGACCCTGGCAGTATCTCTAGGCTCAGTGGATGCCTGGCTTATCGAGGAGAGGTCGGCGGAGGGTACGAGAGGAGACAGTCGTAATGGCAAAATAGCGTATTACCGTGTATGTGCGTGTCGATTCGAAACAACTCGGTCACCTTGGGGAAGGGGATAGGTACCTATTAAAATGAAGTTAAGGATGGGAGGTCGTTTGCGCTTCCATCTAATCTTTGCTAGTTGCGCAAGTCATGATTCGAATTCTACAACGGAGGCTATCGGGAACCATGATTTGGCCATTTTTGGGGCGGTTGGCTCTTCTCTAATACGCAACTCTTCCATGCATCGGTATTGTGAAACTACATACAATAGTCATCCCCTTGAGCAGAGCAAGGGGTGGAGAAGTTGGCAGTATTTTTTTAATTGTCTTGGAGAGCGGGGGAGGCACAAGCCTCTCGGCTAACAGTGTTGTTATAGTTGCATCCTCTGGGGCCAAGGCGCGGTGCAACCCGATTAGTTCTCTAGATATATCTAGTTTCTCCGTGCCGTTCCGCCTAGCAGATCGAGCACTGGTTCACTCCGTCTGCTAACCTTTTCTGCCGAGTCAAGCGATAGGACCACCACTTCTATTCTTCATGGGCCATCGAGCTCCGTCTGGTTCTACGTGTAAGTCGCGATTATAGCCCTTTTACTTTTGCTGGCAGGGATGAGGGTCAATCTGATAGGTAGGGTTCAATATAATTGGAGGGCGATGACTGGTGAGTTACAAAACACCAAAGGGCTGACAAAGGAGGCGTGGTGACAGACAAGGAACCAGAAGGGCCAGATAGAAAAGCCAAGGAGCGGAAAAAGCTAGCCCTGTCCCACAAAGAAGTCATGGTGTGTCTCCTCTGTCCATATCCGCGTTGATATCCTAAGCTCGGAGTAGAGTAGCTTGCGTATAAGCCCCGCCAGAACTTCCCGAAACTCGGTCTCAACCATCGATGATGCTAAAGTTCCTACCAACAGTACCACTTTACCACGCAGCCACCAGTCAGCATGCTGTAGCTCTGTATTCATGATGTGATACCTTGCAGTCTGTTGCCGACTTCACCGCCAAAATATCCCGGGGCAAAAGCCCTGCGAGTATCCAAGCGATACATTTATCTCTTTCCCGAAGGCAACCTGACTCAACCACCAACAGACTATCACCAAAAACAAAAAGCCGCTAGTGGGTTCATGCTATCCCCAAAGTGTCCTCACCTCGGTCCAGCGGCCACGGATTGTCGCCTTTCGGCTCCCAGTAGGTCACGACCAAGGCTACATCTACATCGAGGAGGCCCGATCAAGAACCGTCGTAGCCAATCTCTTGGTCCCCCCGGCCCAACCTTTCCACCAGGGGTCGACCTCGCCGACTTGGGTATGGGGTCACGTTGCCGATCCCTCAGACGCCGTACGATGGCTTGGCAGGAGGCAGAGGTCTGTGACTCAGTTGAGGGCCGAGCGAGGGGGGAGGGGATTCTGTCAGCCAAGGGTGGATCAGCCAACGTCCCGATGTCTTTAACCCTCGAGCAAGGGGGGGTTGGGGGGGGGGGGGGGGGGGGGGCTAAGCGACAGGATTCCCGCCCGAGTCGGACCAAAAAAGCCTTCCTCCCTCCCCTTCCAGGCTCCGGATGGGCGACCTGAACCTTGGCCATCGGGAAGCCGTTTGGGCCCAGTGGTCACTGTAAGCTAGCGTGCGCCACCCAGAACTCCGCGCCCGCCTCCGCTGCTGCCCCCCAGTCCCGGTGGATGAAAGGCCCTTTGCTTTCTTTACCTGCGTACTGGTTCAGGCGTTGCTGGTTCATGCTTACTACGGCGCGGCTCCCCACGCTGCCTCAACGCGCGTTCCTTTCTCTTGCGTCTCTCTTGATTTCCTCTGGGCTCCGTGGGATGACGGCGACCCCCTACGGCGGATTGTCGTCGGGGGACGGCACTTTCGGCTCCCAGCTTGGCGTCCCAAAACCGCGGCAGGGCTGGTCTGAGGGGACTCCACGGGCGCGGGGGATGGTTAGGTTCCCGCGGCGCCACGAGCCAAGGGCCCCCCGGTCGCGGCGGCGGCGTTGAGACCAACTCCCCAGTCGCTTTGGGACGCTTACTCACAAAGCATCGGGAGGAAAGCCTAAGCTCCAGAAGGCTGGCCAAAAAAGGACGTTGGGCGAACCATTGGGTGCTTGTTTCCGAGGTGGCCCATCCCGATGTTCTGACTGAGCCCGCGGTGCCGGGTTGCCGCGGAATCCGCACGACTGGGTGGGCGGAGATGCTGAAGGGCGACACCCATGGAGATCGACCATCGCGATTACAGGTGCACCGAAGAGCAAAGCAGACAGGGCGTGCATGGCGCCTTGGGGGGAACTTAGTCGACGCTATGAAGAGGAAGCCGGCAGAGCGGAAGCATTATTGTTGTCCCATGGTACAATCAGCCGCCATGGGTTCCGGACTATGGTAGTCTCCCGGTCGACTCGGGGCATGAGCAGGTGCAGCAGAAGGTCACCGCCTGGAACGCCTTTCCGTAAGCCCCCCGGACACCGTCGCGTTCCCAATATAAGAGCCAGCGTCGGTGGCATCTCTCCTTCAACTACGGAGCGGTGGAGGCATACACGGCTTCGGCAACGCAAGAAACACGCAGAAACCAACCATGGTCAATCTCTTGCAACTCAGCCTTGGTGGCCTGGCGGCTGTCCCGGCCCTTGGCATGCCATCCCAGGGCCCTCCCGGCCGGCGGACGGGGTCTCTGGTGCAGGCGCGGACAGCCGGAGCCCGGGTCCCACGCTCGGGGGCGCACGAGACGCTGAAGACGTACAACAAGTTCCAGGCGGACGTACCTGCCGCCATACGCAGCGGGCTGGAGGGGCTCGTGGCGGCGGCGGCGGCGGCGCGGCGGGCGGCGCCGGCAGGACCGAGGCGGCGGGGCGGCGAGAGCGGCGGCACGCCGCTGCAGGCGCTGCCGAACGACTCGTCGTACGTCTTCACGGCGGGCCTGGGCACGCCGGCGCAGAACGTGACGCTGCTCCTCGACACGGGCTCGTCGGACCTGTGGGTGGCCAGCGAGACGGAGGCCCTCCTGGGTGGCGGCAGCGGCGCCGTCGCCGCCACGTACAACCCGCTGCTCAGCAGCTCCGTCAACGCGACGTCGGACACGTGGGCCATCCAGTACGGCGACGGGTCCTCGGCCAGCGGCAGCGTTGACCTCGACGTCGTCGACCTCGGCGGCGTGCGGGCGCCGCAGCAGGCCATCGAGATCGCCACCCAGGAGTCGTCGAGCTTCCTGTCGTCGGGCGAGTTCGCCGGCCTCGCCGGCTTCGGCTTCGGCCGGCTCAACACGGTCCAGCCCGAGAAGCAAAAGACGTTTTTCGAGAACGTCAAGGACGACCTGGCCGCGCCGCTTTTCACCGTCGACATGAAACACCAGGGCAGTACGTTGTTTGCCCCCTTTTCCCTTTTCCCTCCCCCCCCCCTTCCCTTCGTGAGCGCGTACCGCAGGGCCGGCCCGGGACTGACACGCACGCGCGAACCCAGCGGGCTCCCTGGACCTGGGCGTCATCGACAAGAGCAAGTACACGGGGGAGGTGGCGTACGCGGCGGTGAACGCGTCGCGGGGGTTCTGGACCTTCACGTCGGCGGGGTTCGCCGTGGGCGACGGGGCGTTCAACCCGACGGCGGTGGCGGGCATCGCCGACACGGGCACGACGCTGCTGTACCTCCCCGCGGCGGTGGCGGCGGCGTACTACGCGGGGGTGCCGGGGGCGCGCGTGCGGGCCTCGGACGGGTCGTGGGGCTTCGACTGCGCCGCGGCGCCGCCGCCCTTCTCCTTCCTCGTCGCCGACGGCGCCGCCGCCGTCACCATCCCCGGCGCCTACCTCAACTTCGGCACCGACGACGCCGGCGGCACCGGCGACGGCGCCTGCTACGGCGGCATCCAGAACGACACGGGCATGCCCTTCTCCATCTTCGGCGCCCTGGCCCTCAAGGCCGCCTTTGTCGTCTTCGAGAACGACGGCGTCGCGCCCCGCCTGGGCTTCGCCAACAAGACCCTGTGAGCCGGGCGCGGGAGGGGGCGAGCGCCTCCCGCCGGCGGGTGCGGACGGGCGACGTCGGGTGGGAGGGGCCGCGTGCGAGGAAACGGGGTGGCGGGCGGGTGGCACGGCGTCGCTGGCGGGCGCGGCGGGTGGGTCGTGTGTGTATTGGTGTCGGGCTCGGCCCGTGTTGCGTCGACGTTAGCAAGCTAGCCGAGGTGGTGAATTGAGGGTCTGCGACCACGCCCGGCGTAGCGGGGGAAACCCGGCGTGGCCTCGTGCACGTGGCATAGTATCGCGGTGGTGGCCGGGAGGCGTGTCGCGTGGGCGCCCAGGCGGACGACGGCCTGGTCGGCGGTCCTGGGGGAGCGGCAGCTCGGCCCGTTGGCGCCGACAAAGGCCCCAGCCGCTCGCGGCACCCCCGCATCCTGGAGTCTGCAGCATCGCGTCCGGCCTGCCCCTCGCCCCTCGCCCTTCGCCCTGCGCCCTTCACCGCCTCTCTCCCTCGCCGCGCGCGCAACCGCATCCCCCCCCATCACCACCGCCTCTCGCTCCCGCGCTCCCCCCGCGCCAGCCCGCCACGATGCAGGAAGCCGACATCACGCCGTGGCTGCGGGCGCCGCCCAAGACGTACGTGCTGCGGCACGCGACCGTCGTCGACGCGGCGGCGGGCGCGCTCGTCGCGGGGCAGCGCATCACGGTGGCCGCGGGCAAGATCGCCGAGGTGACGGCCGAGCAGGAGGGCCTGTACTCGCCGACGCCGCTGCCGCTCGCCGACGACCCCGACACCGTCGTCGTCGACTGCCGGGGCCTGTTCGTCTGCCCGGGGCTCATCGACGCCCACGTGCACGTGGCGGCGGTGCCGGGCTTCGCCGACCTGGGCGCCGCCTTCGGCACCGCGGCGCCCGTGAGCCTGCTGCGCCAGCCGTACGTCTGCGCCGCCATGCTGGCGCGCGGCTTCACGTCGGCGCGCGACTGCGGCGGCGCCACCGCCGCGCTCAAGGACGCCATCGCCGAGGGCGTCGTGCCCGGGCCCCGCCTGTTCATCGCCGGCCGCGCCCTCAGTCAGACGGGCGGCCACGGCGACCTGCGGGGGCGGTACGACGGCGGCGGCGAGCCCGGCTGCTGCGCCGGCGCCGTCGCCGGCCTCGGCCGCCTCTGCGACGGCGAGGCCCAGTGCCTGCAGGCGGCGCGCGACGAGCTGCGCACGGGGGCCGACTTCATCAAGATCATGGGCTCGGGCGGCGTCAGCAGCCCGACGGACGCACTGCACCACCTGCAGTTCACGGCGGCCGAGATACGCGCCGTCGTCGAGGCCGCCGACAACGCCGGCACCTACGTGACGGCGCACGCGTACACGGCCGAGGCGGTGCGGCACTGCGTCGAGGCGGGCGTGCGCGGCATCGAGCACGGCAACCTCATCGACGCGCCCACGGCGGCGCTGCTCGCCGAGCGCGGCGTCTACCTCACGCCCACGCTCGTCACGTACGAGCAGATGGCGGCGCCGCGCTGGGCCGGCTACCTGCCGGCGGCGGCGGCGGCCAAGAACGCCGCCGTGCTCGAGGCCGGCCTCGCGGCGCTGCGCACCGCCCACGCCGCCGGCGTGCCGCTCTGCTACGGCAGCGACCTGCTGGGCCCGCTCGGCGCCGCGCAGACGCGCGAGTTCGCGCTGCGGGCCCGCGCGCTGCCCGCCGCCGCCGTCCTGCGCAGCGCCACCGTCACGCCGGCCCGCATGCTCGGCCGCGCCGACTCCCTCGGCCAGGTCCGCCCCGGCTTCGAGGCCGACCTGCTGCTCCTGCGCCGCGACCCGCTCGCCGACATCACCGTGCTGGACGACCCCGAGGCCAACCTCCTCGCCGTCATGAAGGAGGGCCGCGTCTACAAGAGCCGCTGCGACGCCCTCGCCGAGGACGCCGCCGTGCCCGTGCGCGTCAAGCCCGCGCTGTAGGGGCAGGAGAGAGCAGGAGAGACCGACAGACCGACAGACCGACAGACCGACAGACCGACAGACCGACAGACCGACAGACAGGCGTCCGTCACACCAAAAGAGCGGCCCCCGTATTCACACCTACATCTACCCCCCCCTCCACACCGACACCGCGGAGGGCGACGCTTCACCACCCCCGCCCCGTCGCCAGCATTCCCAGCGCCCCCGTCGCCGCACTTTTGCAACGACCCCCCACAAAATCCCCCATAAGCCCGTCGTCTTCCATCAAACACTTCCTCGCCCGGTTAGCTCAATCGGTAGAGCGTGAGACTCTTACTGCTTTCCCAGCAATCTCAAGGTTGCGGGTTCGACCCCCGCATTGGGCTCAATTCCTGATGCGTTCCGCCCAGCGGAACAACTCGACCTTTTCTTTTTGGTTCTTTTTTTTGGGTAGTGCACTTACTGGTACTTTTGCGTCCTCTGCAGAAGGGAGCGGGCTGGCTGTAGAGCCCAGGGCATTAGGCGACTCCAAGATTGCTGCGAATAGACTCGGTTCCCGACGGGCACAGTGCATGGCGCCACCTGCGCAAGGCCCAAGACACGCGCCACGGGGCAGTTCCCGACCTGTAGAGCCCGTCCCCTGTGACACGCGAGGCCCCCGGAGACGACCCAAGTCGCCGTGGAGGCCCACTTTGTTTCCGCTCGAGGCTCTCCGTGCTCCCCGCGGCCTGGTCTCGGGCGAGACGAGGGCTAAGCACGCCGCCGCACGCCATGTCGAGGCGGCAGAGGGCACCGGGATTTCCGGGGGTGTCCCGCCTCGCCGCGGGCCATCCTGCACCCCCCCCAGCCGGGCGGGACGCATCGCCACACGCCCACGCCCCCGGCCCGCGGGGACGGCCGGCTCCGCGCGGGGCCGAACGTCCCCATACTCTACCGGGACGACACGACGCGGCGACACCGACGCCGAAACGGCCGACGTAGGGAGGAATCCGGGACTGGAATTGGGGTGCGCGACCCCGAAGAAAGCTATCCGTGTACGTAGTATATCGACTAGTGCTACGCCCCCCTTCCCCCCCCAGCGGGAAGCCGTCGCCAGAAAACAAGATGCGAGGCGAAAACCCAAACGCCCGTTCCCTGACCCAATGCCCGGTTGAATCTTTTTTTTCCCCGTTGGCCAGTGGAATTTGCATGGGGAAAATGAGAGCAGCGGGTGTGATGATGATGATGATGATGAGTGGGGAAGAGAGCGAAAGAAAAGGCAAAACATGAACCATTACAAATGCCATACAATTTTTTTGGACCAGCCCACCCAGACGGCGGCCACAGACCCCGGCATGGAGAAAACACACGCTCGCACACAACGCCGATTGCTCAAAAGGGAAAAGAGACCTATATACGCCGACCGGCGCCCAAGGGCAACCACACCAGGCAGCGGGTCGGGGGGGGGCGGGGCTGGACCCGTTTAGACATTTTGGTCGCCCTTTTCGGTCGGCGCGCGGGAGCAGCCGCCAATGGTGCTGCTGCCGGCCTTGCCGGCGGCCGCCTCGTAGGGGGCGTGGGGCCGGCGGTGGAGGACGGAGCGGATGCTGGCCTCGGAGCGGGCGGCCCAGACGGGGTAGGGCGAGTTGCTGTGGGGGAAGAAGGGCTTGTTGCGTGGGCTCTTGACCCAGCGCGCCGTGTCGGGCCGCGGCCGCGCCGTCGTCGTCTCAATGTCCTGCACAATCTGGGCGCAGTAGAGCTCGAGCGGCAGGTCGTTGACGTCGTCGCCGAACGGGTTCTCGATCTCGCGGCTGATGAAGAGCAGGCCGAGGATGATGTACGACGCCGCCACCGCCGCCGGGATCGTCACCCACCGCAGGTCCTTGAGCAGCTGGAACGGCAGCAGCATCACGTACGCCCACGTGATCTGCGAGATGGAAATCGTGTACGCGAGCGGCAGCGGCGTCGTCAGCACCCGCTCCGTGCCCGTGAGCACGTCGTTGAGCTGCCCCAGCCCGTTGTACGCCCACGTCTGCGTCATCGGGATCGGCAGCTGTCCGTTGTTGACAATGTCGTCGGTGTAGGCCGCCAGGTACGTCAGGATCTCGATGGGTAGGTTGCCGAGGGGCTTGGAGGCCTTCTTCAGCGCCTTGCGCGGGTTGGACTCGGCGAAGGAAACGCCCAGGTGCTCGCCCATGCGCTTGAAAAAGTTGGGCTGCCTGGGCCGGAAGGCGTCCTCGTCCGTGGCGTCTTGCGCAAACGTGTCCAGATGCGCAATCATGTCCGAGAGGTCGTCGTAGTACGTGTAGGGCTCGAACCGCAGCTTGTGCTTCAACGCCACCGCAAAGGCCGAGAGGAGGTTGAGCGCCGTCACCTTGGCCAGGAGGTCCTCCTTGGTAGACCCCTCGCGCTCACGCGTGTGCACCCAGTAGACGCGCGCCAGCGCCTGGCAAGACATCTGCAGCGTGCTCCAGTAGCGGCGACCCTCGGCATACCTCTCGTACGCCGTCGAGTTGCGGAAGCTCAGGCCCAAGCTGACCACGAAACCGGTGACGGTCAGCAGGATGGAGCTGATGCCCAGTTCCACCTCGGGCAGCTTGAGCGATATCACCGTGATGGCCGTGGACCATGTGGCGACCCAGAGCAGCGGTAAGATCATCTTGGGCAGGATGGAGCCGTGCATTTGCAAAAAGAGCGGCCATTTGGAATGCTTGGAGAGATCGCGAGGCCCTTTGAAGTAGTCGTCGAGGTCGATCGAGTGCCTCCGGCTGAAGGGGTTGGGGGTGCTGGCGCCGTTCTGCAGCGAGCTTGGGTAGCGCTCGATGACATCTTCGACCGTGTGGCTCGGCTCTTTGCGCAACGACCCGTCGTTGGTGTTGACAGGAGTCGGCCGGTGAGGATCAATCGTCTCCGCACTGGGGGCAGCGTCACCCATGTTGGTGGGAATGCTTGCTTGACTGATGAATGTGGGAATAGAAGAAGGAAGTAGAAGGAGAAGGAGAAGAAGCAAGGCGAGTAGGCCACACGTTCACGGCCTGGCAAGGTGGCAGCAATCAAGAGAGCTGGGTATCGTATGCCGTGTGCGGTGATATGATCCCGGCGAACAGAAAAGGTACGACTGCCTTTCGGACAAGGGGAGTCGGGCAGGGGGAATAAATACTATATAGACAAACGACGGGGAAAGAGAAACGGTGATGCCATTAAAGAACAAGCTTGGTTGGACTGAATCGGACGAGGAACCTCCCCCCCCCCCCTTTACCTGTCCTTGCTTATGGCCAACCTAGCCCGGACGCCCCCCGTTGGCCCTTCGTGTTAACGGGGCCCGAGAAGGGATATGCAGGCCCCTGGACGCCACAGCCTCACCAGGACCGTCTGCCGGATAGTGACCTTTCTCGATCAGGATAGGCTGCCGCCTCCGGGACCAGGGAGCTTCCCATCGCCGGATCATGGGTGGGCGGGTGCGATGAAAGTCATGAAACGGACGGCTGGCCCGCGGCTTAAACGAACGAATGGGCGAGGGCGGAGCGCCGTGTAAGTGGCCGCGGGCTTCCCAGTGAAGGCCTTGGCACTTGGCACTGGCAATTCAGGGGTGGAGACAAGGGCCAAGAAAGGTACCGGGCGCGCGAATTCTCGTCCGGGGTCGGCTCTAGTCGGGGTCGGAGCTGGGAAGCTAGGGCCGTCTGGGCCTTGTTAGATCGCGCTTTTCTGCTGCAGCTTTTCCACAGTTATCCGAAATAAGCATATCAGCGACTTTCCCGGCTGGAATTGCTCGTGGTCAGCGTCGCTTGGCGGCAACGTCGCTTTTACGAACGTGAGCCCAAAGGCAAAGGTCCTCTTGGAGTCGATGGAGAATTGAGGCCAAGAATAGAAGCGCCCCAACCGCGGTCGGCTGAGAGAGGAAAGCATCGTGTGCGAGCCTCATTGGCGGCTGTGTTCAGCACAAGAGTCCATGATGCCTCGCCGGCGGGCTGGGGCTGAAAAGCGGGAACTCTCGTGAGTCTCGAATTGTCGAAGCTACCGCAAGGCGAGCCATTGACAGAAGGCTAAACGTCACGGTGATGGTCCTACCACGGCATACTTCGGGGCGGAACCGAAGACGCACTGCCACCCTCGTCGCCGACACTACGCAGCGCCTGAAGAGAAGCTGGCATGTGCAAGGATGGCACGAGCAAAGAGTCGAAATAAGCTGGGAGCCAAACGCGACCTAGATGCTCATGGTGGCCCGCTGCTGCCACGCGATTCTCAAACGCCTGCTGTGCCTGCCATTCATGCCCTGGCATGGGATGCACCGCGCCGAAGCACGCACCGAAGCAGAGCGGGCCTTGTAGCCTGAAGCACTTCGGTACCCGTGAGGCACCGGACGGAGCGGGAGACATGGCGGCAAAAGCACACCCATGCCGTTACGCTTCACACCAGAACCTGACGCAGCATCTTGTTTCGCCAGCTTTCTTCTTTGGCCTCGTGTTGGCCGACTTGATCAGGTTATGGCGATCAAAGGATCTAGCCTCCCATTTGTAATGTGGTCGCGGTTCGCTGCATCGACGCGGGCCAAGATCTGATCCGCCACCGACGCAGCCCAGCCGGCCCACAAGACTTGTAAGGCTCGGGAGCCAGCGCAGTCTCTGACGAGGCCGCCCATGAGGGAGAGGGAAAAAGGAGTCGGGATGCGCTGCGGAGTCCTCGTCCAATCGCCGCAAACGCATGGCAGGTTGCGATGGGACGTGCTGGTGCGGGACTCCACCCCGTAATGAGCGTTTGAGGGCCACCCCCATGCACTGGTGATGTCGCGCTGCCATATGGTGCCCAAGTACGTACCAGTCCCAGGGCCGGCCGCATCGCTAAAGGCGAGATGTGGGAGACAGGAGTTCCGGCTTACGGGCTCGGGCTCGGGCTCAGCTTGGCCAAACAGGTGCTCGCGCCGCCTACTTTGCGGGTGGTGGCATGATGGGACGGAGCATGTGGTGACTGCTGGAAAAACTGCACGCACTTGGCCGCAGCTCACCCTCTTCATCACCCAGCATTGACAGCGAGAGGGTTGATCAGCCAGGGCCCCGGTCTGTTTGATCCGCCGACATGCAGGCATTACCCCTGCGTCGTTTAGAGCCGGGGTTTTTTTTTGTAACGTGCCATAGGATGCGTGCGGCTCGAACCGCTGGGTACCGTCTGAAGAAAACAGCCGAGGGGTGGCCCCCTTTTTTCGAGCTGCAATCTATTTGTTTCCAGGAGGCTGAAGGGCGGGAAAAACTGCGAATGCGGCCATGGGGATAACACCGGATGCGAAACGGTCACTCTGCTCTCTGCGGTCCCGTACGGACTCGGGAAAGCCAAGCAGAAGCGAGGAATCCAAATACCGAGATCGCCCCCCCACTAACCGCCTGGAGATTCTCCGAGAAATTCGAAGGTTCTGGACCGCCCCGCCGGGAGGGGAGAAAAAACTGCTAGGACCACCCCACTGGGGAGCCAAGCACCAAGGGAACCCAGGGAGGCAAACTGGGCAACGCGACAATTGCCAAGCTCGGGTACCAACCCAGCCAGTCTTTCGATGGCTGGCACCCCCTCCTCGGCTGCCGTTGCTTGCAAGGAGGAAAGAGGGTGCTCAGCGCAGTGCGTCGATATATCTGACACTCACCCCCGCGACACAAGTGAACATCCTCATCTGCGACGGTAACTAGACTCATATGCAGCGGCCTGGGATTGTCGTTCCCAGCCCGTAGTGACTTAGCGGATCGCCGGGGTGCCCATTGTTTGCATGTGTCGAACAAGATGACTTCCTTCGAAGACCAAGCCCGGTGACGGGGGTTGGTGACAACTGGCGTTCCACCGTCGCGGGACACGCGCGCTTGACAGGCGGACAGGCTCGGGCCCTGGGCGGCGCATGCGTGCCAAACGGACACCGTTCTCTGTCGGGGCGGGAGCCGATCGCGGCGCGCACCGTGTCCTCGTCGTCGCCGCCGTCGCCACCGTCGCCGTCACGGCCCAGGGGCCTGGGCTGATGGTGCGCTTGGAGAAGCCGTGATGGGAAGCTGCTCGCGCCGGGCTGCGGCCAGCGGAGGATGAGTCAAACACCCACGTTGGGAATCCTTGAGCCGGCGCGCTAGGGGAGCTTGGACACAGGCAGGCATAAACCGGATACGCCGAGTCGCCGTGCGCAACAAGCTCCGGATGAAGCAACGAGCTTTCCCCGCACCAGCAACCTCGAAACCGGGGGCGGTACCACGGCCGCCCCCGCTGGTCTGTGTCGAGCGCTGGAGGTTGGGGAGAGGGGGGGGGGAGGAAAACCGACGCCTTGCTCGCAACGCGGTGATGGAAGCACGGCCCACGGAAAGGCGCCGGGCAGATCCTCGCCGAGGTCATGCTGGCAGGATTGCGTCAAGACGAACAGGCAGGCACCCCAGCAAGCACCGGGCAAAAGCGCCCTAAATCATCGGATGGGAGGCAAGTAGGTACTCACTTGCCTTACGTAGGTGCCTGCATAGGCACGCAAGCCCCGTGGCCGTGAAGAAACCCGGCGAAGGAGATGATTGCCGCTTCGCGACCACGCCCGCACAGAAAGGGACAGGGACAGTGACAGCAGCCCCGGCTTCAATTGCCGTGCGGGCTTGGTCGGGGCTGGTACGACCCGAGTATCTCGTGCCGCTCTCCAACCGCCGGCAGGCCTGCAACACAGGGCACCCGGGCGTGCAAGCGAAGCCTGTCTTGTCTTCGACGGGCACCCGGGGACCGATCCGGCACGGCGCCCGATGCTCCAGCCTGCTGTCGTCCTGAACCGTCCATCCGTTCTGTCCAGATAGTGGCCGTGACGCGCAGCTCGCAGCCCAGCAGGCCGAAGAGGTACGTAACGTAAAGCCAGCAATCGCCGCGCGACCATGCAAGACCATGCCACACACCTCCCCCCGACACAAACCCGAGCCAGTCAGCCCATCCGAGTGAGACCTCCGAAAGCACGCACGCATGCGCGGCGCCATGCAGCTCCAGGATCC
This sequence comes from Nigrospora oryzae, assembly GCA_016758845.1. NCBI lineage: Eukaryota > Fungi > Ascomycota > Sordariomycetes > Amphisphaeriales > Apiosporaceae > Nigrospora > Nigrospora oryzae. The sequence goes on along the minus strand of JADKYO010000007.1, from coordinate 2,070,267 downwards.
TATGGGACGAGAGCAGCTCCGACCCCATCCCTGCCGCTCCCCGCGTACCTGCATGGCGGCTGCGCGTTCTCGAGCCACGGACGGGCAGCGGCGGTACGCAGGAAGGACCTACGACGACGGCGCAGAAGCGCTTCCACTGGGCTGGGCCCTGCACCGTAGCGAGGGCGGCAGCCGTAACCATGGCGATAGAAAACGCAGCCAGCCAGCGGCTGCGTGGCTGGCGACCCGCGTGACGGCACGGGGGTGGGCGGCTCGGCGGCTGGGCCGCCGCAGCGCCACCAGCAGCGTACCTCGACGTGCGGCTTTCTCCCCTGCCCCCCTCCCCTGCCGTGGCGTTCTTACTACCCGCAGCCTTGCTGGGCCGTACTTGACGAAGACGTAGGTACATGCGCGTGTAGACGGGGGTCTCGGCGGCGCTGGATACGTCGTCGGCTGTTGCGGACTGCCCGCGGCGCCCCCGTCGGCTTCCATGCAGCCCGATGGATCCGGCAAGCCCAGCCCGGCCGTCGATCGCCGATGAAACGGTGGAGGGGGGGGGGGTTCTCGAAGGCCGCGGTCTAGACCGCCCGTTGGGCGACGTGTGGGTAAGGGAGACACGGGGCGGCGAAGGAGGACGAGAGTCTGTCGACGGCTGGGCTTGGCTTGAGGCAGACGAGGCTCGGGCACCGCTTGCCCGTGAGATGGGTATCGTACCTTGGGATTGGCGGCGGCGGCTCTGCTTCACGGCTGTCCGAATGGTAGGCCGGCAGGTTGTTGGGGAGCGCCCCCCCCCCCGGGCGAAATGCAACGATTGTGGTCTCGCCGTCCTCGAAAATCACCGCGGACGGGAAACCTGACGATAGACCGCCGCAGTGCCTCAATAGCCTGCCCCGGCTTTCTACCATCCTTAGGCCTTTCTTCAATCGCCCTGGGATCGCGCTGCTATCGTACCACAGTCCTTAATCTACCTCTCGTCCAACGCGACGCATCCTCTGGTCCCCCTCCCCTGGTTCCCGCCAGCGAGGCCACGACCGGCCAGGGGGGGGGGACGCGAGGTTCCACTGCGGTGCGTCGCGCATGCGCATTGCATGCCTCTGTCTACACACCACAAGAGCAGAACGGACAGGGCTGACTCCCCTTTGGGCACCGCGCCCAACAAGAGCCTGCCTGCTTACGGTCCAACCTCACGGCCTTTCAGTAGACCGAGGGGGCCGCGGACAGACATGTTCGATCGCGTCTCGCGCGCGCCGGCCGACGGGGAGCCAACGAACGAACAGCCATCTCCATCATGTACACCCAAGTCGCCCACCTACCTGCGCAAGCCGGGGTGACCGGGGAGGAGACGAGAGACCGTGGTTACATGGACGCTGCAGGACCGCGAACCCGAGCAGTACGTCTCTCCACAGCCGGGCCAGGCTGGCAAGCATCAGAAATAAGAAAACCCCGGAAGCAGAAACGTCAGGTATCGACGAACCAACCAAACGAACCGTTTCTGCGGCCCCTCCCTTTCCCTGGCTAGCCAGCAGCTCGTCGTGGTCTCGGCCGACCGCCCTGCACGAGGAGGCCCCACGGCCTCGCGACGGGCCTGTGTCATCGGGCACCAGGCTGGCCATGTCCAAGCCTGCCAGGCCAGCATCGGGCGTCAAAAAAAAAAAAAAGAGAGGGCAACCAGGGAAAGAGAGGGATACGGGCGAGCAGTGGGCCAGCTGGAAAAGAGGGACTGGGAGGAGATAAACAGCCACAGGCACGTATCACATACATAAGTAGGTACATAAGAAGGCTTCCTTCCCCTCCCTCCCAAGCTGGGCTCAAAGCGTGTGTCGGTGGGCTTGGTCAGCGTGCCTGATTTTCCTCGGCTTCCGGTTCGCCCCCCTCCCCCGGTGGTGGGTGTCCTCGTTCTTCTCGATTGGATCCACGTCCCGTCCATTTCCCCAAAGCATTTCCTATCTTCCCCCGGGAGACGGTCCGGCCCCCGTGCGGTGTCTTCCTATCCGGACAAGGAGAAGTTGTCTGGTCGGTCATCGCCACCCATCTCTTGTGGATGTATGTATGCGTATGGGGAAAAGTCAAAGGTATGATTCAATGGTCTCGTTCGTTCCTTCGTTGTCATTGCTTTCGTACATGAAAAAGGAACGCAAAAGACAGAAACAAGTCGTCTCTTGACTGTTTTCTTGCTTTGAGTTCCTCCCCCGCTCGCTGGCTGGTTCAAAAGTCAAAATCATCTATCCCTCCCTTCCTCCCCCTCTTTGGTTGAAACGAATAACGCCTTCCCGCCTTTATTCCCCTTCCTATCCTTGCTGCCGCACCAATTGCCGGGCGACAATAATACCACGAAAAAAAGAAATCAATAGGAAGAAACGCCCGCCCAATGGAACCTGACATGGTGATGTGGGAACGTGAGTTCTCTCGGAATGTCGTTATGCAGAACGGACAGATGGCCCCCCGCCGGGGAAAGAGACCGGCCCCCTAGACAGGGAGAAAAAAAAAAGACAATGAAGCAAAGACGGGAATGGGCAATGAGCTCCCCTCCTCGTTTGTTGTCATCAAGCCGAGGCCATGACGGGCTCGCGGCGTGACGTGCGCTCGGCCTTCTTGCGGAACATGTTCTTGAGCATGTTGTCCTTCTTGGCGGGGCGCAGGACCGCCTCGACCGTGTTGTCGCGGTCGCGCGCGCCGTCCTCGATGGTCAGCATGCTGCGCTTCGACTTGGAGCTCTGGTTGGTGCGGCTGGTGCGGTGGCTGCGCTCGCTGCCCGCGTCGCTTTCCTGGTCAAAGTCCCGCGTCGTCGTGCGGCTGCTGCTCGTGCTGGCGCTGCCGCGCCGCGAGCTGCGCGTGTCGTCGTCGTGCGTCCGGTGCGACCGGTGCGACTTGGACGACTTGGACGACTTCTCGGTCCGCTCCGTCTTGCTCGTCCGCGAGGTCCGGACGCTGCGCATCGTGCGCGCGTCGTCATCGGCGCCGCCGTCGCGGCTGCGCAGCGCCGCCCGGCTGATCAGCTCCGCGTCCACCTCGCTCTCGTCCTCGCCCACCTCGGAGATGCCGCGGCGCCACGTCTCGATGGAGCTCAGCTCCTCCTCGATGACGTATGCATCGTCTATAACGTAGGCCTCGTCGCCGCTCGCGCTGTACTCGGTCGGCGCGCGCTCGGCGTAGACGCCCTGCGGGTGGGCCTCGAAAGCCATGGGCTGGCGTGCCTGCGTGATCTCCTCGTGTGCGTCCTGGATCTGCTTCACGATCCTCCAGCCGCCGAACATGACGACCGTCACGCCAACCGTCACTCCGGCGGCGATGAGGAACTGCGGGCTGGCTAGGAGCGCGAACACGGCCGGGCTGCCCGCCTTGAGCGCCGGAAGGAAGCCCGGCGACACCTTGCCCAGAACAGCCGACAGCTCGGCCAGCGTTAGGGCCACGGCGGCGGCGGCCTCAGGCTGCGTCTTGAGGTGCTGGATCATGTGGTTGGCCGTGTGGTGCACGCAGTGCGCTTCGGTCAGCAGGGTCTCGATCTTTTCGGCGAGCGCCTGGGCCTTCCGCTCCTTCTCGATCGCCTTGAACTTGGGGTCCAGGTCGACGCGGTCCTCCAGGTCGGGGGGGATGCTGCCGTACGCCATGTCCATGTCGATCTTCTTCTCCTCCCTAGCGATGGCCTTGGCCATGGTCGGGTCCGAGTTCGCGCGCGGCAGGTAGACGTCCTGGACCGGGTAGTGGCCGTCCATCATGGACGGCGGGAGCGTCTGGGCGTGCTGTAATGACGGGCGGCTGAGGGCGCCGTCGTAGGTTTCGGCATAGGGAGAACGGTGCGGGGCCGGGCCGCGGGTCGGGGCCTTGGAAGGGGCTGTGGAGGAGACCTCGGTCAGGGTCTTGAGGTTGGAGGCCGTCAGGGCGGTCCGGGGCACCGAGTGGTCGCGCTGCTTGGAGCCGCGCGACTGGCGCGAGCGGCCGGTCCGGCGCGAGGAGGCAAGAGAGTAGGCATCGTCCCGGTCTTCGCCGACGTAGGATATGCGGCGGTGCTCCGGATGCACGTATTGGGGCTCGTCGTACTCTTGGGGTATTGAGGCAACGTCGATGGTGGCGCTGCGCTTGACGGCACGGTTGGCCTTGATGGCCGCCTTCTTCTCCTGGTACGTTGCCTTGGCCTCCTTGAAGAGACCAAACAGCTGCTTGCCCTGGTTGGACGGGGGTGTCAGCGGTGCGTGCTGGATCTCGCATGCGTCGTACGCTGTGCAGCGCGAGATGTAGGTACACGGGCTGTGAGGGCTGGCTCCATGCGGGGCGCCCATGAGCCAGCAGGCAACCACGCGTTTTGGGCTGAAAGGCCCGGAATGGGGGAGGGGTGACTGCACTCACGTTGGCAATGACCTTGCCCGAGTTATCGAAGATCTTGACGGTCTCTATGGGAGGCATGGTGTCGGTGTGTTGTTGATGCAATACAGCTCTTACAACAGACACGAAACGAGCGAAGCAGCGACTCGGGCAGAGGTATAAATCGGACGAGGGCGTTTACCAGACAGGGCGGGCCGGCCCAGTTGGTGCCAGGGACGGGTGGAGGCGCTCAGGGCCACTGGCGACTGCGCAGGGCAGATCGTGGGCAACGTGCGCTGTTTGCGTTGCGTGACCTGGCGGTGAGCCGTAGTTGGTAGTGGCTTCTTCGGCTTCGACGGGCGGGCCCCTCAATAGGAGGCTCTCTCGCGGTCCGGTGTGTAGGGATGTGCAGCTGGAGCTGTGTGGCATAGGGGGTGCCGGGGAGGAAACAGAAAGTGGAGCAGACCGCCGTAACTTATGCGCGGGCCCTGGGCGGAACATGGAGGGCGGGCAGACCGTTTTGGTACCTGCCTCTCACCCTTCACATCACTTGGGTCAATCTTGGGTATAGATGGGCAATTGGGGTTGATTCGCTGGCTCGCGAAACGCACCCTCGGAAGGAAGGCAATGTGACCAGCCATTGCCAGCGCCCAAGCGAGCGTTGCTGCGTCGCTCATCATCGTCGTCATGCTGCTCCCTCGCCTCCCGCCTCCCGCCTCTCACCTCCCATGGGCCTCGGGGGAGTGCCGTCCGCCTGTGCGGTGACGGCAACACGGGCTGGGCAGCAGGACGGGCACGATGGACGGCTACGCGAGTAATGGGCGGGACCGTGAATGAAGTGACAGATCAACGGGGGGAGGGGCGGTTGCTTTGCCGCGCGACGCAGCAGCCGCCGGCCCAAACGACGCGACCGCCAGATGATTGGTGGCGCAAGCCCGGGCAGCTTGACGGGCGGAACAGCTGTTGTCGCTGAGGTGGTTAGGCGTCGGTGCAGCGGTTGAGCGGCACGCCAGCGTGCAAGGTGAGAGGTCGGAAACGAATGCAGCGAGCGTGATGGAATGGAGACGCGGCGGCGCCAGGGCCGGCCGGACGGGGACACGGAGAGACGCCATGGCTGGCAATGGTACCCAGAGTCCCCAGCGGCCGACGCAGCATGATGTGATGACCCTGCCCGACGTCGCAACAGCGCGCCCTCGCGACCCCATCGAAGCCCAGGAACACCTCGCGCGCCCTGCATGGAAGAAGAGCTGGAAGACCAGGAAGCCAGTTCCGCAGGCCGCGCCGTCGTTGGATCGCAATGCAGCCGCTGCTCCCCCCCGTCTGGCAGCCCGGCGCTCTCGTGAGCCTGCATTCATTCGTTCCTGGGAGCGCGAATCCATTACCCGAGGCCCACCCACGGATCTCCCATCCCTCAGCAACGAGGGAGCACAGCCCCCCGACCTAACCAAAAGCCGGGTATGCCCTCCCCATCCGCCGGCCAGAGCTGCCAGTCGGCTCCCGAGGAAGAAGCGGCCGAACGGGGCAGGCAGGGCTTCCCTTTAGGCCCTTTCCGGCATGGCTTTCGTCTTTCGTGGCTGGGCTTCCACCCTGCCGAGCTTCCATTTCCGCCTACCTACAGTATTCACCTCCTCGTCTGAACGGGGCCGCCCTAGCCTGCCCAGCTCCAACCAGCCCCCGCCCCCCCCCCCCTCTGCCAGGGCTGCTGGTGCTGGTGCTGATGCTGGTGCTGCCGGCAGCGGCGGCGACGGCGAGCGACTGGAGACAAGTGGTGCCTATCGCGACCGCTGGATTCGGCGGGGCGGTCACGGCTTTTGGGGTGTATCCACTTTTTGGGCGCGCGTCCCGTCGCTTCCCATTCGACTGGGCGGCCCGGCGAAAAAAGCCCGGTGACGGCTGGGGGACGTTGCGCACGTCGTCGAAAAAGCAAACCCATCGTCTTCCCTTGCTATCTCTAGCGCCTATAGTGGTTGGCCATTGCGTAGTGTCCTCACGGGGAGGGCGAGAGATGGGGTTGAGAGAGAGAGAGAGGGGAGCGGAGGGAAGTCCCGGAATGGGGACCCGGTCATCGGGTCGACCTTCCTTGGCCCCCCTGGGACGAGCACCGTCCAATCCAGCCTTGGCTCGTCTGCCCAGATCCCTCCCACTCGCCCGTTGGGTCGCAAAGCTATCAGCCCGGGTGGCCCGCCCTCTCGGTCGAGTCGACGGCCACCACGACACACAAGCACGCAAGCGCGGTGCCGGTTCGCTCGTCGCGGGCGTGAGGGCCCCCGCCTCCCCGTCATGACGAGTGCATATACGGGCCGCCCGCGCCCATCACCAAGTCTCCCCGGGCGATGGGCGGCCGATGACATGGCTGCTGGTTCTGCATCGAAACGGGCAGCCCGCCCAGTCACGCGGCCACCGCCCGCATCTCCTCCACCCGGGCCCCTCTCCATCCAGCGAGCTGCACAGCATCCGTCGTAGTCGCACGATGCAAGCAAGCCGGCCGGCCCCATGACGAGAGGGACACACAGAGGATAGGAACGGGGGACTGTGTGTGCCTGGCCCTGGCATCCTGGCCCCTCCATCCGAGAGGGATGAGGGGGGGCTGTCCCGCTGGAATGGAGGGATGGGATGGGGGGTGGAAATGCCCTGCCCTGTGCTTGTGTTCCTGATGCCGTGCTAGGCAAGACCGAACGCACCGTGATATGAGGCAACACACAGCATGGCACACATACATAACGCCGCCGCCCAACACGAGGTACGGCAGCAACAAGCAGCACCGGCAGTGAAACCCGGAAGGGGAGAGGCAACGCCAGCGGCCTCAGGAGCCTAGACGAATGTCGGTGCGACGGCCGTGCCAGCGCCCCGTTTTATGCACTGGAAAGTGAGGTTTTGCAGTACGATCCAATTTCCTAGGGCGGGGGGAAACGCGGGATGCATCCTGGCTTTCCCATGCCATTTTCTATGCGTGCATCGCTATGGCTGGGGGGGTTGCTGAGATGAAGATGTGATGCATTGGCGACTCCGAAGGGCCCGGGCGGGGGACTCCTCGTTTCCCCCCGGGCGTGCCTGGCGCATGCCATCGACAAAGCATGGCACACAAGAAAGTCCGGGCCGTCGCCGGTGGTGATGCGTAGGGCGACGAAACGAAAACAGACCATCGTCGGTTCGGGGGCACGCTCATTGCCACGCCCAGGCATCAATGGATGCGATCCATGGCCATGGCTCAACTCCACCCCACGGCCCAAGCAAACCTCCTTCCTTCCCGGCTTCCAAGGTTCCTTCGCCATCGATGTTCTTTTCAGCTTCTGCGCGTGCTCTAGCGGGCCCCGCCCTTTTACGGACCGGCAGCCTTTTTTTTTTTAATCTTGGATAGCGCGGCCTCATTCTTTTCTCATCGTGAGCTTCCACCACCATCAGCCAACCCCCCCCCTCCGTGGACCCGCCGCGGCGCATCAACAGCAGCAATCGCAGCAACGGCAGAAAAAGAACAAAAGCCAGCCAATGAACACTTCCCCCCCCTCGCCGAGTCGGAGCAAGCTGCTGCCCCAGCTGGCATCATGACGAACGGGCGTCATCGCTGGCAGAACAGGTTCCTCCCTCCCCCTGTGTTGTTCGCAGGAATGTGGGCCCTCCCCGCCCGCCGGGCCTGCCGCTTGGTTTTTCTCCCATCCTGTATCTCAGCAGCGGTCCCTCCATGGTGGCCTGGCTGCCAGCCGGAAACACGACCATTTAGAGGCTACCAACCCCCACCTATCTTTTGCCGGGGCCTGTTGTCAGGTGGGTGTTCCTCTCCGCGTCTGCGCCTTTGGCACACACACACACACACACACACACGCGCACATTCTTTCTGTCTCGCCTGCATTGGTGTGGTTCAGGTTGCTGTGGGTGGTCCCGAGAAAGGGATAGATTGAAGACATTATCCATAATTACAACGAGAACGCCCGTGTGTGCCACGTGTGAAAGGGCCCTCGAAGACGCACGCCTGCGCCCCTCTCTCCCCCCCCTCCCTCTGCCGGTACCGTGAGTACACACACACATCCACATCCAATCGTAGTAAGAATGCCATATCCCCAAAGCCAAGTTCTTTCCCATTTCCGACCCCACGACGCCAGTAAACCAAAAAGTGTGAAAGTGTGGTATCATGAAAGCCGCCCATAATGCCCCCCGTCACAAGGAAGGGCCGGTCACCTCTCTATCCCCGTGACCCATTTGTGTGTTGGCGTGGTGCGGGTATGCCCAGCCGGGATCATCTGGACGATCACGGAGGGCAACACCCGCAAGCCAGCCAAGTATCCCAACGCCTCGGTTTAATAAAGAGAAGAGGGGGAAAAAAAACAACTTTTTGGTGCTTCCAGCCAGCCATCCTACCCCTATCCTTTCCACGCCTGGCATCTCTCGTCTCACTTCGTCTGCCGCACCTCGCCCTCGGGCGCGAAACCGTAGCGGACCTCGCTGGTGTCGCCCCACAGGCCGCGCCCGGGGAAGCTGGCGACGCTGTCGCGGGTGCCGGGGGGGCCGAAGCCGCCGCCGCCGCCCAGCGAGTCGGTCTGCCGGTGGACGACGCCGTAGCCCACTTTGAGCTTGCGGACACCAGGCGCCAGGTAGCCCTTGTCCTCGACGACGCGCTCGAGCCCCGGCCCGCGCGTCGCCGCCACGATGGACGAGAACTTGGTGTTGCGCAGCACCCCCTCGTTGCGCAAGACCGCCAACGTGCCCAGTACCAGCGCCCCCAGCGCACACACCAGTGCGATCGTGTACACGATCCACAGGTCCCGCGCCACGTACACGTACTGCAGCTCCAGCCTCTTGCGCGTGCAATTGTACAGCACCTTGGAATCGTTGCCATGTAGGCTGTAGCTCATGATCGACGGGTCCTTCGCGTACACCACCGACACGAACTGACGGTACGAGAGCATGGAGAGGATGATGTCCTCGTAAACACTTTGCACAAGCTCCCGAAGATTGTGTTTGGCAAAATACAGGTTCTGTGGCTCGAGCAGTCGGCTCGTGATCGCCTTCGTGTTCTGCATCGGGGTGCGCAGCTCTGTCGAATCTATGGTTCCGTTGATCAATGTGCGCAGTTGGTAGCCGATAGAGTAAAAAGCGGCATGATTGCGGTAGGCTTCTTTATCCGGCCTGGGATATATGTACCGATCCTTGGGCGTGGCAGTGACGTTGTCACGCGTCCCGTCGTTGGCTTTGATATCGGGCAGGTAGGTCGTATCGAGGACTGGGCGGAGGAATTTCTTATCCACCACCTCTGCGAACTGCTGGTTGCCCTCGAACGTGAAATTCACCGTGTAGTTGGTCACGTAGTGTTCACAGGCGAACATCTTGGGCGTGAAAGCATCGTTCCAGCCTGGATCCGACCGGCTTTCGGGCAGCGGATTGTCGGACGAGTTGGGACGGTTCTGGACCGAATACCCCATCCATATGATGGGCTCGGCGCGAAAGGTCCCCAAATCCTTTGGAAACGGGGGTCCACTCAGCGGTATGCCACCAGTCGATACGTCTTCCATCTGAACTGACGAGTAGTCGCCCCCAGTGGCATAGGCGTAATAGCTGTGGTTGCCCTCGGGCAACAACACCGAGGTATCGAAGGGCGCCGTGTTGTTACGCAGCTTGCGCGGCTTCTCTCCTGCTTTGCCGGCGACCTCTTCGCATTGGTAGCCAGGGCCAATGAAGTTGATAGTATAAGTGCAATTCCAACCCTGGCCACATATATCCATCGCCGCGTTGCGGGGATAAACCACGCCCTGGCTGTAAAGAGCCTGGTGGGCAACTTGCTTTATGGGTTCGCTCGGGGCCGTATAGTAATCAAACCACTCAGGACGTGTGATATCAGTCGCTGTTGTGTTCCACATTGATACCGACTGACCAAACAGTCCGTTATCGAATCTCGTCGCCTCACGCCAGTTTTCTTTCCCTTCGTTGGCGAAGTCAAGGGTCCGGATGTTTGGGCATGTCGACGTCACGTTGTTCCACGCAGGTCCCACTGTGAGCGTGTTGCTTGTCAGGATGATCACAAGAGGCATCAGCCTAGGCTGGTCAGCTATGTGGCTTTGAAGAGTCGATGGGGACAAGCTCTTACCATGCAAGGAGGGCCAGTATCATGGCGATTGTGGCCTTGCGGTAGACCTCCAGGTTGGCTAAGGACATGATATCCTCAGTGGCCGCGAATAATGAGTCCACGGCTGCGACGCTGAGAAGCTTGCTTTGCACGGTGGCCCAGATGCGCTGCCGGTAGGCCGTGATCATGCAGGCGGCAAGCGAGGCCTTGGACGCAAAGGCCAGCACAGTGCCGTATCGTAGCATGGCCAGTTGGTCCGTGGCGGGGCGCCCGGCGAGGGCCCTGTAGAACAGATGGTGGCCCACGGCACAGGCGAACCCAAAAAGAAAAAAGACGTACATGATGTACGGAGGGCGCCATTTGTACCATTTCTTGGGCAGGGGCCGCAGGCTGATGTAGGAAGCACGATGGGCCGGCCTCCCGCGGGGCGTCGACCAGCCAGGTGTCGGCGGCGTGCTCGACAAGAAGTTCTGGCTTTGGCCCTGGTTCTGTTGGAAATGGGCCTGGGTAGGCGAGAAGGTGGTTGACGCATTGGAGAAGCCAGGCGAAGGGTAAGGGGCATCATGCGGATACGGATAGGCACCGGCACCGCTGCCATAATAGGCGCTGGGGTAGGCGGCCCCGTAGGACGGCGGCTTGAAGCCCGGCGAGCCCAGTCCGCCGGCCGTCGCTGCGGGTTCGTTCAGCGAGGGCGTTGACGGCCCCGTGCTGCCCATCGGAATCCATTGCCCCGAGTCGGCTGAAACGGTGCGCGTGTTGCCGCCGGTAGAGATTAGCGAGTCCTGGTCGGAGCTGAAGGGGTTGGTGGTGCGGTCGCCGGCATAGGGGCCCCGCGGGGTCGCATCGCCGTCGGCTGGGCGCGACTGGAATTGAAGCGACGATTGGCTCTCGTAAGACTGGAAAGGCGGGCGTTGTTGGCCCACAGGCTGTTCGTATCCGGCCATGGTGCCGGCTCGTCGATCTTTCAAAGCGAGGGGATAACAGGGAACCAACAGGACATCCTCGAGGATCACTACGGGATGAGAAGAAGAGGAGCGAGAGGATGCTAGGCGGCTCAGGTCAAGAGGCCGGTCGACGACGGGTGATGCTTATGAGAGCGGGAGACAGCAGCAGCCTGGTCGCATCCGGGCTATACGTGTGAGCGAACGTCCACCGAGCCGGGGGGGGTGTTGATGACCAGGACCGCCTCAACAGGGAAGGTGGACCGGATAGGATCCCCATACCCGTTGCTCGTATGTGCGTCTCATGGGCCGTTGAGGCGGCGCGAGACCAGCAGGGAGCGCATCGGTGGCAGTGGCAGGCTGGAACTGGCTGCTGCGGTGCGACGTGTGGCCGGGCTTGACCGGCCGGCAAGGGAGCTCGAGGCTCATCTCATCGCTCGGACTCGACGTCTCTCAGCTGTCCACACGCCCACATGCCCACGCACTCCTTCAGCCGGGGGTGTGTGATGACGGATGGATGGCCTGCAGGGAGGGGCGCTCTTGGCAGCCGGGGTCGTATTCTATTGGCACATGCATACGCATGGCGCAAAGGAGCTGCCGACGGGCCAGTCAGGGCATCGCGAGCGGCGCAAGACTCCGACGCAGTGTGGCCCTTAAGGTTTGGCAGGCAAGACACACCTGCCGGGGCCGGCACCAGGTCCAGACCAGGCCCCCAGTTGATCGGGCTCGTGGGATTGATCTTGCGCCGGCAGCGGCGAAGCCTCGAGCGCCGACAGCATTGGGGCCTGGAATCCCTCGTACGGGGGACGCCCTGGTTTCCCACCAAGTAGACGGGACTGGCAGGACTGGATTGGATGCTGCGGCTGGGGTGAGACCAAAAATAGCTCGATTTTGGGCCAGAGTGGATGGAGGACATTGGAAGTGGGCAGGTGGAGGAGAGGCTGGAGGCCCGGGTGGGGCCTCCAGGCCGGGGTTTAGGGCTGATAGCACTGACTGGTAACTGCCATCCCATCCCAGCCTGGTTCGTCCCATCTCACTTACCAAGAGAGCGCCCATACAGAGACAGCTTCTCGGCCAGATGAGCCCCAGAACCCCCCCACTATCCACTGCGCACCGCCTGCTGGGGAGTCTGGGCGCGGTGACTGCTGGCTCGGATTCCAGTCCGCGATCGTGTCGTCAACCTGCTGCCTGGGTAAAGCGGCTCCTGAAGATGACGGCTGGTGCCGCATATCCATGTCCCCGTCGAATGGAACCTTGGCTTGCTTACCTCCTCTTTTCCATCCCACTCCATCCCGATCGTTGCCCCAGCCCATGGCGAGGGCGGCCTTGGTCCTCCACGACAACGTTGCCAAGGCAGGGGTGGGGCAGTCGGTCGTCCAGCTGAACAGCCCAAGCCCGCTCAAGCGTAAGCTTACATGGCTTATCGTTGATCCAGAGCGGCTGGCCCGATGATGTGGCGCTTTTGCGACGCCGTGTGTGGTCGGCAACCCGAGGTAGGGGGAACGGGTAGACAGGCGAGTTTTCGACTCTTGTGCCGCTATCGACGCCCATGGAGCGCCTCCCTTCCACCGCCGTTCTCCGTCCTAGCTGCCCTTCTAGCCTTTCCCGCTTCCGATGGCTGAAGCAGTACGCCTCGCTCCCACCTTCCCCCCGCCATTGATCGAGCCCGTCGAGAACTACCCGGCTTTCAAGGGTTGCGCATCCATACGGCCAGCTACCGCTCTGCCAAGCCGTGGCCCTCTTGCCCGCATCACGCCTCCTGGGCGCCGGGCAGCGCTCCCGCGTCCGTCGGCTGGAAGGGTAACAGTTCGTCGGCCTCTCCACCTTGGCCGCCCACGGCAGTCCGTGAAGACGAAGTCCATGTCGGTGTGGGGGTTGAGGCCGAGGATTCTCTCGCCAAAGGGCTCTGGCAGGCTGCAGGGCTGCAGCTCGTAGCGCAGCAGCGTCTCAACCAGCACCTTGTTAAGCTCCAGGACGGCCAAGCGACGGCCCAGGCAGCCGAAGCGCCCATAGCCGAAGCAGAGCCTGACCGTTTTGTTCATCCGTGCCAGGCGCGCCTGCTCGTCGGCGCCGCCATAGCGCCCGAGCCACCGCCCCGGTCGGAAGATTCCACGTCGTTGCCGGAAATGGCCGGCTGCCGCATCACCCTCATTTGTTGTGCGCGATGGCCGTGTGCGGTGGCGCGAAGCACTCGCGCCCCTCCACAGTGATCTTGGCCCCCTTGGGCGAAACCCGCTCGGCCAGCCGAGCCGGCAATGGAGGGCACATCTGCGGCCCTTCCTTGGTGCAGGCCTGCAGGTAGGGCAGCCGGCGTGCTTCGGCGTCGCGGATTACCGGTTACCACAGCCCTCTCGACCTCGCGCATCAACTGGGCCAGAACCCGGGGGTAGGTCTATGTGAAGTGAAGTGTGGTACGCAAAGCTGATGAGGTCGTGTCCGATCCGGCTGAGACCTGCGTGACTGACTCGCCCTCAAGCTGTTTCTGTGTTAAGCCAGGTTTGATAAAGGAGCCCAGTATGTCTCGTCGCTCCACTGGATTGTCTCCAAACTGCTCAGCAATGCGCTTGTAAGCAAACCCCATGGCCCCAGCCCTCGCGGATCCGTGGCCTTGGGCAGCACGGCCTTGACGAGGGGGTCTTCATACCCTGCCGGAGTTCGGTACAGGTTCTCAAGAACATGATGACAGGCAGCCACTAATCCATGATCTCCACGTAGCCAAAGAAGTTGTTGTTAGCCTCCATGAAGTTGGAGGGTTGACCCCACGAGGCCTAGGCGACGCCAGCAGCTGTCTCATTTTGGTGTGTGCCTGATCGTCGAGCAAGCTGGGGACAGTATGTTCGTCCGGGTGGAACTTGGACGACTGGCAGCACGTGGTCGCGGAAAGTCGGCGCACGCTGCGTCCATGCGCTGGACCGGCTCCAGGTCCGTCGTAATAAACACCCGAGGCCTGATGCGCGCCGTAGAGCCTGTGGGGGCGTCCCCTCTTTCGCCAGAATGCCCCTGTCCGTCATAGGGGCTCTAGATCTGTGTGTGCCGCACCGTATTTCTGGTTTAACTTGGTGAAAATGCTGTTCGATTACCCTGGCGACTGCGTCCTGAGACACAGCCGCGACCAGCCGGCGGACCAGTGGCCCCCAAAGTCCCGGAGGACACGGTTGGTGCGAACCTCCGAGCCGATGTAGCGAGCGGCTAGGACGATGGCTGCCAGCGCGAGGCTCGAGGCGATCAAGAGCAGAGCCGTGGTGAGTTGTGGTTAAAGCAGAAGCCCGGTGGCCGTTTCACGCCGGTCACAAAACCCAACCGACTATCACGCACACGGTGCCAGGTTCTTTATACACGCAGGCTTAATGACTCACGCAGGGCAAGGGGGGCCCCAGAAAGCTGAAAGGTGCGGCGTCTTGGGTTGTCCTGGGCCTTGCCTTCTCGGAACAACGCCCCTTCTGGCAGGGTCTACTTATTCACAGACATTCACGACTCGGCGAAGAGAGGCGCGCCCAGAGCCGCACACGGCCGAACGCTTGTGTGCGCGGGAGGAGGACACGCTAAAGGAATTCGGGCACGCGCCAGCTCGCAGGTCACACCAGTGCCACGGCCTATCGCGACGTGCGACGGGGCACCATGTAAGACGGCGGTGCCCCGCGTGGAGGGGCCCTGGGACGACAGCCTGGCCGCTGGCTCGGTATCTTTCGCTGGGTGACGATGCACGCGTGAATACGGCGTGTGGGTTCACGAGCGACGGGGCTTGCGTGTCGGACGGTTAAAAACGTTTCTTTTGATTCGCTACCATGCACCGCCCACCGCCGAGCCGGACGACGGGGCTCGGCTCCCCTTCCCCTTCGCCAACCACGAGGGCGGGCCGCGCGTTTCCTCGGCGAGCCTGCATGTACGCTATACGGACAATTCATGGCGTGTAAGAGTCCATGGTGCCCATAAAGAGCCGGCCGTTTCCCTCCCGCGCAAGCACTTCAAGCCTTCGCCTTGGTGCTCCCGGAGCGGCGGCCCCAGAACTCCCGGGAATACAGGGAGTCGGCGAACTCCATGACGTCGACGAGCTCGGAGCCGTCCTCGGACATGGACAGGATGAGGATGTACTCGTTGGCGTAGGGGCCGAGGTCAGTGTCGGCGCGCGACGTGAGATGCAAGACCGTCTTGCGGGCGACCTCGTCGACGAGGGGCCCCGTGCCCGGCGCGTAATCGACGGCGAAGTTCCGCATCAGCGGCATGAAGCCGCGCATGAAGTCGGCGTAGGCCGCGCGCCCCCGCTGCGCCACCCGCAGCGACGCCGGCCGGATCGTCTGCGTGCAGTCGGCCCGCCGGTGCTGCACCACCGACTCGGGCGTGAACTCGTTCATCGCCCGCAGGAAGTTGGCCGTCGTCGCCAGCAGCTGCTCGCGGAGGGGCGACGGGGTCGTCATACTGAGGGGAGGGGCTGGGGGGGGGGGGGGGGGGGGGATTGCCGAGGTCTACCGACTGGCGGATGCGTACAGTATCTATTGAAGAAGAGGAGCCGGGTCGGGGCCAAACAGTCCAGGGCGGCACAGAATTGAAAGAGCGGCACTTCGTACGTTATGCAGTCTTTTCCAGCTGTGTCGGGTGTATGCGTAGCTACATGTCGGATCGTAGAGTCTCTACCGACGGGTATCTATTTCTGCGTAACTCACCGCCACGCCCCGCCGTCCGGGGAGGCTTTCCCGCGATCGGAACCCTGCTAATCGTGAACCTCTCCAGCAGCGGGGCTTGGGCGATGAGTAACAGCCCCTGCAGTCGTGCTGGTTGTTGGAGAAGCCCATGGTGGATCGCGTGAGGTGGCGCACACTTCCGCTGGTATCGTGACTATGCGCTGCGGCCGCGCCGTCTCTGGTCCCGGAGCCGCGCTTTCAGCTGGGCTCCAGTTACCCGGTTAGTGTAGCCCGGGTTTCCCGCGCGGATCTGCCAACCGCTATATTTACGTTTCTTGTGTCACATGGCCGGGAGAGAAGCTTGTTTTGTCGATGTGACCGCTCTTTCTTGTGGCGCTGCCCAGGTGATTGACCCCCATGTGGGGTGAGCTAGGGGAAAAAATACCCCTCGTGAACAGCAACGAGGACGTTGAAATAAACTTTGAATGGTGTTGCACAACTGTGTGGCAGCCTCGCCCGTGCCAGACCTCGCCCCTTTCGCGCCGTGGCGAGTGGCGTCAGCACAGGCTGTTGCCGGCTGTGCTGTAGCCCATCTCATTGTTCATTAGGAACACACAGCCAGATACGCCGGCTTACTCGGGTCATATGCCAATACGGCAGCGGTGTTTTATAGAGGGGGGGAAAGCCATTTCGGCCCTGAAACGTGTCCGGCTATGTGGAAATACCGGACAGCGCCTCCTCCATCAACCTGAGCGGCCGGAGCACCCTTTCCTCGAACATCAAGCGCAGCCTGACGCCCATGGCCGCGGCCGACTCGCCCAGGTGCGTCGGACGCTCGACGGCGTCGGCCACCAGACAGGCCTCGATGGCGTCGGCGAGGGCGTCGCCGCACTTGCGCGCCGCCTCATCGAGGTAGGTAGACCTCGTCTTCTTTTTCTTTCCTGTTTCTCCTTCCCTCTCTCCTCCGGCCGGTAGAACCGCATCCTCTCCATCGCCAAGCAGACGGGCTTGCACGCGCCGCAGCACGGCCGGCGGGACCTCGGAAAGGGGCGGCGTGATGAGCCCCAGGAGATCGTCGACGGGCCGCCAGACAGCCACCTCGAGCAGTACGACGCCCAGCCCGTACAGGTCGAAGGCCTTGCGGAATGACAGCTCGCCATCGCCCGACTGCGCGTGCGGGTGCCGGTATATGTCGGCCGCCGCGTCGGCGGCCGGCTTCTCCGTCAGATCCGGCATGTCGCGCGGCCGTGATAGCTCGAAGCCCGTGACGTACGGGCGCGCGAGGCGGGGGAAAGGAGACGGCCCGCCGCCGCCTTCTACCTCGGCTGCGGCCGGGCCGAGGAACAGCACATTCGCGCTGCGGAAGCCCTTGTGCAGCCAGTCGACGGCGTGGAGGCTGTCGACGCTCTCGGCCAGCTGGCGGCAGAGCGTGATGCGTGCCAGTAGCGCGGGCTTCGGCCGCCGCTCCAGCAGCTGGCGCAACGTCCGGATGGCCGCCGTGGGCATCTCGGGCGGCGCGGCAAAGACGAAGCCGAAATCGAGCCGCCCTTGGTCCGTCGGCCTGCGGACGTAGCCGAGACAGCGCGGGGCGTGGAACGTCGTGGGCTTCTCGATTTGCAGCAACCGGACGAGACGAAGGACGCGGTTCTCGATCTTCGCGTCGGGAAGGCCGTCACGGAGACGCCGCGTCGGCGACCCCAGCCATTCAATCCAGGCGTTGGTTTCGTGCACCGTTGTCATCGTTCGGCAGGCTCTGGGGGAACCATCGGGGGTTGGCTGCGGCTCTGCCAAGGCGGGGAGGTCGAGAAGCAGGCTGGCGGGGTCGACCCAATGGGGCTGATAGACGCTGTCTGTCTTGTCGGCATTGACGCGACAAAGCTTGATCGAGGCCATTTTGCCGAGGTGTTGCAGGTGCCTCTCGTTGGCCTGTTTCTCCTCTTCTGCTTTGAGCAGGAGTGTGACGGATGTTTCTGCGCCTGGGGGTCCGCTGTAGGCAGGCGGGCACCTGCTCGGCCCGCTGGCCGCTTTCGACAGGCTCTCCAGCTCCTTGACCCCGTCGCGTAGCTGGAGGATCTCGCGATAGCTCTCCGAGATGACTTCTTCCAGCCTGCGCATTTGGGGCCTGTCCAGTAGCGCGATAAGAAAGGTGTTCAGGGCGTTCAGCTTTGTGACCAGTTTCTCAAAGCCGTGCTTGTCCGTGGTGACCCAGACCAGCCGCTTGGGCTCGGAGAAAACGGTTCGGAAGCTCTGCGTGGTGTCTTTTGCCTTCTTGCGAAAGCGGTGGAGCGTGAGACGGCGAAGGGACAGGCCCTTCTTGGCTTCCACGGGCTTCAAGCCTTCGCCCGTCACTTGTCGTTTGGTCAGGGTGAGTCTCTCCACCAGGTCGGGGTGTTGTTCCAACCCGTCCTTCCAGTCAATACTGGCCTGGGGCATGAACTCGATATACTTCTGGTTGGCCTTCTCATAGTTCTCAAACAAGGCTTTGATCTCTTTCAGAGTGTCAACGAGGACCCTGTGGTTCACCTGCAGTGCGGCACACAGGCTGCTCTTCACGCCGAAGAACCCCGCCTCTGTGGCGAAATGGAGAAACCGCTGCTGCTCAATCTTCACTCTCAGGGTCAAGTAGCCGTACGACTCTTGCATATGGGCAGCCTCGCTGAAGAGCCCGTAGACTGTTTGATTGGTTACGATCGGGAAGGTGGCTGGGAAGGCAGAGCTCACTTACGCTTGACACACTCGTCGACGACCTGGAGTACAAGAGACACGGCTCCGAGACCTAGCCCTCCGAAATCAGCCATGCTCCGATGGTGTGTCCAATATGAGGCTATCTGCAATCAGCATCGTGGTATGGCGGGTTGGAGCCATGGCTCTGCCCCACGGAAAGGGACTCGAGTCTCATAAAGCATTCGTGTTTGCCGACACGCTTCAATCGGCATCGTTGTGGAACCGGCGCCTTTGTGAGCAGTCTCGCGAGACTCTAACCATGGAGACAGGATGATGCGACGAGGCATGCATCCCGAACCTGTAAGCAGGCTGCTTCCTGCATCCACCTGCAGAAACGAGGTCCTCCTCACTGGCTCCACGTGTACCTGCAATAGGCAGGATGACCAGCAAATTTGGGCGACGCCCGGCATCGTGCTGCAGCCAGCCTGCATATCGCTTCGGAGGGCCGGGCCCTCACTCGCGGGATAACGGAGTGGTGTTGAGGGCCCTCCACTCACAATCGTCTGTCACGGACAGGAACGACTGGGGTTGGCGGGGGTGGGTGAAGTCGAGCGACATGGAGCTGGCTCTTTACCCGACCCTTGGTGGCGAGGAGGCTCGAACACGGCGCAGTACAAAAGGTAACCATTGCGATGGCTAGGCTGACTCTGGTGTGTTCCCAGGCGTTCCTATACGTATCCATTCTGCCTTGCGGCCCATCACAAAGTGACAGGCTTGGGAGTCCGGGTTTTGGCCGCCATACATCGCGATCGACCACTGAGCATACGCCTAAAGCTTTCAGCAAGGGGTTGCCCGCAGGTTCTCCGTAGTCGCCAGGGATACATGCACGCCTACATGTAATCACCTCGCCTATTACGGCTGTCTACATCGAGACCAACGCACGTCATGACCAGGGCCGGGCCACACGGCTACAGCCGCGAGCTGATGCAAAGGTATCAGAAGCTTACCGCAAAATGGCCAAAGTTGAAGGAGCACAAAGGCACGGCCAAGATCGCCGTGTTCCTCGATGGTATCGAATGCGCCATAAACATTGACGTCGTGGTCATGTCAGGTGTCGACGACCAATGGATCCCGATTCCTCCCAAGATCATTCCCACGTCTCTTGGCCCGCGCGCCAACAACAGGTTCATCAAGGAGCAGCTCCAACTCCTGTCCAACTCCTTTACCATCACCGACATCTCCAGCCAGTGGCCCTGCGGTCATTTCAACCTCTCGCCCCAAGCATTGGACCCTGATCTTAAAATCCCAAAGTCGTTGACCTTCCAGAATCCACTTGGTTCAAACCCGTTCGCAAGTACCTATGTCGCCGCCGTATCACACCAAGCTTCAGCCGTCTACGCGCTCAAGCGAATCCAGCGCAAGCAGGACAGCTTCCAAGCGGCGCAGGAACAGATGAGGTACTTCAAGGGCGAGCTGAAGGCGATGAAGAACCTCCGTCTCCGTCATTGCGTTCGCTTGGTCGGCAGCTACACCGAGGCAAACCACATCGGCATCCTCATGCATCCCGTGGCCGACAGCGATCTTGCGCAATACCTGGACAAGTTCCATCACAAAGACAGCAGTGGCGACCCTTCGGCACTCGCTGGCTTCTTCGGCTGCCTCGCCTCGACCATGGAGGCCTTGCACTATAGATACAAGATTCGCCACAAGGACATCAAGCCCCAGAACATCTTGGTAAAGCAGAACACCGTCCTCTTTACCGATTTTGGCATTGCACTGGATTGGGCCGACTCTGGACAAACGACAACAAAAGAGGAGACGATGCGGAGCCCCAGATACTGTGCACCAGAGGCCGCCAACGACCAGGAAAGGAACACGAAGACGGATATCTGGTCGCTTGGTTGTGTTTTCCTAGAAATGATGACCGTCCTGAAGGGGAAAAGCCGAGACTTTGTCAGCAAGACCATGCAGCCTAACGACAAGTTCCACCAGAACCCCGAAGGCGTCGCCGCCGTGATTTCGGCGCTGAGGAAGGACCAGTCCAAGTGTGGCAATGCGCCTTTGTTATGGATTGAAAAAATGCTACAGTACGACAAGGGCCAGCGGCCGAACTCCAAGGAACTTGTTGAAATGATTGTCACGACCGAGTCGGATGGGAGACTGGTGTTCCGTGGACCCTGTTGTAGCGATTATGGCTATGAGGACAGCGATGATGATGGTGGCCTCGAGACATACCAAGTGAGTGGACCCTGGATTCACCGAGATGCGACGGCGAGACCGCTTGGGTTGTTGGCCTCCAGCCATCCGCACTGCCACGGACAGCTGGTTATCGGGGCTGTTTGCGTGGCTTGCGTTCCATTCTCAATGCCACAACCGACTTGGGGCATCGCAGGGGACCGGCAGAATGCGAAGCATTGCCGTATTAGTTCAGGCCGATGCTGATACTTTACACCAGGAACCCACCCCCGGGACGCCTTCTGAGGATGACTCGGCGGCGCAACCGCACGTGAGCCCACCCCGGCCTCAGCCCCCCGCAGCTCCTGTGGCTGTACCATCTGCACCGCCGTCGGTCCCCTCGTCCATCTGGACCTGCGCCGACCGCGACGTGCCCGGGGAAACGGCCTGGCAACAAGCCAAAGTCTACGCGAACCGCGGTGTGCCGGACAACTGGATCTCTCCCGAACTGGCACGCAGCCTGCGCTTGCGGGCCAGAATCATGAACAAGTACCTTGCTCTGAACTACGGGGGCTTGCAGTTCCGCTCCGACGAAGTTGTGGTGGTGAGCTGGCAAGGCAATGCTGACGACAGGGTCGAAAGGAGCGAGTTTGTAGTCGCGCATGGGGGCCAGGGCATCCCGCCATTCCAACTGCTTGTGGGCGACGCGTTCATCAATGCGTTCGGGCGGTTTGTATTCTCCAACCGAAAGTAGGTGCCCGGCGATCCCTCCCGTGTTGGCTTTTCCTTTGTTCCGGTACATCTTATGAATCTCCTTTCGGGGGCCGTGGGCTGCTTTCGCCCGTGTCATGTGCCCAGGTCCCGATGACTTGCAGCACATGGGCTCCTATCTGCTTCAACGAACATCTACGGCCAGGGTGGTAGTTCCTAGGCATTGGACGCGGTGGCAGCGAAGAATGAAAACCAAATCAATCTCCCATGGTCATTCTCTGTATGGGCATGCCACAAGAATTTGTTTCCACGGCCTCGGGTCCTTGAAGTCGTTGGTACTTTCCTCGTGCGATCAGATTCTAGGTAGCGACGCAGGAACGGGCGGAGGCGGTGGGATGGCTTGCGGCCACGAGGCCCTCTGAAGCAAACCGAGTTCAAGCTTCCACGTTAGTCCTGCTAGCGCTGCACACGCATTCTGAGGTCTCCCTACCCAGCCCAGTCGCTGGCCGGATTTGGGCCTGCGGGGAGTGCCTAGTGTCCTCACTGGAGCCCTGGGGGCAGTTCCGACCTCCAACCGTTGGATGGCGGTCAGCAGCATGCAGCCCATGTCATTTCCAAACGAGGTACAGGGTTGGCACCCCAGGTTTGAGCACAGCCAAGCCAACGGTGGGCCTTCCACCAATGTACGAGATCTGTCTCCGGCGGCGATCCCGCGACCAGCACGTGTCGTGTCTGGCTGGTGATAGCCGGAGTGCCTAGTCGTGAAGTCTGGTCCTGAAAGCAGAGGTGCTAAGCGTATACACTCAGCCGCGCTCTGAGCTGGAGCGTGAGAGCCGCCAACCTTTCACACCAGGAACCATCCATGCGCCCACACCCACCCCAAGACCATTTAGATGCCTTGTGCCCCACCTTCTGCCTAACACCACTCCTCCCAACTTCATGGTCTGGTTCGTCGCGACGGTCCCGCCCGGCATCATCGCACACCCTTCATTCCATGGACGCAGTCAACCAGTAGCTCCGTGTCTGTCGTCGCCGCCGCCAAACGTGTCGCGTTCCCCCTGCCCCTCGACATGCTTTGAAACGCATCGCATCGATCCAGATGCGCGACACCTGGAGGGCCGGTCGCATCGCCCCTCATCCCGCCCCGTGATCACGTACCGATCAATCCAGTGGCCGTCGTCACGCCCCTCCTGCGACCGGCCGTCTCGTTCCCCGAAGTTTGCCCCCTGTCACCCATGAAGATAGATAAAGCGTCTCCCTCCGCCGAAAGCAGCAGAAACCATGCCGGACAGCAGGAATACCCACGACGATCCGGTAGTGGCAGGCCTGGGCGCTATCATCAAACAAGCATTTGACGCGGCAAGCTTTGCGGAATTCCGAGACCTGAAAGCACACCTCGAAAGATTTTGGGGCCCTGACTTCGTCCAAAAACACAGCGAGATCATCATGGAAATCTCTTGGAAGTACATTAACAAGCCGAGCCAGGAGACGCTCTTCCCTGCGCACGTTCGTCCACCATCGCCATGCCCGAGTAACGACCCGGTAGCGCCGCCGATATGTCTGGAACGATACGACCCTCGCGACATGGCCACACTTCACAGGGAGCCCTTCAATAGCGCAGGTCGATCCGGTCTTGAAACTGTCAGTTGCCTGTTGGTTTTGTTCACAAGAGAATTACTCACTCATCCTGCGCTCCCAGAAAACCAACCGGTTGAGCCTGCAAATATTCTACAGAAATAAAGCTCAATACTTGCCCTGCGTAGCGGTTCAGGGGAATGAAGAAATCGGTTGCATCATTCAACAAGATGCTGAATTGCTCGGGCTTGATCCTGCGGAGAAACCACATATGCTCAGGTGGACTGTGATTGAAAGTGATGGAGTGCCCGGGACTATGAGGTCGTCGGCATTCCATATTGTCCCGAACAAATCCATTCCCCAGAATGTGATTCTGGGGAGGGATTGGCTAATGAAGGAGGCGTTCGTCAGCGGCGCCAGTGTGGCGGAGAAACCACCATCTCGTCCCTGCACAGAGGTACCTTTCAATGGTCAGTGGCGTTTGGTTTCGTACACCAATATCTTGGACGTTTTGAAAGCTTACGTTAGTGGGACCAGTCCGTGATGCGCAGCCGATCGTATCCCAGGAGCCAGCGGTAATCGGTCAATACGCACGCGACGGACACGCCGCCTTTGCCTTTCAAATGTTGCACGAAGGGTATGGAAAACTCACCCAGGAGCTCACTCGAGGCCTCAATGATGCGCACACGAACATGTTCCGCGAATCGATGAAAGGCCATTTGCCACCGACCCAACCCAACTTGGCACAGCAACCCCAGCCCTACCCCATTCAGTACACGAAGCCATCGCAGCCGGGAGCGCCACATAGCTGGCCACACCCTTAAAACACCCGAAATCCAGTCCAAACAGGTAATGTGACAGGTTGTCACGCCCAAGGAGTGCGGTGCCGATGATGCTGCGCCAGAGTTGAGATGCGATATCGTTGGGCTTGGTCACCATGATGGCGCCGTAGGGAGGGTCCATCCGACGAACTGGATACATCTCTGGTCACTTTTGGTGGCCATAGTCCAAAGGAATGCTAACTAGCCAAGTGGTCACAGTCGAGGTATGTCGCAGTCTCGGTCGTCTTCTGTTTCTTGTCGCGCTGAAAGACGAGAAGCCAGGCCCAAAGGTCTTAAGGACTTGGAGGCTTTCAAGCCGGGCGGCCACCCACTGGGCGTTGGCCGTGGTTGATGGCTCTCCGAAGGCACTCTATTGGCTCAAGTACATACCCTTGCTTGCGGTGTTGGTACCCGATTGATGCCCGTCCCCAAACAATGCGGTTGCAGCTGCAGACTGGCATGCCTTGCACCCCTGAATTCCCAGGGGATTTACTGGGTCTCCTGAGAATAGAGCACTGTTTTCTGCCGATGTGGTGGTGGGCCACACCGCGGCGTTGATACACATCCGTGTGCAGGCCTTCCAATCAAGGTGCCCGACCACTGGCAGATGTTCGGTAAGAAGATCCTATCGTGCAATATACCCATCATTGCTGACCATTTGGAAGAGGCCCATCTGAAGTCTAAGTCGTAGCTAGGATCACGCGTACCGGTGCATGGTCGGCCTTCTCGGGCGTCTTCAAAAGGCTGGCTGATTGGCCGGTACAGGTGCCCGAGGGAACAACCTGCGCGGCGTTCTATGGACCTGTATACGAAGTATACCGCCTCCTGAGAATGAGAAATATCGCATCAGCTTTCAGTTGGCATGCTTGGATGGCTGGTACAGTAGGAACGGACTCACCGAGTGTTGCTGCTTCGAGCATGCCGCCGTACGTCGTACCCTGGTCCTAGTCTGAAGCGGTAGCGGTGTGAGAGATGGACGAGAGGTAATGTCAAGTTTTTAACCCGAAGGGGGCGGTTATATCTCCATTCCCACTTGTGTAGCATGGTGCGTCATGTTCTGCTGGCCTGGCACCGTAGGTACTAGAGTTTACTACTTAGCTACCCGCCTTGCCTCTCCAGCCTCGCCCATCCATTGCTGATTTACTCGCTCCATATGGCTTGCGTAGGCTGCTAGTTTCATCTCTTGGATTGTAAGCCATCGTGGGGACCAGGGACAGCAAAATCAAGAGTGGGCGTTGAAGGTTCATCCATAGACGCTTTATAGTTGTTTAGATTCAGTCGTTCTATTAGGGTTGCTGCCGCGCGACAGCGCGCATAGACGCTGGGATGGTCCACTATGAGGCCACCCGTAGTCGCTAACAGGCACTCAGGGCACGATCTTGTACCCCACGGGATTATATACATGGTTACTTAAAGGGAATAGTTGCGTCTTTGCTGGGCCTTAACACGCTGCGCATTTCAAAATGCCTTCCGGTCTTGAATTGAACCCTCTCTTCATTTCCAGGGGAAACAATAAGGGCGTGTTGCCTCCAGATAGCGCTGATAGCAGCCGACCAGATCTGGAGCACACAGCCTTGCCGTGGCGGACAGTTCACCCGGGCAGGTGAGCAACTCCCGTCAGAGGGGCTGCCTAGAAAACAACACGTATGGAATGGGAATGAATGGAGGATGCGTGAGGGTGAACAACGTCTTGCTGAGAATCGTGCCGGAGCTCTGGTATTCCCTCGCGCTTCCTGCATCAACTCCTCCAAGCACCGTCTTGTCGCTGCGTTCCGTAGAAAAGCGTGGCTCGCGCAGGTCGCATACGTTGCCATGTCCGTCGCGCTTTGACAGGTGTTCGGATCCGTCGCGACTTGCGCCAGCTGGTGGACAACAATTCTGATTGTACTTGCGATGCTTGGGCGGATAACCGGGCCCGCCCAAAACCTGGGCCGATGTTTCTCCTTGGGCCAGCCTGTAACATACTCATGTCGAAAGGAATGTGAGTAGTAGCTTACATGACTTGACAGAGGTGACCAAGAGGCACCGATGGTATTAGCGCTGAGAGGCACGGCGGGGGCATTTGGCTGTACGATCGTTTGCCCGGCTGTCCTGCCTGAGCGCGCATGAGATCGCCATTTGATGCATGCATTGCAGCGCAGCCCCCCGATCATCAATACGCCGTATTTCCGTCAGCCACTCTACTTAAGAATCCGTAGCCGTAGGAAATATCTCCAGCCTTCGTTCCCTCTCCTCACCAGCCAATCTAGAAAACGACGACGCTTGTTAATAGGATGGAGCGCGAGTCCCTCTTACCTCCAGGGACTCGGGCCGATGATACTCCTACGCCTGCGCACGGAAACCAAGCGCGAACTTCTCTAGACAGCATAAGGACGCCAAGTGCTGACGAGAACGGCCAAGACAACCCCGCGCCTGCTTCATCCCAATACCCATGCCGTGTGCAGCTTCGCTCATCAAGCTACGTCTTGATGTTAGTATCTCTGTACATGGTGCTCGCGCTGTTTTCCTGGGCCGTAACGTGCATCCTCACCGTGCGTCCAATCACCACAGCGCGCTATGGTACGTGGCGCATCGTCTCTCTATGGCAATTATTAGCTTATAGCTCTGGCGAAAAGGTGTACAGTTTTCCCCCGGGGGGTATTTCTGGGATTACTACCCCTCGCGTAGCGCGTCCACCACCCACACCCTTTACGTGAATAACGAAAGATGGTTCCAATGGGCGCAGGTTATACAGTCCATTGTTGCCGTTTTCACCATCCCGCTTGCTTCCACGGTGTGCTCGAAAGCTGCTGTCGTTTTCGTGCAACGCCAGGATCAACGAGAGCTATCGCTACGACAGACGATAGCTTTAGCCGACCGCGGCTGGACGGACCCAGCCATATACATCAAACTTTTATCTGGAGGGCTTACGCAGTACGGAAGCAAGCTGCTTGTTCTCGCTATTCTATTAAACACTATAGGTAATTCTCTACCAAGGGTTATTATTAAGAAAACTACATACTTATTATACTAGGCGGTATTATCACACCTCTTCGATCAGTATTCCTCACAACTAAGACGATTAAAACGCCTACCGAAGCCTTTCTGGTCCCGAACTTGGCCGATATCCCCGAAAAGCTCAGAGTACGAAAGATTGACCCCACAGGCGAAATAATAGTTAAGGTCCGATCAGCCCTAACTGCAGCAAGCACCACTAGCCCCCAAGGTCGACTGTGGACGGGCAAACCCATCAACTGTCTTCCGTCTCTTACCGAGTCGCAAGGGAGTTCACTACCTATGGCCTGCAACTCCCCAAGCATGCCGTTTATGAACATGTCGATGCTCCCAGATCCCTTCCTAGCCCAACTACCTTCGGGGTATTCTACGGGGTTAATTCGACAGTACCTGCCGCGTATCAACTCCACCGCGCGTCGGGAAAATATCACCGCACCCGAGTTCCCTACCAATTGCGATGCTCTCCCCGGCTCTTTATACTTCAAATACACATCTCCGATCAAGTCGAAGATGTGGAGTCTAGAAGCTTGCATGCCAGCTAATCTGACGCAATCGCCGTGGCGTCCGATCCGAAGCCGCCAGGATTTCACTGAAGAACTCTATCTCAACATTTCCTTGCCTTATCCCCCGGTTCGGTCAAGAAGAGAGAAAGGCGGGCTGTTTAAAGTCTCGCTGGACACCACAGCCGGCTACTTTGAACTGCCAAACTATATGAACGGCGAACAGCCAGGACCTTTACTAAGCAATGACCTGGCGAGTTTTTGCAGAGATGACTGTCGCGAACAAGGCCGGGGGCTCCCTATAGAGGATACCATGTAAGTGGCGAATTTTCTCAGTGCAAAGCGAACCACATAACTGACACATGAAACCATAGTATTGGAGACGCGCGTGTAGATTTACAAAACAACCGCGGGCCTTTATCGACGATCGCGCTAGCGCTCTTCGGCAATGGATCCTTCATCGCTGACCGTGTGGCCCGACCAGAGGCCTTCATGTATCCCAACTCCACCCGAAACGAAAGGTTCAACTTTGACAGTTCATGCGTGGACCAAGCCCCCTTCCTCCGGCTTATTCCCCACAGGATAGAAGACGTTAGGGAGCTCAGCATTGGTATAAGCCCGTGTATCAAAAACAATGCTCACAGCGACCTGGACATCCACCAGGACATCATGGACTTCCTTTACTTACTGTTTTGGGATCCGGACGGCGGAGAACGTATTAAAAACGCATTTACATCTGCCGCCTTCCTCGTCAACGAAGTGTGGCTCATCCACGATTTCGGAATCAGAGACTGGTACGTTTATCACGACCGCGGTGCCGACACCGTGGTGCCGGCCATACCGCTAACCGGTATCATCGTCGTCTCGGTGCTTCTGGGCATATTTCTGGCTTCGCTCCTCGGACTGGCCATTTACAGCGCCCTCTCGCCGCGCTGGACGGAGCAGCTGGACGCCTTTGCCATGCTGCGCATCGGCGCCTCGATTGCGGACGCCATACAGTTCCGGCCGACCCCGGATGACCGCCAGATCCGGGCATTAGATGAACTGCCGGGGTGGGTTGGTGATGCAACGGGCGGGGAGGGAGAGCTGGGCGATTTGGCCTTGGGGGGTTCGGGAAAATTGGACAAGGGAAGGGAGTTTGCGGCGTACATAGTAGAGACCGGCAGTAAGGAGAAGAACGAATCCCGGTAAGACTTAGGCAGTGTTCGCTGCAGCGTTTCGGCGTCAGCTTGTTCCTTACTCTCCGATTCATCAGTTATGGTATACCTCTACCGCGATAAAGGGGATCAAGGCGATGGACGACAGATAGACGCAACCGGTAGTCTCAATGCACAGATTCAGGAGGCTCTATATCCTTCAATGTATATTGACAAAGGGACGACTTTTGCTGGGTTATATGAGTCGATGATCAATAACGTCGGCAATGGTCAGAGGAGAAGGCTGGCATTGGCCGACCATCTGTGTGATCAGGGTATTCTTTGCTATTGGAGGTCTAGCGTTTGGCACGGCCTGGTCCATTACCAAAGGCAGTGTTTCCAGTGCTTTCGCCGTCGTAGCCACATGGCTCGCAGTTGCACCCATTGCGTCTGAGCCGATGATGGCATGGGACAGCTCGCGCGGATGATGAGGGAAAAAACCCCGTGGCTTAAGTTTTCTTTCTGAACATCTCTTTCCGTATCAAAACACCCCCCAGTGCGAAAAAGACGATTCGCGTATTGCCAGGCGCTAAGGGCTACCAAGCGGCATGTACGTACCGCGTAAACGCCGTGAACCCAGTCGGCAACACAGTTGTAACTCGAATGGCAAGCCTGAGTTGAACGGGCCTGACAAAACTTCTGTCTTTCATGGAAGGCGCATGGCATAGTGGGCTGGGCACTTAAAGCCGCTATGTTTGCTGACGCCCACCCCAAAATCCCTCCAACCAATCTTCCCCCCATCAACATCATCACCAAACGAGTACCGCTCCAACTCGATACCAATATCTTTCTTACACCCAATCACCGACGATGAAGATGGTCCGGCTCTTACCTCTATTGGCCATGGCTGCCGAAAGGTCGCTCGGCTCTCACGTCTATAACACATGTTACTCTGTACGCCCGACTCTCGAAGAAGCCCCAGACTGGGCGCACCACGAGCATGCTCGCAGAAGACAAATTGCTGACAATTCGAATAGTACGTGTTAGAGGATACCCAGTTCGAAGCCACCTGCGCGCTATTCAGGAGCAGTCGCAAGTTCCGTTCCAAAATCGACCTCAACCATTGCCTTGTCAACGCCAGTGGACAGTTGTATGCACAAGCTGAGTGAGCCGCACCCGAGGGTTCTTGACGCCATGTCGAGACAGGGCTGATGTTTTTGTGGCAGAGGCGGCTTTGGACGCTCCTGTAAGCCGTGCGGTTGGACCAGAACCCACTTCTCTTGCATGTGCGCCGGCGTCGACGGCTACGTCTAAACCGGCATCAGCATAGGTACGTCTTCAGTGGTGTATCTACCACAGGAACGGAATCCTTGGCTGACCTGCTCTTGAATCGCAGACGAGATACTCACCAACGAGAATGGGCTTCTTCAATGCTTCGGGCATTATGGGGAGTGACTTTGAAAAGTGCGGTTCGCGGTATGCGCGGATTGTGAAAGAGACAGAACTATGGTCCAGTTGCTGTATTCGTTAGAAGGTTCTTCTAAAGGTCATAAATCCCACCATTGATCAGCGACGGACTCATCCGAACGTCGGCACAACGGGCTCTCCAACTTGAATACACGTGAACCTTGGGCAGGGACGCAACGCCATAACGCTGCGACCAGCCCGATACCATGCATAAACTATGAAAGCCACCTCGATATTGAGTATACGTCTATTGCCAGGTTTGAAAGTAACTTGTGAGCGACCTTTCCGTATCGACGACCCATATCGACCGGATCAAATACTGGTCGTTTTGTCGTTATAAAAATAGTTAAAAAGCACAAAAATATCCGATTGCATCTGTTTATGACAGCGCATTCCGGAAATGGGGGTATGTCGTAGACAGAAACGTCGCTCAAAAGGAATAAGGAGGCCGGGATATTGCCTTGGATCAGGTACTCTCCGGAATGATAGGGCTTGGCCCCTGCGAAGGCGTAGTCATCTACCCAGGCCGTCGATTTGAGGACAATGGTCGCGCAAGGAAGACGGGACGTCCGTACCAAGTGGAGCACCGTATTCCTGATGCCCAAGTTCTCCCATCTAGCGATGCGACCAGATCGTGGCTTATTCATATGTCAATGACTGGAGAGTTTCTAATTGATATGTTTAAACCACCAGTATTGTTCAGGTCCCTTTTATCTCTTAAGTCTATTTCAATAAAACTTTATTTGTGGGAGGTGTGTTTACTCACTACCTTTTGGCTGAGAGCACCCTCACTCTTTGCCGGATTCCGAGTCAAACTTGTCTTTATTGTCATGTCGGCGAGAATAGTGCCCTTGGTCACGCATGCCGACACCCCTTTGTTAATTTTCCGCATACGGCGTGTTCGGGCGCCATGCCGTGCCCTTTGTCTTTACAATGGTTGATCGAAGTTTGTATTTCCGAGTAGCACACTTGACTACTGGTTGACTTTTGGGTTCACATTCTCAGTATCTTTTCTGTGCTCACTTGATCAGAGTTCAGTCATCCGTTCACTTAGCGCCCAGAAATACCGATACGGTTTTTTGACTTGCATACCGTACCTAGAGCTTCCCAACAGGCCAGAAACGCCTGCGATATCCTTTCATCAACAGGCACCATGTCCGACTCGACGGGTGGGGGGTTTGGTCCACCGAGCAATTGGACGCCGCTGGTGGACAGCAGTGGCGAGAGTGGCAGTGGCGTGCTCGCCATGCACGAGACGGTCACGGAAATCCGCGAGCACTTCGAGAAGCAGGGCCCGCGTCTCCGGTACGAGGGCCTCGCGGGTAAAGGCGCTGCCGGCTTCGTCTTCCGCCTGGTGGAGAGCGGCGGGCGGGGCCTGAGGGGCCGGGTGCGGCGCTTCGCGCTCAAGCGTGCCGCCTCGGCCCTTCACGAGGATCTGATGCGGGCCGAGATCCAGTGGCTCAAGGTGGGTGGCGCCCGTTCCTCGCCCGGCACGTCGCGACCGGCAGTGCCCCCATATGTGCGGACACAAGAGAGGGAGAGGGAAACTGATGACTGCCCCTTCGTGAGGGGGGGTAACTAGATGCTGGCAAACGGCGAGCATGTCGTACGCATGCTGGCCTTTAGGGACGATCCGCGCGAAGAAGAGCCCCCAAAGAAGAAGCGGTACGCGAGAATGCGTCGCTGGTGGAAAATGATGCGCCGGGAGCCTCTCGAGGCATCGCTCCAGGGCCTGGCGGGCCCCGTGTACATCATGGAGCACCTGGAGAACGGGACGTTGTACAGGCTCTACAGAAACGTCGAACATGAGAACTACCGCATCCCCAACAAAGTGCTCTGGTCCTTTCTGCTTTGTCGTGAGTTTCGCCCCCCTCCCCCCCCCCCCCCCGGCGTATTCGGCGGAGGCGCTCGAAGCTGACAGCCTGGTTTCCCATGGGCAGTACTACGGGCCTGTGCCGCCATGGCATACCCCCTGGAGAACATGGAGGCCAGTGATACTCAGCTCGAGGAGACCCGTCCCGGACCGCCTTACAGCTTGTGTCACTCCGACATGCACATGGCCAACGGTATGCACCCGAGCTCCTCACCAAAAGGTAACACGAGGGCGCTTCTAACCACCCCCCGCAGCCATGATCGGCGACTTGGGAAACTTTCCGGAGCACGCCGCCGTTCCGGGCCTCAAGCTCATTGACTTTGGCTTCGCCGAGGCGAGGCACATGGGCGAGGTATACAATCTATACGGCGCTTGCCTGGTACGTCCGCCGCCCCCCTTTTTCCTCCCTAGCCGCATGGACAAGGCAGAGCGCGTGACTGACGGGGAACCGCCCCCGCCCCCTTTCGCCGCCCCCTCTCAGCTCGTGATCCGGCTCATCACGCGCGGGCCGGCGGTGCCGGACGAGATGCGCGACTTCGGGGGCGGCCGGCAGGTGCCGCTGAGCGTCGAGATGCGGGGCACGTGGCCCACGCGGTACCCGCGGCTGTGCCCGGCGCTGACGGACCTGCTGGCGCGCGCCGTCGCCACGGACCCCGCGGCCCGGCCCACGCTCGCCGCCATGCTCGCCACCGCCCGCGCCCACGCCGCCCGGCCGGGCGACGGCGGCGGCCCCGCCCACGCCCCCGAGTCCGACGCCTACGTCCGCACCTTCCTGCAGAACATGCTCTACGACGCCGCCCCGCCCCGCCGCCCCGCCGACCAGCGCTTCCCCGCCCACATGCACAACGACCCCTACCGCGTTGTGTCGTCCGGGGGGGGCGTCTGATCCGGCGAGGCGGCAAGCACGGGCCCGGAAAGGAGAGGAGGCCGCGCGGGCACGGTTGGATATGGGTGGTTGTGCCTTTTCGTGCGCGGTGCGGCGAGGTTTTGTACTCAAGGTACATCACTAAGGCGTGGGGGAGGGGGGGGGGGGGGCTTGGCTTGGTTTGACTTTGGTTTAATTGAATCCAAACTCATTATATCGGACGAGCATGGCTGTACCATCCTCGCCCTCGCACTCGCTGCCACCTCGACTTCTGCCATACTTGTAAAGCTCGGACGAGCTGCCCTATGTGGCCGCAGACGCCAACCTAGAATGTACAGCCCAACATCCCTAGCGGTCTTCCGACGGGGAGATTTCCAGATCGTGCGGATTATGGAAATAAGAAAAAGAGGAAGAAAACTATGCGCCAGTGCTTATGGGATCGGCCGAAGAAGGTGAGAGAAAGACCCAAGAATACATGAGCCGGTCATGATATTCGTTTGTATGTATATCCGTCCAACCCAAGTCCCGATTTCCATATGGCCAACATCCCAAACCAGCAACGCCCTGTCATCTCGCCGTATACCCTCCCGCCCGTTCCCTTGCCCGTGCCCAAACTCCCACCGCCGGCTGCCGTGTCCTGAACGCCGATCACACACACTTTGCCCGCGAGAACCGACGCTAGTTCGCGCCGGTGCCGGCGCTCTGGGCCAGGAAGCGGGCGGCCTCGTTGGCGTTGACGCCGTAGGTGAGGTGGGCGGGGGTGATGGTGAGGGTGTTGCGGCAGACGAGGTCGCCGGTGGCGCAGAAGACCTTGACCTTGGCGGAGTCGAAGCCGGGGACGCCGCCGTTGTCCTGGGCGTTGCGCGTGTAGCCGAACATGACGACGCCGGCGACGGACGCCTTGGTGGACGCGTCGAGCGCCTGGATCGCGTTGTTCATGACGGCGCTGCCCTGGCTGTAGCCGGCCAGCAGGATGTTGGCGCCGGGGCACTGCGTCGCCGCCTGCCGGATGAGGCCCGCGGCCCCGTCGATGGCCCGGCTGTTGGTGTTCTGCCGCAGGAAGTTGCTCGGCAGGTCCGCCGCGTACCCGTCCCGCGTGCCCACGCCCTGGCAGATGACGTCCCCGTTCAGCGCGCTCTTGAGGCCCCGGCACGTCTGCGGCCCGACCACGGTGCCCTGCCGAGCGGGAAAAAGAGGGTCAGCGGGTCGGCACGGTCAGGGAGCCCGGCGTCTCCCGGCGAAAAGGAAGAGGCCCACGAGCTTTGCGGGGGGTGGTACGTACCATGTTGCCGGTCTCGGTCGAGCCGCGCGCAAAGATGAAAACGTTGCCGGCGCATTCCCCGTTCTTCAGATCATCCGAGCTGGCCAGCTGGCGCACGTCCAGCCGCTGCACCTGCTCAACAGGTACGGCGCTGACCAGGCTCGCAGCGCTAGCGAGGAGCGCGGCGGTGAGGAGGTGGACTTGCATTCTGGCGGTAAAAGATGCGTGGACGTCTGAAACACCAAAGGGGGGAAAGAAAAAGCAGAAAACAACGAAAGGAAGCGATCGGATGGGACCTGAGTTCAGCGGGGGTGCGGGAAGGGGAGATCGGCCTGGATCTACTGCTGAATACCGGACGGACCTGGATGGTTGGGACGAGGGGCGAACACGTAGTTCTTATACTGACCCTCTCCCAGATACCAGCCCCCGTTCCGACGCCGCGATGACACCTCCACACAGGGGAATGCAAAGAAGGGGAAGCCGTGTCCACGGGCGCAGCCGCACTCACCTCCGCCCGGGTCCGGCCTGCCAAGCGGCCCGTTGCGGGAAGAGGAGAGGGGCGTCGCTGTTTGACCATGTTCGGCCCGCGGCCATGACCATATACGGCAATCGAGCACGACGCTATGTTCTAGAGGGGGCCCTATTCTGGGATCCCCTGGTCTGGTCGCCGGCGTAAGAACCGTCGTCTCGATTGGGTTGGATTGTGTCAACTTGGAGGGGGGGGGGACGGACGCGCCGCCCAGAGCCGCAACGACTACCCAGAATGGTTTGGGCGAATGGAGACGGAGCGGCCACAGGAAAGACCATGCGGACGGGCGTGGTGGACTCGCACGGAAGCCGCTTGTTCTTGTTTCATCTGCGTTGTTTTGCGGCGCCGGCGGGAACGGCATCGGACCGGGGTTCGAAACGGCGGCGGCCCATGCGTGCGCGGGCGCCACCTGCTCAGCCACAGCCCCTTGTCGTCGCGCGCTCGCCGGCTCGTCCCTCTTGTTCGTTTTTGCTCCTTTCCCGCCCTTTTCCTTCCCCCGGTTCGAGTCCTTCCGCCGTCCTCGTCGCGCCCTGCGGCCCCCGCATCCCCATGTCCTGGGACCCGGCGCCGGGGTGGGGACATGGCGTCTTTCGCCCGGGGTCGCACGGGTCCTGACCAAGGGGGATCCGCGCGTGGTGTTGGGGCGACAGCTGCGGCTAAATTCTCCGTCGGCGGGCCGATACAGGCCCGTCACGCCCCGCCTCTTCTGTCTCGACCTTCCCCTTCTCCCGCGAGGCTGCCCGGCGCGCGCTGGCCAGTGCGGATGTGGGTGGCTGGTGCCAAGTGGGAGGAAACTTGCCCAGGCCCCGAACCTCTTGGTATGGCTCGTCCCGTGTCCCCGTCGGCCCCATGATCGGCCTCCCCCCTCGCCTTCTCAGATGGCCAAGCGTTCCCTTCGACACGGCCGCACTCGCCGTCCAATGACCGCCCCTGCCGCTGAAATGCACTGTTCCTTTTTCGCTTTGCTTATCCCCACCCTCCCCCCGGAAGAGTACTCAGGGAACCCTAGACTATCTATCAAGCCCTATCTACAGAATGGAGAGAAGCCCCGTTCGGACAGTTGAAAACATCGGAAATCATTGCACTGGCGAAGGCGTGTCGGGGGGTGTTCGTCATCCGTCTTTTGGGGGCCAATCGAAGTGGCAGAAACCATCCCCGCCTTCGATATGGGGAAAACACCCAGTACAAGCACAGCTCCCTCTCTACAGGCAGGCTATGGCGTCAAATAACAGCAACAATAGTGGCACCAACGACGACAAAGCAAGACACCCATATGCTTCCTACCTCTCCTTCTGCGCCTGAAGCGACATCCTATCAACTTTGGCCGCGAGACTGGCCCAAATCTCGTTCTAAACCTTTGGCCTGCTCTCCTCTTTCTTCTCTGCCGATGAGGGGTTTTCCGTGGATGCCGTCTTCTCCAGCGGTGGGGGCTGCTCAGGGGATGCGGGCTTCTCCATCTCTAAGCTTCTGCGCCCCTCTGCGTGCTCCTCCGCCTCTCTTGTTCTCTGTCTTGCAAAGCCGAGCATTCGGGCAAGAATCTCTTGAGCTTGTTCCCTCGCCTTTATCCTCTTCTCGGCAGCCGAGGGCCTTTGCGGGTATAAAGACTCCTCTGGCGAGAGCTTTTCCGCATCCGTGTGGCTTGCCGGCTCCGATGAACGAGCGTCCGCGGCTGAACATCCGGCCGCCCGGCTCCTGGAGGGCGAGGTTTGCGATGTTTGCTTCATGGGGAGACTGCCCTTTTCTGGGGATCGAGAAGCGGGCATTTTGGGGGTAATAAGGAAGGGGTGGTGTGACGTTATGTAGTCTGGATACTTGATGCAAAGCGAATATATATCGTCGCGAGGGTCAGGTCGGTCGAGACTATTCCGGGGGCTTATCGCGAGAGAGACCGGATGGTCAAAAGCAGCCAGGAGGAAACATGTCTCCGGGGGGGTGAAGATTGAATACCCACGTTGTTAGAGCCAGTGTATAGGTGCAGAGGAATGGTGTAGCAAGCGTGCTTCCATTCAGCTCTCTGCTGCTGCGCGCGGTTTTATAAGGCTAAAGCTTGCGCTCGGGTCATATTATATACATCACAGTTGTATCTCCTGCCGTGCTGGATGAGTTGTGTAATACACAAAATGCTCACAAATAAACTCCGGCAAACACAAAATGACGCCGCGCACCCACCAGTAACTAAATAGTTTGAGATTCTCAGTTCCAATAGTCAATGGGAGCGGAAGGTACCCGGGCTGTGTCGAACATGCCTGCTTCAGGTCAAGACGTAGCCAACCGGGCCGAGTCTGGGATGAGGACTCAAGGGAGTTCGAGTTACGGGAGTTGCATCGCAGTCATCTTCTCCGGTCTTCTATGAAAGCTGGATTGGAATTCCGACGCTGGGTTTCGGCTTGGTGGCCTCTTTGCAAGCATCAAGAACATACATCGAAAGAAATGCCTAGTGATTTAAACAAAGTTTGGCAGCACATGGTAGGAAAACCCTAGTATGGTAGCCCCATGTCCATTCATCGCCAGCCAACTCTGCACGGGTCTCAACTTATACCAAACAGGTATCTAGCATAAGATGGCGCCGATTGCGCGCATCAACCCTGCCCTTGGAGGCCTCAATGTCCATAATGTACAGGAGCCCGGCATGCATCATGGCAACCGTGGAGGTCGCTGCCAGATACGGGACCGCCATACCCGTCTCGGTGGTGGCTCGGCCCGAGGCGAACGTGGCAACGCTAAACAGGGCGATACGAGGAATATTGACCACGCTGGAGCCCACCGCGTTGTGGTTATCGATGCTTGGGAAATCGACGGACAGGTAGCAGAGCGTGCTTAAAAAAATACGCATCGGTAAAGAAGCCCCTCCATACGGGTTTAAGCCAAACGGTCCTTTGGCACTTCATGCGCGTTTTCCGCCACGACAAGGAGTATCATGGCACAGGCACCGACGAGCAAACCGACAACAACACCGGAGTTCCACGGATGCGTCACACCACCGTACTGGAGGGCAAGAAGTAACTTCGGAGAGGCAGTCATGACACGAACGACTCAAGTGAATACTGGGACGGAAAGAACTTGTTTGGACGACTGGGCTATTAGGGGATGCCCTCCCAGCCAAGGGAACTTTTGACCGAAGAGGTCTCTCATGAATATCTCGCCACGTCTGGCGAAGCTAGCTTCTAGTACTGGAGAAAAGCCGGCATGGGCCTAGGTCCCTCGCTGTTGCGTGATCACAATGTAGGATCCCGCGCTTCTGTATGCGGCCTCCAGCCACCACCTTGCCGGCTAACCCTAAGCCTCTGCCACCAAGGGTATCTTTTTTCGACTCCATGTTGCAATCGAGGATTCTTTTGCTGGGTAGAAGAATCGATAGTGCAGCATGTCTCGTTTGTGCCGATATGATGGCGTCATCCAAACGAAGCTCCCCCCCCCCTCCATACTCTAAACCGCCGGCGCCCTTTCTTTTACTGCAACCGCAGGCTGTAGGACATCCAGTGTATCCCCGGGCCGGGGGCGGGCTTACAGGCGCCGTCGATGCTGACGGTGACGGGGTCGCCCATGCAGAAGGGCGACGTGTAGACGTCGACAGCCCAGGCGCCGTCGTCCGCGTCTTCGTCGTGGGTGGGGACGATGCGGATAGCCTTGGCGCCGAGGGCGAGCTCGGCCGAAAACGACCGGCAGGCGTTTTGCTCGCCGCGCAGCACGCGTGACACCCCCCGCCGCGACGACATGCTGCACGACGCGTCCGGGAACGAGTCGAACCGCGCCAGCTGGTCCGAGGGCGAGCCAGACGTGGCGGCGGCGTCGTCCCGCGGGACCAAGGCCGGGGAGGAGGCAGCGCCCAGGGCGCTGGCGAGAAGGGCGAGGAGACTGAAGGCTTGCATTGTCGTTGCCTCGGGAGACGGTTCGGAGATAGGACTGGGAAAAGAAGGGGGGTGGAGCCGGTACCTCGTGCTGCCGTGCTGGGGATTGAATCACGAGGATTTCCCCATCGAACTTAGAGCACCTTATATACCCAGGATTATGGCGAGGAACAGGGACTCTGGGGTTGGGGGCCAGAGAGCAGTCCGGTGTGGCGGGAGACTTGGCCGTGTCTTAGATCTCGCAACGGCCCATGTCTAATAAGATGCCGGCCACCAACGGCTCGGGAGGGTTTGCCGTGCCCTGTCCCGCACGGGGCTGATTGCGCAAGGGTCTTTGACCCCTGGGACACTTTATCTGGTTCGGATTTCTAATCATGAGTCTGGGTGCAAGGCCTTGACAATACGGGCGGTGAGCTCGTCCATGCATCAGTGGATATCGGCCCGAGGGTATATAAGTCTTTTCATGAAGCCTGGGGCCTGGGCCTGTGCCAATCAACATGGCAGAAAACAAGGTTTTTTTTTCTTATCAAAGCACATCCTAGCCACTGGACAGCTACCTGCCGAGAATCACAAGAAGACAGCAATTGGAAACAACAATGTCCACCATGGCCCGTTTCGGGCTTCATGCGCGGAATTGGCTGAGGCGAAGTGCATTAACGCCACCGCTTTTGCGCGGGATCACCAAGGTGCCTAAAGAGACCCATCACCTCGTTCCTGTTTATCGATGTAGTGGTGACATCGAAGACCGCCGTGCCTGGGTTACACCCCTACTACATAATTTTGCTACGCTGGAGCTGCCAATACTTGTCCGCAGCGAGACAGCTCCCCCTGCAGTCAGAACAGGAATCGGTATACCCCCCACTAAGTTTGAGGAAAGACGGTTAGGGAGGAGAGCCTGGAAAAGGACCAGCTTGCTTATCGACGCCAGCCCGGTAGCCACTGTAGTTGGCGATGCAGAAACTCAACGCCAATCTCCGCCATCGCCGCCGCAACCACCACCACCACCATGACCGTCACGGGCGCCAAGCGCCATACTCTATCTGCTTAACTCTCTTTGAACCATTTTATCTCTCTCTAGACCCAGCCAGCTACATTCAACAGTGCTTAAGCACATTAGCTGCATATGTTCCCAAGGAAACACGAAAGGCCGGGCTGGTGTAAGGGTACAGCGTAGTGTCCTTATAGTATCCCTACCGGCTGCCATAAGGGGGTTCAATTCCTCCTGCGGTCAACTCTTATTGCGCCCACCCCCCTATGGAATGCCCCTTTCTCACTCTAGCCTCGGAATACATCTACTCTAGTCTCGAAATACATCTCTTCCTCGACCGACGTTTCCCAGATTCCTTCGCTTTCCCAACTCACGACTGGGGACAACGCAAGACACCCGGAGACTGGACCCGAACGTCTACGCCTGGCGCTGTTCTCCACCCGGTACTCTGCAGACCTGGAAGGAGTGCGGGCATGACGTGCCAGAAAAAGGACACAATGTCCCACAATTCGAAGACATGGGTCCAAGTGCCATGGCTTCTTCCACCCAATGTCGTCCCCTCGACGGCTTTTGCAGCCACGCCCAGCACCGGTCGTCTCCACAACACGACGGGGAGAGGCCGAATGGTGGCAGTTTTCTTTGCGCGGCCACGGCGCTTGCGGAAGAGAGGGTGGGTATTCCGGGGCCCGCCGCCCCCTGGATGCAGTCGAGGGGCCGGCCGGCCTTCGTTGCCACCGTCCGAGCGCCAGCCGCCCCGTTCTCCTATACCCCGCCGGCTTGGGCACGGGTGCGGGTGTTGGGGTCCCCGTCCCCCCCCCGGGGGCCTGCTGGCATGCCGAGCTGCCTGCCCACCGCCGCATTCCGTAGTATATGCGCCCCCAGCTTCGCCCTCGTTCGCTGGCCCGGGCGGGGCCGGGCCAACGCCCTCCCGATGGCGCGCTTCCGGAAGGATTCGCACCCTGGGCACGACGCCGCGGCGCTCGCACTCGCTTAATCGGCGGGCCGCCAGGGCCAATCACGCGCCCGCGCCTCTGCGAGTGCGAGCCCCCGCCACGTCAGAGCCCGGGCGAACGCATCGCCGCCCCAGTGCGCGTTTGTGGCTGGGCCGCCCCATGACGACAAGACTCTGGACGGGAGCTGGAGCATCGCGGATTGGCATCAAACTTCCCTTGTTGCTGGAACAGGGACCACGGGGTACAATCTGCCGGACTGCTTCGCTTTCGGCGGCACCGAGGCTCTCAGGTACAAATAGACAGCCTGTGCCTTTTCATCGCAAGCCCTCTCCGGAGGCCATAGCTAACACGGTACTGCCGTGCCACTGTGATATCTCTCGCTCCGCCGCCCCCCCCTTCTTTTCAACACCCGTCGAACCTAATCCCCCGTGGAGCCATGTCGGACCCTCCGCCGCGTCTCCCCCCCGGCGCCGTCATCCCGCCGCCCTACATCAAGGTGTTCGGGCCGGGGGCCAACTGCACCCTGGACCTCTGCCCCGTCGAGATCAGCGTGTACGGGTACCGGCCGTCGCTGGCGGCCAACGCCGTCTTCCTGGCGCTGTACGTCGTATCGGGCATCGCGCACGCCTGGCTCGGCCGCCGCTGGCGCACCCCCTTCTTCGCCGCCGCCATGGTACTGGGCGCCCTCAACGCCGTGGCCGGCTACTCGGGCCGCATCGCCCTCCACTTCAATCCTTTTGGTTTCAACGCCTTCATGGTGCAGATTGGTGAGTCGTGCAGCGGGACGCCAGGGTGGAAAGGCGCACGGGAGCGAGGGAGTTTCGGGGGAGGGACCGACGATCGGCGGGCTGACCCGTGTTCCCGCGGCCAGTGTGCGTCACCAGCGGCCCCGTCTACTACTCGGCGGCCATATACGTGACCCTGGCAAAGACGTGAGTTTCCCCACCCGGTCCTCACCGCGGCCTCGGCCGTCGAGCCCAGCTGGCCCCACTGACAGGCCTCTTCCCTCCGTAGCATCGCGCACCTTGCGCCGGACCTGTCGCGCATCAAGCCCCAGCTCCTGTACTGGATCTTCATCCCGCTTGACCTCGTCTGCCTCGTGTTCCAGGCGGCGGGCGTGGACCTTGCGCTGGTCGGGCTCAGCCTGCAGGTCGCGGCCATGGCGGCGTTTGGCGGCCTGTTTGCCGATTTCCTCGCCCGCTACTTTCGGTCGGACGTGTACCGGGCGCGAAAAATGCAGCAACCGCTGAGCGGCGGCGGTGGCGACGGGGCCCTGCGGGACCGGCGGCTCCGGCTCTTCTTCGCCGGCATGGGCACCGCCTTCGTCCTCATCCTCACGCGTTGCTGCTACCGTCTCGTCGAGCTGCGTGACGGGTACCGCGGCGAGTTGATACGGGACGAGCCGCTGTTCATCGGCCTCGAGGGCGTGTGAGTCCATCCCTTTGATCCCTTCCGAACGTACCCCCCCCCCCCCCCCCCCCCCCCCCAACCGATGCCGGTGCTGACCAAAGCTGGTGTCGTGCGGCAGCATGGTCATCGTGGCCGTGTATTGCCTCATGGTCGGGCACCCGGGCTTTGCCTTTCGGGAAAAGCCCAAGTGGTCCGAGTCGACGTCTACCGAGAAGTAATGCCAGGCGCGGTGGACGATAGTTACGTGGCCTATGCGCGAGAAACACGGCACTGTGAGATTCAGCGTTTGCGAGATAGCCTCATGTCACCCATTTCTCTCGCTCAGAAGGGAAGCTTGGCGGCCACGAAGAGGACATGACATGTTTGCGATGCCACATGGTGGCGATTGATTATCTTGAATGCGACTGCCGGGGGGGCAACGGATTCCGGTTGGCCTCGATTTACGGCTTGGATGTAGCTTCTTCCGTTTAGGTAACGTGACCACGGATCCGTTGCTACTGACGCGGAGCCTCGGGGACTTCGCCTTTTAACAGCGGGAGGCAGCGGCGGGTAGGTCCAGTACAGTTTCGCTGCGCTTTCCCGCAGACCCTCTCGTGAAGGCAAATGTGGTCAACGCAGCCTCAACCGGGAGACCGACATGTAAGAATAACCCGGACCA
Source organism: Nigrospora oryzae (assembly GCA_016758845.1). NCBI lineage: Eukaryota > Fungi > Ascomycota > Sordariomycetes > Amphisphaeriales > Apiosporaceae > Nigrospora > Nigrospora oryzae. The sequence continues at coordinate 2,027,946 of JADKYO010000007.1, read as the reverse complement.
CTTGCATTCCTCAGGTGCCGAATCCGACCCCACGCACCATCCCAGCCCGTCGGGATGACACGGTCGCCTTGCTGTGGGCATGCCAAGCCATCACTTGATGCGTATCTTATCCGGGGGCCTTCCATAACCAAGCAACGCGACCCCTCTCTGCCTCCCAGCCCGGGCCGCCACGACTACACCACTTCGCGACCATGGAAGCTGAGACGATGCCGGCAACGCCATCCTACAACATCCGCGAGGCCGGCACCTCGCCCGACGACGCCGACTTCATGGTCGGCGCCTTCGACTCCACCCTCCCCCACCTGGCCGCCCTCGGCAGCGGCGAGATGTGGGGCGCCGTGCCCTTCTCCCAGAGGGACGGCTTTCTGCAGGAGACGCGCGAGTCGATCGAGCAGGCCGAGGCCTACCGGCACGGCGGCGCCGGGGAGCGCGTGCGCATCCTGATCGCCGAGGCCGACGTCGGCGGCGCCGACGGGGACGCGCTGGCGGCGACGGCGGGGGCCCGCGTCCACGTGCGCGCGGGCGCCGACGGCCGGCGCTGGCTGGCGGTGGCGCTGGCGTGTGTTCGTGAGGACTGGGTGCCGGCCTACGTGGCGGCGCAGCCGCACCTGGGGCTGCCGGCGCCCGCGGCCGCCGCGCCGGCGGGGGCCCACGCGTACCTCGAGGTCCTGATCGCGGACCACCGGACGGGGCGGCACCACAAGGGCGCCGGCGCCTTCCTGCTCCGGCACCTCCGCCAGCTGTACCGGGCCCAGGGAGCCCGCCGGCTGTACGTGGATGCCTGGGTCGGCAGTGAGAGGAATTTGGTCAGGTAGGCTGGGCCGTGGCCCAAGCGCAATCCTCCGGTCTGCTGACGCCAAGATTCAGATACTACCAGCAACAAGGCTTCGAATCTGTTGGGAACTTCGAAATGGGTCGCGGGAATGGGTCCGTCTGGCCAGGGACGCTGCTTTGCATGGAGCTCCGTTGAACGACGAGAGGCTTCGACGGGGGCTCTGAGGGATTATCGCTAAACCAAGTACGAGCCTGGAAAGGAAGTCTATCCAAATGCTCCCTAGCTGGAGACTTGCACGAAGCCAGAGGCACTTGAAGTAAGGCTGTCGCTAGTCAAAATGCCGGGTCGATAGGCAACGAGAAATAATAGCCCTACCGAGGGGCGTCGCAAACTTTGGGACTCAGCTAAAAGGATAACCAGCTAGCCACACTAAAAACACTCTTAGGTTGAGTCATTTTATACAGCCCCCCTCGCCTACTACCCACCACGGTGGATAGCTTGCCTGAGTATTTTTTTGGATCTTGAAGGTGCCGTGGAACTGTAAGCCATGGGCAAATTTGGTAGCCAAAACAAACCCATGGGCAAGCCTGGGTAGGGACGGAGGGCATATGATCAGAGCAAGATCATTCAGAGACGGCGTAAAGCTTCCGAGTGGTGTTGAAGGAAGGTGAAGTAACCGTTTATTTCTGAGCATTATTCTTCTGGTATCTAGGTCGAGGGAGAAGACTCGGTGTCTCACCCTGAACATTTACATAAAGGGGGGCCGCCTCCTTCCTTGACGTGGCCGTTCTTTCTCTCTCCCCATCACCCCTCCATCAACCACGCTCTTCCACCACCACCACTACCACCACCAACACAATACCACCCACGCATACCCAGAATCACGATGCGAACGACCTTCCTCGCCGTCGGCCTCCTCGGCCTCCTCGGACGCCAGGCCATGCTCAGCAGCGCTGCCCCCGTCGGGTCCCGGGGAAGCGAGGTGCAGGCGGTGGATGCCAGTACCGCCACCCCCGGGGCATCTCCGGGGGGCGAGGTGCAGGCAGAGGACGGCGATGCCGACGGCGGATTCCCGGATTGGTCGGCGGTACTGCCGGAACCCGAGCCGCCCGCCTGGGACCCGTGCTTTGGATTTTGGGCCTTCACCCAAGAGTGTAGAGATGTAAGCCGGCCCTCCAACCTTTTCTCCCCACAGCTGCCTCGAGGCACGAAAGAGGGGGCTTGGGGAGACAGAGCACAGGTATAGACACATGTTCGGTCGCTAACCCTAGACTCAGTCCAAGTCCTCATGAAAACCCATTGCCCCCCCCCCCCCCCCCCCCCCCCCCCGCCAGCCCGTCTCCAGAAGAAAGGGGGATGTAGGCGGAAGAGAGGGAGGGAGGAATGTATCTATTAGCGGGACAGGCAACCAATGCAAAATGGTATACAGGCCTTGACAAGGTATTCCCATATTTCCAGAGTGCTCGCTGTGGGAATGTCTCTCATCTGGGGTGGGAGTCTCCCAGAGGGATGCTATTCCCGCCGCGGTAAGCCGGACACACCGGGTTCCTGTATGATCTTGATTGCTTACTTTCATTGATTTTTATTTTACCCTCTACGATCATGCCCACTGATGGTTTCTTTCTTGGGCTACTCATCGCCAATGCAGCGGGGTGATACACGCGTCAGTAGTGGCATACCACAGCTGGAGGACAGGCCAGAGCAACCGGCACGCACACACGCTACCCACGGGAGCTCCGAACGGGCCATGGGTATCTTTGGGGGAAACCGTAGCAAAGTGGTGCGGGAGAAGATACTCGGTTCACCCGAGCGCAGTCGCACCTAGTACAGTCTCCGGCGCGGCACGCAACGCAAGCCGCCGGCGTACGAACACAAACAGGGGGCACCGACTGCGTCCAAGTCCCCGGAAAGCATGTGCGGGCCGGGTGGCATCGACCCATCCCAGCGCACCGAGTCGGGCGGGACATGTCCGAGGGGAACCGACGATCCGATCGTGGCCCCGCGCCCTCGTCACCATCAGGCACGCGCCAGCATCCAAGCCACCCTCCCCCGGCCGCGCCCACCACCTTGCTGTACCTTCAAACTCCCAACCGCCCGCGTCACGACTATCATTCCAAGCGCCTACCCGCCAGCCGCCAGCCCCCCTCCTTCCCCTTCGCCGTCGTTTCGGCCCCCTGCCTCCCGGCGGGCAGCCGCGCCCCCGAAACAAGCGCGGCTATGGTTCCCGGCCCTGGGGCACGCGACAGAGAGGACGCAGCCCGAATTAGAACGAAACACAGCAAAAAAGGCACCCCCCTCCCTGCCCCGGGCAGAAAGTAGCCGCGGCGATACGGGGGGTCGAGGAAGCAAAAGCCGCCACGACGCCCTCCCATTGGACCACGCTAGCGCGCGGGATCGCCCAGCACAGCGAAGCGCGGGCACGGGATTGGCCGCTGTAAGCGCTACTGCGTTTGCTGGGTGGGTGCGCTACCTAGCCTGCCGCGCAACATCCCCTCGCCGGCACAGGAGGGAGGCACGCCGCCGGTTTTGGGGGGGGGAGGGGGGGCACGGAGAGCTCGGCATAGGGGCGGAAGTCACCTGGGCTTTTCCCCGGGCGCTTCGCGTATACTCTTTGTGGTGTATGTGGGTGGGAAGTCGGTCGGGTGCTCGTGTTTTGGTTATGCCGGGTCCCGCTTCATGGGCCCCCAAGGAGTGGAGGGGGGGTCAATCTTCATTGCGGTTGCTGAAACACGAGGGACGGGGGCCCAAAGGCATTCCGCATACGAACCTTTCCTCCCCCGTTTTCCAACGGCCCCCGTCTAACGGGTAACTACGGCGGCGGCTACTGCATGCTGCTGGATTAGCTGCTTGATGCTGCTGCTGCCGCCGCTGCTGCCAGTAACCAGGGCGCGGGCGGCCGGACGCCCGTGGGCATCCCGGCCCCCACACCCTGGGTCCCGACTTCTCCTGCGTCGTGCAGGAGGGCCCTGGCGCACCGCTTTGCTTACCATGGTTTGCCTGCGAACCGTACGGTAGGTTACGGTAGGCCTGGAGAGTGAGTGGGCGGCCTAGCGTTCCAGTTGAAGAAGGTGTGTAGTCCGCGATAGAGAGGGGGAGAGAGGGAGAGGAGATTACGGCCCTGTTTGCCCCTCGTCCAAATGTGTCATCACCGCTCCCCCCCCCCCCCCCCCCCTCTATTTCCTCCATTCTAAGGGGTCCCAAAGAAAATCACAGACGCAGGAACGGAAATGACGAGCGGCACTGTGCCCCGGACAGAGGGCAAAATGCGGTGGAAGCGGGTAGGTTTTGCAGCAAGCCAAAGAGGCGGCTACGGGTGGGACGCCACCGTTCCGCCATGTATGCATGTCTTGCGAGAGCGCTTTGGTTCACCACCTCACTGGGACGGCAAAGCCAAGCTGCCCCGAAAAGGGGTCCCTCCGGCAAAAGGACCGACCGGCAGGCGAGAGAGACCCTTTGAGGGAGAGACAAGACACGGGTTCTTTATCGCAGGGCCATCCCACAAGCCCTGCGGCAACGCCTAGCCGTTTAACCCCGACACCCAAATTTGAGGCGAGCGGATGGCCCCAGCTTCAGCAGTAGGGGAGCTTGCAATATATGGGGGCGTGGTTGAAAGACGAACAAGAAGCGGACAGAGAGAGGGGCGTTTGCCTACGATGGCCTAACCTCGCCTCGCGCAATGGAGAAACCATACGATTAAGCTTGCCGCCCCCCCCCCCCCCCCCCGGTTTCGCCCGCCCTCTCGTCCGAACTTCACCGTGTCACCACCCGTCCGATCCGAGAAAGGTCCGGCTGGGACGGCCTCGGAGACGAAGCTAAGAAGCCAGCTAACGACTAAGGTGAGAGAGGGAGAGAGAGAAACCCGGGAGCTCCAGGGGGAAAAGAGTCAAGTGAAGGTCTGCAAGGTCTGGGCCCCCAACCAAAAGCCCAGTTGAGTTTGCCAAGTCAGGAACTTGGACGAGCTTCCGACTCGTTTCCCACGCGCCGTCGTCCGCCCCGTTGGGTGGTTTCGAACGCCGTTTTTCAAAGCTGTCTCTTTTCTTCCCTTTGGGGCCCGGCCTCCCGAACTAGCGCAGGCACGGCTTTTTCCCTACGCTTCATAGGCAACGGCACCGACATCGTGCCTTAGCATTCCATTCCAACCGCCCCCCGCCCCCCCTCCCGGAAAAATCTTGGCCATTTAAAAAAAATACACTGGTTCGCAACGTGCGCGCGTCGTGGGCGTGGCCCAGGCCGTTCTGGCTTGCTGACTGGGGACACACACAATGCAACGGTCACCCTTTCAGGCGTTTTGCCTTGCGCCTTCCCGGGTTGCGGGTGGGCCTTCCCCCAATGGCGCGCGTTGCGTGAAGCAAGAGGGAGGCGTCAAGCTGGAATCAATGGCCGAGGGCACGCCGCCGCCGCCCCGGCCGTCCGCCTGATGGACGGTTGATGAACTGGACCTTGGGGGGGGGGGCTCCCCGCAATCCCCCCGATCGGCGCGCGGGCGGGAAGATTTCGGGTTGGGCATGGACAGCCAGCAGGCCAAACCCTGGCACGAAATCGGGTTGGCGATTGGGAAGAGGGGGCGAGAGTGAGAGGCTGGAGAGTCAGGGGTTAGGGATCGCCAGGAGGGGAGGCCCCAACGAGTGGCGATAAGCAGCCACATCCGTAGTGGCTACTCAGTTTCAGTGGCGGCCTCTGGAATGTGGCGGTGCCCATCGACGAAAAGACCCTGGAAAGCCTCGTTCGGCCGGAGCACGCGCCCTCATTCAGTTGGGGATTGGGACGGATAGGCCAGTGCCACCGCCCGCTTGGACCGAAAGAGAAGGCTTGCTGGTAAACACCCACGGGTACGTCAGTGGATATCGGCGATGTGGTGCTACGTGTGTACCAGTTCCCGCCCTCGCCCATTGGAAAACCGCTGACAACTGAGGTGGGCCTGGTGGGCTTCCAGTTGGGCTCCTAAAGCCCAGCCTTGCGAGAGAGAAAGAGAGCCAACCAGCCAGCTAAGCTCGTCGCTTTGCCCATGGCATACCGCACGTCCATATCGCGCTGCTATGTTCAAGGGTGTACAGCTACAAGCTGCTAGTTTCGCCTTGGCGGCGGCCCTGACGGTGACGAGCTGACGAAAGGGAGCGCGGGCCACCCGAGCTGAGGGGAGGGGGGGGGGGGGGGAGCTGTGCAATGTCCATACCACCTTGGGAGGTTCGCAAGCCCACGCGCGAGTTATGGGCTCACCGTCTCGTGGTGGCCAACCCCTCGATGGCTGCGCTACTCGCGGGGCAAAACCTAATTGGCACCTTCCGAGCCTTCCCCTCTCTTCCCGGGTTTTCACCGACTTGGGGATCACGGTTTTGCGGTGGCCAGGTACGTAGGTGGTGGTGGGCAGACAACGGCTCTGTCAGGAGCCCGGCCTCTGGTTCGCCGAGGTGGGAGGTTGTGGCCGCGCCAACCACGGAACTTCGTATGGTGCGGCTCGGGCCACCGAGTTCAGCAGCCCGTCGTGCGTCGGGTGGTGGAACTCGGGCTCGATGACTGGCGCATTGACGGCATGGCGGTCTGGGGAGGGGGACGTTTGCGTAGGTCGTGGCGAGATTGCCGACCGACTTATTACCAGCCAGCCAGCCCGGCTTGGTTTGCTACTGGCCGCTATCTGCTCCTGCAGGGACTCGTGTCAAGATGCAAAAGCCCCCCCTTCCCTGTCCGCCAGCTTGGGCGTGGTGCTGCAAGGAACTCCAAAAATGGTAATTGCACGCGCTGAATGCTTTCTTTTCTGACCCTCATCGCGCTGTCCGTTCATGCTAAGTGCTGCTCGCGGGTGCGGTGCCGCGTTTCTCCGGGCCCCAGCGGCCCTCGCTGCCAAGCTGGGGCTTGGTTACGGCCGTGCCTAGTACGCGGTGCCGGGCGCCGACTGGCCTTCCCCGACCTGTCGAAGCAACCGGCTTCAGCCACACGCGGCTGGGGGAGGGAGAAGGAGAGAGGCGGGGTCGAAGCGACTCGCGACCGCAGCGTCATTGGATTCTCGGGCGGCAGGCCTGGCCTGCTACCTGCACTCGGGACGTTTCGTGCTGAGGCCGCTGCAGCCAATAGACCGGCGTTAGCCTGCCCACACTACCCACACGCACATGGGCATCGCAACCAGGTTCTACAATAGTATTAGTTGTCCCCACGAGCGCCGACTGCCCGACACATCGTGACCTCCGATACAGCAGCGCATGTGGCGTGCTGCGGACCGCCGCATCCGGCTTAGTCGCGGGTCCTGGAGGCACCTGTGGTGGGCGCGCAGGCAGACAGGTTGGGGGGCGGGGGACGCGGTTTGTGAGTGGCGGGTGCATGTATGCGCACACATGATGTGTCCGGTGCTGCTATGCTGCGTGTGTTGTGTGTGCTGTGTGTCGATCTCGCATGGGCTCCTGCCACGGCACCGGCGCGTCCCCCCCCTTCCCCCGCCAAGGACCAGAGATCCGACGAGGGACGCAAGGCCTTGCGGCAGCGGACGGGTCTTGGCTCGGCACGCTGGTTGGCGTGGGCGGCCGAGCGCAGGAATTTCCCGGGGTAGGCAGATAGGTAGCGAGGCCATGCCAGTTGGTGGCGGTGAGATCCGAGAGAGCCCAATGACACGGTCCCTTAGCCGGACCACACACGGTCGGACGAGAGGCATCGATGCAGAAATGCGGGAAAAGAGGCCGGCCTGGATGGTTGGTTTGCCATCCATGCATTCGCTGCAAAGCGCATGACGAGGGCGACTCCGCCCGCCGGGATGGCCTCCTCGGCGAGCCCACCGTACGCCTGCGGACGGACACCACCCAGCCCCGAGCTGGGCCAGCTGGGCCAGCTGCCCCTCAAGGCATAACACAGGCGCATATAGGGCGATACTGCGATCGCCCGGGGGCCAGAGGAGTGGGCAATTTCCATCAGAGAGCCGGGGTGCCGATCGACGACTGCTGAACCCCATGCAGAGACAGACCCCTGGACCACAGCATGGGTTGTGAGCATCTATTTACGCTGGTGAGCTCTTACGTGCATAGGGGACTCAGCAGGCGGATTGCGGCTTGCCGGCTGGGAGCGTAGCGGCCAGGGGTCAGGGATCCTCAGCCGACCCAGTGCCCCCCGCGTAGCCTCGACGGCGGGCGCCACGTCGGTCGTGGTGATCCATATCGGCGGATCCATTGTCAATATAGCCAGATTAGGCAAGGCGGACAAGGGCGCGAAGAAGGTGGTTCAGGCTTGCCAGCCAGCCCGCTACCTAGTGAGTGGCCTGACGGGGAACGGCAGATGGCCATAGGGCCTCCAGCGAGGGCTTCGCAAGTCTCAGAGGCAAGGGCATTTGGCCCAGGGAACAGCGTACTAACGCCACTGCAGCAGACGGGCTGGGCAGGGTTTATGGGACGGTCAGCGTGACGTGCCGAGTGCATTCCGGCCCCCAGTCGGGGATGAGGTTTTTTTTTTCGTTCGGTCTCGGCTCCCGCATGTCGAACAGCGGCCATGGGCGTTGTGAGTATGTGACAAAAGCTTGGACGTGTCTTGGGATCGAGACTAGTACGTGCGAAGGCCAGCCATCCGGAGGCGATTGCCGAAGACGATGCGGGATCGCGAGCTGCACATCAGCGCATGGTGGAGGATGTGCCCCTGCGACATCCCCCTTCCCGACGGCAATAGGCGCGAGCGAGTCAGGTTGGCTGAAGGGGAGGAGCAAGGGAGAGAGACGACGGTGAGCAGGGCCAAGCCACGGGGTGAAGCCATCGAAGCCACCATGGTTTGTCTTTTCTGTTCTTCTGGACACCGTTGTGCAACTCAGAAGAGGAACCCTGTCGCATCCCGACGTTTGCCTGCCTGCCTGCAGCTGCCAGCACGTCCGGGCCGACGTGTGCGACACGGCCGGCGGCGGAATCCCGTAATTTGTCCGTCGCAGGACGCCCTGAACCCTCACGGGCCTGAGATGACTGTCTCGAGACGGCCGGCATGGAGATGAGTGACAGCCCGGCCATCGAGCGGCATCCGCCTTGCCAAAGACGACAATCCCGTCGAGAATCCCTCCATCGGGAACCTGGAGGCTGCCTGCAGGGGGCATCGTTGTTTTGTTTCACTCAAAGTTGCCCCACGTATGGGGGGGGAGGCTCCCACAACAACATACATACAGATCGTACCTTGCTTAATCTTACTCCATCTGTACACTCCGTACTGGGGAGCGAAGTTTGGGCGCGGCACCAGCGCAAGCTTTGCCTGCCTACGGTGCATGTGCCGAATGGAGGGATGCCATGACTCAACGGGTCAATGGATCTAGAAGAAGCGTAGCCAATGCTTGCGGTCCTACGTAAGGTGCGTAGGTATACACGCACTGTATGTATGCGCTCGTGGGTTCCTCTGGGCCACAGCGTCTTTGGGGGAGGGAGGAGGGGTGCAGACAAGCCGACTGGGCAGCTGGGACACCAAAAGCGGTGTGGCCTGGGCCAGGCCCGGTGCATTCCAGTCGATGGTGGCCTCCCGCTGTTGATGGCTCCGGAGGGCTGTGTCTCCTCCCGCGCGGTGCACCCAAGACGGCGTCTCGAGTGGACGGCCAGGGCGGATCGGCAGCCGACGCGACGCCGACGACGACGACGACGACCAGCTGCACAGAGATGGAAACGGCGGGCCATGTGCAGGACAGAGCCGCCCAGACCGCATGGCACCCGCGGCACAGCCTGGACCGCCCAAGGGTCTACGGCCCAGTCGTCGATCTTGTTCGTTTCAACGAACTCGTCATGGCGCCCACGCCTCGCCGCGGTCGTGGTTGGCGGCCGTGTTGGCGCCGCCTGATTGGGGGCGGCCGTACGCAGGGGACACGGGCGAGGGCGAGGAGGATTGGGAGGACAGGAGAGCAGCGCCGGTTGGACGGGGCCCCTGGGCCCAAACGCTACCCCCCGGCCGCTTTGTTTCATGTCAGGCCGGCCGCGAGCCACTGGCGGCCAATGAAGTCGGCGCCTCTGCCTGGCTCATCTAGGGCTTTATGCGGCGCCCAGCGAGGCTTCCCGCCGGCCGACAGCCATTCACGTCGAACCTAGGCCGGTCGGCTGCCCGGCCCCAGGGCCAGTAGTGGCCAGTAGCAATCCCGCATTCCGTCGGCCCCCCGCCCCCAAGGAGCGCCCCCAGGCTGACCGGACGCGCCCTCACCCCGGAACGGCGACAGGGACGCCAGTGGCCTCGAGCGCCCGGTCCCTGAAGCGCATCGCATCCCATCGCTGTCCACGGTGATCGAATGGATGACGGCAAGACGGCTAAAGGGAGGGGGGGGGGGGGGGGGGGGGAGGCCCATCCTGGTCGCTGTCCGCAGACGGGCAACCTGGCGGTGCTGGCTGCATGGCAGGGGCGTGAGGATGATGTGTGTCGGTATCCCATCTCTCGCCTACGCGCAATGTATGGTTACAGGCTGCCGTAACGGCCTGGGTCATGTAACCGCCGTGGCGACGGGCAGAGGGGAATATATGAAGATACCGCGGGCACGTTGGAGAAAAGGGGAGGAGCCAACTGCAACATAGCATCGCCATTTCTTGTCGAGTCTAGACGGCTCTTTTCTCTCACTCAGCATTATCCTCACGCCTCGCATCTGTCTCTGCGGCAGTCCGGAGTTGGGAGATACGACAAACCTTGCGGCGGGAACCGATTACGAAGAGCCAGACTCTTCGCATCACCGTGACGAACCATTGAGACTCCGGCCAGTTCTCTGTTCATCCCATCCTCCCCCATCCCCGCCGGTGTTCACCTTCATTCATTTATTTAATTCCCCGGGTTTCGCACGTATCGCCCGCGTCCCCCGCAGCCAGTCCATCCTGTCCTCTCTGCGCCCAGGCTGTGCCCGTAACATACAGCAGCAGCAGCAGCAGCAGCAGCAGCAGCAGCAGCAGCAGCAGCAGCGTGCAAGCAACAGCAGTACCTACATTACAACAGCTTCCCTAGGTCGAAACGCCTGCCCAACCAGCGCTGGCCCTAGCCAAACACCGTTGCACGTTGCAGGTAAAAAAAAAAAACGAAGCTGCGCCTCGCGTGCCCCTCCGACCGACGGTCCCGAAACCGACAGCGACAGCGAGCGCCCGGCCAAACTTTCTCTCTCTTTCTCGGGCCCCACCGGCGGCGACATTGAAGGTCGCGAATCGTAGTAATTGCGGTAGTTGGTTTCCTAAGCAGCATTCCTTCGACGCTCGCGTCGTGCACTTCGCCGCAGCGTCATCGTCATCGTCACCTCTTCCGGGCCTGCTCTCGGCTGTTGTGCCTTCTTCCCGTGCGCTTTCCTGACAGCCGGGTCGCACACAGCACCCACCCACCGCGCCAGCGACTCCGCCTCGACCACGCGGTGCCACTGAACATCGTGTCGCCCGTCGCTCGCTCCACCGGGAACCAGGCAGCCCCAGGACCAGGACCAGCCCGACCAGGTCACGGTATCCCGGCTTCCGCTTGCCCTTCGTGACAGCGGGACCTTATCACACACACGCACACACGACAGCGACGATCGCCGCGCATCGCCGCGCATTGCACCGCAGCCCGGGCGCCCGTTTCAGACACCCGTCACTTTCGTTCTTTGCGGGAAACAGAAAACTTCGCTTCGCTCGCCGGTAAAGAACCACGGACAGGCCTGCCCCGCTGGCTCCGGGCATTCCGACCCTCCTCCCTTCTTATTTTTTTTTGTTTTCTCCTCCCTGGGCACCCGCGCACGCCCCGACCAGAGCATCCCTGTGCAGCTGCTGTCCAGCGACTGGTCGTTGAAGACTTGGGCATTTCCACCGCTTGCCAGCTCCTTGTGTGCTATCCACCCGTTTGCGCCATACGCCCTCCCCGTCGTTCCTTTTGGAATCCTCGTACCTCGCAACGTCATTTGCCGTTGCGACAGGTCCCTCGCGAGAGCGGATCAAGCCAATCTGAACTAGGTTCAATACATCCAAGTCGTGTCTGCCGGTGTCTGCCTCCCCCGTCAGTCGCCCTGCTGCGTCACGCACAAAGGCCACCCACGAGACAGCAGGTCATTGCCCTGCGACACCCGCCAGCCGCCTCGAGACAGCAGTCAGAGGAGTAGCAGTCGATTTGCGGCGACGACGCCTGCCACCTCCCCGAGACCCCCCTGTCGGACCCCAACCGGCTGACTCTTCCTGACGGACGGCACCATCACTGGGCCCCTGTGCATCCTCATTCCATCGCAACGGTTGCTCTCCCTGCCTTTGCCTGACGGCCACCCTACTCTGCCTGTTTCCCCCGCAGCGGATTGCCTGACGGCCGAAAGACGCCACCCCCCTGTCGGCTTGTCTCTGCGCCGCCTCTTGGCTTCTGGGTACCGACTCCACCCCCCCTACCCACCCCCCCAGCCAGCCCAGTCCAGGCACTTCGTGTCGATCATCCCGGCCGCCGAGCCAAGATAGCACTGCGCAGCCCAACCTGGCAATCCTGGCCCTGGCTACCTGGCCCCGTACTGCCGAGTACTGTACCTCGCCCGTTTCCCTGCTCTGCTCCATCCCATACCCAGACTACCCGGCTCAGCCTCGTTCTAACTGGCGTCACCTCCTTGCGCATCTGAGAATCAACCAAATCCAATACATCTCATTTATTTTTCTTTCTTTCCTGTCGCCTAGCGGGTCTGGCGGGACTAGCCTTTTCCTCGACTATCAAACCACACCATCTGATCTGGCATTCCTCAGCCTAATAAGGAGCCTTTCTGTCCCCTCTCTTCCCCCCCCGTCCAAGCTCCCTATCACGCCTCGCTAGTCAGTCTCATCCGAAAGGCAGACACCGCCGCGTGATACATCCACCACCCTCCACTCCTTGGACTACTACGCCCACCCACCCCTCGCCTCAAGCCACTAGTACCGACGACTCTCCGCCCCGCCGCCTTCTATAATACCGGCCGTCCTCCCACCCGGACCTGTCGACCACTACCCCGGACTCTTCTCTTGTTCCTCATCGGGGTTTTTGGTCTTGCTGGCGTCCGCTCTCTTTGGATACCCCCCCCCTAACTAGTCGTACCGGCTCGCACGGCGAGTTACACCACACCTGCTCCCCACCTCGCCCACCTCCAACCACCACCGACACAATGGACCCCATGGCAAGGTTACCGGTGGAGAAGCTCAACGCTCAGGCCCTGGAACGGTTCGTCTACCAGCCCGTTAGCAAGGGCATGATTTCGTACTTGGCCGATGCTGCCTACGATGTCATCCAGTGCGACCCCAACATGATGCCACCCCCGGCACAGCCCCGGGCACAGGCGCCGGCACCGGCTCGGTCTGCCTCGCCCAAAGCGATCCCTTGCCACGACGGCGGCCTGCCCACGTTGGAGGACTTCATCACGCAGCTCGTCGTGTCATCCAACGTGCAGGTGCCGACCCTCATGTCAACGCTGGTCTACCTGACCCGGCTGAAGTCGCGCCTCCAGCCCATGGCCAAGGGCTTGCGCTGCACCACGCACCGCATCTTCTTGGCGGCGCTCATCCTGGCCGCCAAGTACCTCAATGACAGCTCGCCCAAGAACAAGCACTGGGCCAACTACAGCCACTTCGTCAACGACGGTTACAGCTTCGGCTTCACCCGGACCGAGGTCAACCTGATGGAGAAACAGCTCCTCTTCCTGCTCGAGTGGGACCTGAGGATTACGGAGCAGGACCTCTACCGGGAACTGGAGCCCTTCCTGGCGCCGGTCCGCGCCGATATCGAGGCCAAGCACGCGCGCCGCATGCAGCGCAAGATGCAGGAGGCGCTGCGGCAGCAGGAGGAGGCCGAGCGCTGGGCCGCGGCCGCCCAGTACCCCACGCCGCCATCGTCGCGGGGCAGCTCGCGGTCGACGAACCGCCTGGAGCCTTCGGCCGCCGAAACGATCCGCATGGTGCAAGACCCCAGCACCCCGCCCGGTCTCTCGTACAGCTCGTCGGCCAGCTCGGCCAGCTCGCACGCATCGTCCATCTCGTCGCGACAGCACTCGCGGTCCAGCACGCCGCTGACAGAACGCGAGGACCCGTACGTCTACGCGGATGATCTGCACGAGTCACCGGTGCAGGTGGTCCTGGACATGCCACAGCCGGCTGTACATGCCGGGCGGAAGGATGGCGGCGGCGGTAAGATGCTGCTGCCCTACGAAATCAGCCCCGAGCAGCTCCGTGAGCTCCAGGGCGGCCACTATGCCAAGACGAAGCGCGCCCGGACCGGGCGCAGCATGTGGGGACGCCTATTTGACAGCAGTGTTTCGGCATAGGGAGAGAGGAATTGACGGCAACAACCAAGCATTTACCAGCACGGAGTTTACGGGCACGGCTTTTTTTATACAACGTTTTTTTTTTTGGAAACCAAAACAAGAGAGGGAGAAAGAAGACAAAGCATACCTTCCTAGAAGGGAGAGGGCTTCTGAGCAAGGGTGCTCACTCACCGGTACCTCCTACGGCGTTCTAATGTTTTATTATTTTCCTTGTCGTTTCATCACACGGATATCTACGGGAACGCATCTATACGGGATATAGGAAACATGAGTGGTGTTGGCACGGACGGGGGGAAACAAGGGAAAGACGGCGCTTCTGGTCCTGTCGGCACGGCACGGAGGGAGTACGATATGGAGTTTACAGCAGCAGGCACGAGAATGCACGGAGGTGGACACGGGAGTTCTGGCGAAGTCCCCCCCCGATGTGGGCATGGTTTTATTTCATCGCTAGGGAAACCAATGAATGGAAAGCGAAGATGAAGACTCCGATCCGCTATTGCTTGCCCTCCATGGGAGCCCGTGCTTGTGGTGGCGACGATGTGTGAAGATGGTGTCGCGTGATGACGGAGATGCATCACCGTCGAGTACCCAACCTACACGAGCAACTACTTCCCTGGCTTGCCAGAAACCCGTGCCCTGGGCATCTCGTCGCCGCATGATGCCGAATGTCTGGGGGCCTCGGGCCAGTGACGACGTTGGTGTTCGGTTGACGCGAGCAAAAGTTGCCCCAAGGGTGGCCACGCCGCGGACTCCGGGGTTTGGTCGCCCGTCTCGATTGTGGCCTTGTCTCAGGGTGACGTGATGCGAGGGGCGGGGGGTGGTGGCACGCCCGTCGCCCCCGGATAGTGCCCGAAGGATATGGCGCGAGGGTGTCTTGGGTGTTAGTACGCCTTGCGCCCGGGTCGGGTATGGGGTCCGGATGCTTCCTCGCCCCCCCCGGGCCATTCGGTTGTGACCTGTCAGAAATCCCCGAAATATCCAGGGTGGGACGGGATTTCGTCCTCGGTGCTTTTCGGCTGGGCAGCCTAGCCTCAGCCGCCCGCTCGCCCTGCTCGGGCGGACGGGCGCCCTCGCTTCCTCCGCGCCGCCGACGGATCGGCCGAGCGCGGAGGGGGGGCGTCGCACGCGCGTCCCCCGGGGGGGGGGGGGGGGGGGGGGGGGGGGGGGGGGGGGGGGGGGGGGGGGTGGAGATAGCGCTGCTGCGGCCCGTACCACGACGACGGTGGACGCCTACGCTACGACTACCCATACGGCCGCGGTAGATTACTACGCCACGACTGCCGATACGGCCGCTGCGGCCACGATGGTCGCTGCTACGGCATGTAATGGCGGGTTGCCCAAGGGGCCCGGGTACCAACACGCATGGTGGAATCCCATGCCGGCGAGCGCGGAAGAAGGGAAGCATTTGACCAACGAGAAAGGGGCGCATGGGCGGGGGCGGGGGCGGGGGGATGGATTCTAGGCCGTTGCGATGGGCTCTCTCTCGCTCTGCCACCTGCATCTGGAATGGGAACATCTACTTGCCCCGTTGCCATTGGTGGTGTGCTGTGTGTCCTGGCCTGGCCGGGCGGGGACTGCATTCCCAAGCCATCCCATCCGCCCATCCATCCCGCTACTCTACTGGTGGAGAGATGGAGAGACGGGATCCAGTGGATGTTTGCTCAGCCTTATGTACAGCCCGGAAGGTCGTCTCGTGTTGCGCATGCAGCCCCTAGGCGCTCCACTCCCCCAAACGGGCGGTCGCGACCGTTAACCAGCGCCCGGCTTCACCGTCGACCGCCCGGGGGGAGATTGGGTGGGAAGCCCGGCCGCCGCAGAAGACCGTACGTGACGTGCTTGCATGGGCATAGATGCAGAGGCCTGGATCCGATCGTCCCCTTCCGGCCCCCTCCTTCCCTGCAGGGGCACCACGCGAGTACTGTGCAGTACTGCTACTGCTTACTTCCCCTGCCTTTACACTCGCGCGCCGTCTTGCGTTTGTGGACTGTGGCCAGGGAGAAGGGGATGAGAGGAGGACATCTCACACGCCCCGGTTCGGGCTCGGACGCAAACGGTTCTGCACAGGCGGGCTGCGGCATTGCCCGCGTCCGCGACCGGGGGGGGGGGGGGGTAAAGTGGGAGAGAGAGGGTTACTACAGAAAGAGTCAGAGCCGACTATTAATATCCTGTCTACCAACCAGCCGTCCCAAGAGGATTGGTTTCCCCCCAGGATGCGGATGGATCGCTTGCCTTTCTTGGGCAAGGCACGGCAAAGCGGGAACAAAAGCCAAAAATATTCCACCGTCGCCCACCCAGCTGTGGAAACCTTGCCAATCCCGGCCCCGCCCCTCCAGAGCTGGATATACCCGTGAAACGGCAGGGGAAAACCTCCGGCAAAGCATCAAAGATCCAAGACGTACGGATGGCAGCACACGGTCTTGAGAGGGCAGGAGGTGGACGTTGCGGCATCTAGGCCGTCGGCGCAGGGCTTGGACGGTGGCGCAGACCCCCCTCAATCCGGATGTTCCGGAACTTTTTCTTCGGCAATATCGTCGGCTGCCAAACACACGCCTCTCACCCACACCCGCTCCGGGGGGGGAGCCAAGAAGAACAATGTCCTTTCAGGAAGAAGCCCAGCCCCTGCGCGTTGGATTCCGTCTTTTCCTCCCTCTCATCCCGCGCGAGCCCGGCCCGCCGCCCTCCCCGTCAGCAAATAGCTCCTTCCCTCCCATGGCCCAGGCATCCACCATGAGGAGGAGGGGGTAGACGGAGGAACGGCTGTACACGCGGCAGGGACAGCAACCGGAGCCTCTTGCGCCGCCGAAGCTTACGTCTTCTGCTTCCGTGGTGGGGCGCAGCTGATGAGCCGGCGGGCGGACCAAGCAGGGATGGATGATGACGATGACGTTGGCCTTTCCCCCGTCGGGGGCTTGGGTTGGCCCGCCGGCTGATTCGGAAGCGGTCGAAGTTCGCTGCCCACCACGTCATGGGCGCGCGGCAGGCGACCCTTTGCAGGCCGGGAAGCCGGAGAGGGTCGAGCCCGGTCGGCGGGGCGTGCGGATGCCCTCGGTACCGTCTCGGTTCGGGGCACCCTCCGCCTCTGCCCCCCGTTTCTCGGTCAGCGGGTGCCCGCCTACTGTCCGCCGACATCATCCTCTCCTGTTCTCCCCCCACCCCCCGCGCATATGTGTGCGCGTGTCTCTATCACGATCGCCAGCACCAGGCCGAGGGTGGCAAGTAAAGGCCTACGGCATGGTTCGGCGCAGAAGCGCTGTGGAGCAACGTTCCCCTTTCCGAGCGGTTCTGCCGGGGGGGGGCTCCCAGCCCCCGCTTCACGCACTGAGGTTTTCTACACTCAGTCAGGGAAGTGGCAGGATACTTTCTGATAGTTTTGTTGCCATTGCACCAAAGACACACCTCGCCCCGAAGACGTCCGTCCGTTCCCGCTCGATTGTCTTCCGAACAGTATGGGAGGTGTCACGGGCTGCGCGTCCTCGGCGTCCGCGCGCGAGTGGTTGGGGTGGGCAGATAGGACCGCGAATATGACGGCAGTAGCCCAGATGGGCCGGTTGTCGAGACCGAAGCCGGCCTGGGCGAAGAACTTGTAGAGGACGCGGGTCGCGACGGTCGCGCAGGCCACCGGCATCATGGTCATGGGGATCATCTTGTACTCGAACGACTTGTTCCGGACCGGCTCGTCGCACATGGTCTGGGTGGTATTCTTGGTCACCGAGGCGGTCCCTCGGAAAGCGTCAGCCGAATCCGCGCGGGGGGAAGGGGGAGGGCAGTACCGGCGAAATTGGGAAAGCCCACGTAATGCCTGGGCCATGGAGAAACTGCGCATCACACAGGCCTAGGCCGTCATCGCCCCACTGACAGTCGAGTTCGGTGCAGCCGTAGGGCGACTCCTCGGCGCCGCCCGAAAGGCACGTCATCCATATCGGAGTCGTGTTGGCATCGGGGGTGCCCATGGCCGCCGGTGAGAACGATGCCACGTGCAGCGCCCTCCCTCCGGAAGCTGGCCGAGGAGGCCGAAATGGTCGGCCGTGGAGATCGTGGCAGCGCCCTGGCCGACGAGGAGGGCCAACAACGGCCAGAGCGCAGGAAGGCAAGCTCTCATGGTTTCGGGAATGCCACCCCCGGGAATAAAACACGCCTCCTCCAGGGACCTTCCCGCTCCCGGCCCCACATTCCACACCAGCCTCTGAACAAGCATACAAGAAAGTAGCCGGCTAGATGTACAGATTTCCTTGCCAATACGGTTGGTGCCAGGCGGCGGCGGGCGAACCGGGTCCATAGCAACAGGGCTCCTGTGTGGCTCTTCCTTACCCCACACGAGCCGGCAAGGGGGACCCTCGAGAAACAAGGCACCTGGCAGAAAGGAAGAATAAGCCATGCTAAGCCCGCTGTCGGGCCCCAATAAAAACCGGGCGAGGGGGTGTGTAAGTCGAGAAGTTGTCCGGGAGGGGGAACCGAACAAGTTAGCGAAGCGAGAGGGCAAACGCAGGCGATCGTCCCAATGCCAATTGGCAGTTGGGTGCCGATGAAAACAAGCGGCTGGTGGCCTGATTAGAGGGGAGAAACTCGGCCGAGTGCCGGCCATGACATCTTTCTTCTCTCGTGTTCCGATCACTTGCGGGATCGCTCTAAGTAAACAGGGCGGTGGCACCGGCAGAGTGGTTGCTAGCGATGCATATGCTAAGACGGCCCCGGGGTCGAGACAGCGACAACGCAAATCACCCCCTTCGTCTACACTTATTACTTCGCAGTCTGTAGAAGAGTCACATAGGCGAAGCGGCCTACGAATAATTTTGCGACCGCGGGGGGGAAGGAGCAGGCACGGAGACGGGATGTGCCTGACGGCGCTTGGCAGGGGAGGGGGGGAAGAACCAAAAAAAAAGTGGCAACGAGAGACGAAGCGAAGCGGGCGCGTTACCACCGACTAGATCAGACTAAGAAATTGACAGCCGACGACCCCGGGGGCGCCCTGAATCGTGCGCGTGGCCCTACGATCCCTACGTGCCCAGTGTAGGGTTAAGCCGCCTTCGTTCCCTTTGCCGATCCGGGGAAGGGGCTAGGAGCGGCCCACCTCGTTTTTCGTAGATCCGGCCCCCCTTCTCCGAAAGTCCCATGGCCTAGTCTCCTTGCGAATCCCAATGCTACTACAGAGTTTGCCGGGCCTCCAGGTAGCAGCCTTAATGAATACGGCAGAGCCAAGAGCCGGCTTGCTGGCCCCTGGGGTGTTTATGAAAGGAGGTTCTGCTGCCTTTATGGGCTGACGACGCTGCCGTTTCAAAATGGCCGCTAGTATCTCGGTCCCGGGACGGCTCCCTCGGGTTGCAGACACTACACGTTGGTGGCTAGCACATCTGATCCGGCACGTGGCTCTGCAACCGGCCCATTTGCACTTTGACCGCTGATGACACAAGCATCACCCGCTCGATGTGCCAATTACTTCCATACTCTAAACTCGGGAGCTAAAGTACCCATTTTGGGCTGATTGGCTGATGCATTGGCTGAGCAAAAAGTGGATGTCGCGGGTGCTGGACATGCCGACACTGGTCCCTCTGTGTTGCCAATACACAACGTATTATTTGTTTGGCGAAGGGGGCAAATGGTGGATCAAAAAAAGCTTCGCATTCCGGAGCTCCAGGATGGGTTCCGACATAACCCATTATGAGTCTGTTTGCGTCTTGGCCAAATCAGGAATCCCGATTTTGCGCTTGCATTCAATACGTGCACTTGATCTTCTCAGAACCAAAAGCTTCATACCAAACCTGGGCTGTCTCCTTCGCTGGATGACGCTGGAAGGGCAAGGCTCGCTTTGATTTTCCATTAGGAACACCGCAGTACTTGGTAAGTGCAGGAACCCGTTTTATAACAGTACAAAACCGAAAACCCCGTGATTGCTATGAGGCATATATGCACTTGATGTAACTGGGTAGTGGTAACACCCTAAGAGTAGACATTCCTTGGTCCGTCTCCTGATAATATGTTCGATGGGCTGCGCGAGGTCGGGCTTAGCGTGTTTTTCCGCCTTTACTTCATCCGCCTCGGATCTCTGCTCGCCGCCTTCAATACCCCTGGCGGTCCTGTCCTTCCTGCCTGCAAACCAGGCCGCCGCGTTGCTATCCGATCCAGCCCGTGTCTTTGCTTCCACCTCGAGGCACATGGCTGGGGATGTATGGAAGTCTCCTCCCTCCCCCTAGAGACCAGTCTAATAATACTTACGGGTTCTGGGCGCGTCACATCCGCGCGACACGCCGAAACCGAATTTGTGCAAAGCTCCGGTCGTTTCCCATCTGGATTCGCCGCCAACGCTACGCGCCTTCCTGGTCTTGTCCTGATTGTCTCGCTCCAAGCCTGGCCGGTACGCGCGAGCTTGAGCTGGCCGTTGACGCTAGTTTCTACCGACCCCCTGGGCATCCCCGCTCCCATCTACTAATAGATCTGGCTCTGGTGGCCCCCCCCTCCCCGACGGCAAGATAAGCCACGCGACTTGGTAGCGCGGGACGGGACGGCCGAGGGGATGTGTGTAGCTTGGCGAGCAAGACGACGTGACCAGCGCGGGGTGGCACGGCCGGACTGACTAGCTGATCCGGGGCCCAGGTGCCTATCCATCTCCCTTCCATGGCGAGAAGTCCCGGGGCCAGCAGTGAAGCAGGGGACAGCAAGCGGATAGGGGCCAACGCTGTTTGCCTCACCCCGCCCCATGCCTTCTCGAGGGCATTTTGACCCAAGCATCGGCAGCCTGGCCAGTGCTGGCGAGCCGACCAGGTACCTATGTACGGCACCTAGAAGGAAGCAAGCAACAGGAGCGGCAACCAACAATCGAGCCCCCCCTGGAGGTGCCTAGGGCCACTTGTTTCTTTTCCTTCCAAGCAACACAACCTGGGTCTCGCCCGGGGGCCTGGTACCGGGCTTGTTGTTCCCCACTTTCTGCCGGCTGGCAGGTGCAGGATTGCCGATCGCATGCAAGGAACGGACTCTCGGCAAAACAGGGGAGACCCCCGCGCTGTTTCCAACTCTCCTCGCGAGTCCGCCGTCCATACTGCACGCCGTCCCAAGGCATGCCTCCCGAGAGTCCCCGTTGCATCCAGCCATCGCCTGCCCGCCAGACGACACCGTTCTGGGGGAGAGAGGCGACCTGGGAGGTTTCCCATGTTCCTTCCCTCCCTCGGCTAGCAGGTGGGAGAACGACAATGTCTCACTGCCGCGCCCCCGGGGGGGGGGACGCGCCTCAACACCCGGACTCGACCCTCCATGCCGTTTCTTTTCCCCCCTCTCACTCCTCTTGCCCTCGCGTTGACGGCCGACCAATGAACTCGCCATGGGAGGAAACACCGTTCTGCCGCCCCCATCGCTAGCCCCAGGATACGCCTGCGGCACGCGCACGTCGAGAGGGGGCGTGGTTTTCTACTACGAGGCGAGGAAAGATTACGGCCGCATGGGCCAGCCAGGGCGATCCCTTTTCCCGCTGCGGCCGTGGCGTTTTTGGTCTTTTCTGTTTTTCTTTTCTCCTTTCTTTTTCAGCTGCGCTGCGCCCACGGGCAGGGCTGGACGACGACCAAGTCCAGCTCCAGCTCCAACCGCCACCCGCGCCCGCGCCCGCGGTTCCTTAGTGTCGGTATATAGGTCTCATCGCCGTGCCTGGGGGCGTCGACATTGTGCGAGTTCCCTCCCTCTTCCGCCTCCCCCGGTCCCTTGCTCACGAACGCGGAAACACCACTCCCACCCCGGGACCCGCCATCCTCGGGCAGTATAAGAAAGGGAGGGACCGAAAACGCTACTGCCCGCGGCTCTCCTGGCAGTTTCTTCCGGCTTACCCCCTCTCTCCGTGCCCTCTGCTTCCCCCATCATGGTGGCTCTGGTGTCCGCGGAGCCGGGCGGTGCCGGCGACAATGGCGTCGTGCGATGGCTGTTTCTTGCGCCCCGCGACACGGTCGCCCGCAATAGCGAACCCATGGCCGGGACCCTGGCCAGCGTCTTCCTCTGCCTCACGGCCACGGCGCTCCTGTCGGCCTTTATCGGTACGGGGTTCCCCCCCTTCTTTTCGTCTCTAGGCCCGGCGGCGGGATAGTGGAAAGGTCCGGCTGGTTAACCCGCTGCGCGTGTGTGTGCTCTTCTGCAGCGTTGAGGTTCCTCAGGGTCAAGAATTGGAGACGGTTGCCGTTTGTGTTATGGCGTAGGTCTTTCTTTCCCCCTTTTCTTTCCACCGACCCGCTACCGCTTTCGATTACTAACCGCGGCGCGGGCACCGGTTTCCCCTCCAAAGTCGTCTTCGCCATCTACATCGACTCTTTGCTGTTCGTCTACGTGACCAGCATGTTCCATTTCGGCGTCGGCTTCACCGCCAACCTTGGCGTCTGCGACGGCGCTATCCTGCTCTGCCTGCTTTGCTACATAACCACCAAGGTAGGCTTGTGCCCGAGGTGTACACTGGCGAGGCTTTATTTCGGCTTACTGAGGCCCTGTTAGATCATGGTATATCTTTTCCTGGTGGAGAAAGCCGTAAGTTCCACCCCCCCTTTCCCTGGATACCCCCGGAAACAAAGGGGGGCCGGGGAGAGGCAACCGTTCTGACGGGCCCCGCAGCACACGGTCAGGAACGGCCGCAAATCCCGGCTCAAGTCAAAGCTGTATTGCGTCAACTCGTTCGGAATGCTCAGTAAGTACCCGGCTTCCGAGATATCCAAGACGGCGCGTGAAAGACGGCCAACCAAACGGACAGCGGTGTACGTCGTCGTCGCCATCTTCAACTTTGTCTTGTGAGCGCCCTTTCCCCGCGCCCTCGGAGGGCCGCCGCTTTTACTGACCGCCCCTGGGGCACAGCCGGATTGTGCGGCTTGAAGACGGCCAGTGCATTATCGGCATGGAGAGGAAGACCATGCTTCCGCTGATCACTTTCGACGTGGTCGTAAATGTAAGGGAAACCTGCACACGGTCGCGCCCGTTGACTCACGCCCGCGTAGTGCTATCTCACCGTCTTGTTTCTGCTTCCGCTCCAGAGTACAGACCCCCTCTCGTCTTTTTCACGCCATGGATTCCCTCCTGTCTTGCGCCATGCTGATCGATGAGGACCGCCCCGACGCAGAGCTCTACACTTTCAAGGACATGCAAAAGACGCCGGCCAACGTCCGATTGCGCACCATGGCCCTGCGCACTTTTATCGGTGCGCTGAGCACCACGGCTTCGAGCGTCACGTTCGTTGGGCCCCTTGCCACCTCGCGGGCGTCCCGCTGCACAAAAGGTCCAAGAAGGGCAACACTGACTGGATGGCGCTGCTAGAAACCTCTCGGTCCTGACGGCCATGAACGGCGAGGCGGCCTGGATCTGCCTCCTGTGCTGCAACGCCGACAGTGAGTGGTCCCCCTTCCCTCACGATGCGATCCCGCCTGCAAAGTCCCTCACCCCGCTAAGGCCTCCCTCTTCCTTCTGTGCCTCCCCAGTCCTCTTCTCCGCCGTCGTGCTCCAATGGCTCACCACGGCCGACCATGCCGCCACCCAAACCCCCTCCTCGGCCCCCGCGTGCTCGTACCGCCATCATTCCTCCTACCACCACGCCGCCGCCGCCGCCACGCATGCGCGTACTACCACGGCTGCCGCCGAGGGCCACGCGGCTATGGACGCCGGCTTCGACGACGACGACGACGACGAGACCATTGTCGCCACGCGCGCCGCCGCGCCGGCCTCGGGCTGCTGGGCGTGCCGCGGGCGGTCGTCAGACGCCGCGCCGGACGACGACGTAGAAGGGCGCCTGGGCCCGATGCCCCGTGGCGGTGTACCGGAAAAGGGAAACCCGGGAAGCTAAGGGGGTATACCTGCGAGGGATGCGGAAATCCCGGGGAGATGTACCGTGGTCGCGGGGGCAAGGACCGGGGAGGACGGAGAGGGCCTGTTATGGAGATCGGTTGGAGAGAGCAAGCGACTCCGAGTCTGCCCCCCCGCCCCCTTGTCACCGGGGGAGGGAGGTTATTCTTGGGGAGGGGGGGAGGGGTTGACCAACTCGATACGCACAAGTCCCAAACACGCAACTCAGGACCTACCCCCGAACCGCCCGGCGGTGTCGCGGCCCCGGTCCATCTCGCCCACCGGCCAACGACAGGCGGGAGAGTCGCGTCGACTGTGGTGAACGGAACGGGGCGGGCACGCCGTGACCGCCTGGGGCCCGAGAGAGGAGGGGAGCGCGTTTCGGCCTCGGACAGACCCCGATGCCGGCGCCCGCGGGGGCCGAGGGTCAAAGCACGATCTGCGAGGGACGGGCTATGAAGACCAAGGCGGGCGCCGAACCAACATGGCCCGGCCTTGGATTCTGTCCACTAGCCCGGACCCGGCAGTGGTAGGCGACGCGTACGCGACCCGCTGGTTCCGGCCGGGGAACAGAGGCGACGCGGGTGCCCACGCTTTGTTACGTCGGCGGAGAAGAAAGGAAAGACAAAAGAGAAAGAGAAGCAGAGCAAGGAGAGGAAGAGAGCAGCAAAAGAGGACCTTTTGTCGCTGCAAAAAACGGCGCATGAGATGCCCCAGGCGAGCATATCAATCAAACGCCCATCCTCTCTTCTTTCTGCTGCCTGCGTTGCGCGTTGTTTGGCATGCGTCTAGCAGGACTGGAATGCAGATCGAGCCCGGGGTCGCGTCTATTCTCTCTTAAAGTGTATCGATTGATCCCGCAGGTCTGGGTAAGATCCGTCGGGATACGGCAAGGATACGGTTGCCATCGTGTTGGGCCTTTCCGTCTTTTCATCGCCACTACACAGGCCCATGCATCATAGTATCAACCTCGTGGTTGACACTTTTCGGTGTATACGCCTACAGAACGTCGGCACCAGTGTCAATCGCTGAGATAATGTCGATTCCTCTACCTTACACCCCTTGGCCGCCGATACACTTAGTGTTTGCTGAGCTAAACAACAACAAAGAGCATGATCAAGCCTGGCCTTGGTCTGGCATTCCTTGAGAGTATACGGAACCAGGCAGTATTTCTGGGGTTGACGTTCGTTGGGGAATCCCCCCCCTGTGACGCATCGCGTACACATAACGCATCGTAGCATGTTCAGCGCTTAGATATTTCTTCGTCACGCCATGTGCCGGCCGCCAACTGTTTCCCTTGTCAGTCCAGCCGCCTCCCACAAGGCTCCCCTTCGCTGCGCCTCGAATGCAGGAGTCGAGCAGGGAGAGAAACACCGGTAGTAAGGGGAAGCGCGTGTGCAGCAGCAGGCTGGGTTTGTGCACCAATAATGCTGTCCTCATCTCTGGCGCCAGCCAAATACGTGGCCATGTCTTGACTATCCTGAAAAGCCAGAAAAGATGCTGTGCCCTCCGCCATGATGAGCAAGCATTTTTCGGACCGTCGTAAGGTCGTATGCTCTTCAATAGTCCTCCTCTTCCTCGGTGGGACGCGGGTCGAAGTAACGGTGGTTGCAGGCTTGCTTCGCCGAAATCCGGCCGGCGGGATCGTACTTAAGGGTTAGCTCCAAGAGCTCTAGGCCGTCCTTGCCGAGGTTGGTGCAAAGGGGCTGTGAGTAGTCGCGCTGCCACTTGGGGAAAGAAGCCTTGAAGTCGGGATAAGATGTGACGCCGGGCCAGTTGTCCTCGGTCGGGGTGCCCAGCAGGCGGAATGTCTTGAAAATTTGGTCGATCTCCGAGTCACCGGGGAAGAGAGGCTTGCGAGTGCACATCTCGGCGAAGATGCAGCCCACCGACCACATGTCGACACCCGTGGCGTACTGACGACCTCCCAGCAGAATCTCGGGCGCACGGTACCAGAGCGTGACAACCTCGTGGGTATAGGTCCGCAGGGGGACACCGAAGGCACGGGCGAGACCGAAGTCGGCCAGTTTCAAGTTACCCTCTCTGTTGATGAGCAGGTTCTGAGGCTTCAGGTCACGGTGGATGACACGGTGGCTGTGGCAGTAGCGAACACCCTCGCAGAGCTGGCTCATGAACTTCTTGATGATAGCATCGCCCAGGCCCAAGCGACCCAGCGAGGGGCTCGAGCCTTCGGGCAGGGCTTTGCCGCGGCCGCCGTCGCTGACGGGCAGGGCCTCCATGTACTTCTTGAGGTCGAGGTCGAGGAACTCGAAGACGAGGTAGAGCTTGTGACCGTCGGCGTGGACAATGTTGAACAGCTGTACGATGTTGTCGTCCCGCATCTCTTTAAGCAGTGAAATCTCGCGAATGGCGGTACTAGGGACGCCCTCATCTTCCGCCTCGAGGCGAATCTTCTTCAGCGCCACGATGCGGCCATCGTGGACAAGATCGCGTGCCTTGTACACCACGCCGTACGTGCCTGGAAAGGGGACTGGGGTCAGCAATCGAGGCCGAGGGCATGGGAGGGCTCGTGAGGGCAGGTAGGAGGCATCCGCGGCGACGGGGGTAGTGCTGTATGTAGTGGGCGGCACGGCACGGCGACAGACTGACCTTCGCCTATCTTCTCGAGCTTCTGGTAGTTCTCCATGGCGACGCCGGACGGTTTGTTGATCGGTCGTTTGGTCCGTCGGTGCCCAGGTTCAGACGCAGTCGTCGACAAGGAGAGTTGATGATCGGGATCGGTTCAGGGCGTGGAGCTGGCAGGTTGATTGGATTGCCCGTTGCAGAAAACCGTCGAGGTGCTTCCGACAGACGGCGGGGCGTCGATCAGGATAGTTGGAATATTTGGAGCCAGGCCGGGGACAGGGAGGCGAGACAAGGAGGGGCACAACCAAGCAAGGTACTTGATTAGTAGTAGCAGCAGCAGCAGCAGCAGCAGCACCCGACCAGGTAACGGATGTCAACACAATCCTTGCAGACGCGATGCCGCGAACGGATGACGGCTTGTCGGGGGACGGGGACCGGACGACGGGTGGATGCTTAGAATAAATGGCTGTAAAGAGATGGAAGCTTAAGGGTGTGCGGACGTAACCAGTTCAATTGAGGATTCCCGTAGGTACATCCAACTCGCCTGCCGTGCCTGCCATTCGCTTTCCTGTCTACGCTGCACCGACACCTGCCTTGCTCTCTGCGGCTGCTGCGCCTGCTTGCAGCTGCGACCTGCACCGAGCAAGGAGGGTAGGCACCTGGGTACGTGAAGTTGAGGTGAAAGTAGGGGTGCTGTTGCGAATTGAACAAAGCCCCAAACAGCAAACTGTCGAAGAGCTAGAGAATCCCTCCCTCGCTGTATCCTGGATTGGCGCATCGGAACGCCAGAAATACTCGATGATGCCTCCTTGATCGCAGGCTATGCACAACAAGGCCACGTACCGCGGCCGGCCGCCTTGTACTCACCAAGTCTAGCTGGTCCTTGCCCAGCCTGGTCGCTGCCAGCTGGTCAGGTCGGGGGTACTTTACCCAAGTATTATTGATTTTGAGCTGTGTTTTTCCGTCAGCGACCCGGCGAATCAACGCGCGAGATTCCTAGGAGAACGCGGTTTGGGCAGTTGCCTAGGGCGCGCACGTTCCTTTCGTTTGCGTGCTTACGCGCCGTCCACGTCAGGTCAGGGCCTGCGCTTCCCTGGGCAGGGCTGAATCGAGGGTACCGAGGAACATTTGACCGGTACGAACACCCCGAGCCCGGCAGACCGTCCAGTTCAGTCAGTAGATATAGGGTCCTTCTGAGTTAGCTCGTGCTATGAGCCCTCTCCCGCGCGCCTGTGGTCGCCCCGGTGCCTCCTTATCGTTCGCTCTCACTGGGTGAGCCGGCTGCTACCCGGGGTGGCACCGGCGCTTATCTAAACTCCGAGTCCTCTTCCGCTTCAGCTGCGGGCATGCAGCCATACACGGCCGCCCGCCTTGCTCACCACGCATTGAGAACTCGAGGCCAGCAGGGCGCACAGTCGAAGCTCTTGGAATAGCTGAGATCAAACGTAACCCCTACCCGTGGCATCTCCGGGGGACTGCCGACACCGCACTGGGCTTGAGCCACCCCCATCTACGCATACAGACAGGGCACAACCCCCCCCGGGCACCAGCGATGGCTTTGGATCTCACCACACTGGATGCCCATGAGCAGCCCTCGGACGAGCTGAGGGGCATCTGGAAGGGCTACTCCAAGACGGACCACGCCGCCTTCGTCAGCCACCCGGACATCGACGACTTGTCGGTGCCCGAAAAGGCAAAGGAGTTTCGTTCCGCCGGCTCCATTCCCAAGGAGAAGCTCCTAGAGGCCTTTGGCCATCTCGAGGGCCCGGACTGGAAGGCGGACCAGGGCCTCCAGGATGCCCCCATCTACTTTCATCCCTTGCTCCCAGGTACGTACCTAGATGCAGGCTTCAGGGAGGGAAGATACGGATAGCATCTAACCAACATGGGCCCCCCTCCTCCCAGGCCTGCTCGTGCTCCCCTCTCTCATCCCGCCCGGGGCGCAAAAGGCCCTGCTGTCGCGCCTGGCCCACCGGGACCTGAGCAACCCGACACATCAGACGAACCTACACCTGCACTACCACGTGCCCTATGTAGAAGGCGACAGCGGGCCGCCCGCTCCCGAAAAGGCGTGCGGGGTGGAGGAGGGCCGGTCCTTCTTCTCGCTGGCGCCCGACTCGGACGTGCGGTTCGAGCCCAAGGACCCGGGCGTGCACAAGCCGCTGTCGGTGAAGCAGGTGCTGGAGCGCAAGCTCAGCTGGGTGACGCTGGGCGGGCAGTACGACTGGACGAACCGCGAGTACCCGACGGGGCAGGAGGCGGAGGCGATGCCGGCCTTCCCGCCCGACATTGCCGGCTGCCTGCGGGCGCTGTTCCCCGAGACGGCGGCGCAGGCCGCCATCGTCAACTACTACACGCCCGGCGACACCATGATGATGCACCGTGACGTGAGCGAGGCGACGGACAAGGGCCTCGTCAGCCTCAGTCTCGGCTGCGACGCCCTCTTCATGATCGCCCCGAACGACTACGCCCGCCGCGCCCCCGAGCTCGCCGCCGCGCACGGCCGCGCCCCCTACCTGCTGCTCCGCCTCCGCTCCGGCGACGCCATCTACATGGCCCAGGAGTCGCGCTACGCCTGGCACGGCGTGCCCAAGGTTCTCAAGGGTACCTGTCCCGACTTCCTCGCCGACTGGCCCGCCGAGGACGGCAAGTACGAGGACTGGAGGGGCTGGATGCGCAACAAACGCATCAACTTGAACGTGAGGCAAATGAAATGACAAGAGACTCTGTCGACCTCTTGCCAAGATGCCCTGCATTTCGTGACGTCCGCCGTTCTCCTAGCGCTTTATGATGATCCATCAGGAAGTAGCCGCGTCAGCCTGCTCTCTTGTTCCCCGTAGGAACCCCCAGTGACATGCATCTCCCCTCCCATGCCTTTCAGGGGCGACCCGATCCGTATCACCCACCCCTGATACCTCAACGTTGCCAATGAACCCCGGTGCCAACCCCCAGACGCGTGATTCGGATTGGCCTCGTATTGCCCAGGCCAGCCCAGCACCACGTGGGAGCCACCCCAAAGCCACAAAAACACGCACTTATTCACAGCCGGTGAAGTCAGACCGCCACCCATGCTCCGTGTCGCCAAAAAGACCAAAAAGACATACAACACCGAGGATTCCCAGGTCGTCACCGACCCTAGTACTAATTCGGCGCTTTCCAGCTTATCTATGGGAGAGCGGACGGGATCCCGAGCTTTCTGGAAGCTATGGTCGTATGTGACGGTCATGCGGTCTGGACCGGCTTATATAGCCCCGAAGCGCCCACGCACGCATCTCTCCCATCCCCGTCCTCTTGGGGTCCCAAGAGATGGCGTGAAAAGAACGGCGGCGACGGACCGCCCCCGGGATATACACACCCATGCCGGAAGCCGCACGCCTCGCGGAGCGGATCCCGTGACGAGACGAGCCCCCATTGCCTTCCCGTCCACGCCACGGACCAAAGGCTTCTCCGGAAAGACGCCGTGGTAGTCGGTGGACCCCGTTGCCACGACCACATTGCTGGAATTCGCTACCGTCTGGTCCCCCCCCCTCCCCATTTCCCAGATGCATCCCCCATGTGCTCGCATTGGCTGCCTACCTACACGGAAGCTACTCCGAACTGGGCCCAGATAGACAGGCTGGACGGCGTATAGTCAACTTGGTGGCCTCTCCGGCTGGGAACAAGAATGAGATGGGAGGCAAGCCACGGGATAGTGGATGGGGGCGTAGATACAGGGGTCATTGTAGACACGAGAGCATAGAGGCCGGGGCTCGTTCGATGAGTGAAATGTTGGTGATTAAAAAAATTGCTAGGTACAAGTCCCATTGCCATATATCCCTCAGACGCCATGCATAGAAAAGTAGACGCCGAATCATTGCCGTCATGCCCCCTTTTGAATCTTGCCATCGCCCACGAAAAGTTGTATCCTGAACTTTTTATACTTTTTTATTCGGAAGACGAGCCCCTTTTTTTTCTAAACCACAGGAAATTTTCGATGCAGTTGTATTTTTTGATCTGCTCATAACCTACAGCACCAAACCACCCGCCTCTTTTCTTTTCAAGTCAACAAAGAGAAGGAAAAGGAAAAAAAGGTTACAATTGTTGCTTGAAAATAAGTCGCCAACACATGGTAGGAAGAAGAAGAAGGTCGGATTGGATACAAGGAGTGACCCCCGAAAAGCATTTATTGGACTGTCAAATATGGGAAATTGCTTTACAGAAGGAAAAAGGCGGCGACGGCGGCAACACCGGCAACGACACCAGTCAGGGCGCGGGCCGAGGCGGCACCGGCCTCAACGACGGGCTGGCTGGTGGTAGGGTAGCCGGGCGCCGTGGTCGAGCCGGCCGGGGGCTGGCTGGTAGGAGCCTGGGGGACGACGGGGTAGGTCTTGGTGCCGATGACGGGCTCGGTCTCGGTAACGGGGACCGGGGGCTGGACGGGCTGAGTGCCGGGGCGGGTAGCCGTCGTCATGGTGCTGTTCTGGGGGTACGAGGGAGGGGGGACAGCGGGGTAGGTCGTCTGGGCGTGGGGAGGCACGGCCGGGTAGGTCTCGCCAGCGGGGGGCTGAGCGGGGCCAGTGGTGGTGCCCTCGACGGGCTTGGTCGAGCTGGTGCCCTGGGCCGGGGGCTGAGCCGGGTAGGTCTGGCCAGCGGGGGGAGTGGTCAGAGCCTTAGGGGGCTGGGCCGGGTAGGTCTCGCCAGCGGGGGGCTGAGCGGGACCGGTGGAGGTACCCTCAACAGGCTTGGTCGAGCTGGTGCCCTGGGCCGGGGGCTGAGCCGGGTAGGTCTCGCCGGCCGGGGGGGTGGTCTGGGCCTTGGGGGGCTGCGACGTCTCGCCGGCGGGAGGCTGGGCCGGGTAGGTGGTGGTCACGACCGGGACGCTGTAGGTCTCGGTCTTGGGGCCGCAGTTGGGGCTGTCAGGGCCGCAGGGGATCTGAACAGTGCGGGTCGAGGTCAAGTAGCTGGTGTAGGTGGTGTACTTGGTGGCCTCGGTGGTGATGGGCACGTTAGGGCCGGGGGCCGTGGGGGTGGTGACAGCCTGGGTCGTGGGGGGCTGGGCCGGGTGAGTCTCGGTCACGGGGCAGATGGTGGTGCCAATCTCAACCGTCTCGGTGGTGACGTGGCCGGTAGGGCAGTTGGGCACATCAGGGGGGCACGAGGTCACGGTGACGGGACGCGTCGTGTAGATGGTCGACGTGCTGTAGGCAGTGGTCACGTGGGGGGTGGTAACAGCCTCGGTGGTGGCGGTCGTCTGGGTGTGGGGGATCGAGACGACGGGGTAGCCGGGCTGGGTCGAGGTCGACTCCACGGGCTGGGTAGCCTCAGTGGTGGTACCAGTCGAGGTCGTGACACCGTAGGTAGCAGGCTGCGTAGGCTTGGTGACGGTGCTGCTGGTAACACCCTCAGTCATGGGCTTGGTGGCCGAGGTAGTCTCGGAGCAGCTCTCGGTGGTGCTCGAGATACCCTCAGTGACGGGCTGAGTGGGCTTGGTGGCCGTGCTGGTGGTCTGCACCGGCTTGGTAGCCGAGGTGGTGACGGGCACGGTCGCGGTGCGGGTGGTCTCGGTGGACGAGCTAACACCGTTGGTGACGGGGACGGTAGGCTTGGTAGCGGTCTCGGTCGTCTCGGTGCAGCTCTCGGTGGTGCTCGAGATGCCCTCAGTGACGGGCTGAGTGGGCTTGGTGGCCGTGCTGGTGGTCTGCACCGGCTTGGTAGCCGAGGTGGTGACGGGCACGGTCTCGGTGCGGGTGGTCTCGGTGGACGAGCTGACGCCGTAGGTCACGGGCACGGTGGGCTTGGTAGCCGTGCTGGTCGTGACACTCTCAACGGGGAGAGTGGGCTGGGTAGCCGAGGTGGTCGTCTCGGAGCAGCTCTCGGTGGTGCTCGAGATACCCTCAGTGACGGGCTGAGTAGGCTTGGTGGCCGTGCTGGTGGTCTGCACCGGCTTGGTAGCCGAGGTGGTGACGGGCACGGTCGCGGTGCGGGTGGTCTCGGTGGACGAGCTGACACCGTAGGTCACGGGCACGGTGGGCTTGGTAGCCGTGCTGGTCGTGACACTCTCAACGGGGAGAGTGGGCTGGGTAGCCGAGGTGGTCGTCTCGGAGCAGCTCTCGGTGGTGCTCGAGATACCCTCAGTGACGGGCTGGGTAGGCTTGGTGGCCGTGCTGGTGGTCTGCACCGGCTTGGTAGCCGAGGTGGTGACGGGCACGGTCTCGGTGCGGGTGGTCTCGGTGGACGAGCTGACACCGTAGCTGACGGGGACGGTGGGCTTGGTAGCCGTGCTGGTAGTGACGCTCTCAGTAGCGGGCAGCGTGGGCTTGGTGGCCGAGCTGGTGGTGACAGCCTCGGTGGTCACCGTCGTCTGGGTGCTGCTGTGGGGGATGGAGACCACGGGGTAGCCGGGCTGGGTCGAGGTCGACTCAACGGGCTTCGTGGCCGAGGTGGTAGCAGGCTTGGTGCTGGTGGTCTCGGTGGAAGAGCTGACACCGAAGGTGGCAGGCTTGGTGGGCTGGGTGGCCGAGCTGGTGGTGACAGCCTCGGTGGTCACCGTCGTCTGGGTGCTGCTGTGGGGGATGGAGACCACGGGGTAGCCGGGCTGAGTCGAGGTCGACTCGAAGGGCTGGGTCGAGGTGGTCGACTCAACGGGCTTGGTGGCCGAGGTGGTCGCGGGCTTGGTGGCCGAGCTGGTGGTGACGCTCTCAGTAGCGGGCAGCGTGGGCTTGGTGGCCGAGCTGGTGGTGACAGCCTCGGTGGTCACAGTCGTCTTGGTGCTGCTGTTGGGGATGGAGACCACGGGGTAGCCGGGCTGGGTCGAGGTCGTCTCAACGGGCTGCGTGGCCGAGGTGGTAGCAGGCAGCGTAGGCTTGGTAGCCGACGAGGTCGTGGGCTTGGGAGGCGGGGGCGCCGGGTACGAAGGCGTCTCCATGGGCAGCGAGTGCGTGGAGCTGCGGATGGCCTCAGTGGTGGGCTTGGTGACCGTGGAGGTCGTAGGCTGAGGCGGGGGGTTGCCCGGGTACGAGGGGGTCTCGACGGGGTACGACGGGATCGTGCTGCTCTTCACGGCCTCGGTGGTAGGCTTGGGAGGCGGGGGCGCCGGGTACGAAGGCGTCTCCATGGGCAGCGAGTGCGTGGAGCTGTGGACAGCCTCCGTGGTGCTGGTGCTGAAGACCACCGAGGTGGTCGGCTGGCCGGGAGGCGGGAAGCTCTCGACCGGGTAGCCGGGGCTCGGAGGAGGCTGGACCGGGTAGCCCGGGCTCTGAGGCGGCTGCTCAACCTGGTAGTGGCGCTTGACCATGGGGTTGCCGTTGGCGGCACCCGACAGGGCAACAGCCGCGAGGAAGAATTGCTTTCCAGACATTGTGAGTAGAGTGGATTAGGAGAATATTAAAAATATTAACAGCCGCGAAAACAAGAGTAGTATAAGCGAGTGAATTGCAGTGTCAACCTATGAGACGCACTAGCAGAGGTAGAAGAAAGAAGATCTACCAAGGCTGGCCAGATAAGCGAGTGACTGGCGGGTATTGAGCGACTGGTGAGGAGGAAAGGGTAGGAGCTGAACGGAGAGGGGAGCCACGAAGGAAACTTATATCCAGACTGGCCGTACGGACGGCCAAAGGGGGGGAGGGGGGGGGGGAGGTGGGAACCTTCGCACAGCTTCGATGGTGCGGAGCCCTGGCCTGGCAGTCGCCGGGCTCCCTTCCCGACTCTCATTCGGGCAAGCCGCTCATGCTGGGCATGCCTGGACATTAGCTTGTGGGCGCACACGTCAGGAGCGGCACCGTTCGCGGGCCAGCAGGGCAACCGGGCAGGGCAGCAGAGAAGGGTGGCAGCAGAGCGGGCTAGGCTAGTCGCCGGCCACTTACCGCCCCGGCAAGGAGTCCAAAGGCAGACCCTCGAGGAGTGGGTGCGTTACGGTGGGTAAGGCACCGAGGAACAGACCAGGGCGGGCTCCATTCCCTACAGGGTAGGAGTACGGGCGATGAAGGCGGCGCGGAAGAGTGCGATGTGCCAGCAGCACGCCGGGCCACACCCACAACCGTACCCACACCCACTCACCACGCCGGCGCGGCCACAGATAGGCTTCGATAATCTCTGGGAGCCGGAACCTGCCCTGCGAGCGTGGTGGCCTGCCGTGGTAGTTGTCGTGCCCGCGCCATGGCTACGCGCCCAGGCCGCCCCGCCCGCAGCGCCCGCCGTCTCCCTGCAAACCGGATGATCCGCCCGGTGACGAGGCCGGACGAGGGCGCGCGCTGGGGACCTAGTCCTCCAGCGGGATAGAAAGCAATGGCAAAACCGGGGTTGTCGGGCGTGTGGGCGGCCTGATTGGACCAGCGCACGACGGCCCACATTGCGAGGCTCGTGTATGCAGAAGAGGGGCAGCTTGCCAGAGCCACCGGGCCATCTCGTGTGCTGGAGGATACCGTAGGGGTTGCTAGCAAGCTGTTAATAATAGAATGCGTCTCGCGCGCGGGTGCCGGCTGGCGTGCTGGGCTGGTGCCATCGTCGTATCAGCCCAGCTGTCTGGGCTGGCAGGCTGGCAGAAGCAAGCGAGCGCGGCACTTGACATCATGGCGCCTCCGCCCATGCATACATACAGGCGCCGACGGGGACGGATGGATCCCGGGCGGCTGAGGAGGGGATGGATGGATGCGACGAGGGCCGTCTCTGCATCCACGAATGGGCCGATGGGAACACGCGCAAGCATCGTCCCCCCTTCCCATGCCCGTTGGCGCCCGCTTTTTTTTTTGGTCTGGCGGCTGTGGTGCTGGCCGTGCTGACGGGCGACGAGAGAGCAACGTTGCCAAGCACCAGGTGCCGATGGGCGCCCCTGAGCTGAGGCCCTGGGCGGCCTGGACGTGCAGGTGGCGTCCTGTAAGATAGCCCGGATGGATGCGAGGACCAGGGTCGGTGCTGGCAGATGCTTGGCTCTCCTGGCTCTCCCACGCCAATGGACGGGAGGGCCTGCATCCCGTCTGCAGCAAGGAAAAGCAGCAGCGCGTCTATTCGTAAGGGGGGATGGAGACGCTGCAGCGACCCCGGGACCGCCTGAGGGCCCCTGCCTGCTGTTGTTTTCCGGGTGGCCACAACCGCCTCTCGTCTGCATGCAGGCCGGTACCTGCCGATCGCTGGGTTCTAGAATTCGCATGCCCCTGAGCTGCCCTGGGCGGGTGCGAATTGAACCTCCGCCCGTGATTTCGTTAAGAGCCTCTGTCCTTGGCTCGGCCTGATTGGCGCTCGCGCCCGGGGGATGGACAGCCGTGCTACGGGGGTGGTTGAATTGCGGCCATCTGCTGCCCGCGGGTCCGCGCCCAGCCATCCGTGGGCTCCCAGGCCGTTCTGAGGCTGTTTTGGCCGGGCACTACGTGATGGCTGGCGGCTATGCGCAGCGCCCTGTTTTTCCTCTCCCGTGGTCGGCATCGCTTGCGTAAGGCCGCGACCGCCTTGCTTGCATTGCATGCCAACCCGTTGCGCTCACCTGCGCCCGTTGGGTTGCCCGGGCGGCCATGACGTACGGGGAGAGCTCGTCTGCTCGGTGATTTCCTGATTCTGTCTAGCCGCATGGGCCGCCCCAGTGGTCCGAAGACTAGCCTAGGAACCAGCTGGGCAAGCGCGACTCCTCGTGGAGAAGCCACCCGTCGGCTGCCGGCGAAAACTCGGTGCCTGAGCATCCCATCTCTCCATCACCTGTCATCGCGCCTTTCCAGCGTACGGCCACGGGCAGATGAGAATCTGCGTAGGGCTGGGCTGGATTGGTCTGGCTGGCCCTAACCCCCCTCCGCTGCGAGTATCGATGAGTATTGGTAGAAAAGCACACCTTCGTATCCACCGCGGAACCGGCGGCGCCCCCCATGCCCTCGGCCCAATTCTGCGACCCGGCCTGAACGGAGTGTAGCATTGATGATGAAAGAGCTGTACGAGGTCCGGGAACATGGCCGCCTCCGATAATGCGGCGGCCCTGTCCTTGCGACCCTGGTGCCGGCAGTACGAGTTTTAGCCTGCCCAGCAGCGGGACAGCTGGGGCTCGATGGCGCCAGAAGCATAGAAAGACAGCATCATCGCGAGGTGCTAGCCCTGCCTCCGCCAGCTCAGCCCTCCTAGGCAGTTCCCCTCGTCGGCGTCGGCGTCGGCGTTAGCTGTCCGGGCACCGGCACTCGAGCCCGCCCCGCCTGCGAAGGGATGCGCCACGCCCATCAATGTTGGCTGCTGTGCTGGCCGTCTCGCTACCGCGAAACCATTTGCCATAGCTCCCAAGGGGATCACTTGCTCATGCAAACTTTCCCCATGATTTCCCCTTCGAGCGCCCCCAGTTCGTATCTGCTCCGCGCCCGACGCTTAGCCGGCATTGGCAATTTGAGCGACGGATTCGCCCTTTCTTTGTGAGCACTCTGGCCCTGGATCCGCCTCCCCCAATAGCCGTAGATCGAGGCCCCCCCCCCCCCCTGCCACCAGGTCTATCTGCATCTACAGCGCTTGTCGGATCTCGCGGTGAGCAAGGGCCCCGACGTTGCCAGCGAAGCTTGCTGTGCTAGAATACGACGCGCTCTGGCCGCAAAAACATCCAGACCGCCCAGCCCCTCGTTCGGCACCTGGTCGAGGGGGCAAAGGCTGGATTGATGGCAACTGGGCCTGCGCAGGCGGTCGCCGCCGCTCACTAAGCTTGTCTAAGCCCTGAACGGCTGGCCCGTGCCGCAATTTGGGACGAGAAGAGTCGAGGGGGCGCCTTGGCTGAGCGGTTGCGGGCCATCCATCTCGTTCTACTGGGGAAGGGAGATGCTGTTGGGGGCGCCGCATCGATAGTCGGTCCTCGCGCCTCGCCTGGTAGGGAGCGGGCGGTGGCACGATGGGTTGCTAGGTCGTTGGGACTCGCCCGCCTTGCCGCCTCGGCCCTGGGGTTCCGTGATGCCGCAATGGCACCTGTCAAAAGGCCAAGCGAAGCCAAGGATCGACGTCCTGCGCCCCCCGGCTGATCCGACGCCCCGGAACCCGTACCTGCGTGCCAGGCTGGTCGTGTACCACCCTCCGTGCTACCCTCCGCAATTCCGGTATATTAAATGAGCTCCATTATCACGACAATCACTGCCGATAGGGGGCCCTGGCCGCCCTGCCCACCGCCCCTGACTCCTGGGCGAGCGTGAAATTGCCAATCCTGCCGATACCCTGCGTCTATTTCCGGAAGGCGTCCCACCGTCGGGGTGCTTCCCTTGGGCGGCGACGGGATGAGGCAGTGGCCTCCCGCCTCACGCCCCCGTACCGTCGTATAAGAAAGCACCCCAGCGAGTCCGGGGGCGCGCGCGCTGACTCGCTGGCCTGCCCTTTTGAAAAGGTCAGGTAGGGCTGGCTGGCTGGCTGCCGCTTGACCTGTCCATCTGGTAGCGACATTGCTGGCCGTCTTCCAGGCCCGAGGCTTTGCGGCAATGCTGCACCCAGGGGGGATGCCAAGAAGACAATAAGTCGCCCGGTTGGCCCCCTCCCTTCCCGCGATATCATCATTTCCGCTTTTATCAGCGATACAACCCGACCTCCCTCCCCTTTTCTCTGGCTGCCGCTCACAACTCCGCTTCGCCCAGCCTCGGATATATATATGACACCAGCAAGAGACGCCTCCTGCGACGCGGGCAGCGCCCCCTCCCCCCTCCCCCCTCCCCCCCCGGTCCATCCGCCCACCCCTCAGCCTCTCACCCTGATGCGGGTCGGACAACGGTACCGGAAAAAACATGCCAGCATCCGCCACATGCGCACGCGAGAACGCGAGATGCCGGTGAATGGCCGACGGTGCTAATGAACATTCGTTGCTAACGAAAAAAGCATAATCTGGGACCCCGCCCCAACCGCCGATACGAGAAAGTCAACGACGCGAAATCTCCTAGTGAGCTGCCTAGCTCGCCCTCGCCCCCACATCCACTCAGTCCATTGCCGGCCGTTTGGGCAACGGCGTAGTCCAGGCGTCCGGGGCTCGTTTTCCCCGGCTAGATCCCCTTCCAAAGCAAAGATAAAAACGCAGCCTCGGGTTCTCCCATTGCATTTCGCCATTGACGGCGGTCAGGACCTAGCCGGTCGGGCGGCGGCGGTTCCTTGTTTTCCCGCGCGCCTGGTCCCCAGTGCTTGTGCTGTGGCTCCGGCCGTGCGGGTGTTTTGCCGCCGCTTCGAACGTGTCTTCGGTGTGATGACAGGCGCCCCGGACCTTGCCGTCTTGCGTTTGGTCGTGATCAGCAGCCAAGAATGGTTCCGAGGCGGCCGTGGCACCACCCCCTCCTCCTTCCGCGACCCCCCCCCCCCCGGGGCGCGCATGTGTAGCCGACGCACACATTCCGGGTTCGCAAGCTCATGCAACAGGTTTTCCTGAGGCGTGCGAAGGGGTCCGCCAACAGTCTGCACCGCTGATCCGGCCAGGAGCCATGCTGTCCGTGCCCGATAGGAGGGCGGCGAAAGAGGTTTGGTCGAACACGGCGGAGGGGGGGGGAGGGCAACACCACGGGCCGCAGAGCGGAACACGCCCCCCTCTGCCCGACAGAACAGAGAGAGAAAAAACCGGCTTCGGGAAAAAGGAACCGGGGATGGCCCTAGGGATGCGCCGTGGATCGGAGCAAAGTGAAACCAGGACCAGCGGCGATCGTTATCGAAGGGCAGAAGCGCCCGTAATCTGGGATTGCGATACGCCGACCTACTTAGACGGGGAGCACGTGGCCCCCGGCGGCGGGTCCGCGCACGGCGGTCCCCTTTTTGGTGTCGTTCGCTCTTCCAAGGGCGGCGGCGGCGGCGTCGATCGCCGCACGTGCGATGTCACGCTCCCGCGCGACGGCCAAACTTTCCTCTCGCTTCTTTCTCTCGGGTTTTCGCACCCCGCACGACAAATTGGCACGACGCTCGCGCCCGTGACCGAGAGCTCCTGCAGTCCCCTACGCGTCTCCCCGCCGCTCGGCGGCCTCGGGTCTGTTCTAGATAGTAGCAGCAGCAGCAGCAGCAGCAGCAGCACGTAGCTTGGCTCTTGACCGACTTCGAAATCGCAACCGTTCGGATGCGATGCCCGCCACGGCGGGCGTCAGACCCCCAGCCCCAGAACAAATCCTCGAACGACGTCGTAGCTCGATGGGGTAGGCCGTGCGCCCGTACGGCCGCCTCCCCTTGGGTAAATTGCTAGGCGGGCTACGGTGAGTTCACGACCAGCACGGGTCCGACGATAGGTGAGTCGATTCGTCCGAGCCATTGTGCGGCCAGACGCGTCTGTCTGTCGGTTTCCTCCTTTCTGCGTGCGTCATGACGAAAACCAGTTCAATAGTTCGAGGGCCTTAACCTAGAATCCGTGATGACCTTGGATTCGGGATCACGATGGGTGGTCCATCGAACTTGGATCCGGCCTGCTGCTTCCCTGTTGTGTCGACACGAGGGGCTGTTTTGGCACGAAAACGTGCCCTGTGGATGACCAAGACCTTTGAAAAGACGTCGGAAGTCTGTAATGGTGTTCCACGACCATGTAAACGTAGTGTCCCTCCCAGGTCCTCGGTGATGGCGTTGCTCCGGCTACGAAGCAGGTTCTTCGCCAGTACGAGCCCAAGAAGTCCCACTTGTGGCCCTCGCTAAGGACGCACATTATTGCGTTCACGCATAGAGCATTGGTATAGACGACGGAGCCACTCCCTCCTCTTGGCCCACGGCGGCCATTCGTCTACTTGCGTGAGTCATCATGGATGGAATCGGTGTCATGGTGTGTGCAGGAGCTTGGGTTCCCTCTTTTCAATGGGCGACGGCGTGTGCAAATCTGCCCAGCCAGTCTGCGTTCCGAAGACCCTATCCGTCTACTTCCATGGACCTACCCGACTGGATACTCGGGCCGTGGATGACGCCCCGTAGAAAAGGGATGGAGGCCAGTGAGCCCCGTAACCCACCCTGGGGCCCGTCTTTCCGCCGTGGTGATGGTGTCGAGGGAAACCAAGTCCTCGCTCGGCGGGGAGGGGAACCGGTACTTACCAATGACCGGACCTGGGCACAGGACAAGGTGCTCAGGGCCTGTCTCGGCATGCCGTGGGCTTCGAGGCATTGATGTGAACGACGCGCCCCGCCATAGGAACCACGCTCGTACCCGATCACATGTATAGGACATCGGCCTCGACCGCGGGTTGCGGCACCCAGGGGCCGCAGCTGCCGTGTCGCCCAACCCGCGGGAATTCTCTGCGCGCGCCGCTCGTTCCGTAACGTATACCAAGGATGCTGGTGTGTCACGGCATGGCCGACAAAAAGGTCTTTTTGTCGCTCCTTGGCAAACACGACTCTATATGGTGCCCGTGGACCAGGCTCTATATGGAACCTATCTCTCTCCTATTCGTTGTTGGGAACCACCGCGATCAAACAATCGGTTTTCATGCCTGACAGATGGGATCTGTCCCCTCCCCCCCCCCCCCCCCCCCCACGTACTTCTCAGGTCGAAAGCACCCAAGACGCCGCCCGACCCGAGCCTACCGGGTATGCTAAAAGACGGGCTGGCCAAGAAAAGGAAGAAAAAAAAAGGTATAGTACATGGCTTCGTTCAGATCATGCCGCGTGTCCACTCGCTATTTAGGGTATCCTGTTACCGCTCGCCCGCCACCACGCAGCCTCGATGCCGCCGGTACTGCATCGACTTCTTCCCGCAGGGCACGTATCCTGACACGCGCCGCCCACATCGCCCGCCCCGACGCCGCCCATCAGA
Organism: Nigrospora oryzae; assembly: GCA_016758845.1. Taxonomy (NCBI): domain Eukaryota; kingdom Fungi; phylum Ascomycota; class Sordariomycetes; order Amphisphaeriales; family Apiosporaceae; genus Nigrospora; species Nigrospora oryzae. Next base: position 1,986,951 of record JADKYO010000007.1, on the reverse strand, counting down.
AATGGCCGGCGCCCTCGACACGCTGTGCCGGCCCCTGGACCTCGACGGCGGGGGCGGCCTGGCCGGCGGGGTCGCAGTCGACGGGGGCGGCGGGCGAGGCCGCCGCCGTCGTGTCCGTCTTCTGCCGGTGGTCTTCCTTGAGGCGGGCGAGGTCGGCGTCGCTCAGGCGCATGATCTCGTCCTTGCGGGCGACGGCGGGCCAGCGACGGTGGCCGGCGCGCGCGGCCGCCTCGGCCTCGGCGAGCCACTGTTGCCATTGCGGCGTCGAGGGGGCGGCACCGCTGCGCTCAACCCAGGCTGTGCGCCGGGTCTCGCGGATCACGTACCAGAGGGTGCGGGTGAAGCTCTTGGTGGTCTCGCGGGGGTCGTTGTCTCCGGGGTGGTTGTTGTTGTTGTTGTTGTTGTTGTTGCCGCCGCTGTCATCGTCGTCGTCGTCGTCGGCGGCGGCGGCACCAGCGGTCGCTTTGTCTACGGGGGCCGCCGCCGTCTCTGCCGCCGGCGTCGTCGTGGTCAGGTGGGCGTGGACGGCGTCGGGGGGCGTCATGACGGTGCGGCGGTAGCGGCTCATGTCCCAGAAGAGGCGGCGCGGCAGCAGGCCCATGGCCCAGTAGAGGGCGTTGAGGACGACGTAGGCGGCGCCGACGAACAGCTGGCTGTTCCACGAGCAGTTGCCGAGCAGGATGACGCTGACCATCAGCAGCAGCGTGCCGGCGCCCATGAGGCCGCGGTACGTGCGGTCGCCGACGCGGTACTCGCACTCCTCGGTGCCCGAGTAGAGCTCGCGCGCCACCTCCTCGGTGCAGCGCACGTACACGAAGGCGCCCTCGCGCGTGCGGATCACCACGTCCCCGGCCGGCACCGCGTTGCGGTGGCTGCGGTTCATGAGGATCGGCCGCCACCACGACGCCGCCCCCACGATGGACGACGCCAGCGAGATGAGCGTCACCGCCACGATGGCCGTCCCGTCCCGCCAGTACGCCGCCGTGCCGATGATGGCCAGCGACAGCAGCATCGACAGCAGCGACAGAATGTGTACGGGCGAGTACAGCGCGGCCGGGATCGCCGGCCGCTTGGCGCTGTGCGTCAGCGTCGGGTTCGCGATGAGGTCGGTTACGCGGTCCTTGACCGTCACGCGGCGCGTGATGCCCGGCTGGCGCGGTGCCCCATCGCTGCCGCCGCCCATGTTCTTGGCGGCCACGGCGCTGGCGCAGGCCTGCGACTCGGCGTCGTCCGCGCCCTCGAGGCGGCGGCGGCGGCGGCGGGGGCGGCCCCAAGAGCCCGGCAGCAGGCGCCGCCACCCGGGGCGGGCGGGCCAGGCCGGCATGACGACAACGTCGTCGTCGTCGCGGTCGACGTGGGTGATCTCGAGCATGGTGAAGGCAAAGGGCTTGACGTCGTCGAGCGGGAAAATGATGTTAGCGAAGAAGCCGACCGAGTCGAGGGTCACGCCGCTGAAGACGCCGGTGACGCGGGCCTTGGTCTCGGGCATGCGGGCCGGGCGTGAGCCCTTGATGAGGGCCTGGGGCGCCGGGATGAGACGCGGCAGCAGGCAGGCCACGCTCGCCGTCATGGCCTGCGCGTGCTCGGCGATGGACGACTCGCCGATGACGGCCAGCAGCGTCACCACGTCCAGCCGCCATCCTATCGGGCCCTCGTTGGACGTGAACCACCCCTCCGCCGTTGGCGTGGCCTCGGCCTCGGCCATGGCGAGGAAGGACAGCGGGAGAGGGAGAGGGGGGAGAAGTGCGTGTATGCGTGTGTGACGCAGCGTCGTCCCGGCTGTTTGGGGGGCTCACGCCGGTAGGGAATTGACTTTGGGGAGGCTCAATCTGCCACCCGGCGCTGTCCGTCTGCGCGTTGGGGGCGACGCAAAAGCAGTCAGGCATAGATGATAGCGAGGGGGGGAAGAGACGTAGCTGGCCGGGCAGACGCTAAAGAGTGAAGTAGCCTCGGTCAGGGAGGCTTGGGGACGGCCGCGGTGCCAGGAAAGCTGAAGTCGTGGGGAAACGAGCGGATCCCATCGCTCGGGACGCCCCGAGGGGAGGGACCGGCCAAGCAAGGGACCGGGCACGGGAAACCTCGAGCCCGTCATGGGAACACAAGCAAGCAAGCAGGCTAAAAAGCAGACCCAAAAGCAGGCCAGGCGTTGGTCTGTCGTTCAGCCGCCCCGGCAGGGTGGCTCTGGCTGCTGAGGAGCCCCCTCCTGTTCCGGGTGCAACGGGAACCCTCCCAGCCAACGAGGACCCACGGGCTTGACCGCGAGGGTCACCCCCCCGGCGCGGGGCTGCGCTGAGGCGTCCAGGGAAGCAATTTGTAGCGGGATCTGCAGGCTTGGCCCAACGCGCGCCCACCACGGCGCCAAGCGGCGGCTACGACACCCTCACCCACTCGCCCGACGGTACAAGTCCCGCTCCCCTCGCGCGCGCCTCACCCACACACGGTGGTCCTCGAGTGCTCAAACCATGGTCCCGCTGGAGACGCGGCCCTGCCCGCTGCTCATGACGTTCGGGATGCCGTTGGTCAGCGGGTGTGTGTGTGTGTGTGTGTGTGTGTGTGTGTGCGTGTGCGTGCATGGGAGAGTGTCCGTCTCGGCGGCCGGTCGGAGGATGCCTGGGCGGCCCGTCGTGGCAGTGCTTTCGACCCCCTGTCACCAGAAAGATGCGGCCCAAGAACCGCGTGACGAATGCTGCTTAAGGTGAAGGACTCCCCGGACAAGCGAGCGGGCCGCCGGGTTCCTCAGAAGCGGGCGACCGAAAAGAAATCACCACAACTCCAAGCCAGCTGGGCTTGATCCGTTACAGGGGCCTCGGGTCTTCATTACCCACCCCGATTCCTGTCGCAACCCTGGGTATTTCCATTGCCGGCCCTTGCCCTATCGCGCGCCCTAGAACGCCGCCAAGAACGCCTCCGTTTTGGCCTCGTACTCGGCCACGCGCACGCGGAACGCCTCGTCGTCCTCGTCCTCGCGCCTGTCCAGCCTCTCCAGCCCGCCCAAGGCCTGGTTCAGTGTGGCGATGAAGACGTCCCATTTCTGCTGCCACATGGCCTTCAGCGCCCGTCGCTCGCCCTCCGACTCCATGCTGGCGTGCTCGATGCTCCATTCCACCAACTGCCGCCAGCCGTGCAGATCCATGTCCTGGGCGCCGACCATGACTTGGTAAAAGTCGTCGGTCAACGTCGAGCTTGCGAGGGCCCAGAAGTTAGTCAAGACCGCGCGCCCTGGGCCGGGAAGAGGGAGTGAGAGGGGACCAAGGGCTTACGCGAAGAGAGTTCCGTTGTCACTGTTGACGGTGCAGTGGACATTGTTCGCCAGGAGCTCGTACATGGCGTGCCCGCTGACCCTCGGCGTAAGCCCTAGGATCTCGTTCGAGATGGGGCAAAGCTCGAGGCAGATGTTGCGCTTCTTGAACTGCTCTATCAGATACGGCTTACGCGCCAGGGCGAAGCCGTGCCCAATGCGTTTGGAGTCCAGCAACAAGGCGTCGTACAGATTGCTGTCCGTGTCGCCGCCGCAGTCCAGGGTCTCGCCACAGTGGAAGAGGAAGGGGATCTTCAGCTGCCTCTGGCGGCACCTCTGCTGGAATGCCAGAAACTGCGGTATGAATTCCTTGCTGCACATGCCCCCAAATTAGCAGTTGCTGAGACGAAATACCACAGAGCATTACTTACAGCGGCTTGCCCTTGCCCTCTTCACCCACCAGGTCGAACCCAGCAATGAAGGGCCCGAGCCGTGGGTCTGCCTTGAACATCAAGCATTCGTTCAACGCATCGTTGACGAGCTTTGCGCTGAAGGATCGGGGCGTGCAGTATATGACCTTGAGGCCGTGTAAGACACTTCCGTTCTGCTCCTGGAACGCATTAAACTCTTGGATAATGACTTCCATGGTCTGGGTATTATTCATCCGCTCAGAGCCGTCATCGCGCCAGATCTGGTTGGTCTGCATGAAATTAGGACGGACCTCGGCGTACTGGATGCCGTCCGCGACGACTGGGATACTCGGTTAGCATCCTCGTCTATGGGCCCCCAGAGTTCCTTGACCTGCCCGAGAACGACTTACAGTGCTCTAACAGCTTCCTGGTGTATGTCCGGTAGGCGGTCTCGTAGTTGAATAGGCCCTTCATCATGCGCGTACGCCCGTTGAACTTTTCCCACGCGCTGCGACTCGTCAGTATACAAAGTAGGCGAGTCCCCCCCCGTGCCAACGTCTCGGGTGAACGTACCCCGCCGGCGTCTGGTAAGGGTCATGGGCCTCGCTGTCGCTAAAGACCAGCTTGCCAACCAGCCATTGCTGATGGGAGAGGGCAGTAAACCGAGCCCTGTCATCCTTCCACGTTGCGCGCTCCTCGTCCCACCGGCGCATGAAATCTTGGAACCTCATGACCTGGGGCTTAGCCTGGCCAGTCCTGTAGTCGGGACCGAATAGATCCCCGCGGTCGCTTGCCGCAACTTTGTCCGCGCCCCTGATCTCGAATTGGATCTCGCACAAGTCCAGGTTCTCGGCGCTAGTGAGCGGCCGGGTGCTCCACATGAACATGTTCTTCATGCCGGCGGCGATATCAAGGAGCACATGCGGCAGGAGGCAGGAGTTGAAGTGGATGTGGAGATGGGCACCCTTGGGCATCCTCCGGGCGACCTTGTAGAGACCCGTCTGCTTGATCAGCTCGGCGTTGGTGAGGAAGTGATCGCCGGCAAAACGGCCGTGTCTCTGGCCGTCGAACTGGGATGCCAGCGGTTCCCCGCGCGCATAGTAGGCCACGCCGTCGTTAAACCGCACAGTATCGATCAGCGCCTTGGCCCCGCGCTCGGCCTCGCCGGCCGCCTGCGCCAAGCGATGGCTGAAGCCGAGCTGGCCGCCGCGCTTCACCAGCTCGTCACGGTCCCGGAAGTAGTCGTCGACATGCGACGGTCCGGCGCCGTAGACGAGCGGCGCGCCCGGCTTGGCCGTATCTACCGTCGTCTCGCGGGCCAGGACAACATGCCCCGCGACGACGGGCTGGTGCACTTTCGGCGGAGGGGGAGCCATTTGCATGCGCTGGCGGAGTCGCTGGTGCAGTTTCGGCGACTCGACATCCTCCTCACGCGCGAGGGAACCGTCCTGCTTATCTAGATTACTCCAAGCGGCGCATGCGGCAGCCAAGACGCGGCGCATCCGGAGTAGAGATGTGTGGATTGTGACCTAGAGGTCAGCAAAGGCGCTACTGGCATGGATGGGTGACTGGCACGCAGCGCACGGAAAGCGGGCAGGGAATGAACCGGGGGGGTGGAGCCGCGCCGTTGATTGCAATCGAAAGCACGCAGGGTGTTCTGGGCGAATCCAGTTTCGTGACACCGTCCAGCACCGGTTTACATGGCCTTGAGGCCTAGAAACAAGCGTGAATGACCTGGAGAAAGCTGCGTGAGGGCCGAGATGCTCTCAACCGCCCTGCTTCATGCGCCCGCGGCGGAGGGGGAGCGGAAAAGGCTGGGGAGATGATCGGGCTGTACCTATCACGCATCCACCCATGCATCTCATCGCTTAGTCAAGGGCGCTTGCGGGCAACTGGAATTACCCCGGAGATACATACGCCCCACCTTTCGGGCTGTAGCCGCCAGCGGCAATGGCCAGAAGGGGTACCGATTGCCAGACGAACGCCGAGTATCACAGCACGTACTTTGGAACGCCCACTTGGCAGTAGCTGCATGCGCAGTCGATTTCACGACCGACTGTCTGGGTGAATGAGTACATCATCTTCAGACAGCCCCTCTGCTTGCAGCCACGCATCGTGACAGCGTGCGGCCAAGGCTGGTCAGATGGCCTTGTCATGAGGTATGGGAACCCGGGCTCCCTCCCCCGCCCAACCTCCGTCCCTAGGGCTCGGATTTCCCCATATACAGGTCTCGGCTTACGGTCTACTGGAATTGACGCCGCTTTGAGGAATCGGATGGCATGTACGAGGAGGCAGTCGGGACTGTCAGCACGTGGCTCGGGGGTGAGCCAATCCGCCGCCAACTGGCCACTCTGATAGATTCCAAGACCTCTTCCCCTTCCTCCCTTCCCTGGGGACCTCGTCGCCCGGGCCCTGCTGTCTCACACCACCACGCACCGGCGCCGGGGCTGGCCACGCAAGATAGACAAAGAAGTCTCGCATATCCGCGGGCCGCCGAGCCACGGCGTCTGGCATCGGTCACTTGCTTGGTAGAGTGTTTGGTCCTAGACGGCGGTCACGCGACAATCTGGCAATGCCGCCGTTGCTACCGGAAACAAAGCGATACGGATTCCCCTATAGGCGCTAGTATCCTACAGGTCGTTCTCGTGGATCCGGCCATGTCCAATTTTTACGACCTCACGGCCAAGCGAGCAGCTAGGCTCACCACGGGGCAGAACCGACGAGGCAAAGAATCCGGCTCCGTAGGGGCCCTTTCGCCCCCCTTAGTAGTCGCTCCTCGGTGCGTGTGGCGGAGCGAGGTAGAGTTGTCATGAGTCGGGCTGCAGGGGACGAACCGTGTTGCCTGTGAACTGCTGGTCGTCGCCAAGTCGTTCTTTGGACGCCAACCGAGAGGCGCACCGCACGAGCTGCCGTAGGCATCCGTGAGGGCTGGAGGAATTCGGATAAGACATCCGATAACGAACACACGCATCAAGTGGCCTCCCAACGCTGACCAATCATGCCAGCCTCTCCGCGCAGCCTTGTTCACTACGAGAAGGGCCCGCTGCTCTTTGCGGGCCTCTTGCTCCGGATCGCCGAGAAGACAAGCCAAGCGACAGTCCGACTGGGCAAGGACCAGCCCGGTGCTACACTCCCTGTAGAGACTGATTTCCATCAAGACATATTTTGTTTTCTGGTCCGGTTCGGCTATCATATTTGCAACCGACTAGGATACCTTCTAGCAATGCCACGGCGGTCTTTGGTATCGATAATGCAAAAACAGTGCCCCTCCAAAACTCCTTGTAATTCCTCTTTTCCTCTTCTCAGCCATCTTGCGCAAGGTCTACTATTCTCCCGTAAAGCGGACGCTCTTGGCCTTGCTCCTGCTGCTCTTGCCCTCCGGCGTTGAGGGCTTCAGGGCCGGCTTGAGTGGTGTACTTGACTGACTTCTTTGTTTGTCGAGGTTCAGCGATGCCCGCAAGACATGCACTGCGGACCGGATCTCCTGCATTGCCTCTTCCCGCATCTTCTCCCGGTCAAACGACCCCGTCATTGCGATACCCCGTGGGCGAGAACCTGACCCTGCCAGGTCCGGCAATGTGTGTCTCGGAGCATGGTTCTCCGTTCGCCAATCCGTCGCTGTCAACAGCTGCTCACTGCTGGGGCCAGCGAACCTATTCCCTGGTCTGGGCTGCCGCAGTGAGGGGGTTTCGACGGGAGAGATGCCGGAAGATGGAGATGAAGGCAACTTCTAGTCGTCAAACTTGAAGCTCCGGCTTTCGTTGACATCGAGGGGCCCGCCCTTGTAGGCACCCCGCTTCTTTTTGTTCTTCTCCTTAGTGAACCCTTTGCCGCGGGTTACAATAAGGTCTTCGTGGGCCTTGCGACCGTAGGCGTCGTCGATGTAGGCATTGGACGAGAGGGACTCGTGCACCTTGATGTCCTTCTTGATGCGAGAGAAGGGCTCGTTCTGGACACGGCGCACACCGCCGTTCTTGCCGCGGTTGTTCAGGACCGGGTCCGGAGGCAGAGGCGCAGGCTCGTGGACGGTGATGGGCGTGACATCGGATGCTGTTTTGTCAAGTGTAGCCGAGGAGTCGGAGGCGCTATCGGAGGAGTTCTTGGCCTTGCTTTTGGCCGTCTTCTTGGGTGCGGCCTTGTCGTCGGCGTCCGAATCGCTGCTAGAGCTGGAATCGGAGTCGGATTCAGGCAGAGCCACCTGGGCGGCCTGCTCTACCTCGTCATCCGAGGAGCTGTCGCTATCGCTATCGGACGAGTCGGAGTCGGAGCTGGAGCTTTCATCTTTGGCGACCGTCTTGGTAACCTTGGTAACTTTGACAGCAGCCGCGGGCTTTGCTGGCGCTTCGTCTTCGGAATCGCTCTCATCTGAGGAAGAATCGGAGCTTTCAGAGGACGACGAATCGCTGCTGTCGGATGTGGCAGCCGCAGCAGCCGCCGTCTTGGCCTTCTTTGCCTGGGGCTTCTCTTTCTTGTCCTCATCCATGTCCTCGTCCGAGTCCGAGTCGGAGGAAGAGGAGCTGTCGCTGTCGGACTCGGCCTTGCGCTTCAGCGGGTTGGCGGCAGCCTTCTTGGCTGTGGACTTCTTGACCGTGACCTTTGTCTTCTTCTTGTCGTCTTCACTTTCGCTCTCGCTCTCGCTGTCGCTGTCGCTATCGTCCGAGCTAGAGCTGGAAGAGCTCGAGGACGAGGAAGAGTCACTATCTTCGGCCGCAGCGACGTCAGCCATGGCGACATCGGCGCTGTCGCTGTCGGAATCGCTGTCGGAGTCGCTGGAGCTGCTGCTACTGCTGCTGCTGTCGTCGACCTTGGTGATCTTCACGTTCTCCTTGACCACGGGGGTGCCATCCTTGCTGGAGAGGGCCTCCCAGGTTTGGAAAACGCTAACGAGTGATTGGTGCTCGGAATTCTTAGTCTTCTTCTTCTGCTTCTGGCCTTCCCAGCCCTTGTCGGCACGGTGTTTCTTGAACTCGCGGTGGGCGCTTTCAAAACCGCTGTCAGACAGGAAGTTTTCGACAAGATCCATGAGCTGCGATGGAGGAACGTCCGCGTTGGCGGCGGGCGCCTTGGCGACGGCCTTGGTAACCTTTTTGCCCTTGACCATGGCGGCGGTGGTAGACGCGGCGGCGGGTGCAGAGTTGTTAGAGAAGAGCCAGGCGGGTGGTGCAGACATGGGCATCCAAGAATTCAACGGCTGGTTCTTGGTGCGTTCCAACAGACGGATTGACAAACGCGCAAGTAGGAAAAAGCCTGCAAAGACCAGGCTGGGTAAATACCAAATCGCTGCTGTAAGTCAATTCAGCCTTCCTCCGACGAGGAAAAAAATATGGATAGGCGCGATGGGGCCTTTTCTGCCAATTTTAATTTGTATACCGCTTTCTGTTTTCAGTCGAGGACCCTGCACTAGCAGCCCACGTCTATTAGTAGTGACCCACGCATTGGGACATGGGAATGATTGGGTTTAACTGGCAGTCGACGGTCGTGGCTCTGGAACACAGTCGCAGTCGTAGAGCTCAAGACGACGGGCAATGAAGACAAGCTCACGGTTATATATATAATAGATAGAAATGCCGCAGCCGTGTTTCTATTTCCAAGATCATAAAGCTGCCATCATTCCCCTGAAGGATGCAGCACAAAGGGACGGCGCAGCCCTGCGCAGGTCATGCGTGCCCACAGGACATTATCGAAAGTGCTTCCCCCGATGAAGGGATTCACTAAGTCAAACGGGTCAGGTCATCAAGCAGATTCAATTATGCAATCAACATCTGGATCCTACTTGCCCCTCGGGGTTCCTCGGATTCATAGAAGGAAGGACTCCTAGAGGATGGTTTGTCCACCATCTACCTTGATTGGGTAGGTACCGTATTGCTGTCGCAGTGCCCCTCCAGGCAAGACCGGGCTTCGATTCCACCGGTGAAAGCACCAACATGATGACCTGACGCCACGAATCAGTGGAATTTCTGCGAGTTCTTGCAGTCGATTCCAGCTAATGTAGCTAGTAGCTCTTCAATCACTCGCAGTTGGGCAGGGACGGTTAGTCATGGTGGTCCAAGAAAACAGGCGGTCACGTTCCTGGTTCTCGGAGAACATACCCCCTCTCATTGGCATCAGACGGCATTTCTTCTCATGGATCTGACCTTGAGTTCAACTAGATACCCGAGATAAGACATACAAAAGATGGATGGCGAGTAGCACTGCTAACCCTCAATGAGCATCCTCTCATCGGTCCCGAGAGGGCGACCGGGGCACCGGCATTATTCCCCATGTTACTGGGTTGCCGTATGGGATGCACGGATTCAATGCAGACATCAATGTTGACTTCCAGTGGACCACACATACGTAAGGCATGCATCCGCTTCCATGTGTTTCGCTATAATGGAAATGGCTCCAAGCTGCTGATTTCGAGGCAGAGCCTGGGAACAAATTCCAAGGCTGTCGCAGCGACAAGCAGCCTAACTTAGAATTGGTACTATGTGCCTTCCGCTCTCAGTTTCCTGCGGTGGAGCTTTTGGGTGATGGTGAGAAGCGGGAAGACGGTAGAGGGGCGGATGGGGACTGTAAAGGGGGACGGCATCCCGGTATCCTTTTTTTTTTTACTTCATGATTCAGATTTCCAATTGGGTATGATGTTTGTGTGCCAAGTACTTGCCAACTACCGACCTCGTTAGGTGCTTTAGAAGACATATTCAGCATGGAAATAGCTGGCCATTTTACCCCAGTAGCGGTAACAGTCCATAGCGAAAGGGTCAGGTGCAGGTAATCCATAGTCTGTCTTTTCCTTCTAACGCATCTGTCTATCTCTATCATGCCGTGCGACTCTAGCCTCGAGCTCGCGCCACATCCGTACCCACCGAATACCACGCAATAACACGCGCTCTAAACAAACCCTCTTCTACTGTGTCTCGGCGGCCTCCCGTCCGCACCTCTCCCACACATCCTTACCCGTCAAGATGGTAGTGATGAAGGTCACGACCCCCACAGTCCCGTAGTCGACGTCGACCCACCCCAGGACGCTGCCGGGGAGCACGGTATCCAGGATTTGGGCGGCGAAGCTCCAGCCTAGGCCGCGGAGCTTGGCACGCACCTCCCTTCGCCACAGCACGCGGCCCTTCTTACGCCGCTCGAGGACCTTGCGAAGACGGGCCTGTTCCTGCAAGACGTCGAACCGGTCCTCCCCCCCGGTTTTGTTCTCCTCGCCCGCGGGCGGCGGCGGGGCCCCTGAACCGGCGTGTGCCTTCTTCTTTTGCTCGTCCTCGTCGGCAAAAACGTCGCCGACAACGGGCACGGGCGTGTAGGCGAGGATCTCGAGGGCGCGCAGGGCGTCGGCTGCGGCGCCGCAGACGAGGGCAAGGGCCCAGAAGCGCTGGGCCTCGAGAGCGAGGCGGGCGGCGCGCGCAGGCGCCCAGACGGCGAGCCCGGGCACCTCGAGGGCCTCAGCCAGCGTCGCCGCCTCCAGCAGCAGGTACAGGCCGTTGAAGGCGCGGTCGAGCCCGCGCAGCCCCGCCGCCGCCCGCACCCACGTCGGCCGCGGCCGCCCGTCGGCGCCGCCCCCCACCAACAGCCGCTGCGCCGCCCGGAACGCGTCCAGGAAGCGGAAGAAGCGGAAGAAGCGCCGCGCCAGCGCCAGCCGTTGCCGGAGGATCGGCAGGATCACCAGGCTCGCTGCCAGGCGGCGGCCCAGCTGCTTGGGGTCGGCAGCGGCCCCTGCCGGGTCCCACCAGGTGAGGCTGGAGAGAAGCAGACTCAGCAGCGCCGGGTAGGCATGCAGGATCTGCACAATGGCTTGCACCAGACGCAGGATGCGCTCAATACCAACTGCAAAGGGGGGAGTGTCAGCTCCTTTTCCAGGGTGGGTGCGGAAACAGGCTGAGGGGCAGCAAGGGCAAGGGTAGACGTGGGTGGTAGAAGAGAAAGCATGGGGGAACCACGCGAAGGCGCTCGCTCGCGTGATGCCCAATGCGAAACTTTGGGCAATTCGCCCCCAGCCCAGTAGCAGCGATATCTTCGAGGTTTAATCCGGCATGGGATCCTGCATCTCGCATAGTGATCACCCGGTCCTCGTTTGAGGGGTTTGGCTTTCAAGCAGACACGGGACGGAGGGCGGGGCGTTCAGCATTCAACGCGGGACACAGCTGCCAACCATACGTGCTTCCCAGCCAATCGGACGGGGTAAAGCACAGTGAATAGATAGATTTGACACGTGCATACCGGAGTCAGTGGTAAACCTCACAAACTGGTCAAAGGTGCGAGACTCGGCCATGGTCGGTGGGCGGGGGTGCCGGTTGCTGTGCGGGCTGGGTCGTCGACGAGGGGCAGGGGGGCACAAGTCCGAGTAGACGACGACCGGTTCGGGGCGACCTCCTCGTAGAAGCTGCTTGAAGAGCTGGCCAAACCCCCGGGTGGCGGGGTGGAAGGAGCTGAAAGTGTGTGAGCGTGTCGTTTTCTTCCCCCGGGAAACGATGGTGGTGGGGGGTTGACGTTGGAAGGGATGCAAAGCGAAGCCGTGTACCCACACCGGGCACTCCGTTAGCGAGGAACCTACCGACTCCACGTGGGGGGGGCGCCCCGTTTGAATGGGCGTAGGACGCATCCATCCCAAATTCGACAGTTCGTAACATCGACACCGAAACTCATGATCCGAGGGGCATATACACTAGGTATTCCTGGTTTCTATCACTAGCCACAGCCCATAAAAGGCTCCATCTTTGGCCTATATCTGCCAATTAGCTTAACTACCAAGCCTAACGCAGCAAGCAATATGGACCAACCTTCTTTAAGCCTCACTTCAAGCCAGCCAGCCTGCCAGCCAGCCAGCCAGCCAGCCAGCCAGCCAGCCAGCCAGCGCTCCAGCCAGCGCTCCAGCAGCCAGTCTGCCTGTTACGGCGGCAGCCTGGAAGGTACGGAGATACCTGGACCAGACCTCTGGACGAGTCAGCTAGGGGTCAGAGCGGTTGAGCGCTGCCTGGAGGAAACTGTATTTATTACTGAGAGGCAGAGACTGCAGGTCTCCTCCTCTTCTTTTCCTCCTCACCTGTAGTTTTCGCACCTGAATGGAACCACTTGGTCCATTAAGACCCTCCGTTTATTTAACCGTGACACTGCCAGCTAGCCTGCCAGCTAGCGCTCCGACCAGCCGTCCAGCTAGGAAACCGACCTTTCTCTATCTATTGAAGCTATCCCGGAACCTCCTATAAGCCCTAGTGACTAGGACGGGTCTTCGGAAAGCGATAAGGGCTTCGAGCTCTCTTCGGACGACGAAGAGCACTAAGACCTTCGTCTCCGGACCTCCTCAGCAGCCGTTAAGCTAGCGTTCCGGTCCTTCGTAAGCCTAATAGGCTATATAGACGATATCTTCGCCCCTAATAATAATAATAGCTTTTAACTACCTTATAAGCTTTAGCCGGACTAAGGATAGCCTAGTATTATCTTTAAGGCCTTAACTAATAGATAAAGCTATTAAAAGTATTCGTAAATAGCTAATTAACTAATTATAAGCTAGTTATTATTATTTATACTAGTTATAAAGCTAAGTATATTAGCCTTATCTTTAATAGCGCTAGTAACGCTATCGCTAATAATATAAACGCTAGATCTAAAGGCTCGAATAGCTCGAATAGCTCGTCGACTTATTACTAGCACTATTATTACCGTTACTAATAATAACGTTATTAATGCTATTAAAAGTAATATTAATATACTTAGCTTTATAGCTAATATAAATAATAATAACTAACTTATAGCTAATTAATTAGTTACTTATAAATACCTTTAATAGCCTTATCTATTAGTTAAGGCTTTAAAGATAATACTAAGCTATCCTTAATCCGGCTAAAGCTTATAAGGCGGTTAAAAGCTACTACTATTATTAAGAGCGAAGATATCGTCTATATAGCCTATTAAGCCTACGAAGGACCGGAACGTTAGCTTAACGGCTGCTAAGGAGGTCCGGAGACGAAGGTCTTAGTGCTCTTCGTCGTCTGAAGAGAGCTCGAAGCCCTTATCGCTTTCCGAAGACCCGTCCTAGTCACTAGGGCTTATAGGAGGTTCCGGGATGGCTTCAATAGATAGAGAAAGGTCGGTTTCCTGGCTAGACGGCTGGTCGGAGCGCTGGCTAGCAGATACAGGCCAAAGATGGAGCCTTTTATAGGCTATAGCTAGTGATAGAAACCCGGAATACCTAGTGTATATATAGCGCATAGTGTTTTATATAGGAAATCAAGTACCAGCTATAACATAGGCTTCTTCAGGGCAGGTTTCGCTATATCCCTGTTATATACAGGTGGGTCTGTACTAAAATCGTCTATCCGCAGGCCGAAGGAGATAGACCATCACGGCGCCTAACCCAGCCCATGTATTGTTTAAAGCGCATTCGGAACTGCAACCTTCATGTGAAACTTTTATTAAGATTCACGCCAAGTAAACCAGGAACCCCCGGAGTGTTCGCTCGCTCACTTGGGCATGACCATTCCATGCTTTCCCGTCGCCGGTGTTACACCCTCAAGTGCACTTCTGATTTGACGACCTAACCCAGAACGACACGTACTGACCATTGGTGTCGTTAAATTGCCCACCACCCCCCCTGCTGCATGCCCAGCACCGTTAGCTTTCTTTCGACTTTCTTGTAATAAATTCCTCTTTCTTCTCAGTCGAGGACTTACCATTGGAATGTCCTGTCTGGGTCGCCGCAGCAAGTTGTTAGGGCGGCGTCCAGGGGGGTGTAGAGGCCGAGGCCGGTGAACTCGACGGTCGTCGCGTTGAAGATGTTGTAGACACAAAGGCGGGCCGAGCCCCGGACGTCATCGAGGGTGCTGTTGGGCAGGATCTTGAGCTCGGTGGAGTGGAGGTCGGACTTGTATTTGTACGCCAACGAGAACGAGTCGGCCGTGTCAAACAGAGGCCACGACGTCTCTCCATCTGCGCATGTGGGCGGGACTACCGTGGTGTTCCGCTTTTCCAATGCTGGCGACGAGGCCGCCTCCGCCTCCTCTTCCACTTCCTCCGCGGCCGGCGACGCGAGCGCTACAGACGACAGCGCCGCGGCCAGGAGGCTCTTGGAGATGCGCATGCCAGAGGATGGAGCGGAAGGGCGAGAGTGACCTGGCTTGACGAGGAGAGGGAATGGAGATGTGATGGAGGGTCTTGTTCGCGTGTAGAGAACGACTAGATCAACGAGCAACAGCTCGGAGGAACAAAAGAACAAATAATCCGTGAACGAGAACGGGTGGAATACTCTTTACGAACAATCGAGGCCGCCGCGATCTTTAAACCCCTCCCCCCCCCCCCCCCCCCCCCCCTCCCCCCTCTACTTTCTAACCCGCGGCCCCCAATCACGAGACCTTCGCATTCCCTTCACTTCCCACAAAATATTATGCCTTCCGTGATCCTTGGGCCTTATTTATTATGCTAAGCCTCGCGTAATCCACGCCATTTTAACAGGGATCGTGAAAGTCTTTCATATGGATCCCGGGATGGGCATTTACAGCTTGACCTCTCTGGGTCACCCACCACCGATCTGTGGTTGTGGCCCATTGAACCGGGGTAAGCGGGACGAGGCCATGAGCATTCCGACGTATCCGAACCCAACAAACCGGCACCACGAGGTCGGCCACGGCCGGGGCTGCCCTCGGGTTCCTAGCAAGCGCCCCATGCTGGCCCAAGGGGCTTGCCAGGAACCAGCCGGGAAAAGGCAACGTGGTATGACGCGGGGCCAGCAGCGCGTTTGGGTCTTTTATCAAGTCAATCAGGCGTGCCCTATTCAGGCGGCCAACCCGTCGCGAAGGAGCGGGAGTTGACACAATGGCTCGATTTCGGGATACCCATATCGACTACCGTTTGATGTTCGCCACTAGCATGCTGTGACTCCCCGAACTCCCCGTAGGGCTGGGCTGAAAAGGGAGGGCAGGACCGCGGATAACGACACTTGGAGACGTGGCTGTTCGCTTAATTAAACTTAAAAATTACAATCCTCTGGACGGAACATTGCCCATAGGGGATGCGTGCCGCCAACTCCTTGTGCGCTCTTGGAGGCAGTGATATGATACCGAGTGTCGTGGTATGTGTTCTGTTCGGTGTATATAGTTGTCTCTATCTATGAGCTTGTCTAATGATTACCACCGTTTCTTTTAAACGAGAGCATTACCGCTTCTATACGGCAGTGTTGCGAAGAGGTGCTGAGCCTTGTCCCTGGGATTCTGTAGCGTACTGGCCGGCTTGCTTTGCCTACGGTCTGGGACCCCTTGTCTTGGGTCATCAGTGCTCTCTCTCACTCTGATCACGGCGGCCATTGCCTTAGATCTGTCGGAGCCATATTGTATGGCAGTCTTTTTTTTTTCTTTAGAGTGCCGTCAGATCCTGCCTGAGTCGCTCGGAAAAGGCC
The DNA here is from genome assembly GCA_016758845.1 of Nigrospora oryzae. NCBI lineage: Eukaryota > Fungi > Ascomycota > Sordariomycetes > Amphisphaeriales > Apiosporaceae > Nigrospora > Nigrospora oryzae. The sequence goes on along the minus strand of JADKYO010000007.1, from coordinate 1,970,930 downwards.
TCTCGCAGCTGCTTCTGCTCCGTCTCGGTCAGGGGGCCGGCGCTGCCGCGCCGCTGGCGCCAGCTCGTTGCAGTCTCTTTCAAAGAGGCACCTGGATCCTGGTAGGTTGGGTCTGCAAACTCGTAGGCGCGACACTCAGTATTATTCCAGCCAGTGCCTACCTGCGAGTTAGCCGGCGCGGAAAGTCACGTTCAGGGGGGAGGGGGCGGGCATGGAGGATGGCCGAGGAACCGCTAACCCATGGCACCCCGTGGCACCCTGCGATACGTACCTCGGCTTGGCTGGTAGCCGTCCCAGTCCTCCGTCAGGAAGTGCAGGATGCCGCCGTGCGTGACCAGCACGACCTGGGCGTCATCGCCGGCGTCGCGCACAAGGTCGCGCAGCCAGCGGCGGACATCACGGGCGCGGGCCTCGAGCTTGACAGGGTCCGGGTAGTAGCGGCTCGCGGGGCTCTTGTCGTTCCAGTCGTCGTGGAGGAGGGCGAAGTCGACGCAGTCGCCGAACTCGGCGCGCAGCTTCGCCGCGTCCGAGCCGCGGTCGCACGGCTGCAGCGACACCTCCTGGGCGTCGGGCAGGGCGACGACCTTCTTGGGCCCGCGCGCTGCCGCCGGCGCAAACGCCTGCAAACACGTGTACAGCGTGCGCCGCATCGGCGAGGCGACCAAGTGCGTGAGGCGGTCGTGCGCCGGGAAGCGCTCCCGCAGCGTCGCGCACTGCTGCTCGCCGAACGGCGTCAGGTCCGGGTCCGGCAGCCGCTCGTTCTCATGGCTGAGGTTGTGGTAGCCCTGGGCGTGGCGCACGAGGTATACGACGGGTGCCATGGTGGTGTGTACAGGGGTTGTTGTTATTGTATGACGGGTTCTATCTATGGATGAAATCACCTGGGGATGTTCTCGATATATACAGCAGAGAGGAAGCGAGAGCAAGACGAATGTAGTCGGCGAAGACGCCGCCGTCAGGCAAGCCCTCGGACGATGACACGATGGCTACAGGGCCGGCGCCGGATGCAGGTGGAGCTGCAGCGTCCAAAATGGAAGATTCAAGAGTCCACGAGGCGTCGCCCCACCAGCCAGAGACTGGCAGAGGCTGCCCGAGAGCCGCGATGCTTCGCATGATTTGCGCACAAGCACTGGCCGGTGCAGACTCTGACACACGAGGCGCTGCTCCGACGCCGATTGGACGGCGGCCGGAGAGGCGACGGCCGACGGCGGCCCGGCATGCGCGGGTGTTGTTCTCGTTTTGGACTGCGACTTGACTCACTTGGCGCCGTCGCCTGACGGTTCGGAAGACAGCAGTCCGGCCATGCAGCCAACATGTGACGGCTGGCGTGGGGGCGTCACCCGGCCATGGTCGTCTCTCCTCCGGAGAGGTGTAGTCTGTCGCGATGGGGAGCCGGCTCGGAAGTCCAACAGGTCGACAAAAGGATGGATGGGGGAGGGATGTTTAGGCGTTTGGCTTACGCAGCCGCCGCCGTCGTCGTACACACACCCCATTCCGCCATCTACCACTCTCGTTGCTCGTCCAAGGCGCTCGTTAATTAGCGCCCTCAGCTGCCAATCGCCTCGCCGTTTGCTGTGCACGTCCAGGTGCGGGGCGGTAAGCGACATAGAAAGGTGGTGGTGGGCATCGTGGAGCGGGAGATGAGGGCCATTTTAGCTTGTGTTGTGTGGCCCTCCGGAGCAGCTGGGGTGGAACGTCCCCATCGCTCGGCCTTGGGCGTCCATTCAACGCGAACGGTAGATCTGCAATGCAATGCGATGCACGGGATAGGGGGGATAGAGACAAGGTGGCTGCTGTTGCTCTTGTTAACGCCCGTCGTCCCGCCTGCTTGCCGCGGCCCTCCCTGTCGCAGATTTCCTTCGGCTCCTGACACACAAACGGGCGCCTGTGGGCCAGGCGGTATCTGGGCCTACAGGTCTGCAGGATGGGCCAGCTAGGCCTCCTCCACCTCCCAGACCCGGTAGATTGGCCGCGGCTGTAGCGCCGACGCGCTGAGCAGGCATGCCCGCAACCAGGACCACGGGATCTCTGGTTAGGTTGGAAATCAAGGTGGGCGTGGTGCATTCCAATCTGCTCAACAGGGTGAGAGGGCGCAGCACCAGAGGCCAGTAATACACGAAGCACGTACATGGGCAGGTGCCTACATACGTACGCATCCTCTGGGATGGATGTACGTATGTGCCCTACGCATCTTGACCTAGGCAGTCAGGCGGAGAGAGAAGTCAGCCAGGGCTCTCTTTTTCTCCGCTCGACGACCGACGCAACCCAGCCTCGGAAGGGATGCGTGAAGAAACAGGCGGTAACCGGGCGCCTAGGCGATATTGGTCATATTTACAAGGACGGCTTATCGAGCCAGCCGATGGTAGAGAGACAGACTGATTGCCTGGCTCCCAAAAATAGCTGCACCGGCGCAATGCCCTTCCCATTCCTTCCCAGAGTGGCTTCCACTTCTGAGACCCTTCCCTGACCCGTCCCTGGCCTTCCCCAATTTCGTTGCCCCACCCCTCAGTATCAACCCCAGACTCGCCTGACGGGGGGACCTCATCCAGCATAATTTCGCGATATCCATACGGCACCGCTTCCCTCTTCTTCTTTATTCTTCCCAGTTCTGTCCCTGATCGGAACTCTCTCTCTTTCTCATCGCTGCGCTGCATCGTTCACGTCGCCCCTCCATCCATTCCCACCCATCCGACCGCCATCATGCCTGGAATCCGTAGGTTTTCCTTCTCCTGTCACGGTTTCACCGCCCGCGCTACTCGCAAACCTTGACTCGCGCTGACATCTGCCTCTCTTCACAGCCATCGATGCCCTCGACAATTTGAAGGGCAAGTTCAGGGCCATCTTCGCCAAGAGGCCTGTAAGTACTCGTCTCCAAGGTGCAGCTGTGGTGCATACTGTGATTGCTAACCTGCGGCTTTTGCAATCAGGCCCAGAACCAAGCCAAACCTGCCGACGGCAAGCACGCTGACGCGAAGCCCGCCGACGCAAAGCCTGCGGACGCCAAGCCAGCCGACACAAAGCCCACCGAGATCAAGCCGACCGAAGCCAGTGCGGCTGACAAGAAGCCTGAGGAGGCCAAGCCCGCAGAGGCTCCGGCTGCAGCTGCTCCTGCTCCCGCTGCTGCGGCTGCGGCACCTGCTCCGGTCGCGGCCCCGGCTGCTGCTGAGGCTCCCAAGGCCGAGGAGAAGCCCGCCCCTGCTGCCGCTCCCGCTCCCGCTGAAGCCTCCCGGGACGCCCCCGCTCCTGCTGCTCCAGCCGCTGCTGAGGCCGCTCCTGCTCCTGCTCCCGCTCCCGCTGAGGCCTCCAAGCCCGAGGCTGCTCCCGCCCCTGTTGCTGCTCCCGCTCCCGCTGAGGCTCCCAAGACTGAAGCTGCTCCCGCTGAGGCTCCCAAGGCTGAGGCTGCTCCCGCTGAGGTCCCTGCTGCCGCTCCCGTTACTGCTCCTGCTGCTACCGAGGCCCCCAAGGCTGAGGAGAAGACTGAGGCCGCCCCCGCCCCCGCTCCTGCTCCTGCTCCCGCTCCCGCTGAGGCCTCCAAGCCCGAGGCTGCTCCCGCCCCTGTTGCTGCTCCCGCTCCCGCTGAGGCTCCCAAGACTGAAGCTGCTCCCGCTGAGGTTCCCAAGACTGAAGCTGCTCCCGCTGAGGCTCCCAAGACTGAAGCTGCTCCCGCTGAGGTTCCCAAGACTGAAGCTGCTCCCGCTGAGGCTCCCAAGACTGAGGCTGCTCCCGCTGAGGCTCCCAAGGCTGAGGCTGCTCCCGCTGAGGTCCCTGCTGCCGCTCCCGTTACTGCTCCTGCTGCTACCGAGGCCCCCAAGGCTGAGGAGAAGACTGAGGCCGCCCCCGCTCCTGCCGCTGCCCCTGCGCCCACCGAGGCTGCTGCACCTGTTGAAGCCCTCAAGGCTGAGGAGAAGGCTGAGGCTACTTCAACTCCGGCTCCCGAGGCCGCTGCTGAAGCCAAGCCTGCTGAGCCCGCCGCCGCTGAGGCGAAGCCTGAGTCCTCTTAGAAACGTCTCCGACAGAAAGCTCGGTGGAGTTTTCCAGAAAAATGCTCGGCAACGTTGATCTCCAGACTACAACGCCGTCAATCTGATTCGGGATGCACTCTTTGGTGCCTACCTGCCGAGCCTGGGCTCAGTGTACCGTCGACAGCTGAAGAAACTGCCAATAGCGGGAACCAAGCGCTCTCGACCGCGCGTCACCAGGCCGGAAACTCCTTCACCCTTTCCTATACCACAATCTTGACGCAACGACCATCATCGAGCATCTGACGATACACCAAGTGCCTCGCTGAGCACTGTGGGAGGTTCACTATAGGCGCCTCACTATGGAAATAGTTGTTTGGTTGGTTGCCGAGTCAGACCGCGGCTGCTCCTGGCTGGTCCGTCTTGTGCGGGGTGTGTGGCGGGCATCAATTTCCCCCTGCCTTCGTAGCCAGCGTCTCAGTTGCACTTTTTGTGATGGATATTACCCGTTTGGTTTGTTTCGTTGCCGGATAGCTGGTGGATGGATGAATGGGCGAAGGAACGCCTAGATACGATAGATACCCTGCTGAGCTGGTAGGTTGTTAATACAGCTTCAGCCTTTCCTTGTTACCGTTGTACAGTGCTACTTGACCATAGAGTCCAGACTTGGCGCGGCATGTCGGGGCAGACGTTCGATGGTGACCATTGTGTAAATGTAACGAGATGTGACCGAGGACAGCGCGAAGAGGGACACCAGGAGGACATGGAGCGGCAGTGCTCCGTGGTAAATACTTCGGTATGTCAAAAGACCAGCGCCAGACTGACGTCACCGAGCTCTCGTTACATCCACGAGCAACCCTATGGCCCAGGACTTGCTTCTTGGCACCTCTTGCCAACGCCCCGCTGCGAGCTACCCTGCAACCTTCCTCAAGTGCCGTCTTGGCGTTCCCACGATGGGCCCCGGCTAAGGGTTCTCCGGTCCTTAGCTTCCAGGGCGGGATTGGGTGGTGTTGCCGTTGGCAGCCAGATCATCCGCCATTCATGAGTTCCGACACCCCTCGCAACTAATGACCTTGTTGGGCGACTGCCTACCAACCCCGTCTGAGTAGATCAGAGAGACGGAAAGTAGAAGGTGTTGTAAAGGGGTAAATAGGGTGCGGTTTACGAGCGCATGAGGTGGGCAGAGAACGCTGACGAACGATTCGAGGAGAGCTGAGCCTTGGTTCGGACCGGTTCTGTTGGCGAGGCTCCCTCTTGGAGAGCACAGGGGTTTCCGTGTCCATTACTTAGAGAATGGAACTTTGACAACTGTGTTTCTCTCGTGCCACTCTCCATACGCCGAACGAGGCCACTGGGTCATTCTTCCGCCGAAGCATTCAGGGGTGGCATCGCCCAATATGGACAGCAACAAGACGTCACAGGGAAATGGAAATGGGTTATTTGATTCAAGGCTATCAGCCGGTAACAAACAATCAGCATTTATTCCAGCCTGCAAGAGTCCTGAGTTGTAGCATGTGTCGGGCCCTGCCACCACTGGGATCGAAATGCCCGTCACGGTTTAAGTACCTAGTTTAGCTTGGCGAGACCGAGGCCGGCCAACCTTGGGCATGTCGTAGTATTCACCAGTTCAGCTTTCATGGCAAAGGTGATAGCTAGGTTTCTTTCCGTCTGCCTCTCCCTGTAGTTGTACATGAAAATGTGGCGCAGGGCGTCCATGGTCACCCACTCAACTCCTCCCGCATTATCATTCCATGACTTCGCATTCTCAATGGTCATGGGTCGGCTTTGGTCATCTGCTGACGATATGAGACCTCCGCCACTAGGCTCGACCTTCCTTGAATAAGCAAGTGCGCACCGTTTCGGCCGATCACGCCCTGACAGGGTATACGACGGCTCAAGAGCGCGCAAACTCCAATGAAGAGAGTTGATTGAGTGTGATAGGTGTGGTTATCTGTGAGCTGAGGCTATGGCCCTTCACCCGAATGCAGACGTGCATTTTTACCTACACACCACCATGTGTTTGCGGGCCGGGTGGCGGGTACTGCTCCCAGTGTACGGTATGTCCTACGTATCCGTAGCCCTCTTTGCTTCGCCTTATATGATGCAATAAAGCAACATCTTTATATCTAAGAGAATTTGATACCAGATGCATAGAATATGTGCAACGCTAGCTCGCATTCAGCTCATCTATTCCTGGTAAAAGAGACCAAAAGTACATGTTTTAAGATGGGGCGAGGTTCAGTAGGGAACAAAACTAGACAAAAGCAAGTCAAGGTGGCAAATAATTGATAACTGGAGAGATTTAATATTGCAGCTGGGGCGCTAATACGTGTTACAGTTTGTAGGCTATTAAGTAATTTTTGGTGTTACTAGTCTCGAACCCACGTTGGTCGTATCGGTAGACCTGTCTCCTATTAGCACTTAGGAATAGATTCGGCCAGAAAAGTAACGGCATCAAGCCTGAGACCCACACGTGGATATATTCCAGCATAAGCTCACGACGACCGAATCAACGCCACGCCGCGCAGGGCGGTCATGTGCGGTTGTCCCTAAGATAAAGCCAATCATAAGCGTATTTGCTCTCCTTGAATCTCTTCGTCCGCACCTCTAACTGTTTGGGCAGATATTCCTTGGAGTGTAAGCAAGCTCTGTCGACGCCAAAAGAACTGAAAAGCCGCTTTTGATCCTCGTCACATATTTTCTCAAGTAAAACATTGCCTAGCATCCTGTATCAGAATGCCATGTAGTGTAGTCGCTATGATGAAGGCCAGTCAAAGCCATGGCAAAATTCTCGGCTCTCGAGGCGTTGAAATCTTGCCTGCATGGCTCTGCCCTTGATCCTGTGCTGCCCCCTCATTTTTTTTTCCGATAGAACATATTGTATTCGTTGTTCTATCTCTGCGGAACTCGTTGATGGAATGAAAGTCGTCGACTGTATTTGTACAACATGACCAAAACCAATTCTGGTCAGGTTGGTCAAGATTGATGAGGAAACCGATATTGGTAGACGTACAACAGTTACAGACTTGGAAGTAGATTCTATAATCCAGAGAAACTGGTTATCCTGGGGGCTTTCTGATCTTGGGCTGTTCTGGTTGGACCGAGAAGTCGGAGGGAGGGGTTTGGAATAGCAGTCTCCCAAGTGAGTCTTGGGAGAAATCGCCCGTGGCGTATGAATCCACTTGCCGGCACACTCCAGCATCTTGGGACTATCCAGTATCCTATTCACTGATTTGGTCACCATGGCTGACTACGAGAATGATTGGCAGCTTGTGGCGACTTTCCCGCTATTGAACGCGAAGAAGTCACCAGAGAGGTACAGTTGTATCACGTCTCTGTTATGAAGACTCTCAGTGACCACGTGCGTCTCCAGAAATCAATGCGGGAGACCCTCTCACATTCCTCAACCTCCGTTGGCCATGGTATGTTCCACCCCTAATCCCAGCTGTCGAGTGTGTGGCGCTATTTAACGCCACCAGAATTGCAAATCGACAAATCGACAGCACCCGAATTGATGTGGCTCAAAGTAAACCGCGACTTGTTGCTTGCCGACCTCGAAGCCACCCATGATCGCTTGGCTTGGCTGACGCAAGAAGATCCCCCCTCGATCTAAAAGCACGCAACGATGATGCTCTCTGCAGTCTCGTAAGAACCTTGGGCTAATGGGAATGAAACTTTCTAACGCTTTGTCTCAGATTGGTAGGGCCTGCTGCCGTGTACCCTCTGTCAAAGGGGGCCATCGTAGCAGTGGCTGCCCCGGCTGTCTTCTCATCGGCTTTTGTTCTCACCACCTGCCCCCAGAAAAGGCTCGAACTTACAATCTGACCGAGGCGGACGTGCAAGAATACCAGAATGGCATGAAGGACCTGAGTATAGCGGCGACAGGCTCTGGCGGGTCAGCAACCTCGTGGTGGGGAAGACATATGGTGAGATGTCTTCGAAAGAAAGCTTTGGAATGAAACCTACCCATGGGCGTACGAGAAACAGGTGGCGATGAGATGGAATGATATTTGTTTCCATGCCCCTTAGTTTCCAGCATCACCAATTTCGAGGCTGCGGTATCCTTATCGAATTTTTCATCTTGAACCTGTCCGGCTTCTGCACTCTAAATGTCCTGTTTTGGTATTGGCATCCAGCATACCGCGGACTCAGCTTTACCACAATCCCCCAAGGAAATTGCTCGACCTGACCAGCAGTTACAGAGACAGCACTCGGCGTAAAACAGAAGAGAGGCCCGTACCGGACGGTCCTGTTGGGGTAGGAAGGGCGTGCTTCCTCGAAGGCATATTGATGTTCTGCGCTGCTATTCATCACTCTTTTCTTCGTTTCACCTCGCCCCATCTTGGCGTCAGTAAAGGGCAGTCGCGCCGCTGGAATCAATATGGGCTGCCTTGGTCACGCCCGGCACCGCGCCTTTGGCGGCATTTTGGGCTCCGTACTCACTGCGACTTATCCGAGTCTTGAAAACTCATCGTGGCGTATAGGGTGGCTGTAATAGCCGGTATCGTGAAAACTTGGGTGTGGTTGGCGCTTGGCAGGGGAGGACTTGGGGCAGACTTCCGGGTAGGCTAGCCGGACCATAAATCTACGACTTCCGAATACTGCCCAGCTAGGGGCACTATAGAACTATCCAGAACTGAACCACACTACGCATGGTCGGCCCATAAGCAGTTTCCGACGGCCGACATGCCGAGGCCTCCCCAGTGGTGGGGCTGTGATAGGCCGGTCCCGGGAGCCCATGAATAAGGCCCAGCGAATAGGAAACCAACCCTCGGGCCGTTATGGAGCCAGGAATAACCCATGGGGAAGCCATCGTGTACCTCGGTGAATGGATGGGTTGTCCCGGGAACTTGGCTGCCCACTTCTTTCGATGACGTCTTGTGGACTACCGAAGCGGGAACGATATTCGCGCCGGGGTTAGCTGGCTAAGTAGGCAGGGGAGGAGCCGCCGTTCGTCTTGCTTCGAGCTCCCGCCGAGGGCAGGGAACGACGACCGAGGCTCTCCAAGAGCTGTTTCGCCGTTTTGTGCTTGCTCCTCGTCCGGGTCATCCGATCCGGGGGGTTGGTCGGATGGGAGCAGGGATGAGAAGCGGATCTTCGGGGTTGGGGAGTTTGTTTATGCTCCACTTCCAGCCCCCTCTCTCCAGACCTCGGGAGCCTCACACAGGCTCTCGTGTGAGGCGACCGGCGCAGCCTTGCATCACCCTCTCCAGGGTTGGATCGAATGGCAGCGGCGCTGGCCGGGCGCGCAACACGTGGCGCAGCGGTTGTGCCAGCCTCGTGCGACGCCTTGGGCGCTTACGACAGGCTAGATTGCCAAGGGGACGAGTGATCTGGCCCCTCTCCCCTGCTGCCTTTCGACCCGCGTGACCGCCATTTCAGCTTCTGCCTACTCCCATACAACCAGGCGCCCCCCTTGGGACTCTGGCCGCCGGCTTCACCACTCACCCCCCTTTACACCATTATAACACGCCCGGTCTCCGCTTCTCCCAGGAGCGGTAAACGCAAGCGCGAGACCACTAATCGCCTTCCCAACCCAGCCCAACTGCTTGGAGCCGAGAGAGCGCGACAGAGTGAGAGTGAGGCAGAGAGAGAGAGGGACGCGCCTCGGTTCCGATGGACAGACAAGTGGCGCCGGTCCTGAGTCTGGCCAAGTACCTCCGCAATTGGCGGCTGCCGGGCGTCAACACCATTATCAGCCTCCTGACTTTCCTGGGCTTCGTGCTCAGCAACTGGAATGAGATACCAGGTGAGTGAGACGCCGCCGCCGCCGGAGCAACCTTGGCACCGCGGACGGCAGAAAAAGAGAGAGGCAGACGGGCAGGAAGCTGACGGACCGTGCCCAGCCCTCTCGTCGCTATGGCAGCCGCTGACGCGGCGCTTCACCGCCAGCGTGACGCTGGAGACGGACGACAAGCTCACCAAGGAGGTGCGTGACTGGCTGGTGGCGCACGTGCTGGTGCCGCGCCAGGAGCGCTTCTGGGAGGCGCACACGAACCTGGCGGCGATTGAGCAGCGGCGCGAGGATGAGTACCACGGCCGGGACTCGTCGCACAAGCTGTCGCGCGAGGAGGGCATCAAGCTGCTGCCCGAGAACCGCTCAACCTGGTTCCTCTTCGGCCGCCGCCTCTTCGTCGTCCACCAGAAGGCCAAGTATGCGCCGCGCTCCTTCACCTGGGACGAGGGCAAGGAGGCCATCCGCATCGACTGCATCGGCCGCTCCGTCCAGCCCATCCTTGACTTCCTCGAGACCTGCCGCCGCTTCAGCCGCAAGACGGGCGAGACCTTTGTCCACATCCACACGGCCGTCTACGGCCGCTGGCAGGAGAGCGCCCTGAAGCGAGCCCGCCCCCTGGAGACCATCGACTTGGCCCAGGATCTGAAACACAGCCTCGTCGACGACATCCAGGACTACTTAGAGCCCCAGACCAGCGAATTCTACGCCGAATGCGGCATTCCGTATCGGAGGGGCTACTTGCTGTATGGGCCGCCGGGAACAGGTACGGGCAAAGCCGCTTTGTCCTGCTGCTTGAGATATCGTCACTGACCGGTGGTCCGCAGGGAAAACGTCGCTTTGCATCGCCATTGCCGGCATCACTAAGCTCCCCCTGTACATCCTGAGGATTCCCGGCCTCGACGGCGACAAGGAGCTGGAAGAACTCTTCGGTTCTCTGCCGTCGCGGTGTCTGGTGCTCGTCGAGGACATTGACGCGATCCCGATGGAGCGCGCCGTCCAAAAGAAGAAGTCGAAGAAGGGACGCAGGAAGCCGAAAAAGGACCGGGACGAGAGCAACGCGCCGCCGCCGCCGCCGCCGAGCTGCACCCTCTCGGGGGTGCTCAACGTGCTCGACGGCGTGGCTTCGCAGGAGGGCCGCGTCGTCATCATGACGGCCAACCACCCGGAGCTGCTGGACCCGGCGCTGACGCGGCCGGGCCGCATTGACCGCCGGTTCTACCTCGGCTACATGTCGCGCCAGAGCGCGCACGACATGTTCCGCCGGATCCTGCGCAGGGCCAACAGCGCGCAGCCGGGCAACAGCACCTTCACGGCCAAGAGCGCCAAGCGCGAGGAGGCCGAGCTCGACCGGCTCGCGGCCGAGTTCAGCAGCGCCATCCCCGACGCCGCCTTCTCGCCCGCCCAGATCCAGGAGTACCTCCTCTCGCACCGCGACGACGCCGCCGGCGCTGTCCGCAGCGCCCCCGCCTGGGTTGAGCAGGAGCTGGCCGCCATGGCCCTGAGCGAGAAGCGGGCGAGGGAAGAGGAGGAGGGCTCGGACGCGTCCGATGACGAAAAGGAACCCGAGGCGAAAGAAACTGTGCGGAGTATTGAAGCGGCCCCGGTGAGGAGCATCGAAGCGATTCCAGTGAGGAGTATGGAAGCGGCCCCGGAAAACGAATTGCTACCGCACCACGAATCAGGGAGGTCGATCCACTCGGCACAGAGCCTCGAAGCGATACCCGAGACAGGAGAATCACAGGACTCAGACAACAGCGACAACGAAGGATCGCCCCGGGAGCAGGAGATGATGCGGGGCCGGCTTCGAAGAATGGGTAGCATGGGAAGCCGCAAACTCACGGACACGATTTAGCCAGGCAAAGAGAGCAGCAAGATAGGGGTTGCCAGCCCGCGAAGAGCCCACTCCGTCGCACCCGCTTCGCCGGCGTGCAACACGGCCCCCCCTGGCGGCCTTGGAGGGTAATGGCACCCTCGCAGTCCCGCACAGTCCCGAGCAGGTGATTCGCGTTCGCCCAGTCCGCTTATCCTTGGGCCGCGGCTCCATCGGCATGGTCGAATTGTGCGGGCCTGGATTCCTCCCAACGGGGCGAGGGTGCTTGCCGGGCCAGAACGCCAGGGCGATGCTTTCCAAAGCCCCGTCCGTCACCCGAGACGACCGGGTCGGCTTTCGAGTCCATGAGAAGCGCCGCACGGCGCCGCCACCGTATCCGGGGTGTGTTGGCAGACGCCCTCGGGGAGTACCGACTGGCAGGCTCGCCCATGCTGTCTTCCTCGGTTGAACCCCCCACCCCCCCAGCGACATCTGCCCGTCCGCGCCATGGTACGGCCCAGTGCCATAGCGTCGAGGAAGGTGGAGTGGGAACAGGAACTGTGCTTCTGCGGCTGAACGCTTTCCGGGGCGATGGAAAAACCCCAGCGCCACGGTCACGAGGCTAGTGACGTGGTGGAACACCAGCGGCAGCCAGGGCAGGAATACATGCCGGGGATCACGGTTGTCCTCGGGCTTAGTTGTGTTCAAAATTAATACATCAATCGAGAAGGGGGCGCACCCCTGGCATCTCGCGATTCCCAAATACAGGCCGCTTGCCTCCAAATTGCTGTAGAGCCCTCCCTGCCTTTGGCGTCTTGAGCACGCTGTCGGCCGTGTATAGGCAGAAGGTGTGCTATTAGGCTGGATGGAACGATCATATCGTGCGGGTCAATAACGTCGCTGCTGGCGTCTGTCTCCGACCGTGCTACAAAGACTTGAACGTCTTAGCCACCCTGAACTTCCCGATTGCGGACGGGTTTCTGGAGTGCCTCCATAAACTGCGACGACCCGTTCTCAGGCCTCATCCCAGTTGCCTGCACACCTACCGACCCCTGACGGCCGAAGCGGGGCCGCCCAGGGTTGTCGAAGGGGCGCTGGTCGGAAGCGGGACGAAGGGGAAGAAAAGAAAATGGAATGATGGCGGCTATCACGGGCTATTGCAGAAGGCCACAAATCCATTGAACGGGCGTGGACCGGACTATCTCGCCCAAGGCCATAACAGGTATCAAGGCCTCTATCCATGAACAATTACGGCTGCGCCCGACGGAGGCGGCACAAGACGCCCTCTTGGCGGCCGAGGGGGCTACCGGGGGCACAGACGATGCCGAAGTTGTGGTAGTCGCGGGCGGCGGCGTCGCCGACGCCGTCGAGGCCCTCGAGGGTGTCGAACTCCTGCAGCAGGCGGACGATGACGAAGCCGGCCTCGGCGAGGGCGAGCTCCTGGCCGGGGCAGATGCGCGGCCCGCCGTTGAAGGGCAGGTACTCGAAGACACCCGGGCGCTTCTGCGGGCGCTCCCCCCAGCGCTCGGGCACGAAGTCGTCGGCGTCGGGGCCCCAAAGGTCGCGCCGCCGGTGCAGCACGTGCGTGCTGAAGAGCACCGTGGTGCCGGCCGGCACGAAGACGGGCTGCGTGCCGTCGGCGCCGCCGCCCGTCGGCAGCGTCGTGTCGCGCACCGCGCACCGACCGTTGAGCGGCACCACCGAGTGCCGCCGGAGCGTCTCGTGGAGGACGTGCTGCAGGTACGTGCAGCCCTTGAGGCGCTCGGACGTGACGGTCTCGCCGTTGCCACCACCGGGCCCGAAGTGCTCCAGCACGACGCCGCGCAGCTTGGCCAGGACCCGCGGGTGCCGGATCAGCTGGTAGAAGACCCAGCTGGCCAGTGCCGCCGTGGTGTCGGTGCTGGCCGCCAGCAGGCCCAGTGCCTGCTCCTGCACCTCGTCACGGCCCACGCACTGCTCCTTCAGCGTCTCCAGGAATTCGAACGTGTCTACGCTCGCGCCGCAGTCCATGGCCAGCTGAGCATTTTCCAGGGCGTCCCGGGCAAAGCCCTTCATGATCTCGGCGCAGTGCTTGAGCTCTTTGTTGCCGTGGAGCCAGGGCAGCCCGCACGGCGCCAGGCGCGTGCGCAGGAGGGGCACAATGCGCTCCAGGGCCCAGGTGATGTCCTCTTCCTTCTCGCCCCGCAGACGCGACCCCAGCGCGTCGGCGCTCTGGCCGAGGAAGAGTTCAGAGAACGAGTCGAGGGTGAAGCGGGGGAGGAGCGCGGCAAGGCTGACGGGCGCTGTCCAGGTACGGCCCTGGGCGTCTTGGGTGGTCGGGCCGTCCAAGATGCACCGCATTAGGTTCTGGAAGTTCCTCTCCCGCAGCTGCACGCTGGACATGTTCTCCCGGGCGAACAAAGGCTGCATTGCCTCCCTCGCGCCGTGCCAAGCCGGGCCGTCCAGGGCGATGACGCTGCGGCCGAACAGCGTCTTCAGGCTGGTGGTGCGAGCCTCGCCCATCTTAAAGTGGTCAAACTGCGTGGCCAACAGCGCCTGGATGTTGCGCGGCTCGGCCGTCACCAGGTTGGTGCTGCCCAGCACCTTCATCTTCCACGTGTAGCGGCCCATGCTGGCGAAGCGCTCGGCCGTGTGGTCGGGCATGCGCTGGTCGCGGTCGGCCAGCATAGCCTGGCGGGCCGTGGCGATGCCGAGCGGCCATGTTCGCGCCTCTGTGGGCACGCGGCCACAGCCGAGTCGGCGGGCCTTGAGCCGGCGTTTCAACGGCCGAAGAAATAGGCGGTCGAGGATGGTGAAAACGAAGAAGCCGACACCAGCCAGGAACATGAGCTGGAGGCTGCCCAGCTCCGGCGGGAAGAGGGCCATGGCGGGTGTGTCCTCGTGGGAACGGCCCGTTCGGTGCGCAAAGCGTATGAACGACCGAGGGGCGTGAGAGGCGCTTCACGTTAGGAGACGACGCCGTGTAGGCATGAGATCTGGCCACCGTTCCGTTCGCATCCGCCGCTTCGTCCCTTTTATGGGCGACTCCCTAGTTGGAGCGTGGGGCCAACGGGTCCTTTCTAGCTCGTGTGGGAAGGAAGTAGCCCGGGAGACGGTGTTAAGATGCACTAACACAGACTCAGCACGTACCCGCACCTGCTGGCACTTGCCCACCACCTGGGCAGGTACCGCAACGACAGCTGCTACTTGAACCAGGGATTGCGGGTGGGAGAGGGGACTAGATTTATTAGGTGCGCGAATCATTCCCTGGTCCCCTCCTGCCTATCTGTTTTGTATCATCAATTGGCCCACACCGTGGGTCCTCATTCATATGTGCCGTCGGTACCACCCGCTCCCCTTACTTTGCTTTCGAGGTTCTCTATGATGAAGCTGGCGAGTCAAGCCGCCTTAACGGAATAGCGCAAAGTCGTTTTACTTGGATATGGGTATCTGCAGTATCTGTTGTTCGGCCAGAATTTACGCGGAGAAAGAGGCACCAAGCCTTGTCTCCTGCTTCGTGCTGTACGGGGTGTGTATACTCTAAAACAAATGCAGACAAGGTGGAAAGGCTACTCGATGCTTTTCTAAAGACAAACCTGCCTACTCGGCTTTCAGCTTAGTCGCCTAAAAAATTGGATTCCCCCCAAAAGCGTCCATTAGTCGTAGTCGTCTAGCCAAACCCGACGCCCGGTAGACTCCATAACTATAGGGGATGATAGGCCTAGACAGTGTGGCGCGGTCAACATCGAAGGACTTGGGAGATGGGATGGCAGTGGTCTCACCCAGTATTTTGTTGCCAGTTTCTGGTCGAGAAGGGGGGGAGTTGCCCTTTACCATCCACGAACCTAGACTCTGCCAGTCTATACACCTCCAGTCAAGGCGAAAAGTTGGGTTGTGACTTGCGCTTCTGCGGATGCCGGTAAAGACCGCCACCGGGAGATCCCAGTGTTGCATAAGAGACGGGCGTATGTCTTTCTAATTCAAGACTGCTTTGATGGCAAGAGAATAGACCACAGATGAACCCTCCCGAGCTTTCAGTGTGCGTGATGCCAAGGAGAAACCAGGTCAGTTGTGTGGAGTAAAAAGTCGACCCGGAAGAAAATGACAACACAGGACTGCGGAGGCAGATACTGCCCAAACCCAACCATACTTGCGCTTTGTATTAAAGAATGACAGTGCGCGCCTCTACGCATACTTAAACCTGTCAAAAACTGAGCCCGAGACAGGTAAGACCTAGACAATCGCGTCTAGCGGGCCACATGGTTGATTCGACGAGGTGGAGCCAGCGAGAATGCTATTCTCTTATGCCACCAGCGTGACGATCCGGACGAGAATTCCATTTCGCTCATTAAGGGCGGGAGACCGCTTCTCTGAATGGCGGTTGAGAATTCGACAAAGCAGCGATGACATTGAGGGATATGCCAGCAGGTGACTTTTACAACAAGAAAAGAAAATCGATCCCCAGTTGTTCGTTTGCTGACTAGTTACTCAGAACCCCTTGTGCCCGTACCCTGATCCGTTATCGCACATGTATTTCTGCTCTGGGATTCCCTCTTTGTCTCTGTAAGTGTTTGGAGATTTGTCGTGGAGCTCCGACAGCCCGTAGGATCCGTTGGTGAACGTGCCGATAGAAGCAGCGGCGGCCGACCCAAGTGAGCCCCCCAAGCGGCGCGAGGGCATTTTCATCACGCAAAATTCGGGCCGTGACAGGCGCGGCTACTGCCACGATCAGCCAGCCCGAGATGCTGTCCTACCCAACGATCCAGCGGCCAGGGCCCCCAATTAGGTAGGTGGCGGGGAATCCGGCACTCCTATTGGCCGGGAAGCGACGGCCGGGAAGCGGAGCCGCAAGGAAGGCCCTGAACCTGCAGGATCAGATAAAAAACAAACCGATGATCTGATAGCTTGGCCGCCCCCGATTGGCTTCGCCATCGGTTCCGCGACGGAAGCCCGTGTAGCCGTGAGCCGGCCTAGCCAACCAGATTCTTTGCAGCTGGGCCGTTGCCTACCGCCGGTAGGGATGCGGTAAGGGAGAAGTCACGCACTTGCAGGCAACCGCGTGACATTGTGCACCTCCTAGCCCGAGTTGGACGAAGAGCCAGTGGCTCCCTCGGGGGCGGTAGGACATCGGAAGGCGCAGCTGTTTGTTTGCTCGGCGGAGAAAATGCGAATCGGCGACTTCTTGATTCTTACAGATTCAATATGTGCTGAAACAGAAGGCCCCGACCCTTAACCCCCGGCTGGATCCCCAAGGCGCCTCTCTCCTATCACCTGACGCACGCACGCACCCACACAGGCTGCTTCAGGCCCTCAGCCGGTGCACACCAGGAGCCCATCACCTACCATGGCCGCCCCTACGCCGCCAGCCCAGGACGACCGGCCCGCCCCAACGCTACCTGCGCCCGGCCACGTCGAGCTGGGCCCCGTGGCGGCCCCCCCAAGCGGGACGGCGGTCAAGACCGAAGACCCGGACCCGTTCCTGGTGGCGTTCGCGCAGCCGCACGACGCGGCCAACCCGCTCGACTGGCCGGCGGGCCGCAAGTGGATGGTGACGGACGTGCTGTCGGCGACGGGCTTCAACCGCATCATGGTGTCGACCATCATGGCGCCGGCGCTGCCGGCCGTGGCCGCCGAGCTCGCCATGAGCCCCGCTGAGGCCGCCATGGCCCTCTCCATCTACCTGCTCGCCACCGCCTTCGGCCCGCTCGCCGTCGCGCCCCTGTCGGAGCTGTACGGCCGCCGCCGCGTCCTACACGCTTCCAACCTCTGGTTTCTGGCCTGGAACGTGCTCTGCGGCTTTGCCAACTCCAAGGGCACCCTCATCGCCGCCCGCTTCCTCGCCGGCTTCGGCGCTAGTGCCGTCTACGCCCTCGCTGGCGGCGTCCTCGGCGACGTCTGGCGCCCCGAGCAGCGCGGCAAGTCCCTCGGCGTCTACTTGCTCATCCCCATTCTGGGTGCTGCTGTCGGTAAGGAACTGCCCCCTGGCGACGCCCTTTCATCTTTCCGGATACACGCCGCTGACTTGGCTGACTCCAATCCGCCAGGCCCCATCATCGGCGGCTTCATGGCCGCACGCACCACCTGGCGCTGGATGTTCTGGGCAACCTCCATCTTCCAGGGCGCCATGATGGCCGTGTCGCTGTTCAGCTTCCCCGAGACGTACGGGCCGCTGATACTGCGGCGACGGGCGGCGCGCCTCCGCAAGACGACGGGCGACGCGCGCTACTACACGCCGGGGGAGCGGCGGGACGGCACGCGCTCGGCGGCGGCGGTCCTGGGCCGGGCCTTGTCGCGGCCGTTACGCCTGCTGTGGGCCCACCCGATCATCCAGGTCGCCGCCGTGCTGTCGGGCTTCAGCTACGGCCTGCTGTACCTCGTGCTCTCGACCTTCTCGCACCTCTGGGTCGCCCGCTACGGCCAGTCGGTCGAGATCAGCGGCCTGCACTACATCGCCTGCTCCCTCGGCGAGCTCGCCGCCTCCCAGCTGGGCGGCCACGTCATGGACCGCCGCCACCGCCGGCAGGCCGCCCGGGGCCACGCCGCCGAGGCCCGCATCCCCCTCATGATCCCTGGTCTCGTCACCGCCTGGGCCGGCATGCTGCTCTACGGATGGACGGCGACGGCGCGCCTGCACTGGGTCGTGGTGGACCTCGGCGTCTTCGTTATGTTGTTCGGGATGCAGCTGAGTGACATGCCGTGTGAGTGCCCCCCCTCTCCTCTAGTGGGTCGGGAAATCATTCTAATAGGAGACGCCACAGTGACGGCCTACGTACTCGACGCCTACAGTGAGCATACGAGCAGTGCCCTGGCCGCCGAGCAGCTTGTGAAGAGTTTGACGGCCTTCTTGTTTCCCCTCTTCGCCCCTTCCATGTACGACGCCCTTGGTTACGGCTGTAGCAACAGCATCCTGGCCCTGGTCGGCGTGATCCTGGCCGTCCCCCTGGCTTTGCTTATATGGAAAAACGGTGCTAGACTGCGGGCAAAGGCCGGCTCGACATACTAAAAAAAAAAAAGGGAACTCAGTGATGTGTTTCGCGTTTCAGAAGAGCCACAGCTGATAGTCCTTATGATTTGGCGCAGGAACAGGTAGTACGTTTCTTGGGTCAGAGCAAAAGCAAGAAAGCGTAAGAGGTTGCTTGTTCGAATTCACAACTGCCGTTTGCGGATATTCTTCTGGGTGTCTATTGATTTCAAATATCCAAGAAGTATCGCCGTAACTTCCCCTCCTAATCGTGACTTGCTTTTTTAATACTTTGCTTCTTTTGCTAGTTTGTCGATGGCGTCTTCTGGAAGAGTCTGCCGTAAAATTCTTATGCGTCGTACACTTTGACCATTTTGCCTAGATCAGCACCGTTTCCTTCTTCTCCGTTTCTTGGTCACCTTCTGTTGGCAAAGCACCCATCACGCCGCTCACTGTTCTCCTTGGGCGGTTGCTGTATCCCGAGGCTATAGCACTCCACAGGCACCACCCCTGCCCCATCATGTTGGAATCCAAGCCCTGGACCAGCAAGCAATCGATAACCTTGAGCGACGGTGGACATCCAAGGTATTCTTACCTCGTCGGCTCGTAGAGCAACGGCGAGTGGTGCGTTTCTGTAGAGTCGGCAGTGCCAACAAGAAACTCGGGGTGTACGGCAACTTGAGACCTGATGTACACAGAAAGGGCTTCTAAATCCAATTCGGCCGGCAATACCTTGCCCAGACTCAGGGCCCAGGAGATTTTGGTCTTTATGACGGTCACTTCTGCGTGCGGAACTGCCAGGATGATGTTTTATTCTAAGACAGGACCCTTTGATGCAGGGGCCCGAGGTCGTGTTAAATCGTGTCGACGAATTCGGCCTCGCTGCCCGAGCCAGAAGACGACTTGTGAGTCGCACAGGCCTCCGTCACGATCGTCGAAGCGAAATCGACCACGGCCCGAAAACTGCTGGCGACGACGAGGGCCGAAAGAGGTGGCGGCAGCGCACCAAGCAGCCGTGGCGAGGGCGAGAGCGACAAAGTAGAAGAGCACGGGCAGGCGGCCGGAGTAGGCGCTCAGCACGACGGCGGCGAGGCCGCCGGCGCCGAGCAGGAAGACGTTGCCGACCTGCGAGGGGTTGACCTCGTCCTCGCTCATGCGCCACTGCCGCGCCGGCGGCAGCAGCGTGATGGCGCCCGTCGCCGACCCGTAGTCGGGCAGCAGCGCCGTGTACGCGCCCATCAGCAGCACCAGGTGCTTCAGTCTGGTACGGAGGGGGGCGAAAGGGTTATAGCATTCGCTCATCAACGGTGGATGTAGGGGCGGGGAAACGGCGATTGAAGATGGCCCAACGCAACGCCCCAGAGCCAGGGTTGAGGAGGTCAGCCGGCGTACAGTCCAGACGGAAAGCCATCTGCCGCGGGCTGCTCAACAAGACTACCGAGGCCTGAAGCGACGCGCCCTGGAGTTGTTCCCTGCCATCCCTGCATCTCACGCGGGCGGCGCACCTGCGACTCGCGACAGGGAACCAGTGGCACCGGAGCTCCCGGACCCCCCATGCCACCATCGGCCCCTCCTCCGCCGCGCAAGTGGCCAGAGAAGCCCCAGTCAAGTGCCGACCCGCGGCCCGAAACAAGTCGCCAACCAGGACCTGTTCTGAGAAGCCCGGGTTCGCCGGACATGCATAAAGGAAACCGGGCCTGCAAAGCGGATGGGCTCGGGAAACGCGGGGTAAGACGACCACCAGCTGGAGGGGGTGGAGCGGCACCACGGCGCTGTCTGGGGGCAATGACTGGTGGTCGGCTGGTCTAGACCCGGCCGCCATGACGGGCGCGGGTACAGGAAGGAAACAGGCACCCGTGGACGTCGGCTGGGATCATGACATGGACATCCGGGGGGCAACACAAGCTTTGAAGCCCCCCAGCCTTGCGGGAGGGACCGATTGCCAAGAATACCAAACCTGGGGTCGCCGGGGCAGGAGACAACCGAAAAGCAGGGGTCCTGTGTGTCGTGGACGGAACGGGTTGAGACACTGCCAAGACACTGCCTATACCGTGCAAGGTATAGCAGGTATGTCAGAGGTATGTAGGTATATACGTACCTAGTTGCTAAGCTGCCTACTCGAGAATATGCCGTCGTGACTATATCTCTGTATCAGTACACAGATCTACTCCCGAGGGTGCCGTTAAGCGTGTCTGGAGTTCAGCCTGCGGGTGTCATGCAGCTACTATACTAACTGTAGGCTGATTTTCGCCCCTTAAACGGTGCTTTGGCGGTAGGTAAGAGTACTCTGCAATATGGAGGAATGCTCGCGGTGGCTTGTTCCGGGTGATGGTCTAAGGGACTGATAGATAGGTAGTTAGGTAGTACATGTGTGTTCTGTGCGGTTCGTAGGGCGGCCAGAGAGGTGTTGACGCTCTCTTTGAGGCGTCGCATGGGTCTTGTAAGAGGACTGCGGCATAAATACACTGTAGCACGAACTCCAACACCCTCATCCTCAATGGGCCCCGTTTAGCAAGCTTTCGCCTATTGATTTGATGCTTCTCGGAAGGACTCAGTGTCCCTTGGTGCCGTTCTTCCAACTTTGCGTTGCCGTATACTGTCAAGCAAAGCCCCCCCCCCCCCCCCCCTTTTCCCCCCTAATCCAACCACAGCCATTTGCACTAACTCTTTTTTGAAAAGGACCCAACTGTCCTCACGGGACCGTCTCAGCCCAAGTGCTCCCCCAGACGGCGCCGAAGGCGACGGTCAGGAACATGGAGCAGGCAGCGAAGACTTGGGTGAAGTCGCCCGTCTCGCGTGTCAGGACCAGGGCGGCGACGACGAAGAGGTTGAGGGGCACGCGCATGAGGCTGTAGACCTTGGCGCGGACGCCGTCGTCGATGAGGCGGCCCTTGAGATAGCCGGTGCAGGGCCAGTAGAGGCCGACGCAGGCCTCGAAAAGGCAGAAGAGCCAAAAGGTAGCGGCCTCGGTGCGCGGGCCCGCCAGCTTGACGAAGACCCAGTTGGCGACGACGAGCAGGCCAACAAACAGGCTCGAGTACCGCACCAGCCGCCGCTGCATGACGAGGTTGAAGCCCAGCGACGCCGCCATGACGCACGCCATGAAGCACGCAAAGATGACGCCGTACGGCAGTTCC
The DNA here is from genome assembly GCA_016758845.1 of Nigrospora oryzae. NCBI lineage: Eukaryota > Fungi > Ascomycota > Sordariomycetes > Amphisphaeriales > Apiosporaceae > Nigrospora > Nigrospora oryzae. Next base: position 1,949,347 of record JADKYO010000007.1, on the reverse strand, counting down.
GGCGGCGACGACGGTTCGCCCGCCTCCGCTCGCCCGCGCTGTGTCGGCCTTCGCTGCGCCGCCTGCAGCGCCGGCACCCAGAAGAACACAAAAAGGTACATGGAGCCCTCAAACATGGTCGTGCCGAACACGAGCGCCAGCACCGCCGGGCGCTTGAGTACCGCGCACACGCTCGGCTGCGCCGCCGCCGCCGCCGCCGCCGCCTTGTCCTTCTCCGTGGCCGTCGTGCCGGAGTGGCCAAAGTTCTCGCCCTTTCCAGCCTCTCGGATTAGCAATGCCCCCGGCGTTTGGTTCCGGAGCGTGACGTACCCAGGTGGCAAAGATGCGCTGCAGGGCAAGCCCCAACAACGCGGAGCTGGCGTAGAAGGGCGCCTTCTTGGAGCCGGTGGCGGCCACGAGGGCCTCGCTCGCGACGCCGGCGGCGATGGCCGTCAAGCTGTTGATGGTGCCCATGGTACCGTAGGTGCGCGACAGATCGCAGCCGTGGTCGACGAGGCGGCGGCGGCGGAAGTCGGCCACCATCCAGCCGTCGAAGATGCTGAACAGGATGCTCGTGGCCACGCCGCCGAGCACGCGCCCCGCGAACAGCAGCGCCGGGTGCGGGCCCGTCGTCGTCAGCAGCGCCGACATCCCGTACAGCGCGCAGAAGGCCAGGCACGCCCGCTTGCGCCCCCACCGGTCCGCCAGCGCCCCCACGAACACCCCGCTGGCTGCCCCCGACACGAACCCCGTGGTGAACAGCGCTGACACCACCGACGCGGGCAGCCCGTACTCGTCCCGGTATAAGCTGTACAGATACGGTCCCTGCGCGCACACGCTCGTTGGTTAGGAATCCGAGGGCTGAGCGGACGCACATAGGATGTCCCGTACGGCGGGTGGGGATATCTGCGTGGGTATGCTGAAAGGGGCCGCGGGCGCTTACCTGAAGCCAGTCGGCACCGAAGGCCAAAGCGTAGACGACGTAAAAGTCCCGTTGCGGGTGCTTGGAGGACGCCGGCACGGCCGCCGTCTTCTCGTCGTCGTCCTTCTTGTCCGTCTTCTGAAGCTCGTTCACCCGCGTCGGCTGGCTCGCCAGCAGCACCAGACAGAGCACGCCCAGTGCGGCGAGGTTGATTTGGTACTGGTCCATGGCGGGCGCTGGGGCGGGCTGTGGGTGCTCACCGGCTCACATGCACTCTCTCTCTCCCCCCCTGTCTGTATAGCTAAAGCAGTAGCCTTACGAACCAGCGTACGAGTCGGGACTGGTACATCTGCCGATGTCGGTGTTCGCGTCACGTCTTCTTGGGATGAAAGAGAGAAGTGGTTATGAACTTGGCGGGAATTTGCGGCTCGAGAGAGCGTTGAATATAAATTGAACCCCTTACCCCGGACGGACAGGAATTGTTTCAGAGTCGGGACTCGCTGAAACAAAGGGAAAACGGAGGCTCGTCGGTGGCCTCCGTATTACCTGACGATCAAGCGTAACACCCCAAAAGGAAGGGGACACGGGCTAAACCATGGCGGATGCGACGCAAGCGGTTGCGGTGCACGATACAGGCCGGGAGGTGTGCATCGTCGTGGTCCTGGATCTGCCCGCGCCCCCGATTGCCTGCTCTGTTTTCCCGGCGGCCACGCGAGATGGGCTCCTACGGGCTGGGTCCCGATTGAGTTCCCCATGCCTTCGGCCGAAGGCGGCGGGAAGGGCGGCACTCGGGGGGGGGAGGAGGGGCACGCCTTTCGGTCGGGTCCCCCCCTCCTGTGTCATTGAAAGACGGATGCTTGATACCCATCGTCGTATTTGGACCCGGATCGTGAGGGACGACACCCGAAGCAGATCGTGGCAAGGTGGTAGGGCCCCGGCCGATCTCTCTCTCTTTTCCCTTCCCTCCGTGCCCTGCCTCTCTTCCTCCATCTCTCTCCAAAGGAAACCTCGACGCGAGTACCCGGGACGCATGCACCTCCACCGATGGCTCGGTAATGCATGCGTGCAGGCGTGGATACAAAGGTACGTATGGCAACGAACAAAACTGTGGGGTCGATGCGGATGCTTTTGGCCTCCATGTACGAGCGGGCCTGACGGGCCATTCATGTACCTACATCCCAATGGGCACGATGGAGTGGGGTGGTGAACAGCACAACGCACCTCACAACACTACGGAGCGCCACTATTGGGTCCATTCAGACGCCGCCGTGGTGGACAGCCCATTGTCGGCTACCGTTTCTACCGTCGATACGTGCAGAATCACAAGCCCGTCCTGTCGCCGGCTGCCAGGCTGAATGGCTGGGCACTGGGAGAGAATGACGGGAACGGCCTCGGGCGCAAATGACGGCAGCGCCATTGGCACGTGGAAACGGACGGTCAAAACACCTTACCTAAGTAAGTACATACATATCCAGCAGCCAGTCTCGTGTCTCCCCCACTACGATGGCCAGGCCGCCCCCATACGTCATGCTGCTGCGTGGACGATGCGATGGCGAATTCACCGCTAATGTGCATACAACCTAAAGAAGCGCGTAGATGAGATGGAACTGGCTAGACACGACAGCATGGAGCTGGGGGGGGAGCCCTGTGGACTTCGTACTTTTCCATAACCGTACATAAGCAGGCGTGTCGAGCCGAACGGACCGCATAGCGTCTTTTGCAAACAATGGGGCCTCGCTCACAAGAGAACAGCACCAGGAACAGGAGACATCCGCAAAGCTCGGTGCCCATGGGCGGTCCATCGGGGCCTCGATGCACTAGGGACGTAGGTAGATACCCGGAGAGGGAGACATGATGGTGAACATCGGCTGGTTGGCTGGGCTAAATCCATTGCAACAGCCGGGCGTACTTGACAAGCATGCACGCACCGAGGTATTCGCAGCCTCGTGACCTCGGCGAATACGCGACTCGCCATCGCTGTTCGGCCGTTAGACTTTGTTGGGCTTGTGCTGGATTCCGGGCTAGTGATGTAGGCAAGGCTTCTGCTTGTGTGTGTGTGTGTGTGTATGCCTGTCCGCCGTCGTGCTCCGTTCAATTGCGTGACGGGCACTCGCAGACATCCATCTGCTCCAGTGAGCCGTGACTGGAAATAGTACCGGTGGTGAACGGGGCGCCCTCCCTATCCCAGGTTGCCTAGGTCCGTTGGATCGTCAAGGTGCCCAGACCAGACCTGCCAAGCGGCCTCGTTTTCTTCCTCTCGTCGATCTCTGCATCGCTCCCCCCGTCTTTTTTTCCCCCTTCGTCCTCCAGCTTCTGCCCATCCGTTTCCTGTTGCCGACGTCCGCCCTTTTGACCATCAAGGGCTGGTTGCATCGGACAAAGGCCGCCACGAACCCGCTCGCCGGCTCTGGATTTGCCGCCCAGCCTGCAGAACACCACCTACGCGCGCACACACTACGACACTGCGAAGAAGAAGCCCAATCGCCATCCTTCGCTCCATCCCGGCCCGGCGAATGCGGCTGGGCATTGGCACCCGGCCATCGTCCTCGCCCTGTAGCGAATTCGCACTGCTAGTCCTGTACTGCACCCGCGGTATCTGATACGCTTTACGGGGAGGGGAGAGCTACTGCCGAGCGCTCGTTAGGTGCTCATTGCCGCTTCAGGCCAGCCAAGGCCGCCTGTCCAACCAAGTACACATACATCCGTCCTCGTCGCCGTCCAATCCCGTACCTGGCCCGACGCCGGCACGCCGCAGCAGCGAGAGAAGCAAGCGAACATGGCCAAGGATCGAGACACCGACACATCAGCACCCTCGGGCCAAACGGCCCAGGGCGGCCAATTAAAGCGACCCGGCTTGCAGCACCATGTGTCGCATGACAGCGATTCCCAGGTCAGCGACCAGGCCTCTCAGTCCCAATCCCATTATCGCCCTGGCAAGAAGCACCTGGTCGGAGGCGGGACCAGGCACAGCGCCCGCGCGCCGTCGTACAAAGGCCTGTCCAAGGCTCACCACCAAGCCTCTGCCTCCACCAAGCTCGCCAACCCCAACCAGCACAACCGCCGACCACCATCTCCCTCTCCCGAGCGCAGCGAACGCCCCCAGCGGCCCCCTATGCCTCCCGCTGCCCACCGCCGCACCACCTCCGACGTCCGCCTGTCGCGCGACTCGTCCATCAGCACCCTGAAGAAGAACCACTCGCAGACCACGCTCAAGCGCAACCGCTCCCAGGTCGAGGTCGGCAAGCGCAACAAGTCGGCCGCCAACATTAAGCGCTCCTCCTCCCACAAGGACGTCAACAAGCTCAAGGGCTCCAAGGGCCAGGTGCATTTCGACCTCGGCACCGACGGCCAGGAAGATGAGTGGGTAGATGCCAGTACTTCGGCCTCGCCCTACCTGTCCCGCCGCGGTTCCGTCGTCAGCAGCGGCCAATCCTCCACCAAGGCACCCGCCAGCCCGGAAATCACTCCGAAGCCGCCCGCCGCCAACCCGCCGCCCACCCGCGCCGGCGACCAGAACAACACCGCCGACCGCGAGCGCCTACACCATAAGGAGTATCTGACGTCCAGGCTGCTGCAACGGACGCCCTCTCACGGCGCCGCCCCCAAGATGTCTTCTGAAACCGCCTTGGTCCCACCCCATGCGAATTCCCCCGACTCCAACCTCAGCCGCAGCTCCTCCATCGTCTACGACACACCCAAGATGGGCAGCGCCCAAGATGAGCTCACCTCCCGGTTTGTCAACGGGCCCAGCTCAGCCGTCAATCCCGACTCGGGGTCCTTCTACGCAGCGGCCCAGGCTCCGCCGATGCGATACAACGAGCGCGTCCGGCGGCCCCTCTCCATGGCCGATCTACCGCGTGAGGGCAGGGACTCGTCGATGGACGACGACGGCGAGGTGGATGCCAGTGCGCTCGCCCCCACGGCGCGCACGGCGGCATATCGACCGCCGCCGGCCGAGAAGTCGCGTACACAGCAGAAGCTGAACCTGCAACGTGCCAGCTCGAGCATGGAGCCTTCCCAGGGCGGCGGCGGCGTGGGCGCCATCAGTGCCAGCCCGCTCGTCGGCGGCGGCGCCCACGACAACCGCGACCCGCGCGTGGGCAAGCTCCTAGAGCGCACCGGCATGGAGTATCTCGTGGTGCGGCGGTACCAGAACCCCGTGGCGCGGTCCATTGCGCGCCTGCAGCACCTCCCGGGCGCGCACAAGGCACGGCAGGTCCCAAAACAGAACGGCGCCAATGGATCCATGCACAGCAAGAAGCCGTCGGAGCCAGCAGCAGGCCCGAATCACCGACGCCAGAATCCGTCCGAGATATCCGTCCCGAGGACCCGGCCTGCCACGTCGCACCGCCCCCCCTCGATCCGTACCAACGGAGCCAATTCAAGTTTCGAGCCCGACGACGAACGCGTCCACGAACGCTTGAGTGGGTCAAGCTTTGTCAATGACGAAGATGACCAGGGGGGGGTTGCTACACTGCTCCAAAACCTCTGGAATCTGCATCTTTCAGTCGGTCAGGATTAGGAGGGAAACTGGATCCGACGGATGCTCTCTGCGTTTCACCTGGGCAGCCGGACCTCGATTGGCAAGTGTGCTGCTCAGACCACACGACAGTCACAGTGGCCAGCTCAAAGCTCCCGGCGGGCGGGCGCCCGGGGAAGTGCTGGTTGCTTTGCATCATAACCTGGGGGAGAATAAAAAGGGAGTTTATAGCAGGCGTTCTGGATTGGATTTGATACCCTGAGAGTGGCAGGTTTGCCTGTCACGCGAGGCAAGTCTATACACAGGGACCGTCACGGGCTTGGGTGCTGGTGGCGGGGGGGATTGCACCAGGGTAATACGAGCGCTGCCCTATGCACCATGATTTTTAAGATGTTATGTTTTATGATTCATGCCCTGGCCTGTGGCGTAGGAGCGCGCGTGTACATTTCATAGGAATGCCCGGGGCGGCTACGTAATGCTCGTTATACGATTTCGGCCTGGCCCTGTGTTGTCAGAATCATCTCTCGGGCCACGCTGGGCCAGCGGCGTGTTGCTGCGCCTCGCGCGATGGGGACAAGATGGCCTGGCGGTGTCCGGACCAGAGCAAGATTTCATCAATGCAACGTTTCCGGAGCCTGCCGTCCCCCGGCCCCCGCGGGCGGCACTCGACACGCACACCCTTTTTTTTTTGTCTCCCTCCCACGGCGAAGGGGAAGTCTGGGGTGGGGGGGCCATGTGTGGAGCGTGGTCATGCCGGCGGAGCCCCTCTGGAGAGGAAAGCATCCGGGTCCGGGGAGGAAAGGTATGTACTCTCCCTAGGTATGACTGAGTAAATGTCTTTTGGGGGGGGGGGGGGGGCAAGTGGAAGGAAACGTGCCACGGTCCAAGTTCGCACGGATAGTCCATACGAAACCGTATACTTACGTAGTACATACACGGACGTGGGCCCAAGCTAGGGATGGGGATTCCACGAGGCTCCCCGCGCCGACGGAACTGATGGGAAAAGGCAGCAGAGACCAGGATGGGATTCTCCCGAGGACTCGATTTCCTCGATCGGCACGTGGTCGGTGTGTGGGCCTCCACCCCCAGCCGGGGAATCGAAAAGGAAGAGAGCCCGGGGGGTGCAGACAGCAGTCTTGGGGCACATGGACGGTTTATTAGGTAAGAAGGGGTGAGAGTATACTACGAGACAGCGGCGGGCTTTCCGCAGGGGCTAGTTTTCGGTCAAGTCCGGGCGCGGACGGGCGGAGGGAGACGCAAGAGTCGTTGTCGTCGGGTCCGTCGCCTCCCCCTCCTACTTTGGTCGCCCCTCCTCCCGGTCGGTGATGAACGGACGGGAAATGGGCGCTCGTGCGGATGGCAAATAAGGCGGCGGACGGGGGGGCCCAGGCACCGGGTGACCGTCCATGTCCACTATTCGCCGGCATTCCCCAACCATCCAGGTGGGAAATTGCGTCACACGAGGCTCTTAGCCGAGGGGGAAGGGGGGCGCCCGTGTATATCTGGTCGGCTGGGGGGGCAAAGCGGACTTCCTGTCTCGCGCCTGCGGAATCGGGTTGCGTGTTATTTGTGGTCCTCGCGATCCAGCTGCCAGTCTTGTGAGGTACTATAATGCCTACTTGACCGCATTCGTAAGGCGGCCAAAATACCCGGCCGTGGGAGCCGACGGGGGAGGGGCGGCGGCGGCTGAAGAGTCAGAGGTACCGACCTGTTCGTACATCGTGCATGATCCGCCCTACACATCTTACCTGTGATGGGGTTGGGAGAGGAAGAGCAAGGAATGGACAATTGGGGGGTTCCTTTCCGCCCTTAGGTTTTGCTAACCGACCTACCTATCTCAGACTCGGTGCCGTCACTGATAGGGCACTCTGACTCGGCCTGGAGCCTGGCTAGGATTCAGCCGGACGATTACGTTACAGGTACTGCGGCCCCCCCAACCACAGGCTTTCTCTTTAGTAATGGGCAGCAGTTGTGCCCAGGACCCCTAACCGGCTGCTCTCTCCACAGAGGCCCTTTTCGGCGCCGGCCGCCCGTACCCGATACGTCGCCGGTACATGAGGGGATGGATGGATGGTGTCTGATGGAGGGCGACGCTGCACTTGGGGGGTCCGCTGCGTCCCGTCTTGCCCCCCCCCCTGACGGAGGAAGGCTTTGGGCGCGCGACGTGTGACACCGAGGCACGTCACACAACCGGTCTCGGGGGCCTCGCAAAGCAAAAAGAAACAACCCCAGGGAGAAGCGTGGGATGACGGGCGACAAGACATGGCAGCGCCCGTGGGGGGGGGGGGGGGGGGGGAGAGGAGAGGAGGAACCCAATGCCGCACCGGCATTTTCCTTTTCCCCGCAAGCCATTTCAAGTAAGTTCAAGCAACGACGCATCGTATCTCGAAGGTCTCGGCGACTTTGGGACGGATCTGCTTTTCCCAGCCCACCAAAACCCAACTACCACATGCGACGAGGCGCCGTCCCCATCTATCTTGATCCGTAACTCTTACCATTATTTATTATTTGCCTTTAATGACCACGGCCGGTCGGGTCCAAGAGATAAGCCCCGGCCGGTTGCTCCTCCTATCAAATGCCCGCCTCCCATTCGCCCGCCTGTACGCTATCTTGGCCCTGCCAAATCTTGGCTCAGCTTTTCGGGAGGGCGGGAACGACGTGTGTGTAGTGTATAGCTGTGTGTGCTAACCTGCGGTTGTCGTGCAGTTTTCGAGGCTTGTGATAGCGGGATTCGACTACCTTTTTTCTCCTTGGGCTCCCTCCCCCCCCGCGGTCCCCCTCCCCCCGCCCCTCGATTCCCTTCTCTCAACCCCCCGTGTTCCATGCGCATACGCTGCCGACTACACACGACTACATACCTGTCCAGACGGACCTATCGCCAAGCTTCCAAGTATTCTACCCATAACGCACCACCTCTTGGCCCCTCCGGCAGTCCCACGTAGCGCGCTGGCAAACAAGACCCGGTCCCGTTCCAGTCTCATTGAATCTCGCCTCCCCTACCCACCGTTCCGTTCCCAGTGGAAGGTGCGGAAGCAGTGGAGGGGCCGCCATCCAGTGTAGGGGTGGATCGGCCGGACGATAATACCCAGGCCGGGTATCCATACCTCGAGCTGCTTTTTACTCGCGTTAAAGGTACAACATACCTCATCTTGCCCATCCCGGTCGCTAGCAGAGCCAGACAGCGACGACAATATCCCAGTTGCCCAAGCGCCTGCCCCCCCCCCCCCCCCCCCCCCAAAAGCGCCAGGTCCCCCATATCCCCGTCGCCTGCCCGTCGTCGCACCGCGACCGACGTCCCTCCGCCAAGCCCTGGGCTGCCTTGACTGACTCCCCGCCCTCCGTCGCGGCGGTCAGTTTTCCGTGTCATATTGTGGTACCTGCCGTCGCGTCGTGTCACCTCCCATTGATAAGTATCTATCGTCGGCGCAGCCGTGGCCCTCTGGACTCGCTTCGCCTCTTCTCCCTCCTCAACCTATCTAGGTCCCTTTCTGGTTGGCCCCCGCGCCCCTCCTACCTCTTTCGCCCTCTTACTGTTTCTGTGACTCGCGTGCCGTGGTTCATTACTTCTCCGTCTCTTCGGTCCCCAGGCGTGAGCGGCTCTGAGTTGTTTTTTTTCCCCTCCCTTCCTCTCTTTCCCGCCCGCACCACCTCTCTCGAGTTTACGGCAGCGCCTTCAAATGACGTGGATAAGCTTGTCTTATCTCATCCTGATCTCGATTATAACATAACCTAAGTACCGCCATATTTATTGGTCAACAAAAAAGAGTCCCAATCGGCCGGTGCCCCGATACCAAGACCACCCTTGTTCAAACGACCTGACTTTTGACCCACGTCTGCCGTGTACAACACGCCCCAGCCCGGGTATCTGACGGTTCATTGCCTATCGCGTCTCGTCCCGGCTCTTATCACCGTCTCTCACCCGCATCCAGTACCCGGTACCACCGCCACTACCGGGCCTAAACGTGGTCGATAAGAACCAAACTTACACTCGGCGCCCGAGGAGGTCTCCCCACGATACCTACTTCCATCCTACCACCCTTGAGATTACTCCTGCCTGCACACCGCCGTTGGTAGCTTCTGCACCGCCGGTCGCCCTTATCTCCGGAATTGGCCTGTCAAACCACCACCTCCTCGGACGGAGCCTGGCCCAGACCGAGGACCGACAAGGGCCTGGGCCTCTCTCTGCCTCGCTGTCCTGCGTGCCGTGCTTCGCTGCCGGTGCCGTTGCCGCCGCCTCGCAGTGGACCCTCCCTTCCCTCTGCTGCCGCCGGCCATAGCCCATCCCGGTGCCACATTCACGCAGCCAGGCCGGGATCCTTCATTACATCACGCTCCTCCGCGGCGCCCAACCAGAGCCTGGGCCGTAGCCTCATATCTCGGAGATCGAGAGATAGGACAGTGTGCCTGGGAAACCGTCCGTCGGTAGCGAAACCGGGCCCCAGGCGCAGCCGTCGCTCGTCTCTCTATCGTTGCCGCCTCTTCCCCCCTCCCTCGCCCCCCCCCTCTCCCTCCCGCCATGTCCAGCTCGACTGCTGCGGTGCCAAGGACGGCCCCCATTGCCATTGCGCCCAAGCCCTCCTCCCTCTTAACCTCCACGCTGCAGGGCAGCGCCATGGGCACTTTCGACACCTTCCCGTGTAGTTTGAGTGGCCATGATTCTGCCGACTCCGACACGCCCTCCAGCGGCCATTCCATGTGTGACTCCTGTCTGCGGCGCGGCATCAAGTGCGTGTTTGGCGAAGACGACGAGACGAGTAGTTGTGTCTCGTGCCACGCCAACGGCGTCGAGTGTTCCTTATCAAGCCGGAGCCCGCAGCCGCGCAAAAGGAAATTGACGCGCGACTTTGCCGATGACGGCAACTTTTGGAGAGGGTAAGCACCAGCGTCGGCGCATGCAAATCCAGCCCTTCACCCCCATTTCTTCATCAGCCCTGTTTGGGGCGCCAGGGCGCATGGGGAGGGGATTGCGTTGCATCGGCACCCTGCCCACCCAATGACAGCCGTGGGTGGCACAAAGTATTTCGACTAACAGGCAATTGGCCCTTTCCAGTTCACCAGGGCGGTCTGATAACCGCAGACAACGCCAGCACCAGTCCAGCCTCTCCAGCACTGCGGCCAGCAACTCGCTGATAGAGGAAATGGCCAACTTCGGCGGGCACACGCTTCTCAAGCGCACGCTGGGCCTACAGACGGACCGCTTCAGCCAGTACATCGGCCCCACGACTGACTTCGAGCCGTCCCTGATCAACCTGTCGCCCTTCGACCCCCAGGACGAGAGCCTGCTGGCCCGGGGGACCCTGCGCAAGGTCAGCGAGAACGACACGTTCCTGCTGCTGCCCGACTACTCGACACCAGGCCATGAACACCAGCAGGACGACGTCGAGGCCATCGAGCGCCTCGTGGCCCCCAACGGCCGCAAGCTGATTGACCTCTATTTCCAGGTCGTACATCCCAGCTTCCCCATCCTCCAGAGGAACGTCTTCTATGAAAAGTACGAGCGGGACCCCCGCGAGTTCTCGCCCCCGCTGCTGGCCGCCGTGTACATACTGGCCCTTAACTGGTGGGACCAGTCCGAGGAGCTGGCGCGGCAACCCCGGCCCGATGTCCAGGAGATTGAGCAGCTGATGCGCTCGTCTCTCGCCGACGCCATGAACCGGCCGAAGCTCTCCACCATCCAGGCGGGGCTGTTGCTTTCGCAGCGCCCCCAGGGCGACCAGTGGGCGCCTACGGCGCAACTCGTCGCCATCGCCCAGGAGCTGGGCCTGCATCTCGACTGCACCCACTGGAAGATCCCGCCGTGGGAAAAGGGGCTACGCAAACGGCTCGCCTGGGCTTTGTACATGCAGGACAAATGGGGCGCGCTCGTCCACGGCCGGCCGTCGCACATTTTCCCAAGCAACTGGATCGTGGGGCCCCTGTTGCCCAACGACTTCCCCGAGGGGGAATACAGCGAAAAGGACGTCGAGGAAAAACTCGAGATCGAGCGCGGACGCACCTTGTTCACGCAGATGGTGTACCTTTCCCAGGTCCTGGCCGAGATCCTCGACACCTTTTACACCCTGCAGGCGATGCAGAACGTCGCCAATGCCGGGCCGCAGGGCACGCACCTGGTCTTGTCGCTCGCCAAGCCGATCCAGCTGAAACTCAAGGAGTGGTACGCGGCCATCCCAACCAACATTCGCATGGACTCGTCCCTGACGATCCACAACAACGTGTCCACGGGCGGCCACTTCTCGAGCATTGGATATTTGCACCTCGCTTACTTCGCCACCGAGATCACACTCCACCGTCGCATCATCCGCTCGCTGGCGGCCGACGCGCAGGCGGTAGACGCCTACGTGCAGCACATCTGCCGGAGCGCGGCCAAGGCGCGGCTGATCTCCGCCATGGACTTTGTCAACCGGCTGAACCCGCAGCACCTGCGGTCCTTTTGGTACTTTGCGTCCAAGGCCAACTTTGCGCTCATCGGCACGTTCGGGTCGCTGCTGTGGGCGACGTCGCCGGGGCGCGAGGAGGCCGAGTGGTACCGGCGGCGGCTGGGCGAGTACCGCTGGACGCTGAGCGTGAGCAGCCGCAGCCAGCAGCCCGGCGGCGAAGGCGGCCAGCACCACGGCCTGACGGGCTTCGCTATGGGCATGCTGGACATATCGACGGGCCTGCTCAAGAAGCTGCCCGAGAAGCCCGAGCTGAGCCGCAGCGGCAGCGCCGTCGACATGATGGCGGCCGGCGGCCATCATGCCCCCCACCCCCGCCGCGAGAGCATCCTCGCCATGTCCATGTCGGCCGCTCCCCGCATGGAGTTCCAGAGCGACATGCTCAGCGCCGACGTGAGCGCCGCCCAGAGCCCCTCGGGCAGCCAGTCCGACGACAGCAGCGACGAGATGTACGAGCACTTTGCGCCGACGGGCGGCATGGCCTCGCGCCGCCCCGAGTGATGATTGAAACGTGAAAAAACTGGGTTTGACTTTTTTTCGTTGGTTTTTGGGGGGAGGGGAGAGGGGGAGACGGCGGGCATTATATTCGGCACCAAGCTGGGAAACGAGAACATGACTTCAAGCCTTTCACTGGCCCAAAAATTGGAGAAAATGGGTGAAGGGGAAAGAGAGCGAGCAGAAAGGCACCGAGGGGGGAAAAAAGAAAGAAAGATTGCACGCCCCCTCCACCCCCATGAGGCAATGGCGGTAGGCAATGGCGTGCTCTTCCTCTCATTGCATGCCCCCCCCCTCCCCCCCCCCCCCCTCCCCTTTAACGGAAAGGGAAGAAAACGAAGGCGGGGGGGGAAGGGGACGAGGTTTTCTCTGCGACCAAACGCACTGGGGGCTTGTTTTTTCGTCCATGTATGTTATCATGTCACCGCGGATACCCCCTTGTTTAGAAGTGTGTCGAGAGCATCGAGGCCGCTGCTTGCGTTTTGGCAAGTGTCGCCCCATTGTCCGGCGCTGTCCGTTTCCGAGTATTTTACTCCTTTTTTTTCATATGACCCTCGCGAGACGGCTGGTCGCCCACGACCGGGGGGCCGGCGGCGTCCTGTCATTCCTTGGCTGCTGGGATTCGTCCCCCCCACCGGCGCGCGCCCGGGTGTCGCAATGGCTTAGGTACATGCGCTAGCAAGTATATAGAACGTTGATTTTACCAATACGTCGATGGCCTCGGGTGACCGACTACCACACTGTTTCGTGAGGCTCGGCGGTGGCACCATTTGGAATAGTGACAAAAGGTAAGCGGTGTTCTGCTCCCCGGCCACGGCCACGGGCCTCTTGGTTCAAACGTCCCGGCCCAAGGAATCAATCGTACACGCTTTACATACATAATTATACCACGCAGCCCCAAAAGGGGGGAAACAGGCTTCCGCACACCAAGGGCCGGTGTCGGATATCAAGTTCAACTCACCAGCCCCTCTTTCCGCCGCGGCCGCTGTCCGACCCGCCCCGGCGTTCGGCCTCGAGCATGTCGTCGAATTGCTTCTGCGCCTGGCTCTTGGAGGTCGCGCTGTCGTCGTCCGATTCGCCGTACGGGTAGCCCTCGCCGCCGCTGGGCATGTCACTCGTCGTCGCCGCGCCCCCGCCTCGGCGCACGCGGGTCCATGCCGAGGCGGTCCGGCTGCGCGGAGGAGCGTCGTCGCCCGTATCGGCGGTGGCGGGCGGGGAACCACCCACGCCGGCTTGTTGGCGCACACGAGACCAGGACGAGCCGGCCGTTTGCGGTTGCCGGGCTTGTCGTTGGAGTTCCTGTTGCTGCTGCTGCTGGGCTTGCTGTGCCGCCTGCCGGCGTTCGGCGCGGCGGACGGACACGGGCACGGGCGAGGCATCGTCGTCGTCCTCGAAGAGGTCCGTGTCGTCAAAGGGGGTCTGTGGCTCTGGGGCGCTGTTGCGTTGCGAGGGCCACGGGGCCGAGGGCACGGCCTCGCCGCCCGGGGGCTGGCCGGCGGCGGATGAAGATGGGGGTGCTTCGGATCTGGCTGGCGCCGCCGATGATCGTGTGAGGGACGAAAATGATTCCGTGACCTTGTCCTGCTCCTGCCAAGCCTCGGCGTTGTCGGGACTGGCGGGATGGGGCATGCCGGTCGCCTTCTGGCCCTGGGCGACCTGGTGCTGCTGAATGTCGGCACGGACGCCCTCGAGGCGCGGGTCTGCCATGTCGGCGAGGAAGCGGGTGCGCATCATGGAGGCGAAGAAGAGGCCGGTGCCGAACCAGGTGAGCGGCAGATAGGCGGCGAAGCGGACGCCGTGCCAGACGGCGCCGGCGTTGCGGCCGCGCACGAGGGCGGTGCGGCGGGTGGGGAAAGCACGCGGGTCGAACCAGCCGCTCTTGGGCGGTGTGTAGAAGGGGAAGCGGAAGCGCTTGCGGTCGATCCAGGTGAGGACGCCGGCGCCGACGGTGGCCACGGGCAGGACCCAGGCGAGGCGGCCGGCCGCGCGCGCGCCCTGCTCTGCCAACGTGTCGATCTCGGCCTGGTTCAGCGGCCGCCCCGCCGACCGAGCCACTGAAGTCACGCGCGCCATGATGACGAGCGTCCGTTGTGGCCCCGTCCCCGAGCGAAACAGCCGCGCCACCGCCGGCGGCCCTGGCAGCCGCTCAAAGTCCACCGTCGCCCCCTCCTCGAAGTACTTGGCCTCGACAGCCGCCTGCTGCCGCGGGCTCACGTGCGGCCACGCCTTTTTCGCCGCCCCGTTAACCGCTTCCCACCCCGCGCCGTCGCCCGCCATGGACGTCATGGCGGCCGGCGTCGTCCGGGCCGGTGGTGGTGCTGGTTCGGTGGTCCGCTCTTGCGGGTGGGCCGCGTTCTGCTCGCCGGTCCTAGGTGGACTGGGAAACTAGAGCGGAGATGGGGCCCGGTTGGCTCTTGCGCCGCGGACGACACGCTTCAAGGGTTTGGATTGCGCCCTGCCGGTGTGTTTTTTGTCCGCTCTTGCGGGTGGGCCGCGTTCTGCTCGCCGGTCCTAGGTGGACTGGGAAACTAGAGCGGAGATGGGGCCCGGTTGGCTCTTGCGCCGCGGACGACACGCTTCAAGGGTTTGGATTGCGCCCTGCCGGTGTGTTTTTGCCTTGCCTGGTGGACATGCACTTGTGTAAGTTCTTGCGAGTCAACTTGTATGACGACCATGAGCCTTGGATGGAATGTAGGTATCAAGGGCCCAAGCTCCTCAACCCCCACAAGTGGAAGCCACAGTCCCCGCTTCATGCGCGTGGGTACTTCCATGATGTACCTTGAACCAATGCCGCTGTGGCTTTTCGCGTCCGCTCAACTATTTGGAAGCGGCCCAAGTCGCGTCGTCGTCGCGTCTGCCCCTGCTAATGGCCGTCATCTCAACCCCAACATCCATCCATTCAACGTGGTGGGACCGTTGCTCCACGCCATCATCCCATTGCCCGGCTGCTTTGTATTGCTGGTGTTTTCTTTCTATCTGAAGTTGCCGTGCTTTGCTGCTTGTTATAAGCGGACCTTGCGTGTTCTTATCGTCCGCCTGTTGGCTCAGCCTCGTCCAGCCCGTCTTCCTGATTGACGTCTCATTGCACTCCGGACAACCCACTCGCCGACGTGCACCGTAACCGTTCCAACAGTCCGTGAAGGACTCGCTCATTTCGAGCACAGTCGCCGGCCATATCACACCTTCACCATGCCTCTCCAAAAGTCCTTCTCCGATCAAAATGGTTCCACTAAGCCGCGGCAGCCGTGGATTCGCGCCAAAAGCCACTCGGGGGGCAACACCAACAAGCCAGGCCCCCAGAGGCCACTGGCCCCGGTATCCGAAGCCGCACGGAACAAACTACATGCTTACGACTTCTGTCCAGCCCCCGAAACCGCCGGAAAGGAAAATGCCGTACCCGCCAAGAAGGGAAAGCAGCCCGCAGGCAAAGTGTCTAATAACAAACAGTACGACGACCAAAGCGCGGCCCCGGCCAAACAGAATCCCGCCGTCACGCCCTCGGGCCGACTGGCATGGCAGGACCTAATCGGCACCTCCGACGCAGTGGAAGAAGAAACAGATACGAGTCCTAATGAGCGTATCCTGTGGGACACGAAGCAGAACGGCCCGCCGGTATCTCCCATAATTCACCAACGACGCGGCAAGAAACGAGCGCGCAGTTCCTCACCCATCTCGTCCCCGGCGAACAACTCGAGATCGACGCCCCCCACTGTCAACGTGAAGCAGTTATCCGAGGCTCTCAAATCCCCCCATGCCGACCCGGCTCTGGAATTATGGGATCGGTTTTCCTGCAGCGGTTCCACGGCCACGGCGTCCTTCGGCGCCCCGAATCCGGCACTCGCCCAAGTTATGATCTCGTCTTCACCACAACCGGCCAAGTTCATGGCAGCGCCCGGGACCGCTAGCGCTTCATCCGAGGGTGGTCTGCGCCGAGCTATAAGTTGTGGTGCCCATTGGCCCAAAAGACGGCGGGGCGACCGCGGGGAACCCTTGGCGCGCATGGCGGCTGTGGCCGAAAGCAGTCCAAGTCGAGGCTCCAAGTCCTCCATGGTCAATACCCTCTTGCAAAGCATGACGGGCGAGATCAACCGCTCCAGGGCCGCTCAGGTCCAGAATGAAGCAATACGGTCCCCGTCACCCCGCAAGAGAGTTAAATACATAGCCGCACTAGCCGACGGTTCGCCATCTAAACCGCCATCGCGTTTCCGCACGGCACCTCCAGAGCCAGCTCGCGAAACACATGCGCCAACTAAACCGGAAGCTCTGAAAGACGACTTTTCGGATTACGGGGATGATGATTTTGATGATTTCGATGCAGACACACTCATGGTTCTGGATGCACCCATGGCCCCTGCACGCACTATAAAAGCAACCACTCCTCTGCCTACTCCCGACACAGGGCCTGGGAAAGATACCGCGACGACTCTTGCCGAGGACCCTAAATCCTCCGATGATGATGATTTTGGCGAATTAGATGACGACGTCTTCGCGGCGGCAGAGGGTCTAATGGCGCAAGCGGAGTCAAGTCTCACATCCCCTGTTGGCCCTATTGACGTGCCAGGGCCGCCAAGGGGAGGGAAGCCCTCAGTGCCGGTGAGCGAGGCTCAAGATGGCGGGGACGATGCGTATGGAGATGATTTTGGTCTTGATTTCGACTTCGACGCTGCCGAGGTGGCTGCCACGCAGTCCGCCAAGCAGGTCAGCGCCGGCGGCTCGTTACCGCCTGTACGTACCAAGTAGCTGACTATTAGCCTCAAATCCACCGACCAACTGCTAAGCCCGCTGTTAGGCAGTTCACAAGCCCAAGGCTATCCAGCGCTATCTGGTAACCAACGTCCTGGAGAGCGAGTACCGCGATGAGATGGGCCGTGCCGCGCCGGAGAAGGTACGAAGTTCGGTTTCCTCTTGTCCTCCTTCCCCGCTGTCCCACCCCGGGAACTCTCCGCCCAGAACGTAGCTGATGTATATAGGTACTACTTGTAAGAGTCGATCGGAGTGATGTGACGAGAACGATCAACCTCAGGGGCGATTGGTTTGATACCGAGGTCAGCCCCAAGTCGTTCGTGCACGTTCTCGGCGAGTTCCAGCCATCCGGGCAGTGCATCATCGACAACCACCAAAACATTCTTATACTGCACCCCGACCAGCTGATTTCGGCCACAGTGGTAGCAGATAGCTTCACTTGTATGCGGCGTGCTGTCCTCCAGGACCGCGTCAAGGCGACGAGCGAAGCCTCTGCGCCTCTGGTCTATGGCACGCTGCTTCATGAAATCTTCCAGGAGGCCATGATGGCAAACCAATGGACCTCGTCCTTTCTCGACGGTCTCATTGCCACAATCACGGAGAGGCACGTCGAGGACCTGTACAAGATTAAGGTATCGCTCAGCGACGCGCGTGAGCATCTCCGCTCCAAGATGCCGGAGCTCCGTGGCTGGGCTGCCGCCTTTGTGTCGTCTTACCCAAAGGTACGTCTTGTACACTCGTGGCGGCGTCCCTCGGCTGCTCGACTAACGACAGGCTCTAGGCCGAAGCCATTGTGCAAGGCCGTAACGGAGACAAGGCGACCATGTGTGTCAGCAAGCTCCTCGACGTCGAGGAGCATGTCTGGTCTCCAATGTACGGCTTGAAAGGCAGCATCGACGCCACGGTGCAGGTGACAATGCGAGACGACAACCAGGAGCGAACCCTAACGGTTCCTTTCGAGGTCAAGACGGGACACCGCGCCACGAGCAGCCACCAGGCGCAGACATCGCTATACAATCTACTGCTGGCCGACCGTTACGACATTGAAATTGCTTTTGGCATCTTGTACTACATGGAAAATTCGCAGACGATACGGATCCCGACGATCCGGCACGAACTCCGTCACATGATTATGCAGCGCAACCAACTGGCGTGCTACGTGCGGGAGCGGAGTGTGCAATTGCCCCCCATGAAACGCAGCACGAATGCCTGCGGCAACTGCTACGCCAAGGTGCCATGCTTCATCTATCACAAGTTGGCCGACGGCGGCGATGGGGAGACAAGCGGCATGGCGGGCAAGTTCGACGAGGTGGTCAAGCACTTGTCGCCCGTGCACCAAGCCTTCTTCCTGAAATGGGAGGACCTCTTGACGAAGGAAGAAAAGGAGGCGCAGAAGCTCCGCCGCGAACTCTGGACCATGCTGAGTTCGGAGCGGGAGAAGGTCGGGCGGTGCTTTGCCAATGTCATGATCGAGGAAGGCTCGGCGGCCGAAGAAAAGGGCAGCCCCAAGATCAACCGGTTCAAGTACACGTTCATCAAGGACACTCCTGCCACCGGCTTTTCCTTCCTCGACTCGCAGCTCGTAGCCGGAGAGCCTATCGTGGTCTCGGACGAGGGCGGTCATTTCGCCCTGGCGCTCGGGTACGTCACCTCGGTGCGGAAGCAGAGAATCAGTGTGGCCGTGGACCGCCGACTGCATAATGCTCGGGTGCGACAACCCGGCTTTGACGAAGCGGACAACCAGACATTCGCCAGTATGATGGAGGTGGTTCCAGAAGGAGCAGCGCCAAGTCAGAGCCAGGGCCTGATTCGGATGCCACCCATCCGCTACCGACTGGACAAGGATGAGTTCAGCAACGGCATGGCCACGGTTCGAAACAACCTCGTGCAGGTCATGTCGGATGGGGTCTTTGGCTCGCGCGAGATCCGACGACTGGTGGTAGACCTCGTCAAACCCACATTCAAGACGGTATCGACCCAGTACACCATCAGCGGCAACGACAGCCTGAACGTCGACCAGGAACGGGCCATTGAGAAGGTCATGAGTGCGAACGACTACGCCCTTGTCCTTGGCATGCCGGGTACCGGCAAGACGACGACGATTGCGCACATCATCCGAGCCCTCGTCCGCCAGGGCAAGAGCGTGCTCCTGACTTCGTACACGCACTCAGCCGTCGACAACATCCTGCTCAAGCTGAAGACGGACGGCATGCCCATCCTGCGTCTCGGCGCGCAAGCCAAGGTACACGCCGAGGTCCAGGAGTTTGCCACGCTGGCAAGCCAGCCGCGGAAGACGTTCGAGGACATCCACAGCGCCTGGCACGACGCGCCCATCGTAGCGACGACGTGCCTCGGCGTCTCCCACGCCGTCTTCCAGGAACGAACGTTCGACTACTGCATCGTCGACGAGGCCTCGCAGATCACGCTGCCCATCTGCCTCGGGCCCATCCGTCTGGCCAAGACGTTTGTCCTCGTCGGCGACCACAACCAGCTGCCGCCCCTGGTGCAAAACGAAGACGCCCGAGCGGGCGGCCTCGACATCAGTCTGTTCAAGCTGCTGTCGGACACGCATCCCGACTCGGTCGTGAACCTGGAGCACCAGTACCGCATGTGCGAGGACATCATGATGCTCAGCAACACGCTGATCTACGAGGGGCGGCTCAAGTGCGGCACCGAGGCGCTGCGGCACCGCAGCCTGCACGTGCCCGACATGGCGGCGCTGCAGCAGCGGCACTACACGGCCGACGCGGTGGCGCGGACCGAGAGCACGCCGCGGTCCTTCTGCCGGGGCTGGGCCGAGGCCAGCTGCTGGCTGCGGGCGGTGCTGGAGCCGGCGGCGCGCGTGCGCTTCATCAACACGGACGCAGTGCCGGCCAGCCAGGAGGAGGCCAAGGGCAACCGCACGGTGAACCCGACCGAGGTGCGCGTGGTGACGCAACTGGTGGACGGGCTGCTGGCGGCGGGCGTGCCGGCGGCCGAGGTGGGCGTCATGACGCACTACCGCTCGCAGCTGGCCCTCCTGAAGCACCAGCTGCGCGGGCCGCGCACGGCGGCCGTCGAGCTGCACACGGCGGACCGCTTCCAGGGCCGCGACAAGGAGGTGGTGGTGCTGTCGCTGGTGCGGTCCAACGACTCGCAGTCCATCGGCGACCTGCTCAAGGACTGGCGGCGCATCAACGTGGCCTTTACCCGCGCGCGCACCAAGCTGCTTGTCGTCGGCAGCCGCGCCACGCTGCGCGGCGCCGGCGACGCCGAGATGGTGGCCCGCTTCGTCCGCCTCATGGAGGCGCGCGACTGGGTCTACGACCTGCCGCCCGACGCCCTCGACGCCCACTGCTTCGACGACGCCGCCGCGCCCCCGGCCACTGGCCCGCCGTCCACCCAGCGGTCCGCGAGCAGCCCCCGCAAGACGGGAGGAGGCACTGGCGCTGCGGCCCCCAAGATGAAGACGCCCGGCAAACGGGGCCGCGTCACGGACCGGGCGCTGCTGCGCGGCCGACCCGTTCTACAAGATGTGTTTCATGAGCTTATGAGCTGACGGGGGAAAGAAGATGCGATCGGTTCGGGGATTACATGGTGTATTCGGGCGGTAGGCGTTTCTGAAGGGAGGGGGGGGCTGCGCACATGGATACCCCGAGGCGATTGGCGGGAGTGATTGGGTCTATTGGTATATCTTCATGTAGGTTACCCGGCAGGCCCAGAGCTTGGTATGGCTGGCTTTTTGGCACCTCTGTTTGGGAAGAGATTCGTTGCATCGAGCGAGAGAGAGAGGAGAGCAAATACCCAACAGCGCTGAAAAGGACCCCGACTTCTCCGACTGTCATCGAGATTTCCGCTCGGGCTCAAGCGACCGTACTGCCGACGCTGGGCCATCCCAGTGTGATTTATGCCGTCTATACAACCCTCATCGAGGAACAGCCGCTTCCGCCGTGGCCTTTCGGCCCGAGACATTGGGCGCTGAGGCGGTGCTGGGCACCGTGTTCCTGCCATTGGCACAAACAAGGAGCGGCATGTCCCCCCTCCGGCTGGGTAAAAGGGGGGCAAGGGCAGCCGATCGTCGAAGCTGGGAGGGGCGCAACGCACGCGGCGCACGGGGTCGGGAGGAAACAACGCTCTCGAGGACGGAAGCCGAGGGAAAAGGGGCGGGAAGATCGGAAACGAACAGTCGCCGTGGCATGGTCACTGCCGTCCACTTCTCTGCTCGTGACGGCAGGAAACAACGCCCTCGGAGATAGCACCGAAGCAAAAGGGCGCGAAGCGAGATGGAGACAACAGTCGCTGTGCCATGGCCACAGGGCCTCAGGGGTCTCCCGTGAAGCAAGTAACCCAGCAACCTAGCATATCGCGAGTACCATGGGTTTGGGGCGCTCAGCCCGTGCTTTGACCTGGGGCAGATTCACGGTAGCTTCCATTGCCAATTCTAAGCCCGGCCTACGCGCAAGACACCATACCACTGTACAAACATCCTCCTCCCGGGCATCTCCATCACGACGACGCGGGCCTCCTCAAGTCCAGAATCCCCGCCAGCTTCAGAGGCCCCTTGGCGCCCCAGCCCGCGGGCCCGCTCTCGACCTCGGGCCGCACAGCCGTGTACCAGGTCCAGGCGCGGCGGTCGAGCTCGGCGGCCGTCAGGTGCGGGGCCCAGCTGTCGTAGAGGAGGCGGAGGGCGCCGAGCAGGCAGCCGAGGTTTTCCTCCTTCTCGGCCTCCAGCGCCGCCTTGGTTGTCTTCTTCTTGTGGGGGGGAGTCGGTGTTTCCTGTCCGCCCTGGGCGCTTGCGGGGGGCGGCTCCTCGACCCCCGCCTCGAGCCGCTGCGCAAAGCTCTTCAGGAGGTAGGCCCGGGCGGCCTCGGGCCGGTGGACGGGCATGCCGACAACGCCGGCGTCGTGCGACCGGGACGCGGCCGGCTTGGAGCTGCTTTTCATGGCTTCGAGGTCAATGCCCCAGACGGCCTCGCCACCGGTGCCTGCCTCGGCGCCCGTAACCCGTAGCCTCTCGGCCAGGGCCCCCTTCAGGCAGCTGCGTATAATGTTCCAGCGGTCCGGTCCCAGCATGACGCCGCCGTACCAACGCGTCATGACGACCAAGGCGTCGACGGCATTCGTCTCGCGCATGATTTTCAGCATGAAACTGCCGCAGCCCGTCTCGCCGTCATCGAACGAGTCCTCCCTGATGACGTGAGAACCGAACATGTCGGGTTTCCGGACCCGGTAAGCCCAGGCGTTGTGCGAGGCCGTGTTGAGATTCGGTATGGCCGCGAACAGGGCCTGCAGGCTTTCCTGCCGCTGCGAGACCTTGGTGATCTGCGTCGCCCTTACAATGAAACTCGACCCCCTCGAGTTGACGGGCGAGCTCGCGGACCAGGTTTTGGAGATGTGGCTGAGCGTCGCGTCTCCCTCGCCGGCAGGACTCGAGGTGGCATTTTCCTCCTTGGCCGCCACAGGTCCGCCATGCGGCTGCGCCTCGCCTTCGGGCCGCCATTCGTAGCCACCTCGCTTCAGAACGGTAATCTCGCGGCCCATGACGCGGACCTTGGGCTGGCCGCGACCGAAGCCGTCGTCGTCGTTGCCGGCGCCCTTCTCGATGCCAATGGCGACAGCTGCCATAATCAAATTAGCAATCCCCCCCTCCCCCCAGAAGCGGCTTTTGTAGAGGATGACCCGGGTTCATAGGATCCAGAAACAAAGAGAAATAGAGGCAGGGCTGGCGGGACGTGAGGAACGCGCCCGCAAAGGGGACGTGAGGAAAACCGGGGGCTGCTCACCCTTGGAGCGCGAGTTGGCGCTGACGACAGCCTGGGCCAGGCTGAGGCGGCTCGAGGGCGGCTGTTCGGGCATGGTGTAGCGCAGCAGCTCGACGGCGAAGGCCAGGACGAGGGGCGCGCGGTTGGTCAGCAGGGTGGTGCGGCGGAGGCGGGCCTCGTCGTCGGTGAGGGCGGGCGGCAGCGCGAGGGCGGCCTCGGCCCGGGCGGGCGACACGGGGCCGCCGCCGTCGGCTGCCGCGTCGTCGGCACCACCTCCCCCTCCCTCCGTCTTGAGGCGCTTGGACTGGGCCAGCAGGTCGGCGCCGGCGCGCTTGCTGCCCGACGAGACGGCCGGGTTCTTGATGCGCGCCTTGCAGGCGCTGTGCAGCTGGCGCGCGGCCTTGGCGTCGGGCACGGCGGCCTCGACGGCGGCGAGCGGCGCGTCGGCGATCTGTTGGATGCTGATGGGCCGTCGGCGTCCAACTTAGAAAATGACACCCAGGGCTGGACTGGCGATAGATGGGGGGCGGGGGGCTGGGAAACCTTACCTCCGCAGGTTCTTGGCCTGCAGGGCGCTGACTCGCATCATGGCATCTTTGATGGGCACCTTGGCCGCCGTCATCAGCCGGAGCAATTCCTGGAGGTCCTGCTGCGACGCCATCTTGGGCAAGGCTGGTGCGTAGAAGTTTTCCTGGCCAGGGCACGGCCGAGGGCTAGCAGCAGAGGCGTGTACGGGCTAGACGACGAATCATGGGGTCCTGGCCGGGCGCGGATCTGGATCTGGCTGGACGCATGCTGGCCGGGAAGGCGGTTGGGAAGGGCGTCGTCGATCGCTCGGCGATGTGATGGGGGGATTCGGTCGTTGGCCGGGTTGGAAGGCGAGTCGGCCCAGGATGACCTGGTTGATCGGATCTGGACATGGATGTGTCTGTCGATGCCCGTTTCCTCCTTCCCCGCGTGCGCCAAGGCCCCGCTACTGCAGCTGCGGCCAGGTACGTACTGCTTTAGCGTAGACGCGCAGGCCGTCAGGACGGCACCCCCTAGCAGTGCATGCCGGAGTTGGGAGGGCGTGAATACTGAGGACGACGCACTTGGCCATCACGGTGCGCTGTGGTCCAGTATGCGTACATCGCGGCCCCATGGGTATAGATGATGCAACCTGCCAGGAAACCGCCCCATCGTGGAAAGCTGAACGACCGGCCCCACTCGACTGCAGCGCGTCGCGGCCCCCGATTGGCCCTCATCCAACCACCAACGCCCGCGGCGCGGATCAACCTCTGGCGGGGGGTGGAGAGCCGCCAAATTCCTGAGCCGTCCCATCGTTCGTCTCCCCCGTCCAGCCCTGCGGCCGGCACACACGTCACCAGCGCAACCAGGGCCTGGATACCTGACTCGGCACCATTCTCGGCTGCCATCGACGCTTTGGTAGCATGCATCGGGCGCGAACCGGCCTAGCAGCAGCAGTATCTGCGTAGTCCCTCGACAAGGTTCCACCGCTTGGCCCGAGGCCGCGCCTGTGCTTGTGTGTGTTGACGAATATTCCGGGGAAGCCAGGAAATTGACCCCGGACGAGCAAAGAGAGCAGCAGGCGGGAGACTCAGGAAGAGAGAAGGGAAGGACCACAAGAGATAGAGGGGTGGGTTGATCAAGACGGAAAAAAAAAAAAAGGGAAGCCCCGGGAGGAGTACGACTACCCCCATTATGGCCTCTTCCCGCGCCCCCTACCGAACCACCACCACCGCCCTAGCGGCCGCCGCCTGGGCAACACGCCCCTGCGCCTCCTCCAGCATGCCATTGTTGTCGTCGGGTCTGGGGCGGGCCGTCACCACCGCGCGGGGCTGTCGCAGCCCGGGGTTGGTGGTGTTGCCGGGGCGAAGCGTCGCGCGCCGGCCGGCCTCGTCGTCGTCGTCGTCGTCCACAGGCAAGAAGCCGCCGCCGCCGCCGCTTAAGCCCAAGCCCTTGCCGTACCACACCAAGAAGGCGGCGACGTCATTGCCGTCCTCGCTGGGGTCGGCGACGGAACGGAGGGCAGCGGCGACGGCTCCTCCGAAGAGCAGCGGGCCGGACGGCGGCGGCCCTGCGTCCTCGTCTTCGTCCTCGTCCAAAGCCGAGCCGGTCGACCAGCTGGTGCGCAGCCGGTGGATCGGCATCTTCGGCATGGGGGCGGCGGCGCTCTGCCTGGGCAGCTTCTCGGCCTCGCTGTGGCTGGCCAACAGCGAGCCGCCGCCGGCCTACACGACAGGCCGTGAGCCGGGTGTGCCGACGGGCCGGCCCGCCATCGAGTCGCCCGTCGAGTTCGACCTGCACCTCGACAAGTCCGAGTGGCGCTCCGGCATCACGGCCCTGCGCCGCCGCCTCGCCGCCCGCGCCGCCGGTCACGTGCTCGAGGTCGCCTTCGGCACCGGCCGCAACGTTGAATTCTACGACTGGGCCTTCGTCGTCGCCGACGGGGACGACCACACGCAGAGGAGGGAGAAGAAGAAGAAGAAGAAGACGACGCCCGCCGAGGGGGCCGACGGCCTGCAGAGCTTCACCGGCGTCGACATCAGCCCTGCCATGCTCGACCTCGGCCTGCGCCGCCTGCGCCAGAACGTGCCCGCCGCCGCCGGCCTCGCCGACGCCCTGCCCAAGCAACCGAGCTTCGCCGCCCTGGCCGACGCGCAGGCCGACGGCGGCTGCGTGCGCCTCCTCGACGGCCGGCTGCGCGTCTACGCCGCCGACGCGCAGGACGCGCTGCCGGCCCCGCCCCCGCCGTCCGCCGGCGACGCCCCGTACTACGACACGGTGGTGCAGACGTTCGGCCTGTGCAGCGTGCGGGACCCGGCGCGCCTGCTGCGCCGGCTGGCCGCCGCCGTGCGGCCCGAGACGGGCCGCATCCTCCTGCTCGAGCACGGCCGCAGCAACTGGTGGGACTTTGTCAACCGCATGCTCGACCGCAGCGCCCGCGGCCACTTCGAGCGCTTCGGCTGCTGGTGGAACCGCGATATCGAGCAGCTGGTCCGCGACGCCCAGGAGCACGTCCCCGGCCTCGAGATCGTCGCCCTCGAGCGCCCCGGCTGGGCCACCCTGGGCACCCACATCTGTGTCGAGCTGCGCGTCCGCCAGACCGAGCCCGCCGCCCCGGAGAAGGCGATCGAGGCCCCGGCCGCCACCGGCGCCTTCCTCGGCCGCTGGCTGGGCTCAGGGGGCTCATCGACCAAGTAGGGAACCGGCCGCACCAGGTGACGCTAGCGCAACCAACCCCTCCCTACCTAGTAAGCGCATAGCTTAGGACAATATCACCACACATCAAGTACCATATCTGGGCATCCCCGCCCGTTGGCCATGCTCACCAAGACGTAGCCATGCAGCTGGGAAGAGGGGATTTTTCTATCCATTCCTGAGCTCCATCCATTCATTTTTGACATCTTTTCCCGAGCGCCGTGCAGCTGTATCTAGTCCTCCAGCAAAAGAGATAGGCCGGCCTCCCAGAACGGGGGCGGCGTCTACTACATGTACAGAGGGGAGCGTTCTCTTCCGCGCGTACAGCTGCTGATTTTGGGTTCCTTCTTTCCGCCCGGCATCATGTACAGTTTTCATGTGCACGACCTTCCACAGCGCGGCCGGGCTCTCGCCCGCGCCGGCTTCAGCTCCAGCGAGACATTCCCCGACATCTTTCAGCCCGGGTCTGTCCGAAGTACTCTCATCATCAACAACGCTGACATCCGTCCCGTTCTGCTTCCAAGCAAGCACGGAGCGAGTGAGGGCGGCCGTCTCGAGAGATGACAGGTAAAATGGGGAGGGTAAGGGTTCAAAATAGACAAAACCGCAGCCCGGACGCCGCAACTTGATCCTTCCAGAGGAGAAAACAGAGACAACGCCAAGAACTCCTAGGCCGAATTGGAAGGGCGGCCTGCAGAGTCGCTGTGCCAACTCCAGCTGAAACCGTCACCATCATACAATAAAACACGGCAAAGCATAAACTCGCATCTTCTTCCCCGGTACTCGAGGGGGGGGGCGACGTCGTTAAAAGTCGTTGAGCATACCGTCGAGCTCATCGAGCTCGACGGTTTCGGGGCTCCTGTCCCAGTCCAGCATGGCATCCAATTTCGACCAGTTCTCGGCTTCGTTATTTTTGGGCGGCAGCATGTAGCTGGGCCGCATGGCAGGGCTCGTCATGAAGGCCATGTGGGGCAACAGGCTGGGGGCCAGGCTGAAGCCTTTGGTTTCGCCGCCAAAGAGCTGCTCGTGCTGCATACCGTCGTCGAGACGCACGTTGTCGACAGGGCCGGCCGATAGCAGGCCTCCACTGGCTTTTCGTTTTTGCAGGCCATCGGCCGTCTCGGTGAACTCCTTCTCGTCCTTCTCCAGCGGGGGCTCGTCGATGCGCAGGTTGCGCGACATGGAAGACGCGGAGCGATGATGCCTGGACAACATGGACGCACCCATCGGGGGCTCCGGCATCGGCATGTCCTCTTCCATGTCGTCGAATTCAGGCGAAGAAAGGTCTACCTCGGGCGAGAGGCTCAGCTCCCTCCGGCGATCGGCGTCGGCGCTCTCGGCATCTTCAGATGTTGACGCCGAGCTCGACAAGGATGGCGTAACAATGGCACGTTGGGCCAATTGGCCCGACGAGGGATCCGGCAGAGGCTGGTGCGGGCAGACTGTCAGGTAGAAGTAGGTGCGCCGCGGGTGCACCGTCTCGAGCTCCTTCGCCAGGGGACAAGGGGCGACGGCGGACCAAGACGACCGCTTTAGATACGACGAAAGCCGCGACGAGATGATGGCGCACGGGTTGGCGGATCTGGGGCAAATGCCGTGTCAGCACGTGGGGGTGGCAGAGGCGGAATTGGGTGCTAGGTAGGATATGGGGGCGGGTTGGGGGTCACGCGAGCGAGCGAGCGCGGGCAAACTTACTGCTGGACGATCTTGACCTGGTGCATCAAGACGGTAGCCAATTCCTTGACCAGATGGGGGCGGTTGCGGCTTTCCTGTAAACGCACAATGACGGCCTCGACGATCTCGTCGTTAATGCCCTCGAGGTCGACCGTCTTCAGGGCGGCGTCGTTGTCGTCGGCCTCAATGGACATGTGCATGCCGGGCGAAGGCGGCGGTGTCGCATGGTCCAGGTTGGGTGGCGACGTCTTGGGCGAGGCTCTAAGCGAGGGGACGGCCGAGGATGCCGGTGTCGAGATGCTGTCGCCGTGGGAGCGCTTGGCCTTTTTGTTGGGATGCAGGCGGCTGTTGTTATTGCTGCTGCTGCTGCTGCTGCTGTTGTTGCTGGGCGTGCTAGCCGCGGGCGGCGCGGTCGGCTTGGGCGACATGCTGCTGGCGGACGTCTTGCTGCTGGCGGCGTTGCTGGGCGAGGGTCGATTTGCTGAACGGGGATTGGATGAAGGAACATGGATTCCCAGCGAGGGCAGCGACAGCGACTTGCGGCGGGTATTGTAGGGCATGGTGGCAGCCACTTTGGCAGACGGTCTCAGGTCCGAGCAACTATCTTTCTTTATTTTTAAAAATAAAAAATTATGATGCTGGCGACAATGATGACGGCCCAGCGTAATGAACGGTCTCGGGTTTGTGCCACGGGCTGCAAAGACGGGTCGAGTCAAAACAACGGGGGGGTGGACAGCCGCGACAATAACACAGCGATGCTCTCGCGGGGGGTGCACACAGACGGGACGGGGTGGGGGAGGGAGGGTGTATGTATGAGGGGCTGGACTGGGCTTGAAGGGGGGGACGGAGGTATGGATGTACGACGATTACAACGACAGCACACACGCACGCCGCAGTGAAGGGAAGAGAGAGAGAACAGGGCGGGAGTTAAGATCATACAGGGAGGATATACGGCGATGATGATGAAATGGGGAATCGGCAGGTAGGAATGGAGAAAAGGGCGGTGGAGGGGGATGGCCTATGTTCGATGCAGGCAAGATGTAACGACTAATGAATCGTACAGGGAGGGAGGCGAAGAGGGTGGTGACTGGGCGTGTGTGAGTGGGTGGGTGCGGGAGTGGGTGGGTGTGCGTCGGTGGTCGACGCGAGGTAGTGTGTCTGACGACAAGGGGGAGGGGGAAAAAAAAAAGTAATTTTGAAAAGAGACAGACAGCTAGCAGACAAGCAGGACAGGACGGAACAGACAGCCACCACACCCATGCATGGGTGGTGACATGGGCAGCTGAGAGGGGGAGAGACGAGCTGGAGCAGTAGCAGCAGCAGCAGCAGCAGCAGCAGCAGCAGTGGCAGTGGCAGCAACAACTACAACAACAATAGCAGCAGCAGCAAGTACTGGCACACGCGCGCCAGCGAGAGAGAGAGAGAGAGAGAGAGAGAGAGAGAGAGGCAGGCCGAACCAGCGAACAAGCACCGGGTGAGGGACAGACAGACAGAAGCCCCAGGCACAGAACCAGCATGGATGGATGCATGGGCAGAGCCAACGCCAGCCGGACGGAATGGAGACGCTAGTCGGCAAGTCTAGTCTAGTTGTACTCGCAGCCGACGCCGTCGTCGTTGTCGATGCGCTCACCAGGGTCTGTCTCTTGGGCAAGGAATGGTGGATGGTGGCCCGTACGGGTACGGGTCCCAGGTCCCCCAAAACGATGGGGAGAGGGTACAAACGGCCATCCACCACCGACAGACAGCCCGAGAAGCACAGGAGGCACAGAGCACCATGACGCCCCGGCAGTCCTTGTTTTTCCCTCTCCTACAGCAAGGCCCGGCAGGCAGGGCTGACAGAAGAGGCTGGCGAGGCTGGCGGGCTGTTGTCACATACCAGGCGGGTGACGCACCAGCCCGCCAGCCGCCCACCTGCGGCGTCCTGCCCAGGCGGAAGAGAGAGGCGAGGGCACCAGTCCAGGTCCACTGCTTGTTTAGCTGGTAGGTACCTGGTCGGGCTGTGCCTCGTCCGTCCCTCGGGGCTCCATGCTACAGGCGCCTTCAACGTCGTCGTCGACGTCCGTTCGGCCGTGGGCACCCAAGCTCCCCAAAAATTCCAACCAGGCGGGCACGGATCGCATGGGGCGCGCAGGGGTGGGTTCGCAACGATGCGCAGCGAGATTGTGTCAGACCCCATCCGGTCGGGCAAGGGCCTCTTTTCTCCACCGGGCAAGCCCAGCACAAGCCGGGACGGCGTCCGTGAGGTGAAGGGTATGACCCAAAGAAACTTCGATGCTGGGCACACAGCTCGGGCCAGATCGACGTGGGCGCATGGGCGGGGTGGATCTCGGGCGGACGAAAGAAGCAAAGAGCGAGAAAGAGGGGATGGTGAGAGGGCGACCTCTCAGTCGTCTGACGGCACGGCCATGACATGAGGGGCTGCTGGCAACGCCGGGCGGAAACAAGGAGACACGAGAAAGAGGGCCAGCGGGCGCCAGGGAACCCCGGTCGCATTGGAGCGGTAGAAGACGGCGAGAACAATGACAGAAGACGGACCTGCAGCCGCAGGGAGTGGTGCCCGAGCAGACGAGGGCACTTTGGGCCTGCTCAGCCTGCTGGGCCGCACGGCAATTCCTGGCAGGCCGTGCCTGGCCTGGCAACGTCTGGGTTGTTCGGCAGGGATGCATGGGCTACATGGATGTCTGCCAGCATGCTGCCAGCCTGCCGCATACGGGCATGGGCTGCCTGTTCTTTGCCCGGTCGCCCAGTGAGGGACGAGAGGGTAAGAGGGAAAAAAAAAATATGAAGGGATGGGCCCGCTACTGCTGGCATTGGGGGGTTTGATTGGCTGGTCGGCCCCGGCGACAACCAGTAGCGTTTCATTGATCTGGGAAGGGTCTTGGGTCTGTCGGTTTTTTTTTTTCCCTTCCCTCTCGTGGCCCTAGTTGGCAGCCCCGGTATGTTACGCACTGGGGGCTCCAGCCGACTAGTCCCGTCTGCTTCTAGCGCCGCCTCTGTAGTACGATGAAGAGGATGCTCGTCCAGCTCTTCCGGCCTGTGGCCTCGCCCTTGCCACGCGCCGGCACGATACGTAATGGCCCGCCCGGCGTTGCGCCGCCGCGAATCTCGGCTAGGGACAAGAGAGAGAGAGAGGGCCCAGGGCTGGTCGTGCATAGCCCTGCCTGCAGAGTGCGTAGCCGGTACGCACCTAAGCGTGCTGGGTAGGCACAGACAAGATGGGGTGCGTATAGCTAGGTTCTGTACGTTTGTGTGCGTGTGCGTGTGTGTGTGTGTGTGTGTGTGTGTGTGTGTGCGCGCGCGCGAGCCGTAGGGGCCTGGCTACATCATATGTCCCCAGCAGTATACGTACACGGTCGTCGCCACCTGGGCTGCCTTGGCTTCAGGAAGTACGTAGGCGTGGTGTACTTGGAGCCTGCGTTCGTTCCCCCATGCGTCGTCCTTGCATGCAGCAGAACGACGGACGGGGCAGGACTACGGACGACCACGATGCGAACGCCAATGCTGCTAAAGACGATGGAAAGTAGCGGTAAGCCTCCTCCTCGTCGTCCGGCCCCAAGCCCCAGGCTCCAGCCTCCGGCTCCTTCTGCAACAGCAGGAGGGCAGCAGCCGCTGGCGAGGCATGCGACACAAGCTGCAGCCGCCGGGCAGGGGTTCGTGCTTCCCCAATGCAGCAGCAGGTGCATGGATGCCGGACGGAGTATCCGTCCCTCTGCATACGGCTCACGTTGTTTCTTCGCTGTAGGCTGGGCTGTGGCCCGGACGGCCCTCTCACGACCCGGGACCCCTAGAAAAATAGGGGCCCCAGTTCCGGAGCAGAATGCTTCGTACGCACACATGCGGACAGGCTGGACGCATGCACCCACGCCCGCGCGCACGCGCACACAGGGATGCCTCGGATCGGTGACTGGGCCTGGCGACGAGATGCGCGCATGCGTGTGTGTGCTCGAGGCACAGCAGTAAGCAGCACTCCGCCCGGTTAGACTGGGGAAAACCAACGGGAAACCAGGGTGCTTTGCTGGGCGGGCAGGTTACGGAAGAAGATGGCTTCGGTTTGCAGACGTGCCCCCCCCCCTCCTTACGTATGGTACATGACGCCGATCCCCAATCGTTCATCCTACTTGCATGCTCGAGAGGGCTATCCGGCCCTCTCTTTCGCTTGCCCGAAGCAGGGAGAGGGGAGGCTCAGACGAGGGGGTTCCCGCCGCCGCGTGGGTGTCGGTGGTGCCGCCGTCCCGCCGCGATGGAGGAAAGGGACCCTTGGGGCCCCAGCGTCGAGCGAACGACGGGCAGGGCGGCCGCCGCGCAAGCTGGCGGGCTGCCTTGATGTCTGTAAGAGCACCGGCCTGCGCACGCCCGAGGAAAATGAAAGGCCCCTCCCGGCGCCATTGTCGGCGCCCGCGACCGCAGCCAGCGAGGACGTGGGTACATACTTGCAAGTATCCATGTGATGTTGCATGAATGATTTGGGGGGGGGGGGGGGGGGGGTGGTGTGCGTGCCGGCGGCCGGGATCCGCAAAAACATGGGATTTGGAAATCCGTCGAGGGTGGAGGATTGTGTGATGCCTCTTGGCTCGGACGGAGCAACATGGAGTATAGTACGTGCATGCATACCATACAATCTTCCCGGGGCGGGCAGCAGCCGCTCGCGTGCCAGCAAGCATCCGGCCATTGGCCATTGCTCTCGGGGCCTCACTCGCTCTCTCGCTCTCTCGGGGCCACCTGCTAGTCTTTGCTTCTCTCCCATCACCCGCTTCTCCTCCCCTCCACCTTCGGCCACGCTTTTCACACGTCAGACTGGCTCTCTGGGTCGACGGGCGGCACATCTCGAGCCACGCGGCGCAACCTGGCCCTGGGGGCCGCCCCCCCCTTCTCTTCGCTCGGGCGAACGCGGGCAAGAACGCTCTCGCCTTTCATGGGGGCCCAGGCGGGAATCTGTGTGACCCCTGACCGTTTCGCGCAAACAGCCCCCCCCCCCCCCCCCTCCTCGTTCCCTCTGACGAAAAAGCAGAACCCTCGGACGGGGTAAATTGCATCACCGCGAGAACGGGAGGGGGGGAAAAGACCTCACACGCTTGCCGGAGAGGAGCAAAGCCCACCCCCCACCGCGGCCATTTGGCAAACCCCCCCAGTCTAGATCCGTGTAGGTTCGTAGTTCAGTCGTTAGAGTGACCGACGCCTCCGAAATAGGGTGCATGTTATCGTTAGGGATAGGGGGGGATGTAGGGGACGTGGCTCACAGCCCTCGCTGCAGACAGGCATCAACCCCCCATCGAAAACAATGTCTCGCGGAAACGCAGCCGCGCGCGACGGCTTCGCCCAGCCCACGAGGCCGAGGCCAAACTACCCAATAGTTCGCCGCGACTGGAGGGGGGGACCCTGCGTGGGTTGCGTAGGGAGGGGAAGGGAGAGCAGCAGAGCAGCAGGGAGCCCCGGCATAGTATTGCGTCGTCCTCGGATTGCGTGTGGTATAGAATAAAACTTCAGGGCCTCCCTACCTTGGGTACTTACTTACCTCTCTCTTGGGGGGTCGGCTTGGCTAGGGCCCATGCCAGATGGTGGAGGGGGGGCGTACGTGTAGAAATTTCCGGCTGGGCAGGGGGGCCTGGGGTTGCAGATTGATACGCTCACGTCTTCACGCCCTCCCAGTTCCACTGCGCAGAGCCGGTTCCTTGTCGTCCTCCCGGCAGCGCCGACTTCTCCCGCGGGACGAATGATTCTAGAGCCCCCCCCCCTCGGCCAGCCGGTATACGGATTCCCACGTAGCTGAGAAGCAAGGCGCATGGATGGATGTCGGCACTAAACCGAGTGGCCGGCAGTTCGTCGCCAGAATCCAACATCCAACCTATTCATCCGCCATCTGGGCCTGTAGCACCCCTGCCTCGCCCCACCCAAAGTCCACGGGCTGCCCTCATGCCCGGACAAACGGGAAAGGGACCAGACGAAGGAGAAAAACAAACATAGCCCGTGGTCGCGGGCACGCGACGGCGCGCCGGCGTCCCGGGTCGTCCGAGAGGGCCCCTCCCCCGTCAGGAAGGCCGAGGCGCACTGTGCACGCGGACGGCCGCACGTGTGTAAGCCCGTTGGCTGCCGGCCGCCACCTGGGTGGAATGCAGATGCAGATGGATCGCTCCCCGGCGACCGCGCCGCCGTGTTTCCAAGGGGGCCGCCATCTTTGGCGAGCATCGCCGCTCCGCCGGGAGGCGAAGGCAGTGAGTGTGACTAGCCGCGCTTTTGCGCCCTTCCCCAGGACCCCTAGATTGCGTACGGCCCCATCACGCGTCGCTTCGCCTCGCCCGTCGACGCATGCTCTCCTTCCCTCCACCCCTTGATACACATTCATGGGGCTAGCGCGCACGTCAGACGGCGGCCAGGGACAGACACATGGAGCCGATTGCCGGTCGCCCGATCGGGACACGTCTGTATTATCTGGCCGAATATGACTGGTAACCCGAACAGCAAACGGGACGAGGCACCTCCTGCTGTTCCAGACCACTCAGACCGCCCTTCCTTGCAACTACGCATACACCTATACTTCAGTATGTGTTTTTGTGTACCGCCGCCCAGGCAAGCGGCGGGTGACTGGTCGTTTTCTCATCGGGCCAATCACACCAGCGGGGTGCCGGACACATTCAACGTCGCATAGTACAGCTGCGTCTCGGAGCACATGACCATGCCGTTCTTGCCAGCAAACTGGAAATTGGCGACGCCGGTTCCCAGGTAGATCTTGCCGATCAGCGTGCCCGAGGGGTTCCAGACGTGCACGCCGTCGCCACAGCCGGCGTAGACGTTGCCCTTGGCGTCGCAGTGGATGCCTGTACCGCGATATGTCAGCTAGCTGCTCGCCGGTTGAACCTCGACTTGCGTTCATGGAACCCCGACAGGTCAGGGGGGGGGGGGGGGGGGGGGGGGGGGGCCTCGTGAGGGGACTCACCATCAGGGACTCCGGACGCCACAAAGGCAAACGTTTTCCTGTTCTCAAAGGTGCCATCCTCCTTCACGTCAAAACGGTAACTTGATTGACCAGTCAGCTGCGTCCTCCCTACGATGACCCGACAGGTGAGAACTCACATGCTGGAGGGGTCCGACAAATTGTATCCGAAGAAACCGTGGTTGATGCCAGTATCGGTGACGTAGGCGTATTTGCCGTCGGGGGAGAAGATCAAGCCTAGAATTCCCCCCATCAGCTTCACCATCTCGACGGGCAGTGGCGGACTCCAAACCCACCATTGGGCAGGGTGAAGTCGTCAGCCACGACAGTCACAGCCCCCGTGACAGGGTTCATCCTGTACACCTGGTTCCGCAAGCCTGGAGCAGGGCGGAAGTGCTGAAGGTAGCCGTACAGCGTGTCGGTAAAGTACACTTCCTTGGATGTGGGGTGAATGGCAACGTCGTTGAGCGAGTTGAACTGGCGCCCAAAGTAGTTGTTTACCAGCACTACGTCTCCATTTAGCAACTCGTCCCACACCGGGCCTGGTTCCGGAGAGCCCACCTGTTGTGTTGTACGGTTCTCTGGGGTTCATCAAGTACAGCGCCGACGCTATGCGGTCGCCCTGACCCTCTCCCGCGAAGATGATGTTGCCCTCATAATAGACGCCTCCTGCATACTTTTGCATCAGCCGCACGTGAGAGCAGA
The DNA here is from genome assembly GCA_016758845.1 of Nigrospora oryzae. NCBI lineage: Eukaryota > Fungi > Ascomycota > Sordariomycetes > Amphisphaeriales > Apiosporaceae > Nigrospora > Nigrospora oryzae. The sequence continues at coordinate 1,914,045 of JADKYO010000007.1, read as the reverse complement.
GGAGGGAATGGCCGGCTGGCCCCCTGTTCTACGTACCGTTGGGGTTGATGACTTGGGGGTGAGAGGGCACCACCGTCACGTCGACCTTGCCGACCGCGTTCAGCGTGGTCTTTACAGCATCGGCCTGGGCCAGTGAGATCTTGGAGATGATGGAAGACTTGTTAAGGCCGGTTCCTGCAGCGGGGGCGCCTGCGTTCTGCACGAAGAAAACCTCGTTGGTGGGCGGGTACCAGACGACGGCCTCGTGGAAAACGGGATCCGACCCGGTTTCGGCAATGAGCGTGAAGGTGGGCTCAGAACCGATCACATCGTAGAACTCATCGTGGTAGACGTGGAATGGCTTGGCCTTCAGGGACTCGGCAGTCACCCCGGGCCAGACAAAGGCAGTGGTGGCGTTGGCTTCCGACGGCGGCAGGACCTGTTCCAAGACGTTGAAGCTCTTCTGGTCGATAACCTGGGCCAACGGGGCCAAAGGGACGACCGAGGCCAAAGGAGGGGCAGCGCCGGCCGCAACCCGCGAGTAGCTTTTGGCCCCCAGAGGGACCAGAATGCCCAGAAGAAGTGCCGTCAAAGCCATTGGAACACGCAGGGCTGTCAATAACCGGGAATCTGCAAGTTGTCCCGTGTCCGAGCTGGGGGGGTCGCGTTTCTTATGTGTGTCGCCGTCATCTGCCCGTGCATGACGGGAGGCCGGGAGGCCGTGGTCTCCCGTGCCTCCCCGCACCGGCTCTGGCTGCAGCGGAGAAGATGGCATCCCCTTAAGGGAAACGAACGCAAAAGGCAGGCAGGGTTCTTTGTTCACCGGCCCCTTGCAGCCAATATCCGAGCGACCAGAGCAAGGCGGTAATAACCTATTCCCTCACCGCCAAGCCTCCTGAGCACACAAACAGCCTGGCCGAGTCAAGCCGACCCGTAGGTCGTGGCTGCGGGTGGGGGGAAGTGGCTATAGCGACACGGGGCAATCAAAGCGTGGGCGAAGATCCAATGGAGACGTGACTGAATGCCGGGCATGTCGGACAGTGCCCTGGCGTCATCAAGCCAGACTGACAGAATCCGGGCAGGCGAGCTATGTACTGTGTGTGTAGTAGCCGCTTATGTGGAGTCGAATCGGCATCGGTCTGATGTGACCTTGGTCTCTTTTCCCCGCACCCAACAACCCAACCGCGGCCTGTTCGAAAGAGCGATGCCATAGGTTGATCCCATGGCTTTCCGGCATTATCCATACGTGTTGCTCGGTGTCCAGGCACGGAGCGGCCAAGAAATCCTCGGGAAATTAACACCTGGCGTATAGCTAGCTTTTCACAGATAGGCCCGGGGGGGGGGGGGGGGGCCGGGGGGAGGGCGAAGTGTCTATATAACATGGCCGTAGCAATCAAATTACCATACCCAACAGACCCACACTCCCGGGCCGCCCGCTCGCTCGTACAAACTGCCCAGGATGTGGGCTATGACGATGCTTTGGACCTGGAGCTGGGCGCCGTACTCGCCATGCTGTTGCCGCTCGGTCGACACGCCTGTTGGAGTGTGCGGGACAATCCCCGGACCTTGCTCACCGCCAGGCCCGCGTTGTCGGGGGCATCCGAGTTCGACCTTGCGTGTCGCGCACCCACGGGTCTGCCCCAGACCGGAGGAGCGACTCCATCATCGGTATCTTCCGTGCGCTTTGCGCCACAGCCTCCACAGCCACGAGGAGCGGCGTGTACTGGCCCGGCCCCTGGATGTTGAGGGGGGCATGACGGCGCAGGAGGAAGCGCCCCTTGTTCACATTACCGCGGTGCGATACCATGGCCGCGAGCACCTCCTGGTTCTTGGGGCCGTCGCCTGGTTGTGTGGCCGGCGGCGCCGTCTCACCAGACCACTTGAGGCGCACCCAGTGGCCCAACCCGCGCGGGCTTTGTCGTATGCTTGATCCAGTTGCATGGCCTTGACCAGCAGAGTGACTGGCTCTTGCGCGAGGCCACATGGCGATGGACCCGCGGCGAGGCGTCCCTCCAAAGCCCAGTCTAGCATACTTCGTGCCTGTTTGGCATTGTTCTTCCGTACATGAAGCGCGCCCAGTTTGTGGTTCAGCCTGCAGCGGCGATCGTCATCTCTCTGTGTCGCATCCCGCGCCACCTCTTCTTTGACTGTCGACATGGCTCCTTCGTCCATCTCGGGCGATTCGCCGTCAATCAGGATCTCTGCGAGCCTCTCTCTCTCTCTCTCTCTCTCTCTCTCTCTCTCATAGTGGCTATGGGAGAGGCGGCCGGGGCATCCCCTGGTGGGCAGCTCCTCTTACAGATCGATGCCCCTCCCTCTGGTAGGACGCCGCTATGAGAAGGATACCACATTGCACGCAGCGCCGGACGAATTCCTGCTTCGTCTCGAGCATGTGATTCAGTATATCGAGGCTTTGATTGAAGTTATCGAAGCAAGAGAGCCGTCTTCGTCTTTGGGCGACAGGGCGGCCGGCCCCTACATCCACGGCTCACAGAGCATTCAGCTCCGAGGCCAATCCCAGACGGAACAACCAGCATGCCGTCATCGAAAACCCGTTGGGCGAGCTGCCCCGTGTGCTCTCCGGGCCGAGTTCGGGAGCCTCGGCTCACAAGCGAAGCACGCCTCTCCGACGAGCAATTGGTAGATGATGTTTGCTTTTTTTTTTCAAAGGGCCAAGTACCTGAGCACAGTCGACCGCAACCAACTCCCGAGGGCGGCTCGTGGGGCCAAAAATGTCAGGAATTACGATGAAGTGGCACGAGCTGTTGACCGCGACGCCGACCAAGACCTGCCCATCCAGCGGAGCGATTCTTTCCCCGCAAGCGCATGTGCGATGGGAACGCTTGTCGGCCGGAGCGTGCTTCGCGCCGGAATAATGGCCGTTTTGGTTTTCCGTAAGGACTGCCCACCCATACTGGTGGTCATCTTGGTCACTGGACCTCGCTCGCCGTCTTTGCCGCCGCATACTCGCCGGGCCTTGGTAGGCCCTTTTGTCAGTTGACGCGAAGGGCCACTGCCTACTGACCGGCATCCGGAGCCCATCATCCCCTGTACGCTGGCTTCGGAGAGGCAAGGCCACCCCTGAAGGTCCTACGCGCCGACAGCCGAGGCTTTCCCTCCCTTGTCAACCCCCCACGATCCCCAGTTCCCGGCTCTCGCACCGCGAAACCGGCTGCTCTTCGGCCATCGGCTTTGCTTTGCTCTTCGCGGGGCCGCTGACGCTCTTCTTCTTTGGTGCTGCTCGAGGGGGTGACAGTGACCGTGACTCGCCCCGTACCTCTCGACTATTAACTGCCAACGTTCCTTTAACTTATTCTATGTATTTGCTCCTATTGCTTATCTGATATAGGATATTGGTATCTTGTAGAAACGCGCCGGAGAATGCTGATGCATCGAGTTCTTACCAATATGCTAGATCGATGAGTACATCTTGGAGGTAGGGTGTCACTAAACTGCATAAAGAAAAGAGCTGTTTTGACAATGTTCCGTCAATTTCACTGTCACCCCCTCGTTGCCGTGTCCCCCCTCTCCCCTGGCCCTTTTATACTTTGGGCGAAACTGTGCAGTAGATTCTTTCTACCCCCTATCCAGTGCTAGCTCAGCGCGCTAGCAGAAGGAACAGCAGTGCAAGCGCAAATGACCCGTCTTCTTCCAGTCTCCCGAGGGGCTTCGGTGCCCACGCCATGGTAGAGTTATACCTCCTGGTCAAGCAATCTGCACGTAGCGGAGGGTTGGCGGGCCGTCTTGTTCGTCCATCCGCGAATGCTAGAGCGGAAAAAGAAACGCCATCAGGCCACGCTGTCTATATATTACCAATACACTTCCAAATACTTTAGCCAGGTCCAATACATATGCAGTTCCCACCCAAGCAACGTGTCTCGTCTGCTGTCGGAGCCATGCGTGGCACGCACTACCTCGCCCCCCACACCACCAAACAAATATGGGCCCGGCGAAAGGGAAAGGGGGGAGGGAAGAAAATAACGATAATTCCACCCCCTAAGACGCCTCTAATGTGCCATGCCCTTGAGCCATCCATCTGCCTTCCTTTTCCCTCCGGTGAATTGCCGGCCACAAGCCAAGAAATGACGCCGCCACCTATGCCCTCGTGGTATCGTGGTCTTCAGGGGAAAAAAAAAAAACAGCCGTCCAGCCTGCCGCCACTGCCATCCAGCTGATGCGGACCAATGCAACTTTTACCGTATGAACCGGCAGCCAAATCACCGCCTCCTGCCCGGCGGACCGTGAACAAATGGGACATGTGTCAAGAATTGTGGATGGCGAAATGGGCTCTGAATGACCCGACTCCGTGAAACATGATTATCACATGCTGGGGGTCATGCCTAAAAGGTGAGAAGAGCAGGCTATCCCGACTCTCGATAGTAGGGAGCTGAGCACTTATACGTGCGTGTTAAGGTTAGGTCGGTCTGACAAGGGCCATGAACTGCTCTTGGATCTAGGCGACATCAGTGTTGGTTCGGTAAATCTGTTGGAGTATGTGACGTACCTCGCGATCGGCCTTGATAAACGGCTGATCGAAGAACATGTACTTTTCATTCTTCGTGAGCTCCACCACCATGATCGTGAGACCCCATGGCTGCGGCCAAAAGCCTGAGAAGCGCTCCAAGATGATGCGCACGAGCTGCTGGCGAATATCAGTCTCCTCGGGGTCGTTGATGTCGTAGCCCCACAACTCCAACAGGACGGAGCTGAAGTAGTTGGTGAAGGGATTGGGGAAGCGCAGCTCATCGACAATGCTGGACAGGAGGAAGTAGCGCGCCTCGGGACCCAACTCGTGGGCAAGCAACGAGAGCGTGGCAATGTCAGGCGCGCCCGACACAAACACGCTGCCGTCCCGCTGGAATCGCCGCACCGCAAAGGTGCCAATGTACAGAACCACGGCGTTGATCAAGGCCACATCGGTGCTCAGCGCGACATTGCCAAACACGACCGTGCCCTTGTCGCTCCGGTTGATGGCGTGCGTCAGGTGCGCAATGGCATCCTCAGTTGGGCCGTTCTGTAGGAGTTGGTCGACGAGCTCCAGGAGCCCGCTCTCCTGCAAATGGGTAACGACGACCTCGTAGTCGCTCAGGAGCGCCGTCGTGTCTTGCGTCTCGCCCGGCTCCTGACGCGGACTGGCGAACAGGACAATGTTGCGCAGTTGTGTCGCGTGGGGCGGCATGTTGGCGCACAGCTGGACGTGGTTCGCGGCCAGGAACTCGGGGAAGTCGTGCTGAACGATGACGAAGAACTTGACGCAAGCACGCACAAATTCCTTGGCCGCGTCGTGCATGTCGACGAGCTTCAGGTGGTCGCCCACGTAGCGGGCGATTGCCACCATGATCTTCATCAGTGGCGCCCAGCCACGCTTGTCCTCGATGCTCATCAGTTCGGGCAGGAACCGACGGTGCGCCACCAGGTCGAGCCAACTATAGGCGAAGCCGGGGAAGCGGTTGGGCGTCAGCTGTAGGAGTGTCTCGGAGAATCGCAAGATGTACTCTCTGCGGTGTGTCTCCAGTCCATCCGGCCCAATCACCGAACCTGGAGCAGCCGGATCGAACACCTCCAACGCCAGGTGAAGCGACATGGAGAAGAAGCGGAAGAAGACACGCTGGTTGAAATGCTCGCCACGGGTAATGTGGTGATGGTTCAGCACCAGCGTGACCACCGCGAGGGCCGTCTCCAGCACGTTCTGCGCTCCGCGGGCAGAGTCGTCCACATCCATAATGTTTTCCCTCGCGAAAACCGACACCAGTCGGACCAGCGCATCGACGCCGGCGAAATTATCGGCACCGTTGAGAAGCGCCTGTTCGTACAGGGCGACCGACTGGTCCATCGCGCAACGGACCAAGGCTACGAAGTCCTCCTTTGTACCAATGGCACCCCTGCTGCGAAGCTGTCGTACGAAGCTGGCTACGAGCTTGTCCGTAACGTTATTATTGCTGAGAAGACCGAGCCACTCATCGAACAAGTAGACGTACTGCTCCTGGCCGTGGAGCGCCGCGTTGTCCGGGGCGGCAGGTTGGGGCAGCCCGGAGCCGAGCAGCTTGGCCTTGAGGCGTTGGCCGCTCTCCAAGCTTGGCTCTTCCATTAGCCACATCCACGCGCCCTCCAAGCTCAAGATGAAGTCGGCGAAGAGGGCAACGGGCTTCTCGTTGTTGAACAGCGTCAGGTCCAGGAGCTTCTCGAAGAAGTCCAACGAGCCCTCTTCCCTCTTGGCCAGCGCATTCGACAGGGCCACATCGATTACACGCAGGTCCAAAAGCTCGGTGCGCAGGAGAGCCGAGATGAGAGGCAGATTGAAGTAGTTTTCCGGCAACTGTTGTTGGAACATGGCATGCACCCGGTCTAGCAGCGCTGTGCCGGTGCCCGAGCTGGCAGAAATCTTCAGCACCAACTCGAGGACGTGCACAAGGCTTTCCAGGAAAAGCGTGCTTCCCTGATCCACGCGTTCGAACAAGAGTTGGCAGATCTTCTCTGCCGCATAGAAAGCATACTCCTCGGAAGAGTTTGCCGAACTCCTGATGATGACCTGGGTCAAGGCGTCCACGCATTCCAACACATTGTGGGAACGCGGGAGGTCCGGGAAGTGCACCTCCGGAGAAGCAGCTGCGTAGCGTTGCAGCTCGCCCAGCAGGTTGGACACGCGCTCCGCGTAAATCCGCGAGTCCATTTGGCTAGGGGGTGCAGCAGGGCGGCCGTTCGTCATACCTTGACGCACTTGGGGGTACTGCAGCTGCGTCTGGAGCTGAGGAAGAGATGGCGTCTCTGCTGGGGTTGGCAGGTTAGGCACCGTACTGTACTGGTCCTGGAGAACCTCATTGGCAATGTTTCTTGTAGCGTCCGAGGTGGAGGCGGCATGTGCTGGGGTGCTGGCAGGTGCCGCCGCCCGCGGATGGCGAGCAAAATCCTCGTAAATGGCCATCTGCTCTGGGTTTAAGCCGCCCATATTGGGCGAAAGCTTGTACGGGTTGGGGATGGTCATCGACCACCGACTCAGCGCTTGGTCCACATAGGGTTCGTTCGGCCGCGACCTTCTGTGTTGCCGGCGGGCCTCGAGTTCGCCCTCGAGCATTTCCTCGATTTCGGGAATGGCGCGCTCCTCGGCTTGCTTTTCGATGATGCTACAAGCAAACTCGAGGTTCAGATTGACGCACATGATGATAGTGCCCTCGGGCAATCCCTGAGGCAGTTCTCCAGCGAGATTCCTCAGGTAGTTGGTGATGTTAGCCCGCAGTGGCTCTTTGGACGTCACAAGGGCGAGGCTTCCAGCCGTGGCCTTCACCATGGTAACGGCCGACGTCCGGATTCTGTTCTCGTCGGGCTCGGTGGCAAAGTCCTTGTGGATCATTTGCTGCGTGGAAATCGCTGCGATGGTCACCGATCGGTCCACCACGGGCTGAATGATGTCCTGCAGAGCGCGAGTGAGAGCGGTACGGACGATTTCGTGGAGCCGATGGGTGCTGACGACCATCTCGCTGACAGGCGGGACCTGAACTTGGGATGTGATGTCGGGAATCGTGACCGCTGGCAACGGGTGAGGCGAGAGACCACTCGACACAGCGTTGCCGATGCCGTTCAACGACATGTTCTCGAATGCGTCGAGGCCCTCGGGGACAGCCATCTCGCCCACCTCCTCCACGGGGGCGCGGTTCAGCAACTCCTGGGACGGCTCGATACTCTTGTGATCCAGGTTCAGATCTTTGCAGAGAACCTCAATCTCGAACTTGAGGTTGAGTTTCAACTCGGCGTGGTGGTAAAGCTCGATGAGAAGATGGAGTATGTCCATCAGCCACGGGTTCGGAGGCCTATATACTGATGACCGGGCACCCTGAATCAGAACCTTGCAGACAAACGGGATGACGACGATAAGCCTCTTAGTGTCATGCGCCTCAATCAAGAGCTGCTTGAAAGCAATATTGCGATGCTTGATTGGTTGGTCCCGGGCGATGGTGAGCAGACCCAGCCAAGCACCAAGGTGCTTGAGGTGCGTGCGTTCCGTGGAATTCTGCATGGTGCTTTCGGAATTTAGCATCCGAGCAGTGCTGATGTAGGTTTGCCTTAGAACCTCGGCAGACAGCCCCTTGCTATGGAATAGCCTCACAAAGTCGAGGTAGACTTCGTGGAAGTTAGGCTGCATTTTGGCACGCTCCTCTACCAAGTGGCTAGCGAACCACTGGTGGTGACGCTCCTCAAGTCTCTCCTGGATTTCGCGGAATGTCGTCTGTAGCTTAGCAGGGGTCAAGTTGTTGAGTCCGAATTGGATTTTATCCTGGATATCCTCCGATGGATCCTCGAAGACGGCGCCGGGGGGCGCGCGCTCCACATTGATGGCGTTGAAGGGCGCCGCATGTGCCTCGCCGCCTGAACCTTCCTCACCCGATCCGTTCAAGAGGTTCGTCTCGCTGGGGAACCCGTCGTTGCCATTAGTACCCCCATGAGAGAGCTCCTCTTCGTGGTCCCGCATCACCTCATGGGCTTTCCTCATCGCCTCCGTGCCCTGCAGGCCTTTAATCTGCGTGAGTTGCTTGCAGAAGCCGGGCCACTCGCCGAATCGAGGGAAAAGCTGCATCAAGGCCTGGAGTCCGAACTTATACATCGAGGCTTCAGGGGGGTGGTCACGGACGGCCTCGAGGATCATGCCGAGCCCGATCTTTAGGGGGAGGTCCGCGATGAGCTTGTGCGAGATGATGCCACCAAAGAGCACAGCCGTCGTGGCCAAGGCCTCCAGGGGGTAATCGACATAGTGCGTGTACTCGTCAAAGAGCCCATGAATCATGCAGGCGAAGATATCCTGGTCCAAGGGGTCTCGCGAGTGCTTGTACCGTTTCAACGTCTCGACAATGTCTTTGACCTGAACTTCATTGCCGTACATGGTCTTGTAATGCTCCTCCATGCGCGCGTTCGCCTGCGGTGGCAAATGATTTCCACTTCTGCCGTTGGCGTCAATGATGTCGTCGTAGCCCTCGCCGTAGTTGATGAGACGCGGGTATACTATGATGCAGGCTCGCTGGACCACGATGAGTTCCTGGACGGGGGCTTTGGGCATAAAGTCCTCGAGTATCTGGAGCAGAGCAGCAACAGTCTTCACCTGGAGGGTGGTGCTGTTCTTTTGCTGGGGCTGGCCCTCGGGCGGTCGCTGAAAAGCGGATTCCATGTTTCCCTTGATTAACAAGAACTGCAGTAGGGGGCGCGCCAGCTCAGTGCCCTTGTCGGCGTTGTTGCGCGCCCATTCGGACAGGTCCAAGCGGTTCTCGGCGTGGGCCAAGGCGGCCAGATCAAAGCCGAACCCATTAGGCAAGTAAACCAGCTCGTCCAGCCACCCGTGCTTGATGACATGTTCGAAGATGAGCGGGAGATCGAGGGGCTTCAGCGCATGAGCATCAATCAGCCGCGACTTGACCCAGTCCCTGTCTTTCCTCCATAGACTGTCCATGACGAAGGTGTGGTGCTCGGAGCTCTTGTGGAGGAACTGGTCAAAAAGAGAGACTAGGGTGTCCACAGCCATGAGGGGCCAGGGTTTGGGAACACCAAAAGCCGAGACTATGAAGATGTCCAGGTTGGGCACCACCACCTCCTGGAAAAGCCGTTTGGCCTCGGTGCTCTGGGATGCGTGGAGAGAGTGAAGAGCGACCTGGAAGATGGCCGACAGCGCCGCCACCGAAACCAGCGGATGCTTGACGGCCACAGCGGCGCGCTCTTGGACGTCTGGCGGGGACTGCTGGTACTCCTGCAACGTGAAGGTCGGCTGCAGGTTGGGTATGGTGCTAGCATCCAGCTCTTCGGGCGTCAACGAGGCGAAGGCGCATATGAAAGCGAGCTGGGTTTCGGGGTTTTCCCAATGCGGCCCTCCCCACAGAAACTGGATATCAAAGTCGGGCGTGTTGTCGTCTTGGGCAATGGGGAGCAGAGCCTTGTAAAGCCGCAAGAATTGCTCCGACGACAAACGCACATCACGCTGGTCGAAATAGGTGACAACGCTCTGCCAGGAGAAGCCGGGCGGCAGGACACGCCTTAGTGCGGCCACCAGCACCGAGGGGTTCTGGACAGTTGGCGTCTGGCTGATGGTGGTATAGGATAAGGCCGCGGACACTTGCTCCTCAGTGAGCATCAAGTTGGAAGGGCGGTTCTGCAGGTGCGTCAGGCAGGTCTCCTCGTCGCGCGTGAAATCAGCACCTGTCCGTTGAATCAGCAGCGCGAGGGCATTCTGGGGCTTATCGCCCAATACACGAATCAGATCCAACGAGGCCAGAACCTGCATTGGCGGGGCCTGGTCCGACTGCGACCACCGGGATTTGATTTTGTGGCTCAGCTCCGACTTGGCTGCAGCATTGAAATTGGGCGGGTGGCCCTGGATATAGCGGTCGACAATGGCAGCAATGGATTCGGGCGTCAGGTCGTCATGGGCACCGTAGTCGGGACGGGAAATGATATTGACGAAGGTGGGGAAGTTAGTCGACAGGATGGCGTCGGCTGGGGAACTCGTGTCAGCAAGTATTTCAACCTTTGGGGAGGGGAGGGCGCGGAGTCATTGCGGCGACATACCCTTCGTCTTGAGATCTGGTCGCGCGCCAAATTTAAAGGCTAAGGCTAGCACCGTCTTCTCGAGCGCATCCAGCTTGAAATGCTCCATGAAGGTCGACAGGTCAAAGTCGCGGAAGATGTCCTCAGTTCCCGTCTCGATGGACTCGGCTATTTTGGAAGCTTGCTCCATATCATGGGAGATCTTGGACATTTCGGTCACCAGGAACGAGTAGTTGGCCGAGTTCGGTGCCGGCCGGCTGTTGGATGCCGGGAATATGCTCGCGGCATTTTGCGTCACCAAGCGGGTGAAGTATTTCGAGAAGACTTCCATGCCGTTATCATCGACGAGCTATCGGCAAACAGGGTTAGCAACTGGGGGGGGGGGGGGGGGGGGGGGGGGGGGGGGGGGAGGACGAGGAGGGGGGGGGGGGGGAGGGGGGGGGGGGGGGGGGGGGGGGGGGGGGGGGGGGGGGGGGGCAGGGCTCGGGCGAGCCTCAGGGGGGGGGGGCCGGACGTGTGAGTTGATCTGCCTGCAACGCTTAACGGCGTCCTTCAGCGTGGTCAGCAGGAGGAAAACCTGGGCGACGACGATCTTGGTGGAGGGCACGGCGATGGGTGCTGGGCTCGCGGCGGTTGGCAGATGACTTGGAGGGTGGGTTGGCGACCTCGCGGGGGGGGACGGGCGGGAGGAGTGAGATTGCCGAAGATGCGATCTCGGCGTGGGGAGGGGTGCAGTCGGAGGGGGAGGGTTGGTGGGGGCAGTGTGGTTGGAGGTGGGGAGATGGCGAGCTGGTGGTGTGGCGGGCGGGTGGGTGGGTGGTGGGGAGGGGGGTGGAGGTGGTCGCTTGTGGTGGGCGAGGGGGAGGGGGTTTGAGCAGCAGTGTGGCGGGGGTGGTGTGGAGGCTCCAGGGAGGTGGTGGGTGGTGTTCGGCTGGATCCGCTGTGGTGGGGCAGCTGAGTGGGTCGCTCAGAAGGAGTGGTTGCTGGGTGTCGTTGTCTGCGAGCAGCGTGTCCGAGTGCAGAAGGCGCACTGTGGCGGGGGGTGACTTCGAGGTGTGCAATCGGCGGGATGCGCCTCGCAGGGTAGTTGAGTGGTTGAGGTGGTTGTCGGGGAGTCTTCTGAGGTATCAAAGGCGCATGCTCCGTAGATGGGCGGGCCAGCTCCCGAAGTCATGTGACCGGGCGGGCAATCCGACTCGCTTGCTCGCAGCTCGCGCGTTGCTGAACTGCGTGTCCGTACGTCTCTGCCTCCGCAACCCAGCAGATTGTCCGAGAAGGCAAGACGATGGGGGCTGACTTCCGGGTAAGCCGGCTCTCGATCGTCTGGATGCAGATACCGCCTCTCCAGGACGCCGCAGGATTAGGCTTCGTCGGCGAGCGCCTCTGCTTACAATCATGCCACGACGCCGTCGACAGCCAGTGGCACCACCAATACTCGCTGCTACGGGGCCTGATCGAGAAGAGGTGGGTAGGTCAACTAGGGTGCGACTGTCCTCGCCCATGAAGAAGACCAAAAAGATGGAATGATTGAGACGGGCGATGCCCCAGGCTTCTTCTGGTGTACACTTCGCCGTGGTCCTTGTGGCCATGGGGAGTGCCTGAGGCAGCAGCGAGGGCGCGCATTCCTATGTAGCATCTTGTCCGCTCGTCCTGGACCCTTTGCCGTCTATGGAAAGTTACAGTTTGGGGGTCCAGCAACGTGTATGTGTGTGTGCCTGAGTTGGGACTACCAGTCCGCCAGAAATGCAACGGTGCAACTACCGGCGAGCTTGTTCATGTGCCATCGGGCCATCCTCTACACGAGGTGTAGGCAAAGTACATGCTATTATGTACCTCTTACCTTTGTTTCCGGCCGCCCCCTCGGCCCCTCTCAGCCCCTCCACGGCCAAAGCTTCGGGTGCCGGTGCACATCAATCCAGAGCTCCCCCTGCCCATATCTGGCCAGAGCTGTCGGGGAAACCGTGTTTTCCATTGTGCCCTCTGCCCTCTCGACATGCGGATGAATCAGGACCCTGCACCCCTGGACAGGCATGTATGCACTTGGAGACATTAGAGAACCAAAATGTCTAAGGCTTGCTGTGCCCCTGCCAATGGGCGCGTTGAATGTGTTATTTCTCCCCAATGCGGAAAAGAGGAATGACAAAAAAAGGAAAACCCGATGGAACCTCGCCCAGCGGCAGGAGTAAAAAGCACATCTTGAACGCCAGCTAAACCACAATACCTCAGAGCCTCTCCGGCCTTCGTCTGTAAGCGGGCCCGTCCCCCACTCCGAAGCCCACGCGGCCCCCTGGACCGCAACTTATCGACATCTCCACACACCCAGACCCGGACACAGGCACCAAAGCCAATAAATCATAAGTCCTTATTGATGATGGCCCTCTCATCAAATCAAGGAGCGGTGGCGCAGCGGCTAGCGCGTGGGATTGCAGATCCTAAGGTCACGCGTTCAAATCGCGTTCGTTCCTCTACTTTCGCCTCTCCCTGAGAATATAGTTTTTTTTTTTTTTTACTTCCATATATATATATAAAGAAACCACGTTGGTTCCTGTACTTTCGCGTTTTAATAAAAGCCTAGTCTTTTTCTCAAGGAGGGGCCTCTTATTACAGGTAGCGGGAAATGCCGTCATTTTACCAAACGATCCTTCAAGTGAAGCGTTCTTGCAGGGAACCTTACCCCTCCGGAGGTCGGAGCCGACAGTCACCGATTCGAGCTGGAAGCACCTCTCCTCTTACAGCGAGCCTCATTCTTAGTAATTTCAAAACCCCGTGGGAACCTTTGGAAACGTGCAACAGTACAGAGGGGTCAAATGAATGTGTGGTAGAGCCGCTGCATTCTACCATGTGCTTGCACTGCTTTATCTGAGCCCCTCGACCCAGTACCCGCCAATTTCAACACCCTCACCGTCTGCCCACAGTAAACCATAGGAACAGGCTCCCCCGTTCTGTGAACATACAGACAATGCAACCCATCACGGGATGCCCAACCTAGAGGGGAAATCAACGCTCGTTCTATTCCTGATTATCCCGGAGGCTCTTGCAGGTGCTCCCTTTTCCAAGTAGGGTTGGTTCTATTTATCCGCTCAGTTATCTTCCCTATGCAGATGCACCTGCCCGTAACGCTGCTTGATGCAAATGCAAAAAAAAAGCAAAAATGCCATCTCGGCCCAGTCATAGGCCCGTTCAGCACTTTCCATGGGGTCCCATCATTCGAGGTCCCCGTCGTAGTGTTACAATGCGGTGCGGTAATCATACAGGATACACATTACATAAGTCATCGCTCGTAGTTCTTGGTCGGGAGGGGCGTAACCAAATAGCCAGAGTCTCCGAAGCCACCTCTATTCCCACCGTTCAGGGGGAGGGACCGACAAGCCAGTGCCGGTCCATCGTCAAATCACCACCGCCCAGGCACCAGATAACGGAGTAGGCCGTGCGCCCAACGCAGTGCGACGTTGACGACGACGGCAGCAACGGCAATGGTGAAGCGCACCATCCACGCCGCGGCGCCGGCCAGGGCGTAGGCGAAGGCAGCGGTGCCCGAGGACGACTTGGTAAGCCCCGCATATAGTCAATGCAGGCCGAATTGTCGGCGGAGGCGGGCCATGGACTGGCGGAACTTCTTGTCCGTGGTCTCATGCTGCTTCTTGGCGGCCGCGAGCACCTGCTCGGCCTCGTCGATGCTCATGAGTGGCGTGCTGCCGATGGCCGGCGACGACGCGCCCCCTTCACCACCCATGCCGTCCTCGTCCTCGTCGTCCCAGTTTTCATGCGGACTGTCGCCGCTGTGCATGTGCGGGAACACACTGCCGTCGGCTGCTATCGTCGAGGGGGCGATGCCGCCGACGTGGTGGTGGTGGCCGCCACTCGCGTCGAAAGACGACTCACGACCGTTACCGCCGCGCGCGTACTTGGGGCTCAGCCACGGCGCCAGTGCCTGCAGGCTGGCCGGGCTGCCATTTGGGAATGTTGAGTTGGGCTTGTAGCTGCCCAGGTTGAGCGACGGCAGCACGTGCTGGTTGATGCAGCCGATGGCCTCCTCACGGTGCATCTTGCCCACGGGGTCCGGCGGGAAACTGCCGGGTGCGGCCGGGAAGAACGAGGGCAGTCCGTTAGGCACGGCCCGGCCGTTGATCAGACTGAAACCGGCGCCGGGCGCGTTGTACTTGGAATGGGAGAAGGCCGTGGGGAAGCTGTTGCTCTGGGCCACGCGAGCCTGGAGCTCGAGAAAGCGCTGCTCTTCCTCCTCCGTCAGATTGAGAATGAAGTCGCCGTTGGGCGTCAGAAGCACGCGATGACCATTGACGACCTTGCGCACAGGACGGAAAGCGGCCAGTTCCGCCTCATCCTCTTTGCTGACTACCGACTTGACCGTGGGCGGCAGCGAGCTGGGCAGTTGCTTCTCCATATCCAGGCGAGACGGCGGCGATGCTTTGAAGAGGCTCATGTCATCTGGGTCCGGCAATTCGCCCTCTTCGATCAGGCTCTGCAGAATCTCCGGCAGGCTGGGCACCTCACCCACGGCGCCCTCGTAGACGGGCTCCGGCCGGGGCTCAGGCGTGGCGGTGACGTAGTCGGGCGTCAGGACAGTCGTCTTGGTCGATTCATTGAGCCGGATCGACGTGTCGACGGGCCCAGGGCTTCTGGGGGGGCTTTTCGCCTCCTGTCGGCCTCTGACATCCTTGGCCTTGGCCGGAGACTCCGTCGTCGGCTTCTTCGCCGCCTTATCCTTGGGCGCCGGCGTCTCGTCTTGGGCGCCGGCCGTCTTTTCGGCCATACCCATGGCGGAGGGGGCAACCTCGGCTGCGGGCGCAGCGACTGGTGTCGCGGGACGGCTGACGGCGGGGCTGGCCATGTTGGAAGGCCTGGGTTTCTTTTCCTTCTTCTGTTTCTTCTTTCGGCCGAGGATGGGAGCAATCTCCACCTCCTTCTCCGGGGGCTTGGCTTCCTCGATAATGGCGCTAGTGGCTTCCTTCGATGCCTCTTTGCGTTGCTTGCGCGCTTGGCTTTTGGTCGTCACGCGTACCGATGCGGACCCGATCTTGGCGGGCGGGGGCGAGCTGGTCCGGGAAGCCGACACCGATGCACTAATGACGGAGGCGGAGTCGGAGATAGCTTCGCTGGCTGGAGTGCCAGGCCGGTGAGCGCCCGCCGACAAGGCAGCGGCGCGGATCGAGGACGCGGCGGCAGGGGGGATACTCGGCGGCAGTTCCGTCTTGGGCGTCTGCACGAGCCGGAGCGTCTTGGGGGCGCCGCGGGTCAGAGGTGAAGACACGGCGGCCGTGGTGGATGTCGGCGTCGGCAAGGCCGATGCGTAAGGCTTCGGGGCCGAACCCGAGGCGGATGTCCCCGGCTCCGTCGTCTTGGCAACATCGCCCGTCGCCGGCGCATCCTTGACGTGAGCGGCTGCCTTGGTAGCGGCAGCGATGTCCAAGGCACCGGGGGTCGGTCGCTTGTCTGCCTTGGCAGGTGTCTTCGGAGCTGCAGTTTTATTCGAGGGCTCAGCCGCGGCCTTCTTGGTCTGGGGCGTCTTGGCAGAACTGGCCGGCTTGGAGGGGGCGGCCGCGGCGGCCTTGGCAGGTGACGCCTTCACGGAATGGAGCGCCGGGAAGTCTTCCTCCTGCAAAACAGCCTTGCCTGGGGGCGCGCTCGATGACTGGGCGGCGATGTCCTGCGAGAGGCCACTCTCGACGGCCAGCTCCTTGATGCTCTTGCGGGCATCCGTCGTCGCCGGCGTCGCCTCGCCCTTGGCGCTCTTCTTGGGGGTGGCCATGGGCTTGAGGGGCGTGAGGGGCGTGATCGGCCGCGGAACGGCAGGCGGAGGCGGGCGCACAACGGCTGTGCCTTGCTGCGTTGAGGGCGGACGGATGACTGCACTGGCCTCTCCAAACTGGGCCTGCCCAAGCGCTGGCGTGATACCCAGTCCCGGTGGCACAGCAGGCGTTGTCGGGTGCGCGAGCCCGAAAGCCGGGCTTCCAAAGTCCAGCGGGTGCGAATCCGACACCAGCGCGTCGATCGAGGACTCGTCGACCGGTAGGAGCTCGTCATCTAGAAGAAAAAACCACTCGTCAGCTGCTAGGCCCATCCATTTAATGAGGATAAAACAATGCTTAATGTCGGTGTCACGTCACAGGCTCCATCGTCGTCGTCCGCAGAGATACAGGATGGCGGCTTGGTTCTAGTGAAACAGAAAAGCTATATTTGACCAGCCTTGGGTGGTTCTTATGGCTTGATCTGTATGTTAACATACATGGATTCTGCGTGGAAGACGACGATGGCTTGCCTGGCGTGAACTCCCATGACCATGGTATGATGTTGCAAGGTGCCACTGCCCATAGCAGAAGTGTCTTCGGTCGGCGGGAAGAAAGAGGGGGAAAAAAGGATGACGCCCATCGAGAAACGCAAAGTTGTTTCCACAGAGCAGAATGAACGCCTATGCATCCCCTGATCCATGCCTGGATCGTGCCTCTTTGCAATGCTCGCTGAACAACAGTGAGGGGAAAAGAAAAGCAACCTAAAACTCCGTCTTGAGCCTTGTCGTAAAGCCTTGACGCCCAACTCGTACATCATTGCGGAAACATCGTAACAAACGCGTCGTCGCCCCCCTCCACAGCGACCCCATGTCTATGGAGCAACTACCACCTCCCGTATCCGGCACCGGCACTGTACATCATGCTGGGGTTGTACCCACCTTGGCTCTGTCCGCCTCCAAACAGCCCCTGTCCAACGCCGGCACTGTTGCCCTGTTGCTGGTGCAGCGTGCGTGCCTGCAGGATGCTCGGGTCCGCAAGATCTACTACTAAGCCACTCCCCCCAGAGGAGGAAGTGTTAGCGTGTCTGTGCTTCTTCCCCTTTTTCTTCTGCTTAGGACCGAAGTCTTGGAAGGCTCCAGGCTGGGAACCGTAGAGCGATGCCATGATGCCGGCGCCGGAAGCAGGAGCTGGGGTGGAGGAGGAAGAGGGCGGGTATTGGTTAGGAAAAGTAGAAAAGTACTCACGCTTTCCCGCATCGTGGACCTGGCTGCTGCCCGCCCCTCTGCCCCGGAGGAGGTTTTGCAACACCTCGCTAGAGTCCTTTGATGCCACACCAAAGCCCGAGTTACCAAACGAGTGGCCCTGGCCAAACATGCTACCGCTCACGGGCGGCGTTCCAGTCGACTTGAGACCGGGAGGCGGCCCCGGCATTGAGGAGGCATAGAACTGGCTGCCAGGCTGGGAATGGAACGATGACGAAGGCATCATGGAGGATTGCTGGGCCATTATTCTCGGGTTCGCCGACACCTTCATGTTGGTGGAACTAGCCGTGCTTTCGTTGGCGAAGCTGAAACGCGACTGCTGGCGACTGTGGCCCTGTCCCTGGAACAAGTTGGATTGGCTGGAAGGGTTGCTGATTCCCGGGGGCATCTGTTCAACAAAGCTGCCTTGCGGACGCATGAACAGCTGCTGCTGCTGCTGCTGCTGCTGCTGCTGTTGCTGTTGCTGTTGCTGCTGTTGCTGCTGCTGTTGCTGCTGCGGTGTCATAGACCGACTACCGATAGAGCCCAGGTTGATGGAGCCCTGGCCATATGAAGAGCCCAGAGCAGGCCCAAAAATGCCTTC
Organism: Nigrospora oryzae; assembly: GCA_016758845.1. Classification (NCBI taxonomy): domain Eukaryota; kingdom Fungi; phylum Ascomycota; class Sordariomycetes; order Amphisphaeriales; family Apiosporaceae; genus Nigrospora; species Nigrospora oryzae. The sequence continues at coordinate 1,895,953 of JADKYO010000007.1, read as the reverse complement.
GACAGAGTTTCGCTGGATAGGGGGTTGAGTGGGGTTCCTTCGTTGATCGAAGGCAGAGCCATCGCGTCCTTGTTCACGGTCTTCGGGCTCCCCACCGAGTGCAAGACTACCACTCTCCGGCTCGCCTTCTGAGGGTTCCGCAGCCACATTCTCCACGGGCTCTCCCTGCTCAGCTGGTCGGCTCTCCTCCTCTTCCCGCATCGTGCGCCGCCGAAGACCGCCGTTCAGGTCGAAGAGGGGTACCTCGGAATCGTCGATACTCGGGGGTGGAGCGAACTCAGGGCAGGCAGCCAGAAGCCGCATGATGTCATTCATGTCCGATTCGGCATACGGATCTCTGCTAGGCGGCTTGGCCGACGCGGCAGGTACTTCTTTGGCTTTGCGCTCGGCGGCCGTCTTCTTGCCCGCTTTACGACTGACGGCGGCTGCCGGGGGAGGTGTAGACGTGTCCCGCATCGTATCAACAGCTTCCTGGGTAGCTTCGCTAGAAACAGGGATAGCATTAGAAATAGCGGGGCTCGACGCTGCACCGCTAGTGGCATGAGAACCGCGTCTACTGCGTTGCTGCGTGGTTCGAGCCCAATTTGCCGTGGCGGGCAGAGCAGGACCATCGCCACCCTCGGATCCTTCTTTGCTAGAGGTGCGGACCATGGGCTGGCTGGTGGGCTGTGGGGCCGGGTTTTGTTGCCTCGAGGCGGACCGCGACGAAGAGGCCGCGTTATTTGCGTTATTTTGCTGAAGGAGTGGCCGCTGAGTGTAGACGCTATTCAAGGACGAGAGATCCTGGCGAGTATAGCTGTCTTCCTCGTCGCCGAGCTCGTGCAGAAACATGCATTGTCTGTTACTGCACTGTTCGTGTCGCAGCCACGCCGAGCAGTACTTGGTCGTGCCGAGCTGCGCCTTGAGAACGCGGTCACCGTTCTGCGAGCCGTTGACTGCTTGGATGCACCGAGCGGCATCTTCCTTCTTCTCGAAAGTCACGTAGATGCCGAGCGACTGGGGCGCGCCATCGGGGGCCTTGCGGTTGCTGATGGAGATCTTCTGGATGTTGCCGTATTGACCAAAGAACTCGGGTTTCCGCAGCGTTTTCAGCAGCTCATCCTCGGGTACTGTCGGGGTCAATCCAGTTACGTAAACCAGATTCTTCTGCACAACTCGGACTCCAACGAGGTTCTTGCGGTTGCTCTTGTCAGACTCGCGCTTCTGCACCTCCTTCTGGCGCTGCTCGGCGGCTCGCTTCTTCTGGTTCTTCTGAATGTTCGCCTTGAACTCGGCGATCCTTCTCGCTAGGGTTAGCAGGAGCTGCGGGGGATGAAGGCAGTGGTACTCACTCTTCCTGCGTCACGACTTTCCACTGTATTGTCTTCTCATCGTAAGGCCGCCGGCACGCCGGACAGAGGCCGTTTAGGTTGTTCTTCAGGTTGTTGAAGCAGAACTGACAGATCTGGGCGGCACATAGGGCGTTAGTCCGGGTCTGGGTACAAGCTGGAAGGACAGGTCGTAGCATACCTGGTAGCCGCAAGGACAAGGCCGGAAGTTTCTGTCGGAAAGATCAAACTCCTCGATGCAGAGAGGGCTGTGACGCGGGGCGTCAGCACGTGGGAGGGAAGAGTGGACATGGCGAGAAGCAGGGCGGCCAGTGCACAACATACCAGGTATCTTCCTCCTCGTCGATGAAACTATCTTGGGGCGTCATGGTAGGGCGGGCGGAGGGGGAGGGGAACAGCACGAGGTGGGTATCGAGGGGGGGATGGACTGCCGGCGAACGGTCGGGAATTCTCGACGGTGTGCGTAGGTGATGGAGGCGGGCGTCGACGTGGTATCGGGACGGGAAATCATGCAAATAAGGCGTCGTCTAAAGACTGCTCCGGATGGCACCAAGAGATGGATGGGGATGGACGCGGTCACGGCGACAGGAGGAGGCTGTCGGGACTGGGCGGTGAGTCGGGTGGGTGGGTGGAGGAGGAGGAGGTAGTGAGATGATGATGGAGGTAGGGGAAGGGAGGCCAAATCATCCAAGTGATGAGTTTGAAGGTGCAGGTGCAGAAACCAAAGTCGTCCACGCCTAATGGAGGGATGGAAAGAAACGATTGATGGATTGTCCGGGGCCACCAGGGTGAACGAGGCTAGTCCCAATTTGCCCCCAAAAGGTGGGGCAGGCGCGACGGGATGCCTTGGGTTCCCAGTGCTTGCGGGAAGAGAAGCGGCTGCGGTGTATTCATTACCACCCATGCCACTCGTGGCAAGCCCTTGCTCCCGGCGAGGCAACAAACAGCCAGCTCTCCAGCACCCTGCCAGCCCTCTAGGTACCAGCCCAGGCTGCTTGGGACATGGTGGATGCCGAGGCACCGGCAAGGGACCTCCAGTGGCAAGCGAGCGGGAGGGGGGAGGAGGGGCGTTCGCTTCCCTTTCGATACGCGGGTCGGTAACAGGAGGGGGATACTTCAGGAGGCCATCCGGGTACCAGTGGCAGTGGGCGCGAGTACTAGCGACGTCGGTGTAAGGAGGCGTGCCTCTCATGATCCTTCTGCCCATTTCCCATCCCATCTCCTAATAGCACGGGGCCTAGACGACTCGTGTCCTCATGCAAAGAGAGACAGACAGGTATGTCTGGAATCCTGCTATGGATGGGCCTAGCATACAAGCCGGAAGTACAAGGTACCGGCCGGTGACCTTTGCCAGCTGCAATCCCTCGTGCTCTTCACTCGAGCAACGATGGCGCCTGGGGCCGTGCAGAGGGCCGCCAATGTACGTGCAGATGGCGCCGACATCTGCCTGTCGTGCTAGAGCGTACGAAGCCACAAGGCCAGCCGGTCTGCTCTGTAACGGCAGCGTGCCCTCATGGAGGTTACAGGTGGAAGTTATGTCATGCCCATATGGGCGTGGTTGGCGTCGGCAAGGCGTACTAGCAATTCGAGCCGGGTCTGCCGGCCCCTGTCCCCTGACTTTTCCCAGTCGAGACGCCAGTCCAGGCCGGAACAATGTTGCAGCAGTGGCCGGGGCGGTGGATCTTGGCGGTACGGATGTACCTGCGACGCCGACTGCTACGTTAGGCCGCCTGGCCTTCCGCCCCAACAGCAGCAGCCGTGGCGGAAGGCGGGCCAGCCAGAAAGAGGGAGGGCCCTGCAAGCCGGACCTCCATCCAATTGGACTCCAGCTTGAAGCAATGACCAAGCACTGTGGGCTTGGCCGGGACAACCACGACGACGACGGCGACGAAGACGACGTCGACATTTCTTCCCGCCGCCAGTAAAACCCTCCCCCTCCGCCCTTTGCACGACCAATTGGTCCGCCACTCCCCTCCGCCCGCCCCCTCCGCCCGCATCCCACCATGGCGACCAAGCTCTGCCGGAGCCGCGGCCTGGCGTCCGCGCTGCGGCCCACGAAGCCGAGCAGCGTGCGCTGCTTCAGCGCCGCCGCCGCCCGCCCCGTCGCCATGCCCGCCCACGCGAAGAACATGCGGCAGGCGCCCCGGGACCACGCCAAGGAGCTCAAGGCCCCCATCGTCAACCCCGCCGACAAGTACCAGTCCAAGGCCGATGACCTCCACCGCTACGGCTCGTGGCTGATGGGCTGCCTGCCCAAGTACATCCAGCAGTTTTCCGTGTGGAAGGACGAGCTGTGCATCTACATCTCCCCCTCGGGCGTCATCCCCGTCTTTTCCTTCCTCAAGTGTAAGGGGCCCTCCCCCCTGGCCGGTTCGGGGCGAGCGAGAGAGCGAGAGGGTGCGTGACAGAGAGCTGGCTGGCTGACACAATTCGTGCCCCCCCCGCAGACAACACGGCCGCCGAGTTCACCCAGGTCAGCACCGTCACAGCGGCCGACTACCCGACGCGGGACCAGCGTTTCGAGATTGTATATAACCTGCTGAGCGTGCGGCACAACGCGCGGATTCGGGTCAAGACGTACGCCGACGAGGCGTCGCCGGTGCCCAGCATCACGCCGCTCTTCGACGGCGCCAACTGGTACGAGCGCGAGGTCTACGATCTGTTCGGCGTCTTCTTCGTCGGGCACCCGGACCTGCGCCGCATCATGACCGACTACGGCTTCGAGGGCCACCCGCTGCGCAAGGACTTCCCCCTGACGGGCTACACCGAGCTCCGCTACGACGAAGAGAAGAAGCGCGTCGTTCAGGAGCCCCTCGAGCTGACCCAGGCCTTCCGCAACTTCGAGGGCGGCTCCTCGGCCTGGGAGCCCGTCGGCCCCGGCGCCGACCGCAAGCCCGACAGCTTCAAGCTCCCCACCCCCAAGCCCGAGGAGCCCAAGGAGGAGCAGAAGAAATAGAGAGCCGTGGAGGCCCGGTCCACGGGACCCTGTACATAACCGCGTTCCAATCCAAGCTGATTTGTACCCGCCCCGTTGCCTTAGGCGCCCTTCTCCTCGGCCAGGTCAATGTGGGTCCAAAATGTTCGCTACGTACGGAACCAGTCTCAACCAATGCTGGACGCTATGCCGGGCTGCTGGCCGGCTCCTTTGCCAGACCAGAAGGCATTGCGTCGAGGCCCGCTACTTGAACAGGGAGCTAAGGACGGCGTTGGCACCGACATAGAACAGCCCCGAGTCGGTTGAAACAATTGCCAGATGGCCATCGCCCAGCTTGTTTAATGTGCCGTGACCCGTTAGTGAACCGTAACTCGTGACCACGCACCTGCAGAGAGGTCCTCACACCTCACCTTCGGACGACCCTATGAGACCATTTCCCCCGGGGAACGTACCCACCGCCACTTGCCACGTCTCTTATCTCACGGGTCACCGTGTTTAGCACTGTAGTATGCAGTGACTACAATGGGCGTGCTTGATGTTGTTGGAAAAGACCGGGTGTGGTTCTCGAGTCCTACTTTTTTCATTCAATGCCGCCATATATTGTTTCGTCACGAAACCACTCCGGTCCGCCCTGCCCCTCTGGAGAACAAATACATAGTTGCTAAGTCGCCCGACTCCCCCAGGCTTTTCGAGGAAAGAAAAAAGGAGGCACCGCCTCTGTCCCCCGCCCTCTCGCGTCTTCTCTCTTTTCAAGACCCCTTGATGCCGGCGTGGTCGGCCGTGGCCTCGACGACGGCGAGGGCCCCTTGTACTGCCCCGAGTCCGTAGCAATTCTCCCGCCTGGTCGAGGCCCACGTCCGCGGAGCCAAGCTCCCGAGCCCGCCCCGGGGCGGCGCAGAAGCCGGAACACGCAGCGGAACCGGAGGGACCCCGGGACGGGGCGCGTGCTGCCGCCGGGTAACACCCAAAAGAGAATACCGGGCGTCGCGGTGGACCCCGCCGCCGACAAGGCGGAGGACGAGCGACCGATCCGCATCCTCGACGTCGAGGTCCCGGAAAAGGGGGGGAGGGGACGAGATCTCTTCCGGGGAGGGAGGGGGAAGAAGCCGTCGGTTCCAGCGCCGGGCTCACCGGCGGAAGCTCCGACATGTCGCGGAGGTGGAGGCTTGGCCGGCCCGCCGTGGCTGTGTTCTGCGGCTAGATTTCCACCTTCCAGGCGTGGCTGCGGGCGCATGCTTTTCAGGATTGCCGAAAGGAACGACGAGGCGACGCGCAAAGACGGGCTCGAGGGAGCCCGACGGCACGCTTGGTGTTTCGTCTCGGCTGCTCCGTCGCGGTCTTCCTGGGTGCTGCGGTCGTAGCGGCGTGGCGCCGCACGCGTGGCTTTATGGACCGAGGGAGACCCCCTACACGGATTGCGTCCATGGCGCGGAGAGACCGTTCTGTGATTTTCCCTACCCCCCCCCCCCCCCCCCCCCCCCCCCCCATCCCCGGACCATCCGTAGCCCCTCCTGGTTGGTGACGTCGTGTCGGGAAGAACGTGGCCTGGGGCCGCGAGTCCAATGCTTGTCATGCCATTACGTTCTCGTGTATCGTGTCAGGGGGGGTCATGCTGGCGGCTGCGCGGTGTCGTGTATCCCCCTCGCCCCATATCGCCGTTGCCTTTGCTCGCAACCGCCTCGATACCGGAGTTTAAATCCCATGTTTGGTCCTAAGCCCCTAAACCGGTTCGTGTCGAGCATGAAGCGCCAGTCACGATGGCATGCTCGTCTCGAAACTTTGAACCCATGTATAACCATCAAGTGCGCCTCGAGGAACCCATCCCGATAACGCCGGATATATCACTTGTATTCATTATGAGAATGCTCTGCCCTGTGCCTGCCTCCCACGCGCGTGGGCATGAGATAAGACGGGCTTCCCGGCCCGATGATGAAGAGGCGGGAGGTTTTCTTCATTTGGCGTCGTAAGAGTCCTTCGAAACCTTGCGGTTCGAGTTGGTTTTCCGGAGGGAGCACCCTGGAGGCCCCGGTCCCGGCCTTTGGTGATATCTAGGTGTACACTACCGGGGAAGGTTCTCCTATCCGCCGGGCCTCGCGATCCAGCTCGGCTGTCCTTGGCACAGGCTGGGCTTTGGTGCCGGACTCGAGGGGATGATACACAAATAAGTAACCAGCAGAACCCCTGGGGCCAGTCGTGCATGTCTCGCAGGGACCACGGCACCTCTTCCTCGTATCTGCTGATCTCGCTCGCCCGTGGCCTCTGGACCCCCGAGACCTTGGGACCGCCCTCCTCTCTTTGTCGACGACCACACGCCATGTTCCGCATCGGCCGCGTCGGCGCCGCGGGCGCCGGCGTGGACGCATCGCACCCGCTCTACCAGCAGCTGGCCCGGCAGTACCACCACCTCCGCGATCCGCTGCTGGACCTCAAGGACGACGTCGACTTTGACGACGCGATCCGGAGCCTGGTGCAGGAGCAGACGACGAGCTGTCGCCTGTCAACGGCGTCGACCCTTGTGGCCGACGAGAAAGGTCAACGGCCATCTCCGCCTCCACCGCCCACGGACCGAAAGGTTGTCGCCCAGAAGCGTTGGCACCTTTTAAAGTCTATCCTCAGGAGGAGCCGGAGCAAGAGTCGCAAGGGCTCTTGACAGCCACCGCACCTTAGCCAGGAATTTGCGCAGTGCGCTTTAGAAAGAGAAAGGCCATGTCAATTTGGAGCAGCCGGACAATCGGGGTTTCTGGCGCAACTCACTGGGCAAACACGTGTAACCCGGACCCGCTTATATACTTGTATTGCCGCAACTAGCACTGGCCTGTTTATACACCGACAAGAAATTCTAACACCACCGTGCCCGCAAAGGCTGGCGTGGTCATGGCCACCAGATCCTAAGCGTCCTCCCATGTTCAGCGTAGAGGCCCTCGCTGTAATGTGCCCCGCCCTCGAGTCATGGGCGTACTGTTGGCTCTTGGTATCCTACAAGACTCTGGAGAAGACGGGGCGAGGTTGCAATCAAGACGGCGGGGATGACTTGCTGGGCCATTCCAAATCGCCCCTCGTAGTGGCGGCTCGGTTCGGTCAAAGGGCCTCCGAAGCAGCATTTTGTTGTTTTCGCGGTCCATGTCAGGGTACACATGGCGCCCTCCCCTGGAATGGAGCCCGATTTCTCGGCCACGTACACGGCAGTCCCAGAATTATTTCCGTGTTGGTAGGTCATGAGCCAGGCGGGCCATCCGCACATGGAATACTTTGATGGATACATCTCAGGCCAGCGGCGGCTGTCTCGACTTTGGACCACCCCTCAGTCCATGTACATAGGGTCGTCGCCGTTGGCGTTGTCGGCACCGGAAACCGGGGTACCGTAATCCGTCTTTATCACAGCAGACCGGCTCCGCTGTCCCTGGGCCTGGCCTTGCGCGGCACCAGCCGTACCTTGTGCAGCTCGGCCAGCGCTAATCGACCGATTACCGCTGATATCATTCGGGCCCGCCGGCTTTTGGCCGGGGCCACGAGTTCTGGGTACCTCGAGTTGCTGCGTGTCCTGCTGCTGCGGCGGCGCCTTGGCCACGGCGGGTGTGCCGACGGGCGGCGCGAAGCTATCGTCGTCGTCCATCTCCGCATCCGCATCTTCGTCACTGTTTTCGTCGTTTGCGGCGGACGCAGAGGTGGCCGTGCCTGTCGTGGAAGATCGAGCGTCCTGCGTCACGGCAGCAGGAGGCGCCGTGCTGGGTGGCGGGGCCTGCTTGGTTTGGGAAGGGGTCTGGATGGAAGGACCGGGAGCTGGCGGCGGGGGCTGAGACTGCTCGAGGGGTCTCTGTTGGCTCATGCCGGGGCCCCTAGATGACGTGACGACGTTTTTCCAGCGCTCGATGGCACGGGAGACCAAGGTGCCGACGTCGAGATGGCGGTCCTCCATGTTCATACCTATGCCACCGTTGACCTTCAGGCCCATCTCCAACAAGTACGACACGGTAGCGGGCTCGAAAGGAACCGTGGCCGGAGGCATGGTGCGAAATTCTCGGGGCTGCTGCAGACGCGACAGCTCCACGATCTGCGTCTTGAGGTTGGTCGTCTCCTGCGTCATGAAATGCTGGGATTCCTTGAGCTTCTCCACCTCTTTCTGCCGCCGCCCGACACTTCGCGCCAATTCCAGTGTCCAGAGCTCACTCTTCCGCGAGTCGGGAAGCTGCTCCCACATTTGGTAGGTGGACTGGAGGTGCTCCTTGACCTGGTTCTCGAGGACCTTTGCCTTTTCCTCGGCTTTCCTGACGCTCTCGCGCAGATCCAAGGGTGGCTGAGCCTGGGTAGGAGGGTACGTTAGGTCTTCGACGACGGCCGTTGTGGCGGCGGCGCAAGCGATCCTCCATTTTCTGAACTCTTCCTGGAACCAGGCCTCAAGAGCATCGTACTGCTTCTGCGCAGGCGGCTGTATCGACCACGAGGTCGAAGTGGGATGCGGCGTGGAGGAGAAGAGTGTGGGCGGTGGCCGGAGACACTGCAGCGCAAGGGCCGGGAAGTCGAGGGCGAGAGGGTCGAAGTCGAAGGGCAAAGAGTTCATATCGATATGATGCCTGTGCGCGCGTGTGTTTCATGGTCAGTAGGCCGACTGGCAAAGAAAGGGGAGGGCGGGCGAGGGCGCGTGGACTGACTTGGCTGCTCGCCACGAGCTCATCATCTCGCGCAGGGCCAGTTCGGCCGCCTTGGCCGTGTCGATGGCATCGGCGAGCTTGTGACGCGAGTCGAGTTGATATTTCTGGGCGGCGCGGCCTGGCACGCGTTGCTGCTGCTGCTGCTGTGAAAACGGAAGACTTGGCCGCCTAGCCTGTTGGCCTGCTTGCTCGTCCCAGCTGCCATCAGCAGCAGGATTGCCGTTCCTGGCCGGCAGATCGTTCATGACGCCTGTAATCTCCCATGAGCACTGGAAGGGATACTTGGCGGCCTGGTCCGCAACGAATTGATTGTCCTTGGGTATCGAAGAACGCGGGGTCGCGGAATCGAGGCCGGGGCTTCTTCGGGCAGTCGTCGGCGTCGAAGCGGTCGGCGTGCCAGGCGCCGAGGCGTCGCGCCTAGCCAAGGAGCCCCTGGGCTGACGACGGGTAATAGTGCCACGCATCTTCCGGATGGCGGCGACATCGTGGACACCATCCGAGGGCTTGGGGTTCTTTTCTTTAATGTAAAGATCCAGGTGGCGCCCCAGGGAGGAGGATGTAAAGGCCTGGCCGCAAAAAGGGCAATTCCTGTCCTTGGCGGCGCTCGCCTTGGGGGGCGCGGGGGACTCATTCTTGGCCCCGTTCTCGCCGGCGTCCGACATGGCTACTCAGCCGCTGGTCATAAGCTGACGACGGGCTTCGTATATACAGGGACGCGGTCGAGGTCGAGTGGGAGGGCGTTTTCGACAAGCAGATATTGGCGGCCTCTGACAATGCCCTTGTGACGAGCTCTCCCCATCCGCAACGTCACTCCAGTCTCGCACTCGCGCGTGTGGGCTTGCTCGCAGGCATCCGGCAACGAGGCTTGAGCTCGGTCTGGCGGTGGGCGTTTGTCGGGGGAGGGGGATTGGGGATGGATTGAGGGGAGGGATGGGGCGGCAGAGGAAAATTATGTTGGCGCCCGGACGAGGACGGAGGGAAGAAAGCGACGCTTCGAGACGGGCGGCGATGCAGGAAGGGCGGGAGCCCGGGTCGAAGGGAGGAAGAAACCGCGACCTTGTGTAAGTATGTAGAGACAGGGACTTTGGGGGGGGGGGTTGAGGAGCAGCGTCTCCTTTCTTCTGCTTTTCCCTTGGGATAGAGGTACATATGGATGCTCGGGCTGCACAGTTGTACGGGTAGGGACGGTGGATGGATGCCTGTACTCATGTATGGATCCAGGGGCTGCCTAGGTACTGGTACGGTGCAGCATCCATACCAGCGCTGGATCGACCCGAGCTCCAGTCCGTGTCCAGGTGGAGGCGCGCTTGCCCTTTTTGCGCGCCAAACTGCTTCTGCACGCGGTATGAGCTTTGGAGGTACTTGGCACGGGTACAAGGAAAGGGGATGAATGGGCGTAGCGATCCGCACACTGGCAGCCTGGGAACCGCAGTCGTCCGTCCGTCTCCCTGCTCCCTTTCGTCCAACCAGCTGGTAGCAGCCTCGATGGAACGACTCCATCCTGTGGGCATTCTGCATTCTGCATTCTCCCTCTCTCCCGCGCCCGCGCCCTCTGACCGTGCTAATGCACCCCGTGGGATATGTGGTACTCGGCCACCCGCCCATCCTGTCACTTGCGTCCCACCCCGTGAGCGGTGTCTGTCCAACTGGAATCGCTAGGCAAGCATGGAAAGTGCATTGGTGATGCAAGGACTCACGGAGGAGGGGGAGGCCGTACATGGGCCGAAACCGACGGAGGTTGAGCTTCGGGGACAAGAGGGAACGCACGTTAGGCAGTGCATCTTACAGTCTTCCACGACCCCAGCCCAGAAAACCCCCCACTTCCTCGCCTCCCCCCTCCTCCTGTCGTTGTCTACTGGGCTCCTTGCAATGAGGCTGAGCAACGGACATGGAACTAGCCAGCGAATAGCCAACTAATGAGACGTACATACTACTACAGGATGGAGCTGGTGTATTGGGCAGCAGGTGGGCGGGATGGGGATGAGCCCGGCTGCATCTGCATCAAGTCCGACCTTCACTTAGACCGGTATCGGGATCCGAATGGAGGTCTACGGACGCACTACGCACTTGCTTAAAAGGTGCCCACCCTCCCCTTTTCCATTGAACTCAACGAAACCACTGCACTGGTCTGGGACGCAGCAAGACAACTCTCTCCAGGCGACCGTGCCGATGGATGAATAACTAAGTTCATAATTCCAAGTCCCAGGAGGGGTGGAGGGCCGGGCATGCACAGCAGCGCGTGCATGGGCTTCCGGGATGCGCGTACGTACAAAACCACCGCGTGGCTAGGTAGTCGAGCCAGGGCTCGCAGGACCCTGGCTGCCGTATGCCTATTTCGCTCGATGGGGGAGCTTGTTTTGTGGAGAGTATGGGCTCAGGGGTTGCCCGTTGCTGTGGTGGAAAGGCGGGCTGCTCTCTGGCTGGAGGCTGCCTCGTCTGCTCTCAGGCAGCCGGGCCTCGCCTGCTATGCACCGCATACCCGCGGTACTGATGGAGGCGGCGAGAAGGGACACGGCGGAAACGAACCATCGAAAGATGCATCAACCGGGCCGGGCCCGCTCTTCGCCTCCATCCGTCTCTGCCCGCAGCGGAGGGTTGGAGGCTGGAGGCACCGCAGGAGCCCTGGGCGGGTGAGCCGTGTGGCCATAACGGATGACCTAGGCGGGCTGCCGCCTCTTGAGACGAGAATGGGCTAGCGGGCAGGAAAGCTGTAGCTGTACTGGAAGCTCGGGGGTACCTACTCGTGATGAGGGGCCTTTTCGGTACCCCCACCCCAAGCGTCGAATGTCCAGCTATGTTCCCAGGCAGCGCCGTCCGTCAGTGCTGGTACAGCTCCGGCAGCTCTTCTCCACACGCTGGGAGGTGGAAGTGGAAGCACTGACCGCCGGTCGGCTCAAAGTGGCACAAAGTGGATCCCGGCCTTCGTTCAATGCACGATCCATGTGTTCCATCCTCCAGTCACACAGCACAGCTGTCAACTAGTTCGCCGCGCCGGAGCCTCGCGTCCACGCCTCGTTTCCCAACCAGCTCTTCAGCCCGTGTTTCTCCTGCCCGCCGCGCTTTGCGCCCCCGGGTGCCCCGGACACACGTAATCCCGTCTTCCCCCAAGTTCCGCACTCCAAGTTTTCGAGATGCCTCCAGGTGGGTAGAGCCACCTCCGGTGCGCGCGCGCGCAGACATGCTTGCATGGGGCCGCGTTGTTGTCCCGTGTCGTGCCTCCCCTCTCCCGAACCCGGAGAAAACTGGACCGGCTAACAATGACGCGCCCGACCAGCCATCAGTGATGACGAGATGTCCGACTCGGGCGACGGCTTCGCCGCGCCCTCCCCGCCCCCCGCCAAGACGACCACGCGCAGCCGCAGGACCTCGGTCGTCCCCAACAAGGCCGACTTGGACGTCGAGGTAGACATGGAGGAGGAGGAGGCGGCGGCGGAGCCCGTCGTTGGCGACGCTAATGGTAACGGCGCTGAGGACGACGAGGGCGACGACGATGAGGAAGATGCTGACGAGATGGACGAGGACGAATTCGTGGTTGAGAAGATCCTGTCCCACGTAGTCCAGGACGGCAACATCAAGTACAAGGTCAAATGGGAGGGCTATGAGAAGAAGGCGGACCAGACGTGGGAGGATGAGGACAACTTGCAGTAGGTGCCCCGGCGCGGCGCGCCGCGCCGTTGTGGTGGTCCTGCGATATTGACTGGAGCGTCGTACCTAGGGAAAACGCGGCCGAGATCCTCTCGGAGTACCTCGCGTCGGTTGGCGGGCGCGACAAGATATTCGAGGAGACGGACGAGGCCAAAAAGAGCAAGAAGCGCGGCCGGCCGACCGGGGGCGGTACGCCGACCAGCGGCAAGCGGTCCAAGCGCGACAGCCATCCGGGGTCGGAGACGCCGCCGGCCAGCGCCAGCGCCCAGAAGAGCTGGAAGACGCCGGCGGGCTCGTGGGAGGAGCACGTGGCGTCCATCGACGCCTGCCACGATGAGAACACGGGCAAGCTGGTGGTGTACCTGACGTGGAAGAACGGCAACAAGACGCAGCACGGCACCGAGACCATCTACACGCGGTGCCCGCAGCAGATGCTGCGCTTCTACGAGCGCCACGTCAAGATCGTCAAGACCACGTCGGACCACAAGGCCGAGGCGGCTGCCGCCAAGCGGACCAAGGGGGGCTCAATGTAAAGGTTTAGACAGGTTATGGCGACGATACGAACGGGACATTGGCCCGGCTTTCGGTGGACCCTTTGCTCTTCAGCGCCGTCAATACCGGTCTTCTTCTACCGGCGGGCGGTAGTCTGCGCACGCGTACGCTTTTGTTTCCGGGAGGCTCCTTGGGTATACTTGGGGGGGGGCGGGTTCAGGGCGGACCAAACCAGTCGAAACGCCTTTCCTATGTCTCGGCCTCTTCCCGCCCTCCCACTGAAGGATGTACAATAGATAGCCTGCTGCTACGGCCGACTGGCTGAAACCGGCGGCCCCATCATGGACGGGAAGACTGACTTGGGGCGGCTCCCTTTTTCTCGGTGGCCTGCGTGCCCCCGAAGAGGGAGGATGTCTTGATGGATTGGGGGGGGGCGGGAGGCCGAGGGGTGGAAACCGGTATACGCTCGCCATGCCACGCCCCCGCAAAGCGTGTGTGTGTGCAACGCAGCCATGGGCCCTTGACGCCGCCCTCGCCACAGTGCCGGTGGGAAGCTGGACACGCTTGCCGTCAAGTCTTCTTTTCCCCCCCCTCCCCCCGCGAAGGATCCGCCCGTTCCTGAGCTGAGCTGCTGTGCCCCCGTCGCATCCGCCCGTTCCTGAGCTGAGCTGCTCTGCCCCGTCCCGCCCCCCCTCCTCTGACAGCTCACCAGCTTTCCGCATCAGCCCGGGCACCGCCGGCTTGTGCATATGGTACCACGCGCCGGCATGGGGACGACGACGCCTGGTTTCCCGACGCCCCCGGTCGTCGTCCAGGCAGCGGGGGGGCGGGACCCGGGCTTGTGGCCAATAAGCGGCGCGAAAGGGCGCGGGAATGCGCCCTGGGACCGGGGGGAGGGTGGGGGTGGTTGGGAAGTCGGCTGCCCGGCTTTTTGCGCCCAAACACCAACCACCACCTTTCTCTGCCTCGCACGTAGCCATGGAGAGACTGGCGTGCCTGGGCACGCATACGAGAACCGGCCCTGCCCCCCCCGACCTCGTAGATAATTCGGCGTCGTCGTAGCGGACGCGTGAGGGCGTGTAAGAGGTGGCAGCCCAGCCTCGTCCATTTCCACGAGATAGATAGATGCCACGCCCCCGCCCTCTTCCGCCGCCCTCCCTCTCTCCCTCTTTCCCATCTGCGTGTTGTTTTGGACAGGATTTAGCCCACCCCCATCTTCTTTGCCCCGTTCCGATTCCGGACGGTACCTGCACATCGGCGAAGCCTTGGGTTTCCCGCCGAGAGAAGAGAGGACGCCCCCCGAGCTCTGGTAACAGGAACGATCACCGCTTCTTTCCCTCCCTCTTCCTTTCCCCACGACTCCCACAGGAAAACAACGACCCTCGCCCAGCATGAAGCGCAACGACGTCATCGCCGTCATTGTGATCCTGCTGTTCCTGGTGCTGGCGGCCGTCGCCTTTGGCATCTACCGGCTCGTGCACATTGCGCGCACGCAGGGCTCCATCACTACGACGAGCCAGACGACGAGCACCGAGGACGAGATGACCGAGGCGCGCCACCACCGCCATTAGGAAGAAGGGAGGAGGTGGTGAGGAAACAAAGACCACCCGGAAGATGCCTTGCTTTGCCTCGCCCCTCTGACCCCTTCTCCCCCCCCCCCTTCCCCTCTCGCTTCCTCGCGTCGTTCCCCCTGCGCCGGCCGTCTTGCTCTCTCGCCACGACCAACGGGCTCGCCTCCGCCTCGTTCCCTCTCCCTCCTGCCCTTCCACCCCTCACCCGCTCTCTCGCCCTCTCGCTCTCTCGCATTCGCATTCGCTTCGACATGGGCCCGCGAAAGAAAGTGGGAAGAGAACATATGAGAGAGAGAGAGCGCGCGCGCGCGCGCGAGAGGGATGACGACGAAGACGGTTTAGGAACCGGCCAGAGGACCATGTATCTACCCGCCTACCCATCGCCTAGGCACAGTTCAGCCCTCGCAGCCGGCGCGGGCTGGGCCGCCGCCCCTCTGGGCACGCAACGGGCCCTGAGGTCCATGCCATGTTGCCGCTGGACACCCGAGCTCCCCTTCGCTCCCCATGTACCTGGTCCTGCCAGCCTCGCCCTCCCGCGAGCCCGGGTTCCCTGCCCCGCCAAGCCCGTCGGGCTCTCTCGCTCTCCCAGCCCGCTTGATATTTTCGGGGGGGAGGCCGCCCCTCCTCCCGACCCCCCTCCCTGCCAAAAAGACTAGGGCCCCCCTCCTCCCCTCCTGGGAAACCGGCCCGCACCAGCTCCCGACATGCGCCCGCCCGCCGCCTCTCCCACGGGGGGAAAAAAAAAAAAAAAAAAAAAAAACTCGCTCTGGCCGCCTGCCCCGGTATCCGGGCCGGCTTGCACGAGAGTGCGCAGCGGCGAGCGGGCCACCCCTTTCCAATGCATCTCCGACCTCTCTCCCGTCCATGGATCTCGACCTGTTGGGTCCGTGGAGGGCTCGGAAACGAGGACTGGCACCATCCTCATCCAATAACCGGGACGCGGCGCATGACTTGCTTCTCTCTCCCCCCCCATCCCCCCCCATCCCCCGTCTTGACGCATCGGGCTTGGGCTGTCCGGGGGGGGGGGGGCTCGCATCGCGGCGCCTTGGGGGCCCAACTCGGAATTTGGAGAACCACAAGACGCCAACGACATATCGCACGCACAAGTGCCCTTCCCCTCAGCCACACCCACGATCCCGCAGTGAATCCGGCTCGGGGGATTGGGAGGGATACGGATGGTACAACTTGATTATGTAATAACGACTCATGTATATAGACGAATACGAATACCCTTGTAGTGCTACTTGACGGGGTTTGGGACGTGGCCTATGGCATCATAAATGCCCGGGCTCACGCCACATGCAAGATGGGCTTTTTTGTTGCTTTTTGTTATGGTTGTATTTATCCACACTGCACCCTAGCGGTCGAGATGTGTGTGTGTGTGTGTGTGTGTGTGTTGCTTGGCTCGGTTGAGGGAATGCGGCTCGCCGCCCTCGATTCCCCTAACTTCTCTTCCCCCCTTGCCCGTATATATGAAAATGGGATATCTCACAATCCAAGAACTCCATGCAATGCGTGTACTTTGTCATGGACGCCCCCCTCCCAAGTCTAGTCCCTAGCATCGAGCCACGGGAACCCCCGATTCGGACCCGGTTCCCGACGACGAGACTTGCTGCGGACAAGCAAATACACTCCCGTCCAAAACGCCGTAAAATAATCACCGACACACGGCCTCTTTTCTGCGCCTCCGCGCCCGCATGCCAGCCAATGCACTTCTACGAGGCAGGTCGAGCCACGCCAGCTGGTCTTGTGACACGGGGGCCAGCGTAGGCTGTCCTCTTGCCGTCTTCCAACGCCTATCGGTCTCATCCCTCACGATGCTGCATCCTCCACCCGCCGGCGCCGTCTCCCTTGCCGGCCCCAGACCACGCCGAATCCACCCTCCGGCATAGAAATCGTGGGTTACCATAGGACCGGCAGCAATCGGTGCCGCGACTTCATCTTGGTGACAGCAACATGAAAGGCCCATTACTCTTCTGCAGGGGCTGCTTCATCCGCTGGCGCTTCGTCGTGGGGCATTTCGGCGTGTGGCGCTTCAGCTGGAGCTACTCCCCCCGGTGCGTTGCTTGCTTGGTGTTCGGTCTTGCGTGAGAACCAGCCGCCGCACTCCCACTGGCCAGGGAGATAGAGGCACGCGTCCCGTGCCTCGTCGTCCTGAATACCATTCAGCAACGTATGAAGCCTCTTGAAGTCGATAGGTTTCAAAATCCAGCCATCGAAGCCGGCATCCACATATGTATTTCTTTCCTTTTCCACGAGAGACGCAGAGACTGCAAATATCGGCGCTCGGCCTAAAGATTGTGCCAGTGGCGACAAGGCCTGGCAGCGGTCCGATTTCTCAAATGCCCGTATCATTTTCGTGCTCGTTAGGCCATCAACAATGGGCATCTATGGTGGCCAGAGTCAGTGAACAATTCAGGAAACTCGCTCTTCCCCAGGGTGCGCCTTGCTTACCTGCATGTCCATCAAGATGACGTCAAACAAGTCCGGGCCCTCGCTGTAGACGCTCGCACAGTCTTCTCCATTGACTGCATGGGTAACGGTATGGCCGGCCTTCTCGAGCCTCTTCCGGAGGATCTTCATGTTGATGGGATCGTCCTCGGCGATGAGAACACGCAGCTTTGTGGGACCTTCCGGTGCCTGTTTGGGCGCGGCCTGCTGGGCCTCGGACTGGGATGTCGGTATTTCGAATAACACGCCAGAAACCGGGTCAGTTTGGGGGGCTGATGGAGCATTCATGTAGTCATCAGGCACTTTGACAGGTCGAATTGGGGTTTTGTTGTCGGTGACTGGTTGCGTGCCGCGTTGCTGGACGGTCCCGGATATTCCCTGTGTGTTCGGATCGGTCGAAGCGCGCCGCAAAGACCGACTGTCCTGCGTCAGCCCCATCGATGTCATCTGCCCACCGGGCGACGATCCAAGACTGCTCGAGACGCGGTCAGCATCGGTCGTGTGGAAACGCCGGGCTGACCCAGCCTCCAACCTGTCATCCCCGATGCCGAGCGGGGACTGTATAGCATCTATCAGTCGATCGGCATCGCTCTTATTGCTCTGGTTGCTCGCGTTACTCCTCGCGCTACCCTTGCTCGTCGCACTGCCCTTGCTTATCGCACTGTTCTTGCTGGCGATGCTTCTCAGGCTGCTGGTGCTGTCCCTCTCGCCCATGCCACGACGCTCTCCGGGCGCGTTCGGAGCTTTGTAGTTGGTCGTTGAGCCGCCACTTTGGACGAGAGTGAGCTCGCCGGTTTGACTGGGCGGCATCGTCTTCGAGACCGATGGGACACTGGAATGGGTGCTTGTTTCCTTGCCTTCCGTTCCCTGTGCACCTTCGACGACTTGGTCGGTGGGAATTTCGAACGGTAGCTGGATAACGAATCTGGTCCCTTTGCCTGGATCTGATTTGAGCCGCATTTGACCATCCATGTTGCGCACGATTCTGGCCACCACTGCCAAGCCAAGCCCAAGGCTCAGACCCTCGCCTCCCTCGGCGTCCTTGTCCTCGTTTTTGTCCTCCCGAGTATCCTCCAGAGATGGTTCGTCGGCGTCGACCTGCTCCATTGCTCGGAATAGCGCATCGACCTGATCGGAGCTCATACCACGACCCGTGTCTTGTACTACAATCTCAAGCCGCATCTTGGTTCCCGTGACTTCCGCGACGTAGTATTCGACCTTGACAGAGCCCTTGGCTGTGTGTTGCACGGCATTTGCTGTCACGTTCGCTACGGCCTGGCGTACTCGACGATAGTCGCCATGGACCCAGCGCGGTAGTCCCACATGCTCGATGACTTCGTAGCCGATTCCTTTCCTCTTGGCATCCGATTTGAATGGTTCGGTGGCCTCTTGTAGGCACACGGGGAGATCGAGTATCTCGTCCTTGATCAGCTCCAAGCCTTCTTCTGTGTTGGTCAAGTCGAGCAGATCATTGATCACGTAGATGAGCGACTTCGAGGCCGAGTGGGACTTGGCCAGGTTGTCCCGCGTTTCTTGGTCGAGGCTGCCTTCCAAGGCGATCTGGTCCATCAAAGGGTCAGCAAAACTCCCTAGTGAACGGCCGGCGAGAAGAGGATGTAGCATGCGACCTCTAGGTCCTGAGAGGCATAACGGAAGATACTGACCTCGAGATAGTTTATGATGGCGTTCAGAGGTGTTCGGACTTCGTGGGCCGAGTTGGCCAGCAGCAGTCTGGTAAGCCGGCTGCTCTTGAGCGCTGCCTCCTTTTGCCTCCACACCTCAATGAACTTGCCTGCGCGAGAGTTAGCAGCCTACAACGCACAAACCTCACGGCAGCGACCTTACCATAGACCAGACAGAGGACTGCTGCCGTTTCAACCTGCTCCTCTGACCACTCCCGGCATTTGCCAACGACAGTTTCATGCCAGACTTGGAAGCTTTGGCGGGGCTCGAGGTAGGCGGACGTGCCCTCCTTGATGACTTTTTCGTATGGATTGCCTGCCCACTTGACCTCTTTGATCTGACCCTTGCGGAAGAAGACGATGAAATCCTGGCCTCCACTGCTGAGCGGCACATAAAGCATTCCTGCCAGGATGGTGAAGCCTGGAGGATAGCGGAGGTCGGGCAAGTCCGTCGTGATATCCTGTGTAGTAAGCACCGAAGTGAAGCTCTTGACCCGGAGATACTCGAGTAGGGCGAGCGCTTCCTGAGACTGCTCCATCCTGCCGAGGATCTTGGTCTCGCCGCGTATCGCCAAGACGCCTGAATCGGCATCGAACAGCTTTAGGAGGTCCTCCGACGAGGCGATAATGTAACCAGAAGGATTCTGGTCAGTAGGCATGGTGTTGATCAACTTCCTGGCTTGTAGACGCGAGGCATATGAAAGACGTTCGATGTTGCGAGACGCGGTGTCCCCGATGAGCCTGCACATTTTGCGGATGGGGAAAGCCACGCGCGACCCCCCGGACCCGTACGAATGGCATGAGATCAAGCCCCAGAGCTCGTCAAAGGCGTTGATGGATATTGACATAGATGCTCGCACGGCCATGTTTTTGAGATACTTGAGATGGATGGGAGACATGGCTCGCAGGTACGAGTGGGTGAGATCCAATGGATCCTCCAGATCCTGAAGGGTCTGACAAACGAGCCTAGCGGACTCGAGGTCTCTGTCGTAAAGAAGTCGGACTTTGTTGACCTTGTAGAGGTCACGCGCCTGTTTGGGAATATCCGAGGCGGGAAAGTGCAACCCCTGGTAGAGATCCCGCGTATGCGCTGGATCTACCAACTCCGTCACGACCTTGCCATTGAACGCGGCATCGAATTGGTAGATCATAACGCGGTGGAAGCCCGTCAGCTCTTTGACGATACCGACGAGGATCTTGAGGAACTTGTCGAGATTGGGCGCGTTCGCCAGCTGCTCCTGGATCTGCGACATAATGTCGAAAACCTGCATAGCGCCAGCCTCCCCTCGTCGCTTGCGTGCGCTGCGCAGAACTCGTAGTGGCTTGCTGCCCACCTCAGTACTCTCGTTGAATTCCTCGAGCGTCGGGTTTTGGTTCAGCGTGTCTTCGGGCACAGGCGGCGTCATGTTGTCGGAGGCGCGTAGCGGGTATTTTTGGTCATCCTCCAGCTCAAATTCGCAAATTACAAGGTCGGGGTGCGTGGGAGATATGTGCATGGCGCACCATAGTTTGACACTCCTCTGCTTGGGTGGGCGGATGGATATACTGAAGACTTCGGGCCCGTTGGTGGCAGGGTCGATGTCATCGTCGCGTATGAAGTCGATGTGATCCAGGAGATTGTCCGCCTGGTCTTCGCCGAAAATATCGAGGAAATTTTCCATGCGAAAAAGCTGCTGGGGCGTGTAACCCAAGATGCACTTAGAGTTCTCACTAACAATGCGAGCTGAGAAGCGGCCTTCGGCATCTTCCCTCACAGCAACCAAGGCACCAAAGGATTGCTAGAAGTCCATTTCGTCAGCCCTGACCCGATATAAAGTTATGAACTCGGCATTCGAGGAAGGAGGAAGAAGCGCCCTGGGGGTTCCTTACAACGGCGCCGGGCGTATGTATCGGCTCATCCTCGCAGCGCTCAAGAATGCCATCCCTACCCGTGAGGATAGCATGGCCTTCGTCGGTCACAACATGCTTGAACCGTGTCGTCACAAAATTATTGTCAAGAGGTTCGTTGGTTTCGCTACCGACGTGGTGATTTGTCGAGTTAGTGCCCTTGCTGCGGAAGGAGGCATTTTCGCTGGGCGCTGCGCTCTCATTCGAGGCAACCGAAGAAGCGTCGTTGAACATTGGTAAATCACCGGTACCGCGTCCGTACTCTGGCGGTTGTGGACTTCCCACGGAGACGGATCCCGAAAGCGCGCTTTTGCGGTTGGCCTTGTCGGTCTTCGGGCCGCCCACACTACTGCTGCTCTCCCCACCCGGCGCTGGCATGGTATCGGCACGCTTCATGCCGGGGGCGCTGATGTGTTCGCTCTCGCCACGCGACACACTAGAGTGGCGGCTGTCGCGAAACCGGGACTCGGAACGGCCTCCATACTCGAACTCGCCCGAGGACCGGGGCCAGGGCGCAGTCGCGGAGTTGTCAACACTGACAACTGAACGAATGGGAAAGACGCGATCGGCAGGGTCGGCGACGCTGCCGTGACCGGGTTGGTGCTCCGAAGTCTGGCTCGACGAAGAGGGTGCGGCCGATGCCAACCCGGCGGGGGTGTTTGGGAACGAGGTGGTGTCCAGCGGACTGGGCCAGGGGCGAGCAGGCGGTGTTACGTCTTCGTCCTCTGTGTCATGACTGGCCTCACTGGCGGTAGGAGCCGCGCCCTCTGGGACGGCACCCTGCTCGCCACTGGCAAAGTCGTGGGCCTCGGGGGGCGGAGGGTCCGTCGGAAGCGACGGTTGCGATTCGAGAGGTGGGGGTGGCGCGTCTCCTTCCTCCCCAGCGTCGGATGGCTGTGACTGCTCGGTTGGCGGTTGGGTGGCGTCGTGCGGCGGTGCCTCTGATGGGTGGTTTTCTGCGCAGTCGACATCTTGGATTGGCGACTCCATGCTCCTGGATGGCGATGCCGGGGCCGTACCTACCCGCGTCAGCTGGGCGTGTTTCCAGACGGTGCCCAAGAACCGAGGTTGCCTCGCTGGAGCCCTCGGGCGGCTCGATGGAGGTGAAGGGAGTCACCGGTCGCCAGCGTGGTGTCTCGTCGCTCGTGTCTATGTGCGCAGGGCGATCGACGTCGGAGAGGGTCTAGGATATGCTGTCCTGAGCTGCTGGGCACCTAACCGGCTGGGCATTTGCCGCTGCTACCTGGCCCCAAATAGAGTTCTCAGTCTCGCGGGGGCAGGCCGAGTCCCGTCGACGGGATAGACAAAGCCGCCTTCGGCCGGATAAAACGAGACAAACCCAGGCAACACGGGGTGTGCAGGGCGACTTGGCAGCGGCCGGGAGGCGGTGGCGGGAGATGCGGGTGACGAGGCCTGTTTGGCGGGGTGGCCAAAACTGCGGAAGTGATGATGGAGGGAAATGAGGGCCCGAGGAAGCTGGAGGTGTGCGAGATGGGGTGAGGTCAACGACTAGACGGGCGGTCGGCCGGTACTATCGATGGTGCGTTACGACAGATTGGGGGGGGGGCGAATGCGCGCGTGTGCAGCAAGACCGCAGAGCGCCGGGGGGGTTGTTGCTTCAACTTGCCACTGGGGCAGCTACCTAATCAATCAGCTAGCTACCCTAAGAATTGTTCAAGGAGCTGCTCGGCAGGTATGTCTAGGGGCTTGTCCACACATTGCACAGCCGGCGCAGAGCGAGCACACACACGCATGCCCTACCTAGGTAAAGTACACATACGTGGGATGTAGCGTACAGAGCGAGGTACATCGGCGGGCAGGAAGGGTAGGGACCAAGTCAAGAGGGGAGCGAGGAAAAAAAGAACCAGGTCCATCCGATCTATCGAGTTCCATGCTACTTTAGTGCCTACCAGAAGAAGTTGTCTGGCTCTCCGAGGAGATGCCATGGGGTGTGGGTAAAGAGCACCATCGGACCTGGATCCGTATGGGGATGGGAGGGACAGCATGAGGTACTCTGAACACATAAGTACCTACCTACCTACCCACTTAGGTATCCAGTACCTCTAACGGTTTGCCTCAGGTTCAAGCAAGAGAGAGCCCGTACGATACAAGCAGCGAATAGGCCAGGAAGCATGGGGTTCATTCGGTGGGTAAACTGTTTCGAAACATTGGAAATTGATGGACTCCCCAATCACCATGTACCGGCCCGCCTCTTACTTGCCTACATCTCGTCTTTGCTACCGGGGTAGAGCGAGTCGAGCGCCTCAAGGACTGGTGGGATACGACCGGGAGGCATGCTCGTGCAGTTTGTTTCAGCCTCGGCCTGAACGCCCACGACCAGGGGATCCCATAGGGACGCCTCACACCGTCTTGCCCGCTTGTATCTGCGCAAAGCACCAAACCGACCTCTTCCCCGCCTCGGTCCACTCGTCCACCCGTTCCTCTGTTCACCCCGTGGCCCGGAGCAGCTGGGCCAGGTGCATGTACGGCTGCATAGGACCTACCTACGTCCTCGTGCCTGCACAAAGGGGTGGTTGATGGTGTTGCTTGCCGGCAGCCAGCCCTGTTCTTGGCGGCGCCCGCTCGCCGTGGTTCGTGGACGACAGCTGAACCGTGGAGCTGTACTGGCGATCGTACCTCGACGGGTGGATGCACTCATGCCACCCGCGGCGACTGAATACAGCAACGTAATTCGTACAGTAGCTCGACGCGCGCACAGCCTGGGTGGATCAGATACCGACCCAGTCTATTCAGCCGTGCTAGCCACTGTTCTGTTCCCGTGCACTCGCGGGCAAGGAGAGGGCAAAACGGTTTGTCTAGACCCGAACCTGGGTGCCTTGCTACGTCTGACAGGGCGACAGGCGAGGGGAAGGGGGAGCGTGTCTGAGCCCAGCCTGCCAGCGTCTTCCTCCAACCCCCACCCACCTGGAACCTTGACAATCCCGTGTTGAGGCGATGGGCGACGGTGCAGGCCCGGCAGGTTGCCAACAGTGGGATGGGATGCGAATCCCATGTTGGCTGGCACTATGCCGAGCAGCAAGTGCTGGTAAGAGACAAGGGGCAAACGTTGTTTGCCCCCAGGCTCGTTTTCCCCCCTCTTACTCTCCCTATAGTGGGACGAGGAGACGCGGCTATGGAGAGCTCGCCTTCCACCATGGGGAAATGCAAATCTCGATTGCCCCATTCTCACGTACACATCATGTGGCAGCTAGTCGGCCCGGTTTTATTGGTACTGGCACTAGGAAATGTACCAGGCAAACCCAGTCGAAGTTCCCGTAACCGACACGCCGGGACTGCAACCCACGAATTGCCATGTCGATCAATCGGAAGGGTTGCTGGGCTGACCTTTCTTGCATCCCCTTGCCGTCCCTCCCCCTCCCCCTCTCTGGACTTCTGCTTCTCGGCAGTGGTGTTTTGCCAGCCAGCGCCACCTATGTGATGGGTGTCGCTTTTTTTTTTTTTTTTTTTTGGGGGGGGGGGGGGTTTGCGGCTCCTGTGGTCATCGTGCATTCATCCTACAGCAGGCGTATTATATGGGACCTGAAAGGGGCCAGGGGGTACTGCTCGAATTGGACGACCCTTGCATCTAGTCTTCGGGCCAATGGCCATGACTCTCCGTTTCCAGCTTGTGGTGTTTTGTACGAGGACCAAGAAACGACCGCCGCAGGACAGATGACTCGGCCGAGCGCGCTCGGGGTGCCTGGTATGGTGTGAAGCTATAGCCACAGCCCCTCGCGGCGGTTCAAGAGCAACGTCCTCCATCTTTTGCTCGAGTCCCTCTGGTGGTCCTACCCCAGCCGCGTCCGGACCCTACAGGGCGGATGGCAATCCAGCCGTCAGTGAAGGCCTGTCCTGCGACGACGAAAATCCTGATTGTCCCGCTAGTCTTGTACCCGTTCGGGCAATGATTAGCGGTCTGTCTGGGCCCAGAACCACCCGTGCTCTCAGTGCACGGAGCGAGAAGTTCCTAAACGGTCGCTTGTCTGCCATCTTACCGTGCCAGTCGGAAGAATGCTCCGACTCGGAACATCCTACGTACAGTACACCATCGACTGGTCCTTAGCAACTGACTGATGCTGGCGCTGGCGCTGGTGCTGGTGCTGGTGTTGGTGCTGGAACTGGAGCTGGTGCTGTCGCTTGTATGGGGAAAAGGCCCCGACCCAGACGAATGGTAGACGCCTGGTGAAAAGCTGCTGTTGCGGGTGGGACATCCCATCCCGCCCTCTTTGAGGTGGGTTGCTGGCTCAGTCCGCGTTTCCCAGTCAAACGCCGGAGCCTCTGAAATTCGGCAGACTGGAAGAAAGGGCTTGAAAGGATAGGAGGCCAGCGAGCGCACACAAAAACTCGTCCTCGGTGGCAAAGGAATTCCCGATAGGTCCTCCGACGTCCCTCCCGCTCGTCCGTCCCCGTTGCCGCTGGGCACAGACGGGTGAACATATACGTGGCGCCCCCCCCCCCCCCCCCCCCCCCGGTCGCCTATGACGTCGAATTACTTCGCACATGCCCTTGTGTGTGTGTGCTGCGTGTCCCTGTTCGGAAGAAGCCGCTGCCAGCCACGCCACCAAACACTTACCGAACGTCCCATCCTGGGTTGCCACTTGTATTTGGATCACTTTTCGGAGCCATGGACTCTGGATGCGGCCACGTCAGGAATATTTTTTTGGTAAAAAAGAAAAATAAATTAAAATAAAAAAAACACATCGGCCGCCGACGTAACAATACTAGCCTCTCATGACGGGACCGTGGCGTGCTGAAATCACCGTGTATCGCTGCTTAGCCCCATCCGCCGGGTAGCGAGTTGCGCTTGGGGACGGTGTTTCGTAACATCGAGCAGCAAAAGCTGCCTCTTTGCGGACATTCCACACGCGGCGCGGGCTCGGTGAGTTTGGTATCGATCCCATGCCATGTCCGACCTACCAATTCGAACCTGTTCAAATGACATCGTCCTATAATGGAAGCAGAGCACCAGACCCTCATTTTGTACTATCTACTTACACAAATCAGTTAGTTGGACTGAGGTCCATCGGAAGTGCCCTTCAGAAGTGCTCCTCTGCCACGTGCTGTCGCATATTCTTCGACAGAAACATCCCCCCTCTCTATAAGTTGAGCTGGGTAACTACCTAGAGGGTCAGGCTACCAGCCACCGAGTCTTCCAATCCCGTAATTTGAAGCCACGCTTGCTTGGCCAGGCGTCTCACCTTTCCCTGTGCCCGGGGGTACTAAAGACATCGTGGGATTGGGGCGGCTGAACAACGTGATCACCTCAGAAACATGGGGAAATCTTGGCAGTGCTCAGATTCAAACCAGGAGGAGGACCACCAGAATCTCGGGCACAGCACCCCGTGGGCTCAGTATGCCGTTGACTCCTTGTAGTTTGAGTGTCGAAGAATGAATGTCTTGGTCTTTCCTACCTAACCTTTGAGGCCAACACTCGACCCGGTGCCCTTCTCAAAAAGCTTTTCGAGAGGCCCAAGTTATACAAAGACGTTGCCGAAATGGACTCTAGCCCGCCACGTTGAAGGGCGCGACCTAGGTCTTTGTCCAACTTGTGTAAGGTTGCTTTCAAACCTATCAGTCCGGCCCGCTGGGCTTGAGGGGAACACCCACACAGAGGAGGGGGGGGGGGGGGGGGGGGGGGGGTCACCAGCTTTGTCGAATAATTCTGATAAATATCTCTCATCGATGTCGCAGAACAAGACTTGATACAGAGCGATCTAAAGCATAATCGGAAGGTTACCATCGGCTTTGAATCGCTAGGAATTTCGCAGGAAGCAACCTGGAAGGCAGCTAGCTATAGAAGCCCCCCGATCCCTCACCCCTCTTTGTTTTTCCAACCCTCCATCCGCAGAGCACGTAGCACCCTCGCGGCTTCCACAAACACCATGGCCATTGGAGAGTCTATGTCAGCCGACGTTCCCATGAAAGAGGAGTGGGAGGAGGAGCCGACGGCCGCCCTCGTGGTGCTCACGCTGGAGGACGATGCCGCCGGCGAGCCCCACGAGCTCGAGCCCATGGACGTCGACCAGCCGGACCACGTCGGCAACCGCATCCACGGGCCGATGGAGGCGGCCGCGGCGCAGGTAGGCGGCAGGGTCGGCCAGGCCTTCACCGCGTACGTGGCGGGCCTGAACAGCCGGCGCGCCGAGTCTGCACAAGACCCGGGCCGGCCGGCCGGTGGCTGCTGGCCGGGCGGGCGTCCGTACCAAGGCGATGAGTCCCCCCAAGGCCGTAGCGCCTTACAGGGCCAAGCAGACGACGCGCCGACAGGGGTAGAACAAAGCCTCGTGGAAGCTGCAAGCCAGTTCCGTGCGCATTCACGGCGACAGATTCGTGTCAAACACCACCGTCACCCGCAAGCGGCAGCACGATATCATATCCCAAGGTAGGCCAATATCTAGAGTAATAATACACAGCGGTTCTGAGAATACGATCTCCGCGTAGTCCAGACCCCTCTTGGAATACACAGAAAGGGCGCACTCAGTGAAAAACAATACGCCACGTGAACCCTGTGCTTGTAGCGGTGCCACCCCGGGACCTGACTCTGGCCAGCGTGACGGAGTGGTACACCGGCGGCACAGAAGCGCTGAAGCCGGCGCCGGCGCCGCAGCGCGACCACTCACAGCTTGCTACCCTTCTTCTTGGCGGCGTCCCGCTGGGCCTGCATGCTCCGGAGCAGGGCGTAGACGCTCTGGAGGCGGGGCATCTCGACGCCGGCGGCGCGGGCCAGGCGGAGGGGGTTGCCGAGGATGACCTCGAGCTCGAGGGGGCGGCCGGCCTCCCAGTCGAGGAGCATGCTGGGCTTGGCGCCGGCGTTGCGCTCGGTGCTGCGGACGATCTTGTCGGGGTCGGCGACGTGCGGCGGCAGCGGGCGGCCGAGCACGGCCGGCGCCGCGTCCCAGATCTCGCGCATGACGCCGACGAGGTGGCGGCGCAGCTCCGGGTCGCGCAGCTGGTCGGCGTTGCCGAGCCCGCCCGACAGCACGGCACCCGGGTTGAAGGCCGCGTTGATGCACAGCTTGTGCCACCGGATCGTCTGCAGCTCGAGCTCCGTGTGCGTCTCGATGTCCCGGATCCCGCCGAGCGTCGTCCACCAGTGGGCCAGCGCCCCCATGCGCTGCGCGCCCGCTGCCAGCAGCGCGCTCGCCGCATCGCTCGCCGCGACCTGCCCGCCCAGACCCCCGCCGTACGGCCCCAGGCTCATCCGTGTCCAGCGGTTCTGCCGGATCGTGCCGGGCCGCGTCTGCTCGGCGCTCACGATGGTGACGGCGCTCACGATGGGGTTGTCCGGAAAGCGGGCGCGGTACGGCGCTTCGACGCCCACGCCGTTCTGGATGAGCACGATGCACGTCTCGGGCCCCACGAGCGGCGTGATGAGGGCGGACTCGTCGGATCGGTCGGGCAGCGCCTTGGTCGTCACGACCACGTAGTCCCAGGCGTGGGGAGCCACTGTCGCGGCCTCGACCGAGGGGAAGAGGGCGTGGGGCTTGAAGGTGTAACCACCGAAGCTGTGCGTCTGCAGCGTCACGCCTGACTCGGCGATGGCCGCGTAATTGGAGCGCGCCGTGAGCGAGGCGTGCACTTGGTGTGAGGGCTGTTCCGTAGCGTCAGGTCAATGGCAGGCAATACGGGCCGCCCGCCCGGGACGGAGCTCTTCGGCCGCAGGGTGGCCTTACATGATGCAGTCGCGATGCGTAGAAGCACCCGACGGCGCCGGCGCCTAGGAACAAGACATGGGTCGGCCTTGAGGTCGGTCAGCATACATTGCGACGCGAGTCCCTGCGCGGTCGGCACTGACTTGGTAGCCGAATCTGCCGGCGACATGGGGTCGGACGGGATCGCGGCGGCGGCGGCGGCGGCAAGAAAGCCGTGTTGGTCGTATGTGGGAAGGGACGGGATCCGAGGCGCGAATGGGTACAGGCGCAAGAGGTGCGAGCGAGGGCAGGGAGTGGCGACGGAGGATTCTGAGAGATCGAGTATCACATCGGCACTCCGACTCCTGTAACACCGACTCCCTGCATCCCCATTCCCTGTACCTGAATTGATGCCCACTGTATCATCTGGGGGAGCTTGGGCCTACGGCATGCCAAGCCGGATGCAGCCTGGAAGCCGACCCCTGGGGAAGGCCAGTCACTTATGCATAATGAAGAACATTCGATACTGCGACTATAACTCCCCATCCTTACCTATGGTCGCCCCTGGGGGCACCATTGGGCAATCAGGCGTGCAGTGAAGCTGAAGAAGGAAAGCCGCGTGCTGTATGTGTCGCAAGTCGCCTTCCGGCACTACCTGGGTACTTGCCTGCCTCTTCTTCCCTGTGTACATGTACATCATGAAGCGTGATGTAAAGGTCATGCATGCCCACGGCGAAGGCGTCGAGGGAGCAGCGGGAGGTGAGTGACGACACATGCATTTCCTTGGGCGTGCTGACTGACTGGCACACCTTGGAGGCCTTGGACCTGATACCCATACTCCACACCCACAGCCGCCATGAGACGGCAGGTCGACGCGATGCTTGCCCACGCTGTGCACGGGTCCAAGGCCCGGATGACGGCGACGCTGTTGATCGACGACCGAGCACCGTGCAGCAGCGTGGGCCGGCTGGGGAGAGACAGAAGGGTGAGATGCCAGAGCGCGCGCGTCGTTGTTGACTCTAGGGCGTCTTGCGGGCGTTTCCCGTGAGGGGAGGCTGACCAGCTCGGCCCAATCACGCCGAGAAATTCGAGACGATGCTTCTAGCGTCGATGGCTGGAGATGGATGGCCGCGTCTTCGGGTGCGATAGATAATGATTCTCTGGCCAGATAGCAGCATGTAAGAACGGAAATGGTTTTTGCGGGGTGGCAACTGGTTCACGCATCCCGTTCGCGCCCCCCCTCCCCCTCCCTATCCATCTTGTGCGTCTCGTGGGGGGCCACTGAGCCGTTCCTTCCCGCTGGCGCATTCTTCTTCCCATCCTCACTGGTGGCAGCTCTGCCGCCGCGCCGAAATTCAGCGAGGGGTGGCTTCCTCCCCCCAGGCATCGCTTGGCCCTCCGGACAGCGACGGGCTTCGCGGGACAAGGCGGGTTGTCTCGCATATGTACTGCCGTACACGATGAGGATGAGGGTGTCCACAGCGTACAAATGCAGTTTCTGAGCCCACCATATCGACTGCGATGCACGTGTCAGTGCGGCGCAACCACGTCTCGTCCGGCATACACGGAGAGCGCCATCGCCTGACCAGTTCTGCCTGCGGCTTACTGGGTGCACAGGGTATATTAGCCCGACCGAATTGCTCAACATCACCAAGGCCACGCGAGACGGTTGGTCGGTCGCATAGTGCTGACCTCACCAACCAAAACATCTCGCTGCATGTGATGGTCGGACAGCCTCTTGCTGATCCCGAGCTAAGGCAGCTTCGCTGATGATCAGATTGGCGAAAAGCGTGGCATTGTTTGGGGTGGCAAACCAGTACTCTCTTGTTTCTTTTCGATGCTTTGCCCGCCAGACGCCGTTCCTTCGGCGAGCCCTCGGCCCGCAGGGCTTGTCTTCGTAGTGTTGGGAACCGGTTCAAGGCCACATGGCCAAACACTATGTATGCGCTCTACCTGCTAACTGCCTAGCGTACCTGAGTTACGTCGTGTTGGCTTCCAGGTAGCAGCGCCGTCTGTCTCACCTGGGATCATTCCAGTCGCACATGTTAGCAATGTATATCCCGGGACTGACGGGGATATTTGTCGTTCAACCACGTTGTTGGCAGACACAAGTCAAGGTTGCCTTGAAACTAAACTGCCCCACGATTTTGTCGGTGCATGGATAGGGTCGAGACCAGGATCCCCTCCCCCCCCCCCCCCCCCCCCCCAAAAAAAAAAAAAAAAATCGTCGACGAAGGAGAAACACTTAGGGCAAAAAGATAAGTCATGTCTGGTGCAAGCACGACTGCGCACACACCCATACATGGGAATAGATAAGCACCACGGGCTTATGGATGGACGGCCCTCCCAGTCAGGCTGGTATTTGCATCTCCATCAGCGTTGCTCCGACCTAATACGCACTTGTGGGCCGTGCCAAAGCAGTGACAATCTCCTCAGCAGTGCGCCCTGGACCACTTACACAATGGATGGATGACAGGTGCTGGATCGTAGGACAACTAGGGCTGGCTGGTTGACTCCGCAGAGGGGGTGGTGACTGCTCGTGCTAGGAGGAGCTGGTCCCAGGCGTGGTGGCTCGCGTATTTGTTGGTCGGCAAGCTCCGGGGAAATACTTGTACGGCTACACCTGGAAAGGAAGATACATGGCATACATGGACTAGACTGTCCAGTCTCCTTACCCAACACCCACCACGAACGTGCCTGGGAAGCTGTCTGTTCCAAGACACGACAAGTCCAAGTTAAACCAAGTTCGCACATGGCCCCCGCGGGGAAGGGCTAGGTAGGCATTGCGCCCTGGTATGGGCCCCAAGTTGTATTGCGAGGTAGCGAGCCCGCTTGTCACGCCAGCACGGGGTATCGTCGAGTCCGTCTCCATGTGTGGACTGGAGAGACTGGGTCGGCACCCCACCTTCATTCGCGCCCAGTACATCATCCATCCAGGGATGCTAGCAATTCCCAATATAGATACTAAGAGACTAAGTAGATAGTGCTTCCGATCCCGATGAGGGATGTGACAAGCACTGTAGCTGTGAAATGGTCTCCAACCTGCCCTGTCCCGTCCTTGTCCATCGTGGCTATGCATCTGCGATATTCATTGCCATACAAAGTTGCTGGGGTAAGATGAGCCGGCCACGCGACGACGGCCACTTCCGTATCTCATTTCACCAGCAGGTGAGCCGAAACAGCTTGGCAACTGGGGAGAGAGTCTCCTGCAGTTATGGCTGCGCGCGGTTGCTGTCATGCGGCTGTCACTGTGCTGCTCTCTCGTTGCGACGCTCCGTCTCACCGAAGCGCGTATGCATGCAGGTTAGGCTCTAGGTGGCAGCTGGGGGTTGAACACCCTAGATTGTCAGGATCCTGTGCTTACCAGGCGCTCCTCGGACTAGTATGTTTGTGGCAATCCGTGGGTAGTCAAATGGGACAGGAGGTTCTGGGGACGTGGGTGGAGAGACAGGCGGAGATGGTCCTTCGTCGGCGCAATTGAGGAAGCCCTGCCATGTCTTGTCTTGCCCGTCGTGTCTCTCTGGGCGGCGCGGGACGAGGAGGACGACGCCATAGTACGTAAGCATCCAGCATGGCGGGAAATAATACATCGTAATAGTGACAGCGAGATACGGGGACCCCAGCAACCCAGCCTCTACTCCGTACGCACGGAACTGGGCAGCAGAACCCACACGTCCACTTCTCCTCATCAGAGTATTGGACTAGGAGTGGGAGTGGACTTTGGGGCACCGCAGCCCATTCGTGATGGAGCATTGTGCCAGCCACCTGCCCCCTTCGAGAGCGACAAGGCTTGCGAAGTCCAATGGATTGTGAGCAGCCGCTGCGGACCAATCCTTGGCCCCGGCGGGTAGCGAAGGTGTTGTAATAAGAATTACCTACATCAAAAGTCGATTCTCTGGGTTGCGCCAGGGCTGGAGAGCGCAACGCGATGCTGCAGCAGAGCACGATGCACACGATGCCGATGAATGGATCGAGTTCAACCCTCCACCCCGTTCCCCCATCCTCCCCCCCCCCCCTCCCCTCATTGCTCTCCCACTCTTTCTCTGTCTCCCTGCCTCCCTGTCTCTCTGCCTCTCCCTCCCTCCCCCCCCTCTCTTGTTCCCGCGCGCTTCCACTCAATCTGCGCCCCCCTTGGCGCTGGCCACGCGCACCCAAGGAATGATACATCGTAAGAACGGGTGAGTGGGCGTAAGAACGGGGAACCGGGGAGGTCATGGATGTGTGAATGGACGAATGAACAGAGAATCCGCGATAGCCCGTTTGGCCGGTTCGCATTCGGCCATCCATCCATTCATCCGCCTGTCCGTCATCCTACCCCCTCGGTCCTGGCTCAACACCACTGTGCAACCCCTCCATTAGGTATTCGGCCCCTTCCACCCCACCACGTTTCTGTCCGTTCCTTTGTGGATTCTTGAACACGGATACTTGCCAATAACCTGGGATACTGGCTTTGGCTGTCGTACGGAGACATATGGGAACTCAAGGGGAGTACTTAGCTGTACACATTCCAGCGTGTAGTTTGATATTCGGATTCTCCGCTGGTGGAAGAAGCAATAACGGACAGACCCGAGCAGACCGGTGCGTATTGACTTTACATAATAAAACCCGCCATCACACCCTCGGCCGCAACGCAAACTTTCGAGCGCCTCATCTTCCCTGCAAATTGTATCTATTCCTCGGTCCAATGCGGCGTCGCCGTGCCCGTCCTTCCAGTTTGAGCGCAGGGTAGGACGCAAGGCCGTAAGACATCCTGTCCATACAACGCGCTCGGGTCGTCTACTTTGAGGCTCGCTAGGGTCTCGCCGTGTCAGTCGCCCCCCGTCGGTTGCGACAAAGGCCGTTGGGATCTCGCAACCCATCTACAATGAATAGGTGACCTCGATAGCACGTCTCACCTGTTGCTTGCGCGACGACGTAAAAAGTCCACGGGCCTGCGTACCTCGTTCCTCTGCGGGCCGGCATCTAGTCGGGTCTTCCAATTGCCCTTCCATACCCGCTCCTCGTACTCAGATCCCTTCATTCTATACCCCGACTTGAGTACCTGGCCGGGTACGCGAGACGCAAGGCGACGCTACGGACTCTCGCCAGGTACCTACCGGGCCGGTGTCTTATTCATTTACCCGCCCAGCTACCCTCGCCTGCATTACCCAGGTGCCTCTTGGACCTGCGTACATCCATCCTGCTGTACGTAGGTAAACGCCGTGCCGGCTACCGCTACCGCTACCGCTGCCGCCACGGCGCCGACGCATCCTATCGATACGTCGGCAGGCCAGAAGCTGCCCTATTTGGCACTACCTGCACTACCTGCCTAGCTTTTGGCTACTCTACCTCCCCCATACGGCGACGGCGGCGGCGGCGGCGGCAGCACCTCACCCCAAAGGGCCGCGCGCGTCCACCGCCAGCCGCACCACTCATCTGGCTCGCTACCTGTACACCCATCTAGTTTCTTCGCTGCGGCGACGGAAGCAAAACCCTTTGGGCCGACAGGCCCGACGGCTGCACTTCGAGAAAGCCTTCTTACTCGTGCTTGGCCTTTCCGTCTCGCACGCTTGCCCCCATCCCGCCGCATCCCGGCCGGCTAACAAGGGAAGTCCTTTATTGTTAGGGTAGAGAGGGAGGGACAGAGAGGCCCGTCGGTACTGCTTCCTCGTCTACGGATCCGGGTTGGACCCTCGACGCTGCGCCCCCCCCCCCCGGCCGTCACCGTGTCCTAAAGCAGAGGCACAGCGAGACACCCACAAGAGGCGATTGACTGAACCTTTGCGCCATCCCCACTCAACCCTCCTCGCCGGGGCTGACAGACGGGCCCCGTCTCGCCCAAGTACAAGGAAGTACCCGCGTTACTTCTTCCTGCTGGAGTCACTTTACCTAAGTTGCCTGCGCTCGATTACACTGGGGACCTTGCCCATCTCGCCGTCGTCCAGTCGGTGCCAGCCAGGGCTGAAGTTCTCGCGGCACCGGTGCAAAATTCCCAGTCTGGGCAGGTTCGTTCCTTGACCGGGGGCCTGCTGCTTGGCCTGGGTTGGTCGCGTCGCCATCGTTCAATGTCGGTGGTGTTGCCGCTGTCGGGGGAGAGTCTTGCCTGACTTGCCTCGTTTTTAGTTTTCCTGCTCTTTCTCTCTCTCCCTCCCGCGCTCTTCCTCTCTTCAAAAAATACCGGTGTCGTTGGGGCTGCCTACCTCTTCTTGACTCCTCTCGCCAGACCCTTGGGGACCATACACGACGTAGCTTCCGTGCTGCCGCCGCCCTGCCTCTCGTCGCCTTGGCCACTTGGACCTGCACCGCCATCTTCTGACCTCAGCTCCTGTCTTGTCTCGGCCGACACCCACCCCCGGGGCACCCTCTTCCTGGTAGAACTGGGTACTCGGCCCTTTGATCCCCTCTGCCTCGGCCGCAAGAGTGTAAGAGACAGGGTCGCAGAGTTCACACAGTTCGCGTTGCTTGGCCCCCAACACTACCCCACTCCCCCCCCCCCCCCCCCCCCCCCCCCCCCCCCCCCCCCCCCCCCCCCCCCCGGGCGCCCCAGCCGACCGACCACCTTGACCCTCATCAGCCTGCGACACGGCCGGCGTATCAGTCAAGGGCAGCCGCCGCCAGACCTACTTTTCCTCACCACATACATACAATACCATCCCTACCGGGTCCTGAGGGTCGCCGGATTCCCAGTCGTCTGCTATTGCCAGCCCCGGCCGCCTTGGATGCCTGCCCGCCCGCCCGCCCGCCCGTCTCCCTTCCTTGCTTCTTCTCGTCGCATCTTCCCAACCCGACGGCAGCACCAGTAGTAGCAGCAGCAGCAGCAACCGCAGCAAGCAACGCAACACAACGCAGCAGAGCAGCACTTGGTCGGTGTGCGTCTCGTGCGTGCGTGCATGCGTGCGCCCGCCGCTCACTCGTCGCCCGTGTCATAAGCCCCCCCTCCAAATAAACTTGGGGCTTTCCTGCACCCGGTGCTGGCCAGTCATCACCAGTCGCCTTTTTTCACGCCTGCTTCCCCCGTCCCGACCACTTTGCTTCGCCGCCGCCGCCGCCGCCGCCGCCGCCGCTTCCCGCGACTATCGCTCGAGAGGATCTTTACTCAAACCACCATCCGCCTCTCGAGGATGCTGATTGACGGCGAGAAATGGGCCTGCGAGGCCTGTGTGCGAGGTCACCGTGTCAGCAATTGCCAACACGCTGGTAAGTTTCCCGGCATTGCACCGCACCGCATTTGCACTCTCCTGCCTATGCTCTCTCGGCGCCTCCTCCCCCTAGCTTGCCCACCGCCCACGCCCACGCCCACGCACACACGCACACACACACACACAGCCCTGCACCACAATTCGCATGTACCCTCCAGCTGTCCTTCTGGCGCCATGATCTATCTCTGCGTGCCACTCGTTGCTCCAATATGCTGCCCGCCAACATTCAAGACTGGCTGCCGCGGGGTTGCACAAACCCTTGCGCACTCGTCGCATCATTGGCAGCTACCCCCCATTTCTTGTGTGCACTGCATTGCTTTTCAGCTCTGGCACTTGTGCTCGATCAACGTCTCCCCGTGGTGGCCTGTGGCGCGGCACCCGCATCCCTTTCCCTTGCTTTAATGCACGGTGTATCTGTCAATCTCGTTTGCTGCCGGCCTTGGTGCACAAGCCTGGCCGGCACTGGGTGTTTCGTCAGAGCTCTGCTAATGTTGCTTCCGTTGTGGCCGAACAGACCGACCTCTGCAGCACATCAATAAGAAGGGCCGACCCGTCTCGCAATGCCAGCACTGCCGCTCCATGCGCAAGTCGCGGGCGTCGCACGTCAAATGCGATTGTGGCGAGAAGACGCACAAGTGCCAGCACCTGCAGCAGACGCTTGACGGCCACAAGGAAAGCTGCTGCTGCAACCACGGCGGTCGCTGCACCTGTTCGCATAAGAAGGAGCCGACGCTGGACACGGTGTTGGAGTCCGAATCGGACGCCGAATGCCACCCGGTGAAGCTGAAGAGCTCGAGTGCCCGACGCCGGCGTGCCGACACGGCCCACTCGGAGCCCGTCCTCAGCTTCGACGAGCAGGGCCACCACAAACCCACACACAGGCATAACAAAGCCTCGCGGGAGTGCGGCCCCTACTCGCTGAGCCGTGGCCATTCCATGCACAGCAACAGCAGCAGCAGCAGCAGTGTCGGCGGCAATGCGAACCGCTCCCTGGACAACCTGCTCCACGGCAAGACGGCCACCAAGGCCCGCGCCAAGGACGCAGCCAAGTCGGAACAGACGTCCCCCTCACTCGGCAGCGGCGCCTCGTTCCAGCAACTAAACGGTAACC
Organism: Nigrospora oryzae; assembly: GCA_016758845.1. Taxonomy (NCBI): domain Eukaryota; kingdom Fungi; phylum Ascomycota; class Sordariomycetes; order Amphisphaeriales; family Apiosporaceae; genus Nigrospora; species Nigrospora oryzae. The sequence continues at coordinate 1,859,393 of JADKYO010000007.1, read as the reverse complement.
TGCCGCCATTGGATCTCTCCAACATCTCATACGACTACTCGAACACTTTCGACATGTTTGACGGCCTGCCCGGCGCCGATGCGCCCCTGTACAGCGCAGGGTTGAGCGTCGTCTCCGTTGACTGGGGCCAGTACGATGGGCTGGAGCACCTCGGCAGCGACGGCTTTGCGCCGTCGAGCTACGATCAGACGCAGTCGTTTGCCGGATTCGATCTCGGCTCCACGGAGCCGACGCTGACGTCGAACTCGGGTGACGTCTCCGAGACGGAGGACTACATTCCCGCCTTTAGCGAAGCTCAGATGGAGGGCTTCCGGCAAAGCGCCGCCGCCAACTACCTCGACATGTCGCATAGCCAGGGTGCTCTGCTTACGGGCAGCAGCGGCGACGCCCTCGACTTCGACCAGTTCAAAGGAGCGGGTGCGGCGAACAAGTTCCTGCCCAACATTGGGCCCCTGGACGACACGGTCCACGGTCTGCCCACGTTTGAAGAGGATCCGTACTGGCCCATGAACAGCTTCGCCGACGGACTCACCGAATCACCGGATCCCGTGGCCACGGCGTTTTGGGACGCGTCATGATGCCGCCGGAGGGGTTCCCAAACGATACACACGGGCGACGGATCCGTCGCCCCCCAAAAATTACATTGACAGCGCGCGCGCACTGGTTATTGTTCTGCTCATGATACCAATGACGCTTATGCCCATGCATTCACTTGCACTATATATCCTCTTTGCGGGTTTTTCTGTTTCCAGGGGGTTTCCCCCTTTTTCTGGAGCGTCTCGACGATGATGGCAATGGCGGTGGGCGCAGGCCTCTCGGAGGAATCAAGAGTACAGGATTACCGCGTCTAGATGGGACGGGCGAGCATGATTACGGGGGAGGGGCGTTGGGCTGGGGAAAGGGGGCACCTACACCCTCTTTGGGGGGGGGGGATTCTTTTTTGGGTCCCCCCGGTTCGCATGGTTTACAGAGCGGCGCCGTACATATCTCTTGGGAGTTGCTTAGACAGACGGGGCTCGCTTCACACTGCACACATTAGACATTAGACTTGTTTACGGCGTCGTCGGATCCCGGCAGGCACCGCGCGGTGTCATGGCCGGCGGTGGTGCATTTGTTTTACGCATGGTGTTTTTCCCGGGGAGCCGTGGGCGGCTCATTGCCACCCCAGGCCCTCTCGCCCCGTGGGGAGACTAGCAGAAACAACACGAGCCCCCAGAAGGCACATGGCGGACCTGTTCTCGGCACCGCCTACCTCTCCGTCTCTCTTTCCTACCCTCGATGCCTTTTGTTGGACTTGACGGGGCCGGCGTCTGGTGTAGCCCATTATCGGCGGAGGGCCATTCGGGAGGGGGGCGACCCTTGCAAGGCACGACGGACCCACGGACGGAGCAACTGCAGTGGCAGCAGGGCCCAGCAGTAAACAGTGGGAGGGCAGGGTTTTGGCCCGGAGAGTCGCGCGCGTGCAAGCGGTAGCGCCCAGAATGACGACATGCACCGTGCCAGTTTGGCATCGGGCACAGGCTGGCAGGCTGGCAGGCTGGGGGCGGCAGCGCATGTACCTCTGTATTCGGCCGAGCTGGGGTCCGATCTGTGTCCCTAGAGGGCAATAGATCCGCCGTGGCTCGCAGTGGAGCCAAGAGAGTGGGACAAAAAGCCCGACAGGAGCAGCCATCCAGCGCGGTGCCGTTCGCATGGGATGGGGAACTGGGAGGCCAGCTGGCCCCGGTGCTGGCTGCAGCCAAAAACAGCCCCGGCCCAGGGCAGTCCATCCGTCGAGGCCGATCCCCATCGGGTCCAGGCCAATGGTGCTTTGTCGATGCGGTCCACAGCCGCTTCGCGCGTGAGAGCCATGTGCTCGTGCCCCTCGACCCCAACAGCCTGTTCGTTACCACCACCACCACCACCACCATCGAAGCCACCTGGCGAGAGAGGAGAAGAGAAAAAAAAATTTCTCCCTGTCGCCGCACCTTGGCCCGTTTCCCCATCTCTCGCTGCATCTCGTCCCGGGGTTCCATGCCCCTCCCCCTACGACTCGGACTGTTTTAGCACGGCCGTGCCTCTGCCCCTCCACCCCGGGCACCCGCACCGACCAGGAGGCAGGATGGACCAGCAGGGGCCTGCTATGAATACGTACAGACGGCCCTGCCGCTCGGCACGCAGGCACCCCTTCCACGACTTGGCAGAAGCAGCCGAGCCGAGTCCGTTTGCCCGTGCCAGGCTGCCGCAGCCGGGAGGGGAGGGGGGTTCCGGGCTCGGCAGGCTGGGTAGGTCACGGGAAGAGAGAAAGGACTGGGTGCCAAGCGTATTCACCACTTTGTCGCGTTGCCCAGGTGGTCGTTGATGGCGGAGCAGGGAGCGAGAGGGTCCTGCAATCCATCCGTCCATCAACCTATCCTAGACGGTGGAGTGCGGCACGGTTTTGGGAGAGGGGCGTTGGAGTCGGTCGGATCGGCCAGCTGGGCATGGATCTCTCTCCTTCTCTCCCTCTCATCGTCTTTCTCTGTTTGGCTTTCGTCTCTCTCCCCCCCCCCTCCCCTAGCTTTTACCCCGGGGCGGTGCAAGGTGGTTCCTTGGGGCTATCTCGGCATGCCAGGGTCGGTCACGACAGGAAAAAAAAATCAAAACGAGGCGCACAGGTGCGCAAGCGGGCAAGCAGGCCGGCGGAGACCAAATAAAAAGATGGGGATGCCGCACACACGCACACGCACACGCCCTAGGGGGGGACTCGAGCCCGCCATATCCATACGAGTCCAACAGCCGCAGGTTCCCGGTCTGCTCGGGGGGTTGCATGCCCAATTGCCTGGTCGGCGGTGCGGATCCAGTTTGGGTAGCGGCGGTTCGTACTATACGGACGGAGGTTGGGCGGCTTTCGGCGTCGGTCTGCACAATGGGAAGGTGGGGCCTGGCTGGGGGATATACGTAAGTGCTTTTCAAAGTGCATGCGTCCGTCGGCCCCTTTCCTGATCCTTGGGGCCTCTGAAAACAGGAACTGGCAGTAGAACCGCGTTGTTTTCTTGCTTGTCGTCAGTTTGCGACGATGCATTCGCCCGCCTGTAAGTGCGTGTGCGTGTGCCATGGTCTGGTGTGCGCCACCATGACGGAAGAACCGCCTATCCGGGTAGGAAGGCGGGGGGGGGGGGGGGGGGGGATGGATGGAAACTACAGATACCATCCATACCCATCGCTCATCCCATGCAAGTTACATGGTACTTTGGTGCAGCGACTGGACCCCCCCCTCGGGTCAGGACATCCGACAAACTGGGACCGCCAGCCAGGCACTGGGGGCGAACGGCCAGACCGCCCGTCTGTGGTGTTTCGCGTAGTCATGAATGAATCCATGCCCCGCCGAGGGCCAATATATGTGAGGAAAGGGGGGGGGGGGGGGGGGGGCACACAAAGAACCGGACACCGTCGTGGGTGTAGTCGTAGGCAACCCTACCTTTTCCCATGGGGGCGCAGTAAGGCGACGGAATTTCGACCCCTCCCCCCAAACCAGCCCTACCCACCCGCCACGAACTAAAACCCTTCCCCCTTTCGGGGCTGGTGATGCCATCATCCACGTTCATGCTGAACTTTATTCTCGCCTCCCTTTTCTTTCTTGCTACCGATTCGCCGGGAAGGGAGGGGTGGTTTTTCTTGGCTTGGGGGCCTTTTCATGCTTTGGGTTTTTTTTCTCCCTCTCCCGGTGGGGGGATGCATAGAGGGGTTCCCCGGTGACGTCGTTCGCGCGGGGATTCATCATGGGTGGTTGTCAGTTCCGGTTCGAGAATGCTCGTCGGATCCAAGGCAGAATGGAACTGATGGACGGCCTTGGTTGTTGGGTGGTTAGTACCTGACTTGGCGAAGAGGGGCGGCGGAAGTCCCGGCTGCCATGGTTGGGCAACGCGGGGGGGAGCGAGAGGTGCAACTCGTTTGCGGGCTGATTTCCATCGACCGGCCGGTTCGGTTTGCGGTCGGTGTGCGGTCGGTTTGCGGGCGGTCGGTAGGTCGGGCCGGCGCGGAGATGGTTTTTTTTTTTCGACTGATGGATGGGATGACGGAGGAGCTGCCCCCCCCCCATCCCGGTAAGAGTCGCCCATGAATCGTGCAGATGGGGAGGCCTGGAGAACTAGAGGCGAGAATCCCCCCACGCCCCAGCCCCGCGGAGAGAGACACGAGGCGGCGTCGGGGACATGGGGACAGGGCGGGCGGGGTGGCGGGTTATCCTTCCCGTCTTCTTCCGGGCGTGCCTCGGACTGTGGTGAACAACCGAAAACTGGCTGGTCGGCGCGGGCGAGGCCGGGGGGCGCCGGCGCCGGACGCCGCTCGGCTGGGCCCTGGTTGGAAACCCCTGGGCGGAAGTTCGGTTCGTCTGTACCTGCAGCGGCCGAGTCAGGATTCCTGGGCCGCTTGGGGGGCAAGGCTGGGCTGGGTTGGCCGCGGCCTCGACCCCGACCGGCAGCCCAACCGCCAACTGCCCATCCCTCCCCCACGCTGGAGGCGGAACCGTGAAACGCCCGATGAAAGAAACACCGCCGCACGCCCCGGCGGCCGAGCGGTCACGAGGGGGGGGGGGGGGGGAGCGGTGCGTAAAGTTGTCGTCAGCCCGTTGGTTCCATCCAAGGGCCGCCCCCCGTCTTCTGCCTCGTGGCAGAAGACGAGGACGGGGGTTTCGGGAGAGGGTCTTCTCTCCGGCGAGCGAGTCAAACGACCCGGCGAGCGAGCCGGGGGGAGAGGGGGGTGGGGAAGGACGAGCGCTTGGTCTCCAAGACGAGAGAGAGAAACGGAAAAAACAGCAGAAGAATTCCGGCCCGCCCCTCGGCCCCATCCCTTCCTCTCCTCTCCGTGCTTTGCATTCTCCCCATCCAGGCCGGTCGACGATGGACACAGCCGAGCCCTCCCCCGCGGCCGAGGAAGTGGGAGGGGAAGAAAGAAAAGGAAAAGAGGACGCGAAGTAGGGAAACCCCGAGACAGAGACCAAGACGAAGAAAAAAAAAAGCCTCGTGTAATGACACGGTCCCCTGAGGCATTTTCTTCCCTCCGGTCCGTCGGCCGCCCCCCGTAGCCCGGATGGCCCGACTATTCCTCCGCGGTGTTTGTTTTCCTTCCGCTCCTCCCCTCTCTCCCTCTTTCTCTTCCCCGCGCCAGGCGGCCGGGTAGGGATGAAAGATTGGCACGTATGGGGAAAAAGAGCAAGGGGAATCTAGAGGGCCGGGGGGGGGGGGGGGGGGGAGGGGGGGGGGGCGGGACAAAAAAAAAACTCAATCTCATTTCCCCAAGCGTGTCCCCATTCCCCCATCGCCATCAGACCACCATTGATGGCACGATAATTTCCCGCGTCGCGTTAGGGCCGCTTGTTTTTGCGTTTTTGCGCGTGCCCCATCGCGGGCCGGCCCATCCCCCCCCCCCCGCGCGCGCGCGACAGAAACACTGGGGTTGGGTCGGGAGGGGAAGGGCGCAGCTGTGGTTCTCCCGCTTTTCTTTTGCTGCTTTCCTCTCGCGGAGAGATTGGGACGAACGAAGAAGAAGAAAAAAAGAAAAAAAAAGAGAAAAAACTGCCCCCCCCTCCCCGCCCCGGCCGGCCCGCCCCGGTTTCAGGGTCTTTCCCTCTCTTTTCCTCATCGCTCACGTCTGGGGAAAGCAGGGGGTGGGGAACGGATCCTCCATCGTTCATCACCCGGGGTTTACCTGAGCCTCGGTAACTACCCGGCGGAGGAGGGCACGTTCTGCTGCACCTACCACCGGGTCAAAGGAAGTCGGTCGATATACACACCCCTTCCCGAGGGACCGGAACCGGCGAGGGCCGCCCCAAACCGCCGCACGCTTGCTACGGGAGGCGGGTGCAGGCGCGCGGGATTCGGCGGACCAGGCGTGCGTACGTATACAAGAGCTATATAGGTAGTTCGCGGGCATGGTGCCCCGAAATCGAAACACGCTTGACCTTTTGGCCCTGCAATTGGGAAATGCCCCCCCCCTCGGGTTCGGGGGAACCCCCTGGTGGTTCTGCCCACTGGCCCGTTCCGGCAAAGCAGGTACCCAAACCTGCTCCTATCGACTTGCCTTTTCGGGATCTCGGCGGGCACATGATTCGACTAGCTGACTGGCCCATCAGATTTGCTGGGACACGCAGGGCGGGCGCGTCCATCCCCAGCTGGAAAAACGGGAGAGGAGAGAAGACAAAAGGCGGAAGAAACACGAAAAACAAAAAGGAAAACGTCGTCGAGCAACCTGCCGGGCCTGCACGCGGCGCGGCGGAGTGAAATAAGCAGATGGGCATGTGTTCAACGGGCGGGCTCCACAGCAGCCAAACTGTCGGTTATCCAGGGGAGTTGGTTTTATACTCTGCAACTATACACTATACTACACACTGGGCCCCACGGCCTAGGCCCGTGCAATTGGTGCCTTCATTTTCTGTTCCTCGCTGTGATGCGACAGTATCGTATACCGAAGTTTTGCGGCTTGCTGGCCGCCCTATTCGTACACACACGCTCTTCCTTGGCGGCCAACGGACGCCTTGGACTCGGGGCCATCGGCGGGCGCCATTCCGCCCGCGCCCCAACACATGGCTGCTATCACCACCGCTTTTTATTCCTACTGGCATTTTTGGGGTTGGGAATCGGTCGGGCCTTCGACCCAATCGGGCCCTTTCGTGCGATTAATATTACATCGTGAGGCCCACGTCCGCGAGCCTAGCAAGGGCCGCGCCATTCGCCTCATCCGCGATGCGGTACCGCGCTGTCGCCCAAACGGCCCGGCGGCGTGGCATAAGAACCCTAGCCGCTGTGGGACCCGGCACGGGCGCAGGCCCGACCTAGAGCACCGGGCGCGACTCGGCCATGGCGTTCAGATAGCCACTGAGGATCAGGGATTTCGCGTCCATGCTGGTGCTGCCGTGCTCGTCGATAGTGGGAGCCGGGGCCGGTTCCGCGTCCTTGTCCGCTTCCGCGGCGTTAAGCTCTGCGGCCGTCGCAATGTCGGCTAGGTGTTGCAACGTCCCCTGGCTTGCCGCAGCCTCGGTGGAACCCTGAGCCGTGGAAGGCTTCATACGGCCCGCGATGCGGTCTCTGATGACGGCATCCCACGCCGAGGGCGCCGAGCTGCGGTTGAGTAGGTCTTTGAGGAGCAAGCTTGCCTCGTCGCGCGTCGAGTCCACCTTGCCGAGCTCCAATAACGCCAATGTGGTCAAGCAGAAGAAATGATGGGTCAAGGGTGTAATCAGCAGCGGGTGATCCAACAGGATGCCGGCCGACTCTTTGCACACCCACATCAGATCAGAGGGCTTGGTATGCATCTGGAACAAATACGCAAGCAGCCTGCAGTGCCAATACGCAAGGTGCAGGGTGGGGAACTCCTGCGGCGTACACTGCGGGGGGATGAAGTCCCGGAAGAGCTCCATGGATACATGCATCATGTAGCTCAGTACCGGTGATCCTGATATGGATTTGGGCGCTGACCATGCTGCCAACGAGAAGCCGCTCAGAATCGTCGAGAGGCGCGCCAGTTGGTACACATTGTCCCCAACCATGGGGCCCAATTTCGGCAAGAGGACAACGCTCTCATTGAGAACGAAGAGCGGTCTCGCAGTGCTGATGGCGTTCCAGCGGTCCAGCATGACCAGCACCCACCAGCAGCGTTGCGCTATGCATTCGTTCGACTCCAGGTCGATGCCTCCCTCGACGTCCAGCTCGGCCAGCGAGGCATGCAAGCGCATCCTGTATGCCAAGCCCACCGCGAACCCGAGAATCGATTCTTTCGAAGGGCCGGCGTGTTCTTCGGTCAACGACGCGGGCCCTTGGTTGTCGACGGCAATTGCAATCAGAGTCAGCGTTTGCAGGCGCACGAGGTTCATCACGTATGAGCGTGGTTGGCTGTTCGCCTCCCACTCCATGATCAGGCGTGTGGCCGCCGCTAGGTCGCCGCTGGCATATGGCCCGGTAAATGAGGGAAACGATTGCATGGCAGCATTGAATGCCTCGACGAAGGCGTCGCGTAGCTGTGGCGGGCATTGACCCAGCAAATTTGTCATTCGGTCCTTGGTGCCAGGGAGCAGCGGGAAACAAGGGTGGACGACGTCGAGATAGCTGGAGAAATCGGTTAGTCAACCTCCGGTAAGCGTATGGCAGAGACGCTCACCCATTGTACGCTATTGTGTCGATACTCCGCCCCCCTAGCAAATGGGTCAGGGTATGCTCCGGAAAGTCATCCGGCACGCCGGGTTCAGCTCGAGACGCGACCGGCGTGGGGGCCAGCTCGTCGACCGAGAAGGGAGGCCTTTGGCGCTCCGTCCGCGTACCCGCGTCCGGCCGTGGCTCGGAGCTCCATGTGGGCTGACGCGAGCTCGCAGGCGTGCCGAGATCGGCACCAGAAATGCTCGAATGAGGTCTCTTACGACCGTTTTCCGGGTCACCTGGCTGTGCGAAGACATCCGACGACTCCCTACGCGCCTGGCCCAGGAGCTCGCTCAGCGCATCAACATTGTGGCTGTTACCCTCGCTTGCTAGCTTGCCCTCGATATGGTTGATTCGATCGGCCAGCTCCTTGATGTACCCTTTACTGGGACCGCGCTTTTGGGGGATGCGACTAAACAGGCACCTGGCATTGGCCCGCCGGCAGTTGGAGCAAGCATGCTCACCCGTCTCGGATTTGGCGTCACACTTGACCTTTTTCCGCCGGCACTCATCGCAGGCGCGAGACACCTTGGAGCGCTTCCTTGGCGGAGTGCTGTCGGGAATGGGGAGATGGTAAAGGGGATGGAACTGGCCCATGGGTTGCGTGCCAGACGGATATTGAGGGGGGGGCTGGGCCACTTGGTGCTGCGGGTTGTGCGCATACTCAGTTTGCTGTGGCTGCGGGTGCCCTTGCTGGTCCTGTTGATCCTGAGGGAGGCCATGGGCAAGGTCTTGCTCATGCTCCGCCATCTGCTCATGCTCTTGCTGCTGTAGATGGTCGTGCTGCTGATGCATATGCCCCTGATGCATATCTCCATGTAGATGCCCCTGGTGCATATGGTCCTGAGCCAGGTGGTCTTGTGGCAGGTGCTCTTGGGACATTGGATGGTCTTGAGGCATGTGGTCCTGAGGAATATGACCCTGAGGCATGTGTTCTTGAGGCATGTGCTCCTGAGGCAAGCCGTCCTGGGGGATCTCTTCCTGGGACATCTGCTCCTGAGAAATGTGGTCCTGCGACATGGCATCCTGCGACATGTGCTCCTGGTGCAGATGGTCATGGTGCATGGGGTCCTGGTGCATGGCATCGTGGTGAAGTTGCTCAGTGTGGTTTTGCGGGTCCTGCTCATGCTGATCCATGTCATGGCGAGGCACTACTACATGCTCCATGCTGTGATCCTCGCCCGACTCCATGAGGGGCATGCTGTGAGCAATGCCCTGGCTCAATTGCGCAGCGAGCTGGAGCTCCTCGACACTTGAGATGGCGTGGCGCATCTGTTGACGCGGAGTGGGGGGCTGTTCCAGCTGGCCCTCGGGCGTTTCCTGTTCTCCCAAGTCCAATTGATGGTGCTGCTCGGAATCTGCACTCGCATTGTAGAATGGGCCATTGTCCTGGCCATCGACCGTGGGCGAAGGGTACGACTGGATTGCCACGTCCTCCCCTGCGGCCATCTCGGCCTCCGGTTCGCTCTTCGTTACGACGGGTTCCGCATCAGCCATGGCGGCGGTAGCAGGAGGTACCTTGGCTCGCTACACTGAGCAACAAGACCAGCGAATGGCCTTGGGAACGAGGCTCTCGCGCTGTCGGGACGCAACGGTGGCCGTGATGGTGATCGAAGAAGCAACCTCCAGTCCGACTTCCCGTGCAGCATGCGCGACCAAGATCGTCCGAGGCGCGAATGGTCGACAGGAAATCTCAGTTGGATGGCCGGGTGCATGCGACACTGTGAACAGGATAAATGCTGGCTGGGGAAGGTCGGTCACTCTGACTCCAGGTGCGCAACCTGGAGGAAGGCAAGTTTGTGGCTGGCTGCAAGGGCCTCTCCTGTAACTGAAGCACACTTGTTATTATTACGCTCGCACAGGGCGGGAAATGGCGACGATAGTCGCTGCTCGACATGAGAAGTCATGCATTCGGACAGGCCAGGCCAGCCTCGACCCTCTTCATCTGTCATATGTACAAATCTTCGCAGCCAGGTCAACTAGAGGCTGGAGCTGGAGCTGGAGCCGTGGCCACGGTCGCGGTCGCCAAGGCAGAGGGCGCGTGCTCGCACACGCGCCATCAGTGCAGGCAGAGGAGGTAGTCGGGCAATGGAGCCCCAAGCCATCGCGACAGGTGCTGCGACGTGGTGGCCTCGCAGAGTGCAGCCATTGGGTTTGCCCAAAGGGTGGCAGTGAAGAAAGGAAAATACTGTCATGGACGTAAACGCACCTTGCTTGAGGTCTTCCCGCTATTATGGGGATGGAATGGAAGCTGAATGATCCGGAACTCGAGAGACGGAAGAGGAAGATTGTGCAGCCGACCACTATTTCAGACCAGGCCCAGCACTGGACTCAACCAAGGAAAACCAGTGGACGCAGCAGACGCACGCACGCGCACGCACGGTAGGGTAGAGTGTGGTTTCCCAAGGTTCCAGTCCGCTCACATTATTTTTTCGGGGGCGGCAAAAGGTTTTTGTCAAGCTGTGGGGCCAGCCCAGTACATACCTAAAGGTACCAACAGTCCGAGCTGGAGACCGCTTGAGAGGGTACCACCCGCGTTCGATCAATGCTCCTTACCTATGCTTGGATATATGTAAGTTGGTACAGACATAGTTCACTCAAGTTATCATCGCCAGCCTTGTTCTTCCTGGAAAGACAGCATGGTATCTATCGGGATGGCAGCTGGGGATAGCATGGAACCCGGTACCCGGAGGCGGTACGGATATCGTTCGGAGATCAACAATTCCGCCATCTACTTGATCACTCATCATAGCTCGGGCTCCAAACAAGAATGGCCTGCAGTGCGCAAAGACACACACACACTCTCTCTCTGTATGTCGCTGGAGGATGGATGATGTCCAGAACCTTCAAGTCCTTATCGCAAGGCCCGCCGTACGGCGATTAGCCATTTTGGGATGCGGGTAGGGGCCCATGTTTTTACACGGTCTCGACCAACGTTGCGGATGGATATGGTATGGTCTGCATAGGGAGGTTAGCCACGCAGATCCAACCATCCACCCTCACCTGCACAGTACCTACATAAGACGGACCGGATTTGCATGGCAATCTGTAGCCTTGGACCAATGAGTCCTAGTATGGGGGCTACTCAGACGCCTGCAATGATTCGTGGCCCCTTGAACAAGTCTGGGCTGTACAACAAATGGGCACGTAGGTATGTATTTAGCTACATTGGATCAGGCTAGCTAGCTGGCTAGCAGGTGAAAAGTACCTGTCACATAATCGCACAGCGCACCTAAACAAGTAGGGTGCCCTGTGGGATGGGATAGATGGCAGTACTCCGTACGGTCCCATGCGAATGTACGTGACGTGTAGCCCGCCCGCGTTGGCCGTGGTGGGGTTGTTTAGACCCCGCGCCCAACACGCCGGGCAGCCCTGCGTTGGCCTAGCAATAGAAGTACATAGGCAGTCAACTCCCATGGGGATCCCTCCCGTCCCTTCGCATCCCAAACAACCACCCGAAAGGCTCTCGCGAGCCCCTTGCTCTTCTCCCCGCGTCGCACACCGTGTACGGGCGTTGCCGGTCGAGTTGACGCTTCCCGCGCCATCTGTTCCGCCTTGGCCTATTGAACAAAGTACCCACTCGCTGTTCGCAGTGTACAGGTCAGACTTCAACATCCTGGCGATGGGAACATCCTACACGAACAGATGCTGACCAAGACCTGAAACACAGCAACTTCGAACCCCTTTCCAGGCAGTTCCGCCGCACACACTCGCTCTAGGACCCGCGCTTGCCACCCATCCTGGATAACGAAAAGACACGCCGTGGGTTCCGGGAGAACCTCAAGGAGGGGCTGAAGGAGACGATCAAAGACGGCGTCAGTCATCTTCTACGTCCGCGATCACCGAGTCCACCCGCCGCCATGGTCAAAGAACAGGCACCCCCCCGGGTGCCCTCGCATCTGTCGTCGAGCCACGCTGGCAGCTCAAGTCTCCCTTCCCGGCCGTCGACTCAGGACACCGACGGATCGCATTCCTTCACCAAGACAAACGGCTTCTCGCCCATCAACCCCAGCTCGGGTTCGGGCCCAGCGTCCACTTCGACCGCGCGCCCGGCCGCCAAAGCGGGCGCCCTGCTCAAGGAAAAAAGTTACGAGGACAAATATGACGTTTTGTTCAACCCAAACAAAAACCGCCCGGAACACCACCGAACATCACGCCCGCAGCGTGTTACCGGACCCCTGGCGCCTTCTGCTAAAGACAAGAAGCCGGCTCCGCCGACCATGTTCCTTTCCATGCCCGGGCCGTCAGGATCCGCGAGCAATCCCATATCCATTACTGACAACGGCCCTGTCTCCAGGTACAGTCAGCCCGGCATGTATGCCGACTATGTCGACCCCAAGAAAACCGCTGCCGATCTCAAAGCTCTGCTGGAGGGTTCCGTCGATGAGGATGCCGACGAGCAGCTTCCCGATGCCGATGTGGACCGATCAAAAGTGGACGGGCTTGAAGTCCGACTGCTACCACATCAGATCGAGGGTGTCGAATGGATGAGGGGCCGCGAGCTAGGGCCCGTCAAGAAAGGCAAGGTACCCAAAGGCGGGATTCTTGCCGATGACATGGGCTTGGGCAAGACACTCCAGTCCATCGCGCTCATCTTGACCAACCCAAAGCCCGATGATGCTCAGAGGCACGTGGGTGTCGAGAAGACGACGCTGATCGTGGCACCGCTCGCCCTGATTCGTCAATGGGAGGCGGAGCTCAAGGACAGAGTCTCTGAAACACACAGGCTCAAGGTTCTTGTCCATCATGGCCCCCAGCGCACGAAGCGTGCCGAGGACCTGCGCCGCTACGATGTAGTCATCACGACCTACCAGATCCTCGTTTCAGAGCACGGCAACTCGACGGGCTCGGTGAAGACCGGCTGCTTTGGCTTGCATTGGTACAGAGTCATCCTCGACGAGGCCCACACCATCAAGAACCGCAACGCCAAGTCCACCAAGGCTTGCTACGACCTTCGAAGTATCTATCGGTGGTGTCTCAGTGGTACTCCCATGCAAAACAACCTGGACGAACTGCAGAGCCTCGTCAAGTTCTTGCGCATTGCGCCCTACGATGACCTGCGGGAATGGAAAGAACACATCGAGCTCCCCATGAAGAACGGCAAAGGAGACGTGGCTATTCGCCGCTTGCATAGCCTCCTGCGTTGCTTCATGAAGCGACGAACCAAGGATATTCTCAAGGAGCCTGGTGCTCTTGACACTGGGGTTAAGAACGATAAAGACGGCAAACCTGGCGACAAAGACACAGCTGCTGGATTCAAGATCACCGAGCGCAAGATTATCAGCCTGCAGGCTACATTCTCTCCGGCTGAGAGACGCTTCTACGACCGGCTTGAGCAGCGCACCGATCGAAGCCTCGAGACCATGATGAAGACCAAAGGCAAGGTAAACTATGCTAACGCCCTGGTCTTGCTGCTGCGATTGCGCCAGGTCTGCAATCACCCCAAACTGGTTGAGGGCAAGCTCGAGAAGGACAAGGATGCCTTGACGACCGATGCCAAAACGAAGAAGGACGATGATGGCATGGACGACCTGGCCGACCTGCTGGGAGGCATGGCGGTCGAGGCCAAACATTGCGATATATGTGGGTGGGAACTGGACAAAAAAAACCGCGTCGACCGGAAGGACCAGTGCAAGACCTGCTTCGAGGACCTGGAGTATTTCAATAACCACCAAGAAGACGCCTCCGTGGTAGTTTCCAAGGGAGGAAAGGGACAGAAGAAGAAAGCGGCGAAGAAAACTCAGCCGAAGGTCAAAAAGGTGGTGGAAGAGAAAGTCGAGACCAAGGTTGCGAAGAAAGCAAAACGGCCACAACGCAACCGGCGGGTCATCATGGACAGCGATGACGAAGAAGCCGATGGCGACTGGATCGTTTCCGGCGATGAACAAGGGTCTTTGAGATTGGGCAAGGCCGGGGGCACCGACGATGAAAACGCCGAAGGCGATGGCGAGACCATCAATTCGAATGACTCGGACAGCGAAAGCGACTCAGAGGGCGGTGATGACCTGGACGACTTCGTGGTGGACGATAGCACCGAGGCCGGGGACGTCCAGGCCGTTTCTGACGGATCTGACTCCGAGTCCGAGTTCGAATCCGTTTCCGTTATCCAGTCTCGAGTCGCTTCTCAGAAGACCAAGGCGACGGCCTCCCAATCTTTGGCCTCTGACCAGGGTGAGAACAGCGATGCTGACTCCGGGTCGGAGGTGGACTCGGAGGACGGTATTTCGGCCTCGGAACTCGATGCTAGTTCTGAGGACGAGGACGACCCTTTTCGCGGCAAGGAGAGGACTCCAACGGTGCTCGCATCCGCCAAGATTCGCCAGCTTCTTTCCATTCTGCATAAGGAGATTGACAATCACAAGTTCATCGTCTTCTCGCAGTTTACTTCCATGTTGGATATCGTCGAGCGCTTTTTCCGCAAGGATGGTATCCGGTACGTCCGGTATGACGGCAGCATGAAGAACGATGCGCGCGAGGCGGCCCTGGACTCGCTTCGCAACGATCCACGCACCCGTGTTCTCGTGTGCTCGCTACGATGTGGTGCCTTGGGCCTGAACCTCACGGCTGCCAGCCGCGTGGTCATCCTGGAGCCCTTCTGGAACCCGTTTGTAGAAGAACAGGCCATCGACCGTGTGCACCGGCTCACTCAGAAGGTCGACGTGGTCGTCTACAAACTCACAGTGGAGGATACCGTGGAGGAGCGGATCCTCGAGCTGCAGGAGAAGAAGCGGCTGATGGCCGAACAAGCCATCGAAGGCGGCATGAAGAAGCAGACACTGAAGTTGGGTATCAATGAGATGATGGAGCTTTTCGGCGGGCGCAGCGGCCGCAAGCTCCGGGGGTCGTACGACGACGAGCCCTTTGAGTACGGACAGATCGCTACGGAAGATCTCAGGGAAACGGCACGGCTGACAAAAAAGAGCAAACCGAAAGCCCAGGAGAGCTCGGTATACGGACGTCGATGGTAACTGGGCACGAAACGGTTTCAGGCCCAGGGGCGACAGTGGGGAGGGGGAGGCGTTTGTGGCAGTATGGGCGAGTCTTTTGTAGCTTGGCTGCACCCGTGGTGTTATGGGATACCTCCAATACTACGTACGGAGTAAGGTGGAATATCACATGTCGTTCGATACGGAGGGTATATGGGCAACGCAGACTCTGGACAGAACTTGGGCAATACTCGTGTTGTTTTCCGGGGTGGTGAAAGCATGGGCATGCCTATCGTTTACCCTGCCTCAAATGGGATAATAGTGCGAAGCAGCCTATGGCACTTCGGTACCTAGGTGCCTACCGAAGTAAACCAATCACGAACCTCGGACAATCCAACCGATCGGGACATGCGCAATCCTCCTGCGGCACAACCAAGGAGACTTTTTCTTGACATGTACAAATATGGGCGGACGGAGCGACGACAACAACCAGTTGTGGTATCCCATGGAAACGCAGACTGTGGGCGTGGAGGGTTGATCCCTGCACGGCGGGACCAGTGTGGGCTTCCACTGGAATCCGACTACTGGCGGTCGCGCGTCCCCGCCAGCTTGAACTTGCCCGATGGCCTGGCCCGATGACTGACTGGGACGGACGGACTGACAACATGCTGCCTGATATCCTCCGGAACGCAGTGTGCAAAACGCAGGCCTCCCCCTCCGAAATCTCTCGAACACATTCTCGTTACTAAGAGCAGCTCGACCAGCGGCAGCCGAGTCGGCAACAGCAGCGGCGGCAACAGCGGCAGACAGACGAGGAGGCCAAGTGAGGGGTTCGCATTTTCAAGGTGAAGGACAGGGGAAAGCGTACTGTCATCTATCAAGGACCTCTAGCTGGGAGTAGGTAACCCAAATACTGTGCTGTGGTAGAGGTAGGTGCATACATACCTTCCTCAACTAACCCGCTATCCTCCCTTATGTACCACAATCGCTCACCGGCAGGCGATTATATGCGCCCATGGAAAACTCACTCCATCCCCCCATGCCCGCCTCCGCGCGAACTCATTCATTGTGCCCCCTGGTGGCCGCTCAGGGATGCTCGTATGGCCTACTAACATATATCTGCCTATCTTAGGCACCCAGGCGCTTGCCCACCCCCCCCGAAGTCACCACCTGCTGCCTAAGGTGCCTGCTCATCCCTCAGCGTACGGTAAGCCTGGGCGCAAAGGCAGCAGCGGTCACGCCTCCCCCAACTTTCACTGTTTGCCGAGGGCTCGCCGGGCGATATCCGCACGCGTAGAGGCGACCCGGCCCGTCCGTCCAGGGAAGATGGATGCACTTCTCATCAAATTATCCCAACACGCAACGAGTTACGCGATTAGGTCATGCATAGCCCTGACCTCCAGCTTCGTCATCCAGCAGGGCTCGCGGCTCATCAAGGTAATTGCTTCAACACGCGCAGGAATGCGGTGAGATGGAAACCACCCGGGAATTTGGGCCTTGTTCCTTGCTGGCCGAGTATCCCCCAGCACCCGTGGCCAGGAGGCACCAACAGCTTCTGACTGATTGAACCCTGTGCTACCAGACCGTGGATGACGACCCTCTGCGTGCCGAGCTGGCCTGCCTCCAGCGCCGGTTGGCTCGCAAGATAGACGTAGGAACTGCTCCTCACTACCCATGCTCCCTATGTGGTCGCTCACTTTGTGACACAGCTCATTTCTCCCGTTCTTGAGTCGATAGAGATGCGCTACGATCGCGGCGAGCGTGCCATGGAGGCCGTCGTGCGGACTACGCGCGAGCTTCGCGAGGACATCAACAACCTGGGCAAGAGGCTGCAAGCAACCGCCCAGTTCGAGGAGCAGGCACAATATTCCGAGAGTCGCCGTGCCGCGGGCGCCCGCCCCACGCCACGCCGTACCGAGCTGCTGGTCATCATCGCCGAGATGAAGAACCTCATTGCCAGTATAGACGACTCTATCCCCCTGATCAATCTATGGGTCACTACCATGGGCCCTGTTCAACCCCAGCAGGCCGGCTTTTCGCCGTCCCGCCTATTACAGGCGAGCATGCTGGTCAATATTGGAGACACACAATACGTGATCGACCCCAGTCGGCCCATGCAGATCGGCCCCGATTTCATGGTCTCCCTCTACATGCTTTTTCGAGGCCACGCTTCCATGTGCGACGGCGAGCCATACGGCGTCGAGGAGGGTCAACGGAAGCCCCTGTGGCAAGAGGTCTTTCACAAAGCCCGCGTGCGGTTGTACCGAATCCCTCCAGAGCCGACGGGTCCGTCATTGGCCTACCGCTATGAGCTCCAGATCGTCGAGGACCTCGACGACGGCCGGGTACACACGCTTGAAGACGGCCAGGCTGCACCGAGCTCTTACGACAATGTTCGTCTTGCGGGTATACGAGAACACATACCGGTAGGCCGGATATCCAAGTTGTTCTATGTCGATGTTGGTAGAATTCTCAATATTCGCAACGAGGAGGGAGCCTCAAGGAACCCGGCCCTTCTGCTGAAAAGAGTAGCGCAAGACCCGCAAGCGGGCTTTACAGGCAACCAAGGGGACGTGATGAACTCGATTGGGACAAGGCAGAGCCAAGGTTACGTTTCGGAAGAGCACGGCGACGAAGACGACGACGACGACGAACAGGGCGACATAGACCGCCAGCTACGCGGGGAGAGCCAAGGGATAGAGACAAGCAAGGATGGTTACTTGACAACGAAGACTACAGCTGCCAGCGCCCAAAAGGCAGCCGAGAACCAATGGTCCATCCCGACCACTCTCGACCCCGAGTGGATGGCACTGGAAGTGTTCGATGATGATGACGCAGCATCGTTGTCCGATGAAGACGAGAGCTCCTCTAACTGGGGAGGTCCCGACCCGCCTTCAGCGTCAAAATACCCAACGCCACACGCCACAACGCGAACCTCGGTCGATGGGAATCTAATGACACAGCTGTCTCGCATGAGCCTTGCGTCAGCGTCCACCGTTCCAGATCCCTTGTCGAGCCCTTTGCCATCCCCCTTGCCCACTCAGGGCGGACAGGCCTCACCTGCCTCGACCCAACTCACAATACAACGGCAATCCCGTGGACCCAACACCGTCAACCCGACGCTCATTGAACGCTCCCCTTTCGGGGCCATACGGACATCTCTTTCGCTCCTGGAGATGGTGCTCCGGCTCACCTCCCTCCAGGAGTTCGAGCAGACTACGCATCTTGCCATCCCAGACCATATGCTAAGGTTCTATGTGGACCAGTCGGCCTCGGAAAGTGGTCTTCACGGACAGGAGCGGCGGACGGCACGGGCCGAGGCGACCAGAAAGTTCGGCTTCGATCAGTATAAAGACCCCCCCGCTAGCGACGGCGGCGTCGATGCGGCTTAAGTCTCGACAGCTTCGCCCGGGCAAGTTTGGGTGTAGACCATTGGTGGTTCGGGAGACGGGAGACGGGAGGCGTGGGGTGCTTGGTGTGCTTGCCCACCAGCCAGGTCCTTTCGGCCTTGGCACTTATATAGAACCATACAAGAAATGCCACATTATCAGATGCATCTGTTGAGGTGCATGCGTCATCTTTGCCTGGCCGTCTGGCACCTACGTAACTAATCTACAGGGGCAGGGCTACAGCCGTGTGCAAATGTTAGGTGTATACACGGGACGCGAAAACGGCACTACTCCCGCTCCGGGGGTGGCAAGGCAATGGAAGCCTGCGAGTTGCCGTCAGTGCTGTTGGGCTGACTAGTCATTCGGTCAGGTTTGTGCTGGAGGGCCAAGGGTTGGGAGGCAAAGCACAGCCTTATTGGGCAGGAAATACAGCGGGTCTCGCCAGTCTGTAGGTAAGGCCCGTATAGCTGACGCAGGACGGAATCGAGCAGGGCAAACGAAAGGCAGGGAAAGCCTCCAGGGTTCGACTTAAAGGCGAGGCAAGTAATATAAACAAAAGGGTCGCGAGGGGCCATGTCATTGATACAGCCCAAACCACCTACCTAAGTAGAGTACACGCCTCTTGCGTTTGCAAGCGGGTGCGAATTTTCAGTGCTTGGTCGCTTTTTTCCAATCAGATTCAGCCCCTCGCCCGTCCCCCTCCACCAAAATTTGCCCCGCATTGACAGCAACTGCCTGACGGTCCATCGGTCACAATCAGGGCTCCTACCGACTTTACACTCTTCGCAGTGCCGTGCCCATCTCGTTGCAACATTTCATCGGGGTCAAACAGAAGCCAGCTCCGGCCCACGATCTTCCCGGTCCCCATCTCCTCCACATCCCTCGCGCACTCGATCATTCGGTCCGGTATCGAAGCTGCTGCCACAATGTCCGACCTCAACTCTTGGGAAGATGACCCCGCCGCGCAGGACGAGAACCTGTCCCGCCAGGCGCAGCAGATGAACCTGAACAGCCAGCCCCAGCAGGCCGCAGGCGGTTTCCATGCCGGCGCCTCTGCCTTCACCCCCGGCGCGGCTACCTTCACCCCCGGTGCCGCCGCCTTCCAGCCGGGCCAGCAGGCCTACGGCGGCTACCCTCAGTACGGCCAGCAACAGTACTACGGTGGCCAAGGCTACTACCCTCAGTACGGAGGTGGTCAGTTCAACCAGTACGGCGGCCAGCAGGCCTACGGTCAGGTATATGGCGGCCAGCAGGGCGGATACGGTAGGTCGCCCCCTCCCATCATCCCGGCCCCCATGTGCTGACACCGTTGCTTTCTCCAGGCCAGCAGCAGCAATACGGCCAGTACCAGCAGAACCAGCAGCAGCCGCCTAAGCAGCCCAAAGCGGCCCCCACCATCGCGAAGCGCCCGGCCGATGCCTCACCTGCTGCCCCGGCGGCCGGGGCCCCCAAGGTTGAGAAAGCCGGCGGCACCAAGGTTCTGAGCATCGGCGGGGATGCGCCCAAACCCCAGGCTGAAAAGACCGGCGGCACCAAGGTCTTGTCCATCGGCGGCGACCCCCCGAAGCCCAAGGAAGCGCCCAAGACCAACGAGCAGAAGAAGGAGGCTGCCGACGCCGGCGCTAAGGTCACAGCGGCCAAGGCCATGGAGAAGACGGGCGACTCGAAGCAGGACAGCGGCCGAACCTCGCCCACGCCCTCGACGGGCTCTGGTCGGTCAAGCCCCAGCCGGAACAGCAAGGCAGCCGCCGCCAAGAGAGCGGCTGATGCCGTCGTCAGCGACCAGGCTGCCGACGTTGACGAAGGTACGCTGAACGAGATCTACGGCAAGGAGCATGTCAACATCATCTTCATCGGCCACGTCGATGCGGGCAAGTCGACATTGGGCGGCTCCATCCTCTACGCCACCAATATGGTGGACCAGCGAACCATGGACAAGTACAAGCGCGAAGCCAAGGACCTGGGCCGTGAGACGTGGTACCTGTCGTGGGCCCTGGATCTCACCAACGAGGAGCGAAGCAAGGGCAAGACGGTCGAGGTTGGCCGGGGCTTCTTCGAGACGGAGACCCGCCGCTACAGTATCCTGGACGCGCCCGGCCACAAGACGTACGTTCCCCACATGATTGGCGGTGCGTCACAGGCCGACGTCGGTATCCTGGTCATTTCGTCGCGGAAGGGCGAGTTCGAGGCCGGTTTCGAGAAGGGTGGGCAGACCCGCGAGCACGCCATGCTGGCCAAGACGCAGGGTGTCAACAAGCTTATCGTAGCCATCAACAAGATGGACGACCCCACCGTCGACTGGAGCGAGGAGCGATACAACGAGTGCAAGACCAAGGTCGCCCAGTTCCTGAAGGGGACAGGCTACAACCTGAAGACGGACGTCTTCTTCATGCCCATTGCTGCGCAGCAGACCATAGGCATCAAGGACCGCGTGCCCAAGGACATGTGCAAGTTCTACGACGGACCCTCGCTGCTCGAGTATCTGGATGGCATGAAGACGCTCGAACGCAAGCTCAACGCGCCTTTCATGATGGCCGTCAGTGGCAAGTACCGAGACATGGGTACCATGATTGAGGGCAAGGTCGAGGCTGGCGTTTGCAAAAAGGGCATGTCCTTGATCATGATGCCCAACAAGGACAAGATCGAAATTGCGGCCGTCTACGGAGAGCAAGAGGACGAGATCCCCATCGCGCAGGCGGGCGACCAGGTACGACTGCGACTCCGTGGCATCGAGGAGGAGGATATTCTTCCGGGATTCGTGCTCTGCTCGCCCAAGCGGTTGGTACACAACGTTACGCAGTTCGAGGCGCAAATCAGAATCCTCGATCTCAAGAGTATTCTGTCGGCCGGCTTCAACTGCGTGCTTCACGTCCACTCGGCCATTGAGGAGGTTACTTTTGCAGCGCTGCTGCACAAGCTCCAGAAGGGCACCAACAGGAAGAGCAAGGCGCCCCCGACCCACGCCAAGAAGGGCGACAGCATTATCGCGCGCATGCAGATCACCGGTGGTGCTGGGTCCGTCTGTATCGAGAAGTTCGAGGACTACCCGCAACTGGGACGTTTCACTCTGCGAGACCAAGTGAGTAGCTTCCCCTGCGACCCCCGCGCCCCCCCCCCCCCCCCCCCCCCCCCCCCCCGGTGTCGTGTACTCACATGAAAACCCCAGGGACAAACGATTGCCATCGGCAAGATCACCAAGCTCATCATGGACGACGCCTAAATTGCCGAGTCAGATGCGGAGCGTAGGACAGGTCCTCAAGAGGACCCCCGGGCTGTAAAAGGGCCACCAAATGTAGCAGTCCACGGGGACCCGACCAGGTCGAGGATGTACAACCCGTTTGTTTCCAGACAAACGTGCCTACATGCTAAGCCACCTGAACCTATGCTTGAACGGCAGTATGGAGTAGTATGGATCTAGTAGTGGCTGTGGGATACGGGCACTGGACGGAGCAAAATGACTTGTATGGACACGGGATGAGCCTTGGTGGTAGCGCAGCAGCACGGGCGGGTAAAGTAGGGCATACGATGCCAATCCGCTTGTTGAGAAACTGAACAGCATAGATGAACCCGACTTTACCCGCGCCTATTTGCTTCCGTGCGCCCTCAGCTCGTGTCGGAAATTCCAGGAACCGCGGGATCGCCCTATTGGGCGCACTGGCCAATCAGTCGTTACTTCGGTATAGCTTGGGAGAGCAACCATCTCCCTACTGGGTACTATGCGACTTATTTTTGGCACCGGCAACAAGAGAGGAACCAAGTGTGCATGTGCAGTATCGCATCCCCAACACGGTACGGAGTCCAGTCTTTCAGGGAAGCAAGCGTGTGTGATCCGGCGATGATCTCCGCTGGTGCCCGTATCGTGAACGGGGCGGGCTCCTCTAATGCTTCCGTACGCTTCCGGGTAACGGGGCAAGGCGACGGATGATAAGCACCTCTCGGGTTCGTCGTTTCGTACCACGAGCTGCCGGGGTCGATTGGCCATCGGGTTCATAACGTGGCCGGAAACCCCAAAGCCCGCGTGAGCAGGAAAACGCCAACAACAAACTGAGAGGTGGTGGAAGGCCGTTGTTCCAACTGGCAGCAATCGGTAGTATACGGGGATGTAACAAAATGCGGGATGTGCTACGCTGGCGGCTGGGTACCTGCCTGACGCATGGGGTACGCGGGGGGGGGGGGGGGGCTGAGGTCACTCAGCCAATGCTGTGAGAGCCCATTTGTAATAGGCCGTCGGTTCTCTCGTCCTTTAGGGGGGAGGGCGGCCATCACATGCTTTCCCGCTCCACTTCCAGCCGCGTTCCGGGCTTTTGCATATGCGGACTGGCAGCGAGCATGGATGGGTTTTATGCCTTGCGTAGCCGGCATGTTCCCTTTTTTTTTTTTCGTCATCTTGGCAGGCCCTGTCCCCCCCTCCCCCTCCGTCTTGTTCGTGCTGCCAGCCACGCAGGAAATTTCAGTTTTGAAACCGTCACGAGGATGGTCTGAAAACCCGCCCTGGCGCCCTGGTTACCCTACAGTTACGTAAATGCGGCGGCGCCGCCGCCGCCGGCTGGAGGAGGCTCACCAGCAGTAGGTCGGCCTACAGGGAACCCAAGCCAAGGTCAAGAAAAGCGTCAGAGACAGGCCAAAGTACTGGGCTATGGCGATCAAGTACCGTTTCGCGTGCGGGCAGGTACCCCTTACGATCCCCATAAGGCCGGTCATGGACAATTTAGGGGATTTTGGCCCCCCCGCCCCCCTCAGACACAGACATCGGGAGATTCCGGGAAGTGAAGGTGGTTTGTTGGAAACCCCCCTTACGCCCCCTTTGCTTTGGGGACAAAGGACCGTGTCGTGGAACACGATCTCGGCAAAGGGCCGGCCGGGGATGCGGAGGAACGAGGAGGGGAGGGCCGAGGGGGACCGCTTCGTGGTTTCCTCATGGGGCCATGCATGCATTTTGGGTTGGCAAACAGGACAGGGATCTTGCCCGGCGAATTGCGTTTCGTCGGTTTGGATGGCCCGTCATGCTGCCTGTCTGTAGCGAGGGATGGACAGAGGGAAAAGCACGGACGGACGGCCTCGTGTTGACGTATGCGCGGCGGGGGGGGGGGACCGACGAAAATGCTTCGGGAGCAGTGGGAAAATGGGGTCCCCGGAAAATGGGCATGGGTTGCTTGGCATACCCCGGCTGTTTGGGACCAGAAGGGGGGGGGGGGCCTGGCAGAACGGGCAAATCGGTCGGCAAAGTGGACGAACCAAACGACCGAAAAAACGCCTTGTCGCTTCATCAGCGCCGGGGAAGCAGGGCGTGCGGGGGAGGAGGGATGAAGTCGGGACGGAAACCCATGTGAGGCATGGGAGAGAGCTGTACAGCAGAGATGGGTGTGATGGGTGTCGCGTGGGCAGCCTATTGGGGCCTTGGCCAGCCATTCACCGCGCGCTCCCGTCCCGCGGGATCGCATCGCCTCCCGCCTTTGGGGAAAGGGACGGAGGCGGGGTGGAGAGGTAGGTCCTTGGCATGGGAAGGACGAGGGCTCGGCTTCTCCAATCGAAACTCGCACGTCGTTTGGCATATTCCCTATGGCCGGGCCCAGGCCAGCAGCAAGGCCCAGCCCCGGCTGCCTCCAAATGCCACGAGGGGGGCGCGGCGGCAGTGCTGGACCAAGGGCAGAGACTCGGGGTCCGGCATGGAAGCTGCTGGTGCTTCTGCCAGCCCGGCCGGTCGACCTTCCCTCCTCGTTCCTCGTCCCGTGTCGTCTTCGTGCTCCCCAGATCTCGCGCTGGAGGCTCCCGTCGGTGCTTTGCCCATCGCACCGTGGACCTGCTCGCAGCGGCGGATCGCCAGGCGTGTCCTTCCGCTCGCCCACCCGTCCATCCAACCATCGTGCGTCCATCCGCCCAGCATCCCCACAGCCAGGTTTTCCATTGCTCCATCCACCCGGCCCCGAACGCTCCCCACAAGGTTGGCTCTCGCCCCAGCTGCCGAGGGCTCCCCTGCCAGCGCAGTCCGCAAGATCGATGTCATCTCGGGCAGGCTGGCCTTGTCGCGGGCTGCAAATCTTGCCTGTCTGAGGCGTCCTTGGGCGGCGCGTGCAAGGTACCGTTTGGCGCCGCGAGGTACTTGTCCCCGGCACGTCCGGTACCTGCACGTCACGACGTAAGGTCTCGACCGCGGGCACATGGGCACTTACATCACTTGCTCCCTCCGCCCTGTCATCGGCCGGCCGTGAACCACGCACCGCCATGCGCGACCCGACACTGCAGGGGCTGGGCCTCCGAGAAATAGTCGTGCGCCGGCGCCCAATCAATGTCAGATACCGCTTTCGGCCAGTTGAATCGTCGCTACTGACGGCCAAGGCTCCACCCTTGCTTTCATTCTTATATCCTCGGCCTAGTCGCTTCATGAGCTATCGGGATAGCACCCTTTTCGTCACCCTGTATCGCCCGTGTACGACCGATCTGTGGATCACATCCTCCGGCCCAAGGCTCCCAAGACTCTGTCATTGCTATCATTCCAAAAGCTTAAGAACCATGAAGGACCCCGTCCAACGAACCGCTTCTCCCTATGTTGATCCCTCTATCAAAGGCCCTCGTTCTCAGCAGCTGTCCGCCCAGACCCACTCCACTCTCTACGACCACAAGAGTGAGTGCCTCTGCCCGCCTGCCCCCTGTCTCGAGCTGTACTGACGCTGCCGTCAGTGATTCCCTCCAACAAAGTCAACAAAACGGCCCTCCACCCCGGAGGTGTCGAGTAAGCCCGCCCTCTTCCCGGCAACAGACGAAGCCCCTCGAAGCTGACCCCGTCCTCTCTCACAGGCCTCACCAGGAGGTGGAGCACACAGAGCTCGGTACGACCTCTCTCTCCCGGCGGCCTGCGCGGGCCCCCCCTAGCGTCACCAAACCCTAGACTGACTCGCGCGACCACAGAGATCGAACTTCACGACAAAGCACACATTGACTATGACCGAGTCGCCATTGTACGTGGGCCTTTGCCTGCCCGGCCGCGGCAGCGCTTCCCGCGGTCACATGCTGCGGGAACAGGACGGCTAACGGACAGCAGATCCCCAATCCGTCGGTCGCCGCTTTGTACGAAGATGCTCTCGTGTACGAGATGGGTTCCGCCATCGCCTCCAGCGGTGCGTTGACGGCGTACTCGGGAGCCAAGACTGGCCGGTCACCCCTGGACAAGCGCATCGTGAAGGAGGAGACCTCGGAACAAGACATCTGGTAAGCAGCCCTGCCACGGCTTGCGACGGCACGACGGCCATGGAGGCTAACGGCTCTGATTGGACAGGTGGGGACCCGTGAACAAGCCCATGGGAACTGATGTAAGTCACGAGAATCTGTCTTCCACCCTTGCCAAGCGCCCGCCGCTTTGCCGGCTGGGCCGGGGGCCGCGCACTCGCTCCCTGTCCCCCTCCTCCTCGGCTCCTGCTCTCGGCGCTGGACGCTATGAGCAGCCGGCGTCTTTGGTCGCAATCCTAGCGCTTGGGGTGCCCGCTTGGCATGCCATGGCCAGAGTCGCACGACGGGCGCGGGGGTTTTCGGCTGTCGGTTCGGCGCTGCGCCTCCAACCGCAACCCCCTGTCGCTTTCGTGCTCGTAGCGTCATGGCCCGGAGCCGCCAGCTGCACCCCGCCCTCCACATTTTCTACCCGAACCTCCAGATTAGTGTCGGTTGGAGTTGCACCCTGCCCCCACACTCGCACCCTCTTCACATGTGTCCATCAAACTACATTGCACGCCACCACCGTCCCCTTGGCGCCGGTCACTGACATGCCCGCTTGCCCCAGGTCTGGAAGATCAACCGCGAACGTGCCATCGACTACCTCAACACGCGCACACGCATCTACGTCGTCGACGGCTATGCCGGCTGGGACGAGAAGTACCGCATCCGCGTGCGCGTTGTGTGCGCGCGGGCCTACCATGCGCTCTTCATGCGCAACATGCTGATCCGCCCGCCCCGCGAGGAGCTGGAGCACTTCCACCCCGACTACACCATCTACAACGCCGGAAGCTTCCCCGCCAACAGGTACACCGAAGGTATGACCTCGGGCACCTCGGTGGCCATCAACTTCTCCGAGAAGGAGATGGTCATTCTGGGCACCGAGTACGCCGGCGAGATGAAGAAGGGCGTCTTCACCGTCCTGTTTTACGAGATGCCTATCAAGCACAACGTCCTGACCCTGCACTCCTCGGCCAACGAGGGCAAGAACGGCGACGTGACTCTCTTCTTCGGTCTCTCGGGCACCGGCAAGACCACCCTGTCGGCCGACCCCAACCGTGCCCTCATCGGCGACGACGAGCACTGCTGGAGCGAGCGCGGTGTCTTCAACATCGAGGGTGGCTGCTACGCCAAGACCATTGGCCTGTCGGCCGAGAAGGAGCCCGATATTTTCAACGCCATCCGCTTCGGTTCCGTTCTGGAGAACGTCGTCTTTGACCCCGAGACCCGTGAGGTCGACTACGATGACTCGACCCTCACCGAGAACACACGCTGCGCCTACCCCATCGAGTACATCCACAACGCCAAGATTCCTTGCATGTCGGACTCGCACCCCAGCAACATCATTTTGTTGACGTGCGACGCCCGTGGTGTGCTGCCGCCCATTTCCAAGTTGAACAGCGCCCAGACCATGTTCCACTTCATCTCGGGCTACACGTCCAAGATGGCCGGCACCGAGGATGGTGTCACGGAACCGCAAGCGACCTTCTCGTCGTGCTTCGCCCAGCCCTTCCTGGCGCTGCACCCCATGCGCTACGCCAAGATGCTGGCCGACAAGATCGAGCACCACAAGGCCAACGCCTGGCTGCTCAACACGGGCTGGGTCGGTGCCGGTTACACGCACGGCGGCAAGCGCTGCCCGCTCAAGTACACGCGTGCCATCCTGGATGCCATCCACTCGGGCGAGCTCGCCAAGTCCGAGTACGAGACGTACGAGGTCTTCAACCTGGATGTGCCCAAGACCTGCCCCGGTGTCCCCTCGGAACTGCTCAACCCCGCTGCTGCCTGGACTGCCGGCAAGGACAGCTTCCAGCAGGAGGTCAAGAAGCTCGGTGGCCTCTTCAACGAGAACTTCAAGAAGTACGAATCGGAGGCCACGGATGACGTGAAGGCCGCGGCCCCTACGGTATAGACGAGCGATTGCTTGGTAGCGAGTGCACTTTTACCCCTGCTTTACTGCCTGCCACAGCTCCGGGATGGCTGCTGTGTGGATTTCTGGCGAGGACACAAGCCTGCAGAGGGGGGCTGGACGGATGGGATTGGGCAGAAGGCTGCCGTGGACACCAGAGGCGATTATAATTAGTCCTACGGAATAGGACGGTTGCCTCTGGAAGGGCGCCACCCCAGAGGAAGGCCTGGGATTATAGAATCGGCAGACCCGGGATGGGTCAGTATGGTTCTTGCTAGTATTTAGTAGTATATAACGACTTCAGAATGAGTAACTACGACATGATTCTTCTATTTGGGTACGAGTTCAATATGGCAATTTGCGACGTGATGGATACCAAAGGCCCTACGAGACGTGCTCAATCATGAACGGACTGGCTTACTTTGTGTGGAGGGGCCAATTGCGATCCGGAACGTCGATAGTAAATAACTTCTTTAGTACTGGCTTGCCAGGCTATCACGGCCGACTACTACAAATCTCGAGTGCGCTCAGAGACGCACGCGTGAAAATATGCCAGTCCTATTCTTGGCATGCTACACGTCAAAGTCTACCTATTATTTCTATTTCCGTCCGCACATGGTTTGTCGGAAACCCTGCTCATGCTAGGGGAGGCATCGACTCTGGATAAGGTCGGGCGGCGGGCGAGCCGTCCTCATGCCCGCTGCCCAGAAATGTGGACCCGCGTCTATGCTACTGCTCGGCTCAACCCCGCTAAAACAAAAATCGACGTCAGCTCAGCCAAAAGAGGTGATTCTACTCCCCCGTCACGCCCGAAGAGCCGTCGTCAAGCACGAAGAAAGGGCCGCGGCATCCACCAGGCGGACCAGGGCCGGGCAGGAAAGCAAAGCGGAAGAAGCGCCCTCTCTACGAATTCCATTCCGACGGCCGAGTTGCCGTCGGGTCAGCCCTTGGATAAGCTGCTCTGCCACGGCTGCCGGCCCAGCGAGCCAGTTTCCAACCGACGAAACGCTGGTCGCGCCGGCTCCACTAGCCGCGCCCCCAACTCGTGCCTGTTCCAGCTCCTGCGACAACTGTTGTATCTGGGCTGCGACTCCGACTCGCCGACGCCCGTCGACGCCGCCGCCGCCCTCCTCCTCCTGCACCGCAATTAGGGAACCATGTGATGAGCGGCTGCGCTGTTCGCAATGGATCACGACTGGGACGAGGTGAGATGCCTCCCCTCCCCCCTCCCCTTCTCCTTGATCTACCCCGGTCGGCCTGTCTGCCTGCCCCTCCAGTGCTGACGCGAAGCGCGCTTCTGCGCCCCAGGTTGCCCGGATACCCTTGCCTCCGCCGGGGGTCCTGGCGCATTCGACGCCCGTATCGACTCTCGCCTTCGACACGAGCTACGAACTGCTCTGGGCCGGCAATGAATATGTATGTCCGGCCTGGCCATGCCGGCTGCCGTTCCGCGGCGGCCCGATCGATCTCTCCCGCTGACGTCTCCTCCAGGGCAGGGTATCCTCCTTCTACGGGCCGGAGCTCACCATGTACACGAGCTTCAAGGCCCACGGCTCGCAGGGGGGGCAGGTGCACCAGCTTCTGTTCAACGACCGAGGCGTCATCGCCCTGGGGTCGCGCAGTATCCACATGGCCATGCGACGAGGCGCGCCTCTCTGGAATATCAAACACGACGACATGAAGGAGCTGCGCTGCATGACCTGGACCTCCAAGGGCACCGCCGAGATCCTCGTGGCCGGCGAGCAGGACAAGATGTTCATCATCGACGTGAACAAGGGCGAGATCTCCAAGGTGCTGCCCACCAGCCACCACTACAAGATCATGCGGAGGAGCCGCTACATCTGCGCCGCCACCACCGGCCCCGTCGTCCACATCCTCGACCCCCTGAACTTCAGTATCGTTAAGGAATGGACCGCCCACGCCGCCAGCATCAGCGACATGGACGCCCAGCACGACATTATTGTTACGTGCGGAATGTCGCCCCGAAACCAGGGCTATGTCATGTTTGACCCGCTGGTCAACGCCTTCGACCTCAAGCAAATGGTTTCCATGGTTCCCGTCCCCTTTCCCTCGGGCGCCGCCTACGTCCGCATGCACCCTCGCATGTCCACCACGAGTATCGTCGTGTCGCAGAGCGGCCAGATGCATGTCGTCGACCTGGTCAACCCCAACATGAGCACGGTGAAGCAGGCCAACCACTTCTCCATGAAGCTGGTCGACATTGCGCCCTCGGGCGAAGCCATCGCACTGGCCGACACCGACTGCTTCATTCACCTCTGGGGTCACCAAGGCAAGCTGCAGTTTGCTGAGCTGCCCAACATGGTGGAAGTTGCCACGCCGTCGGACCCCATTCCGCAGTTGGAATTTAAAGACGATACGCCCCTGAACACCATCGGGATGCCGTACTACCGCGAACAGTTGCTCTCGGCCTGGCCCAAGGATGAGGTGTACGATATCGGCGCACCGCCGCCCAAGGAAGACCTCGAGGTCCTCAAGTCTCTCACGCAGCGAAACTGGGGGTACTACGGCAAAACCTTCCGAAGCTCGAGGAGGAACCAGGTCG
This sequence comes from Nigrospora oryzae, assembly GCA_016758845.1. Lineage (NCBI taxonomy): Eukaryota > Fungi > Ascomycota > Sordariomycetes > Amphisphaeriales > Apiosporaceae > Nigrospora > Nigrospora oryzae. Next base: position 1,829,256 of record JADKYO010000007.1, on the reverse strand, counting down.
AAGACACACGAAAACTAGACAACGAACGGGAGCTGCTCACCCGACCCAAGTTTCTTAGTGAACAGGCCCGCGAAATGTCCCACACGCCCGCCGGCACGCCACCCCCCGAGGAGATAGCGCCTGGACCTAAGAAGGCCATCATCCCCGCCGTTCTCGAAAGCCACAAGGCTGAGGTGCCGCCCATGTATAGGAACATCGAGATCCAATTTAGCAAATTCGGAATCGATGACTGGGACTTCAAGTAAGCGTGCCCACGGCGGGACACGGCACGTCGGCTTGACTGACCCGTACAGACATTTCAACGCCACGCAGTACTCGGGCTTGCAGAACCACATCGTAAACAGCTACGTCAATGCCCTGCTGCAGATTATGCACTTTACTCCGGCCATAAGGAACGTGGCGCTTCAGCACGCCGCGACGGGCTGTATTGACGAGTGGTGCCTCCTGTGCGAGCTGGGCTTTTTGTTTGACATGCTCGACAAAGGCGAGGGAGCCCCTTGCCACGCATCGAACCTCCTGAAGATCTTTGGTCGCCACGACCAAGCAGCCAAGCTAGGCTTGCTCGAGGACTCGACCCACGTTGTGTCGCGGACCTTGATGCTGCAGGGCTTCTCCCGCTTCCTGCTTGATAAGCTCGTCACGGACCACAGGCGCATGGCGCCCGACTCGTCGACGATGGAACAGGTAGTACTAGGAGGAGCGACCCTCCCCCCCCACCAACGAGATCGACTGACACGGACATAGTTATTTGAAACGGCGGCTATCAGCACGATTCGGTGCAACAGCTGCTCCAGCGAAACAAGCAAACCTGGATCGACCTTGGTGCATGAAGTCATGTACTCGCAGAATGCAAGTGAAGCGCAAGAGAGGAAGAGAGCGGCCCAGGCTAACGCTCTTCAGAAACCCGGCCATAGGAACGCTAAGACCTCCAAAGTCACATTCTCTCAGGTCCTGAAGAAGTCGGTCGAACGTGAAGTCACCAATAAGGGCTGGTGCCAAATATGCCACAAGTACCAGACTCTCAGCACCAAGAAGCAGATCCACAGCATCCCGACAGTGTTGACCCTTCTTGCCGGCATGCCGACGGACGAGTACCGGAAGTTGTGGGCCTCACCCGGTTGGTTACCGGAAGAAATCGGAGTCATCATTAAGTACGGCCAGTTCTTCTGCTATGAGGGCGAGGAGCTCAAGTACCAACTGCAACGCGGTTACCATGACATGGCCGTGTACTCTCTTACTGGTGTGGCGACGAACATCGAGACCGGCCAGGTGTCGAGACCGCATCACCTCGTCGCCATGGCCAACGGTGAGTTCGGGTCCTTCGGTCCTTGGGTGGGATTCGTGCTGATGATCATGGGGCAGTTGCGCACTCGGCCCCGGTGGCCCCGGCTGAGAGCCAATGGTATCTGCTCAATGACTTCCACATCAAGCGCGTGAGCGGCGAGGAGGCTCTGGCGTTCAATACGTCGTGGAAAATGCCATCCGTCATCACGTTCCAGCGCAAGGAAGCCAACAACAAACTGGATGTGAGCTGGAAGGAGAACCTGAACACGAGTCTTCTCTATTTGGATCCCAGGTATGTCGAATTGCTTTGCGCTGCGACATAGATGCTGACGTGAGCTTGCGTCGTCCAGTTTGACCCTGCCAATGCACAAGCGGCAGGTGGAGGACAAGACGTACCAAATCCTGGATCAGGAGACGGAGCAGCCATCGTCAGAGACCATCATTGCCATCGATACCGAGTTTGTCTCCACGTCTAGACAGGTCGAGATGATCGAGTCGGAAACCAACGAGTCGCGTATCGTGCGGCCCGTTGTCCACGCGCTGGCGAGAATCTCGGTTCTGCGAGGCAGCGGCCACTTGGAAGGCGTCCCATTCATCGATGACTACATCCACATCCGGGAGCCCGTCATCGATTACCTAACAGCCTACTCGGGCATTGTACCGGGCGACCTGGATCCTGCGCAAACAAGACACAACCTGGTGGCTCTCAAGGTGGCATACAAGAAGATGTGGATCCTGCTCAACCTCGGGTGCAAGTTCCTGGGCCACGGGCTGAAGCAAGACTTCCGGGTCATCAACATCCATGTGCCGCAGGGGCAGATCATCGACACGAGCGATCTGTTCTTCTCGCAGGTGCGCAAGCGGAAACTGAGCCTCCAATTCCTCGCTTGGTGCCTACTACAAGAGAAGATCCAGCAGGTGACGCACGACTCCATCGAGGACGCCCGCACGGCGCTGCGCTTGTACCGCAAGTACGAGGAATTCATCGACGCCGGCATTCTCGACATGATTATGCAGGACGTGTTCAACAAGGGTGCGGCGTATAACTTCCGCCCGCCCGTCAAGAGCAGTTCCGAGGGCGGCACCGCGGGGCCCCCGATCACGCCCCGGAAAAACATGGCGCAGTCGTCCGAGTTCGCCGGCAGCAGCCCCGGGTGGACTCCGACTCCTAGACAGAGCGCGCCGACGCCGGGCCGTTGAGGTGTAGAGACGACATCTGGGGGGCTTTTTCTCTGGCCCCGGGGCCGAAGGAGGACGCCACGAGAGAGAGCCCGACAGCTTCTGGGGGTGACGAGACCCGGCCCTAAGGGGCCAGTCTCCAGGAGAGACGATGGCACTGCCACGAGCGAAAGCGGCATTTCTCATAGCGACAAAGCGAAGACAGCATAGACTACAGCGCTAGGTAGCATGTCCTACACATGTCTGGGTAGTCTACGGAAAATATGAAGCCCAATACAATACAGACCTTTTTCTCAACTTGGCTCCATAGGCCTCCCTCGGACTTTTGGCCATAGCAGAAGGACATGCTTCCTGCCACCGGGGGGTGGGATGCTGTGAGGGTAAACCCCCCCGTCGCTGGCCCCGGGCGACTTGCCGAGGAAGCCATTGGTGGCGACACGGGTGACGATGCAACGTCGGGCGCCCTTTCCCTCGGGGCTGGCACCCTCCAGGGGCTGCCTATCCAGCACCCACGCGCTTGGTTCGGGTGCCGGCCGTACCGGATCGAGCACCCTCTCCCTCTCTCCCTCTTCATGTCGCACGACTCTCACGCTGTCGGTCGGAATGCCCCGGTAGGCTTACCGACGGCTGTTCCCTGTATCTCGGACCGTTTCCCCCCACCGGGCATCTCTATCAGCAAAGCCGTCTGGTTTGCTTTCTCCCTGTCGCCATCGTGCGTGCAACCTCGGTTCTCGGAGTGCCATACACGCGGACCGTCGAGCAGAGCTTTGTCTTGAGCGCGTTACTATTAAGAGGTCTATGTACAGATTTTGGGGGACAATAGGAGGGGGGGGGGCGGACATGGGGCGGGCGGCGTGTGCTTCTGAATCGAGTTTTATCCAGGAGCCTATTATTCTGGGGGGAGGGGGCTGTTTTTCTTCTTTTTCCATTTCAAGCCCCCCTCCCCCCTTCCCCCTCACGGAACCTTTCCTCCCCACCTCCCCTTTCCCTGCTTGCTTCTTTCACCCTCTCCTTTCACCCCTTCGTGTCCCGCCCTATGCCGTCCTCGTACGGCGGACAGGCCTCGTCGCCGCCCTCGACCTGGCAGATCTCGTCCAGGTCGTGGTGGCGGCGGTGGGGGCGGCCTAGTGGTGCTGGCGGCGACAACCGCGTCCGGTCAGTGGGCAGCGGCGGCGGCGAGGCGGCGGCGGCGGGGGACGTCGGGGTGGTGGTGATGGTGGGTGGCGGCGGGGCTCCGGTCACGTTGTCCGGGGCGGTGCCGGCGGCGAGGACGGGCTCCGACTTGGCGCGCGGCATGCTGTCGCCCTCGAGCTCGAAGATGGCGCCGGGCTCGCGCTTGGCGCCGCTCGAGAGGGCCGTGGCCGGCACCTCGGCGAGCCGGCCCGTGTCGCCCAGCTCGTTGATCTGCTCCTCGTGGCCGCCGAGCTCTGACTGATGCGGCTGCGGCGGCTTGGGTTCGGCCCTCTCTGCCGCCGCCGCCGCCGCCGCCGCCGCCTCCTGGTCGCCGCCGGCCCTCTTCCGCTTGCGGCGCCAGACGAGGCCGAGGGCCAGCGCGGCCAGGGCCAAGGCCCCGCCCCCCAGCCCGGCGCCCAGCCCGGCCTTGTCGGCGATGCCCAGGTGGGCGGCGCCGCGCTGGTTCGCGGCGGCGCCGGCCGAGGCCGACGGCGTCCACGTCACAAACGCCGTCGACACCACCGTCGACGCCGGCACCGTCGCCGACGCCGGCAGTGTCAGCGCGTACTTGGTCCCGCAGCACGTCAGGTTGCCCGACCCGCAGCAGTACGTGTCGCCGCCGTCGCACGTGGTCAAGATGGCGGCGCCGCTGGACGAGCCGCCAGCCTGCCCGGAAGGGGGTAAGCGATGGCCCCGCGGTGCGTTGGGTAAACGAGGCTCGCGTCCTTGACGGGGAAAAGGGGCGGGGTGGGGAGGAAACGGGGAAAGCGACTTACGTTGTTGTCGACGCAGATTCTCAGGCAGGCCGGGTTTTCCCAGGTCGGGTCGGTGCAGTAGCCGCGCTGGGTCGAGCCGTCGGTGGCGAGGCAGAGGCCGCCGGCGGTGCAGGTGTCGCGGCGGGAGCGCATGTCGCCGTTGCTGGCGCAGCACATGGAGGCCGAGACGCCGGAGCCATAGTTGCAGGGCATGTAGGCGCCGCTGGCGGCGGCCGTGCCGTCGGGCGCGTAGCACGTCGCCGAGTCGTCGTACTGGCCCCAGCCGGGCTGCGAGAAGGAGAGGCCGGTGAAGAGGAGCGAGACGAGGTAGTAGGGCGGCGGCGCGAGCAAGGACCACGAGACCCCCGGGCCCGATGCGGCACGCCGGCGGACCATGGCGCTCGTCTTTGGCCTTCCTTTGTTCTTGGGCGGCCTGGGGCGTCCTTCGGTTGGGCAAACAATGCTTCGTCGGGTTTCCCTAGACCTGTCGGGCAGGCATGGAAGGGCGGACGGGAGAGGCAAGACAGACAGAGAGGCAAGCTCGGGGTCCTGGCAGGATCGACGGCCAGAAAACAGCGAGCGCTTTTCCTTTCTTCCCGAGAGAGAGGGCGGGGGCCGGGGGGGCGGGGGGAGAGGAGGAGGAAGAGAAGCCGACGGGCGAGGGCAGGAGCAGGGACAGGCGGGTGAATGGGACGAGATGGAAAGGAACAGGCGTCTGGCGGGCGAAGCGAAACGGGAAACAGGCGAGGGAAGTCGAGAAGAAAGACGAGGAGGGCGCCGATGGACCCTACGTAACGAGGGAAGTCTATATCGCTCCGGGGGGAAGCGCAACCCGGCGGGCTTGCTTGGCCTCGCATCCTTTGCGCGTACTTGCCTTGCGCTCTCACACTCTCTTTGGCACGCACGCACCCTCACGCGCCGCAGTGCGCCTGCGCCTGCCTAGCCCTTCTCCGGCCCTTTTCTCTTCCTCTCTCTTCCTCTCTCTCCCCCCCTCTCTCTCTCCGCCGTCCCGGGCCGCTGGCAAGCCCGTCCCGAGCATGGAGGCAGCTCGACGAGGACAGCGAGCGAGCGCCCGAGGGGCGGCGCGGGGGGGCCTGGGGCTTCCGCTCGCTGGTCCTCGCGCCGTCGCCGAGGCGAAAGCAAGCCGAGGAGGCGCTGTCGGCGGTCCCCGTCTTTCCGGGGCAGGGCATGTCTGCGGCCTGCATCTGCGTGCGGTGCTGCAGCCTTCGGAGAGAGCGTGCTTTCGATGGGGGAACGCGCACGCGCGGGACGCGAGAGGACGAGGCGTCGCCCTCGCCTCGGGGGGACGGCCGGCTCTCGCCCTCGTGCCCGCCGGGTGCCGGCGGTTTGAGTTTGCCTCATCACCTTATTCCCAACCCTATGGCGATTCCTCCGGCCGGACTCGGGTGTGATTGGCCGGCGGGACGGAGCCCCTTGGGCACACACGCACACACACACACACACACATACACACACCCTCTCTCGCCCGCTGGTACGAGCACCGATGCACACTGCCAAAAAGAGTCGCCACGGTTCGCGCCAGTGCCGTGTGGTGCTGTACCTGCAGTATGCGCAAGGGAGAGGGACCCAACGGCCAAGACATGGCGCGCGCGGTTGCCGTCGTTCCGTGCCAGGGACCCGAGGGAGGGGCCGGGCTTTATCACGCGTGCGATGCACCGATGCCGACGCGTACGGGAATCACGGCACAGGCCTTGCGTCTTGTTTTCTTCCGCACATGCCCAAGGGAGAGACAGGAAGAGAGAGAGAAATCAAGTGGCGAGGCTCTGGATTATCCACCCCGCTCTGGAATTAGGTCCATACATCCTTGGTTGGCTAAGTGGCGTCCCATCCCCCCTCCCCCCCGGCCCCGGCCGAGGGGAAAAGCCGCCCCCCCCAAGTGCCTGTCTCACCATCGCCCGCTTGTTTCCCGCAGCGATCGGGGGGAAAGGGGAACACGGCTTTCTTTCACGCGCCCCCCTCCCGCTTGGCGTACTCGTCCTCCATGGCCTCCTCGTACCGGCGGTCGGCCTCCTTCTCGGCCTCGGTCTTCTCCCGCGTCACGCCGGCGCCCGTGTTGGAGCCGGCACCCACCGCCGGCGTCTGTGTGGCCGGCGCCGCCGAGCCGCCGGTGCCGTTGACGGCGGGCATAGCCTGCCGGGGGCCGAGAGCACGGGGTTCGTCCGCCATGTTTGCTTTTGTTTCCTTTCCGTGGGTGGGTGGGCAGACGTGTGGTGGGGGGTTGGTAGTGGTGTGGTGGGGGGAAACGAGAGGACGGTGTTGAAAACCGTTGTAGTCTGTCCAGCTTTATACACCCCCCCTCCCTTTTCCCTGGGTTGAGGGGGGCGCTGGCCAGGGGACCTGCAGTCCAATGAGGGCACAAGAAACCGGCCACTGGGAGGGCGAGAAAGCGAGAGAGGTGACGACGCTTTCCATTGCCACCAAAGGCGGCTGAACTGCGTACATACGCACACTTGGGCCTAAAAGCCGTTTCCAGCCGAGAGGCAGCCAATCAACCACCAATAACCTCCGGACGCATTTACATTGCTCCTACGCACCCGGCCCTGCACAAGACCCCCCCCCCCCCCCAGCCAGCCAGTGCCCGCGTCTTTGCCGTATTTGAGCTGCTTCTTGTATGCATGGGCATGCGTACCGAGGGTAAAAGGCCCCATCTCGTCCCCCCGTCTACGGGGAGGCGTACTTGTAGCCGTAGCGGCCCTTGGCCTCGCCGAGGTAGCGGGCGTCGGCGTCGGCCTGGGCGCGGGCGTCGGCGTCCTCGCGGCGGGCGGCAAGGATCTGGTGGTTGCGGAAAGGGGACTCGTTGGGGACGGCAAAGCCGCGTTGGACGGCCGGCCGAGCGCGGCAGCGTTCAAGCCAGGCACGCACGTGCGGGAACATATTCTCGAGGTCGACGCCCGAGAAGACGGCAATATCGACCCAGCCCAGCAGGCTGATGTCGGCGATGGAGAAGCGCCCGCGCCCCGGCCCCGCCACAAAATCCCGCTCGGCGAGCCGCGCGTCCAGCACCCCGTAAAGCCGCTCCGACTCGCCCACGTACCGCTGCGTTCCGTACGGATTCCGCTCCTTCTGCAGCCGGGATTAGAAGCCGTTTGGGGGAAGGGGGGTTACGGGCGCTCGCTCCTTGACATCAGGTCGAAAGGGAAGGGGAGGGGGAGGGAAGCGACAAGGAAAAGGAAACGTACGGCGAATTTGAACATGTGGTTGGCCTGCCCCTGCATGGGGCCGAGGCCGCCGTGCTGCCAGGCCATCCACTGCTCGGCGACGTCGTAGTCGTCGCTCTGTGGGTCGAAGCTGAACTTGTACTCGGGGTCGTAGCGGCGCGTCAGGTAGCTCAGGATGGCGAGCCCCTCCATGACGGCGAAGCCGCCGCGGTCGTGGTCCACGATCACGGGGATGCGCCCGTTGGGCCCCAGCGCCGTGAACCACGGCTGTTTCTGCGTGTTCTTCATGATGTTGATGGCCTGCCACGTGTACTCGCGCCCATACGCATCCTTGAGCTCCTCCAGCAGGATCGACGCCTTGTAGCCGTTGGGCGTGCCTGCGCGCCTGTCAGCCTCTCTCTCCCCCCCCTCACACATACATACGCATACACAATCTGTCGCCCGTCATGTGTGTTTCCGATCGGACCCCCCCCCCCCTTACACCGCGGTGGAGAAAAGGACAGAAAAGGGAGGGGGGGGCATGGGTGCGTTACCAGCAGTTATCAGCTCAATGCCCTTGTTGGCAACGAGACCGGTGGGTTCTCCCTCGGCCATGTTGTCGTCGCCGCTTTCCGGGGTTTCTGACGGCGAGGAGGAGGAGGGGGAGGAGGGGGGGGATGATGTCGTCGAGTATCGGGCGTTTCGGCGTGGATGTGTAACCGCGGGGGGAACTAGTCCACGAGTCGTCGGCAATGGCGGTCTGGCGCTGTCGTTCGGCAATGAAGGGAGACGAGACGCCAGAACCCACCGGGAGGAGGGGACGACGCCCGCATTTATAGCCCGGGGTGGCAGCAGCCGCCGCAGCAGCATCCGGTTCCCGGCGTGGGATGCCATTCTCTTCCTCTCTCTCTTTCTCTCTTCCCCACCCCTCTTTTACCAAAGCGGATGCCGTACGTCTGCTTATAAATAGGGCGAGGGCAGGACAGCGCCAGCCTGGCCGGGCTACTATGCAAGGCGCCGTCGTGCGCGCGCGGGGCTTGTCCCAAAATGGCGCGAGTGGTGATGGGGAGGAGGCAGTTTGCTCGATCCCGGCATTGAAGATTTACCCTCCTAGTCCACGGCAAGCCACCCCTTGTGTTTGTAGGTGCCTTCCCCCGTCGTCGGCTACTGCGGCGGACAAGCCGGCATGGCGTCACCCAAGCCAACCGATTAATCATCAGGCACGCATTCAAGTGCTCCGCTTGCGGCTAAGACCTGGAAACGCGGGGCCAAGAACGGATCCAATCCCTGGATGGGCGCCCGTTCATGGAACCCAGCTAACGAGCCTTGACTCTCCACTTTCCATTGGCCCCGAAACTACCTCACCTTCCCTTACCTTCCCTCACCTCCCTCACCTCCCTCACCTCCCTCACCTCACTGCATACCCCCATCCCCCCGTCCCCCTTCCGGGCCCCAGCTGCATATCCGGACGTAAGCGCCACCCTACTTTGGCAACTATGGCGCGGGCCTCGCGCGACCGAAGCGGCCGGCTGCCGAAGCATACAGTCGCGTCTTTCGCCGGCAGGGCAGCTTTAGAAGCAACTGCGACTGGACAGGCACACGGCCATCGCGCCATCACTCACCACCATGCTGCTGACAGACAGAACCGCACTCACGTGCCAGTGTCGGCACGATGCCACCAAATGCTCTCCCAGCAGGCCGCTTGCTTCGAGGTTCGGGAAGCGTCCTTGTTGCATTCATCGTTATACACCCGACCTAGAGAGAATAGAAAGCATCGTACAAGGGAGCCACGGGGTCAGATATCCCGCAGGTAACAAGAAAACCCCCCAAGCCCCCAAGTTTGTGTACAAATACACAATCGCAACAAACCACATAAAAAACCATACTCGTGGCCCAGGGGGCACCGCCCCTCGTTAGTCATTTTGCCAACCCCCCGCATGCCTCATAAACAGCCCAGAGCCAACCATCTGGGCCGTGCCCGAGCAGACCTTACGGCCCTGGGTACACAATCTGAACCGAGGTTAAGGAGGCGCACTCTCAAGGGAGAGCTGAGGAATGGTGGTATGAAATTCTTTACCAATAGCCTCCGCCGCCACCGCCGCCTCCACCTCCACGGCGGTAGTCGTCACGGGGGTAGCCGCCACCGTCACGAGGCCCATAGCCAGCATCACGAGGCGGGAAATCGCGAGGAGGCCGGTCGTAGGGCCGTCCGCCACCGTTGACGTAAGGGTCGGGCGGCGGCGGCGGGCCGTAGTCGCGGCGGTAGGGGTCATCGTAGCGGCCTCGAGGCGGCGCAAACTCGTCCATGGGGGGCCCACGGCGGGGAGGCGACCGACCATAGCGGCGATCATCATAGTATTCGCCTCGGGCCCGGGGGCTTCGGTCACGGTAGGCATCGCGGTAGTCGTCGCGGCGAGGGCTGTAGCCGCCGCGGTCGCCATAGGCGCGAGGAGGTCCACGGCGGTAGTCGTCCCCGGGCGGCATGCCGCCGTTGTACGGCACACGGCCGCGGGGGGACCTGGACCTGCCGCGGTCACTGCGTGGCGGCAAGTCGGGCTGGGTCTGGTTGGCCGTGTCAGCGCTACTGCCCAAACAACCCTCCACGGCGGGCGACAGGGCCATCTTACATCGGCGATACAGTTCACGCGCTGGCCCTTGAACTCGCGACCGTCCAGCTTCTCCACGGCCGTTCTGAGATCGGCAGCGTTCTCAAATTCGACAAAGCTGTAGCCTGCGTTAGTACAGGGGGACCGGGGCCTGGCGCACGTGGAGCACGTACCCTCGGCCGTTGCTATCGCGACCCGTCTCCGAGTAGACAACGTCGAGGCTGGACTGACGCGCAAAGTCCTTCAGATCCTATAGCCAGAATCCAAGTAAGTGGTAGTCCCGGAGCGGTACGTAGTGATGCGGTCAGCGGAAAGGCGCCCGTGTAAGCCAGTGCTCCAGCAAGAGAAGTCCGGGGGTCCATCAATCGGAAAAGTCCTCACACGGCGGCAGCTTATGCGCACGGGAGGTCCCTCTCTTCAGGCGCCTTGGCCAGATGACGAAACCCAGTCCAGAAGAATCATGGTCCAGAAGGTGTCGCGGGGGTGGGCAGCGGTCCTCCGGCCTTGCAAGCGCGGCGAAACCCATAAACGGCAAGGTGAAGCAGCGGCAGCTGCCGCGATGGCAGAGGTCCACGGGATGCCAGAGAGCCAAGATCTTATCCCAAGATCTTATCCAGGGAGGAGAAACGGAGGGTATAGACGGAAGTTATAACAGACCTGCCAGCTGGTATCATTGGGGAGTCCCGTGATTTGCATGCGGTGAGGCGTGCGTCGCGGACGGGGGGCGCTTCTCTCGTGGGTGCCGAAACCTTCGCGATGTCGGGAGCCTCGGGCAAACTGGACCGTCAAACGCTCGCCCATGAAGTCGGAGCCGTCTTTTGGCAAGGGACCTAAATTAGCCAGGGAACACGGAGAGGCAGCGGTCATGGAAGGCGGCCACCAGGAAGGATCCAAGACGTACGGAAGGCTGTTGCGCCGGGGACAGTCAATGTTAGCAAACGGAGCCGCGGCCAAAGAGCAGTCATGGAGGGGTATGACGCTTACCAGGAACGACGTCACGGGCATCCATGGCGTCCTTGTACTCGATGAAGCCAAAGCCGTTCATCAGCTTGATCTCGGTGATTTCACCAGTTCCATGGGTCGCAAAATGAGCCTCGACATCCTGCTTGGTGACTGGGCAGCGAGAGAGAAACAGTCAGCGGCGATTCACGACGGGCGCACCTCGTTTTGATGCACGATGCGGCGAGGCAGGATCGGTAGGTTGAGGCACCGCCGAACACGTTGCAACGTGCGCCCAGAGGAGAAGAACGACGACGACAAGCACCACAACGACGCGATGGGGGCAAGCAAATGCTGCGGACTTACCTCCCTTGGGCATGTTGCCCAGGTACAGCCGGGTAGCGGACACCTCAGTCATGATTGCGATGATGGCAGGTTAACTGGAATGGTCAGGTCGCGATGGTGGCCAGCGGGTCAAATCAGGATGGTGGTTGGCCAGCCTCGGGTATGTCGGGGACGCGGCAGGGCCTATGGGTTTCCAGATGGGCGCGTCACGGTCCTGGATGATGCTGCGCAGGGTTCCTAGATGGCGCGGGTGTCCTGGTCCGGGTGGATGGGATGGGGAGGATGGCGCCTATCTTGCGAGGGCAGTGGACGCAAGGCTAGGAAATATGGTAAGCAGCAGGTGGCGGCGCAATCAATAAGATGATCCGAGGTACAGCGGGTCGCCCGGGGAATTGATAATGAGGACTTGTGGCTGGCCGCCTTGCTGGTTCTGCCAGGTAGGTAGGTAATTGGCAGGTAACCAGGATGCTGCTCTGCAGACAAGCCCCAAGAGGTACGAAGACGGTGGGGGGAGGGGGTGTATTTTGCGGCAGCGGCCGGGCGCAGGTTGCGACTTGTGTCGCGCGGCTGCGAGTTGATGCGACGCAAAGCTCCACTGAGATCGCCTGCGCCGTGGTCAAGGATGGAAAGTGGTGACGATATGGGGTGGTGGTGGTGGTGGTGGTGGTGTTGGTAGTGAAGGTAAGCAGTAGCAATAATGATGGCGGGTGGAGAGGAGCTTTCGATGGGATGGGTGTTGTCTGGTCCGCAGTAGCAAGCAGCCAGTATGTTCTCGGGTGCTGACCGATTTCAATCCTGTCGCATGGGATGCATCAGCTTGCGACAGGCGAAAGAAAGGACAAGAGGTTGAACTTTGGGGAAAGACAAGGTGGAAAGTGGAGAGAGGCGGCAACTGAGCAGCCCTGGACCCCAAAAGAAAGACCCGTACCAGCCAAGAAGAGGAGGAGGCGGGAGGGACGAGGCAAGAGTGGGAAAGTGGAAAAGAGCCCGCACCGACACGAACGGGCGGGCGCTACGGAAGATGTACATACCACGTACATATCTACTAGACATGCATGCATGGCCTCGCCCACCAGCCGCCGGCCCGGCTAGTCAGTTTAGGAAGTGCGTACATGTATACCCTACGCCTCAAGGCTTCTTGAATTGGAAGTAACCGATTCCCATATCGCTAGGTACCAAGTATGTTGGCAGCAGCCTTTGATACTACCGATCGACGGAGCTTGGAGGTTGTACTCGCACAGTCACCCAAACATCAGCAGCCCGAACTGGGACAACGGGGGCCCCTCGAATCCAATACCATCGAAACCAGTACATACATCATAACCGGCCGCCACGGCAAGTCATAAATACGCGTAGGAAAAATGTACAAGGCATGGGCAGAGCAAGGGGGGTGGGGTGAAGTAAGCATTCTTCCGGTACGGCCTGGTATGGCTTGACGTCGATATACACATACATGCGCACTCCGCAAGGCCTCCCCCACCTGCCATAGAAAACAGCCAACGATGCCATACGTGTATCATGGCTCGGGCGTATCGTCAAGCCTCCGGTATACAATACACCTGCTGTCTTTCCCTCTAGCCACATGTGCAAAAGTGTCGCGCCCAGCATTGCCGTCCAGTTGGGAAAGGGGGGGGGGGGGGGGGGGGGGGGGGGGGTTCGTACTCCGGAGGCTAGGGTGGTAAACAGGTATTTGCTTACCTAGTAGCACCACGTTAACGCACCGTCCGACCCTCCCCCTCGGCTACTGGGGCCATGCTTGCTTTCCACCCTCCCCCCAACCTTTTGGTCTACTTCTCTCACCTAGATTCCGGAAGCGTTCACGGGTCAGCTTTGCCTTTCTCTTACGCTATGATTGTCCCTCGCACACGCAAGCCTGCGGAGCCCGGGTCGAAAGGCAGTTTTGCGAGCAAGCGAGCCTTGGGCGGGCGGGCGACCCCGCACAAGAGAGCAAGGAGCAAAGCACCGCGCCTCGCCATCGCAACACAAATGCGCCTGGGCGGCCCGGTACTTCAGTCGCAAGAGGTGCCTATGTCTCTGCGGACTTCGATACACCCGGTACGAATGCATGCGCCTCTTCACTGTTCTACCGAATCAAATCAACGCCGGTGCTATGCTGTGCCCGAATTCACTATGAACCAAGCCACGCCAAATCAGCCCCCACACCCCTCTCGGCCCCGCCTTCGTGCTTTACCTACAGATCCCTTCTCCGGCACTTCCTTGTATACTAGAGATGGCGGCTCGTGCTCAGCCGAAAAGCACATCGACGACTTCATCCACAATAGTGAACACCAGGTGCGTACTGTGGAAACCAAAAATCAGTACGAGTTGGCACGGGGGACGCTCCGTAATAACCCCGCGAGCAAGTTCCAACTTACTTCAACCTCGGATTGTTCAACGTGGCAAAAATCCGCCGGCTTGCCGCTTGCGCGTTGAGTCGACCCACCACGCTCCCTGCCAGGTCCGGAATCAGGGTCGCGAGCATAACACTCGCTTCCCTTCTGGTCCGGGCCTTCTCGCTCGCTGTCCGGGGCTGTTTGTTTCGGTTCAGCTCGCCGTTCGGCCACATGCTGTCCTGCACCAGTCCAATGTACTTCAGGATGGCCTCCTCCTGAACGAGGACTTTGACGTTGTCCCGCACCTTGCGCTCGATGGTGCCCCCGAGCAGCTGGTGCAACACGACGACAACGGCCCGCCCACGCAGCCAGTTGTTGCCCCGGTTGAGCTCGAACAATTCAAGAAAGATGTCACAGATGGGTTTGATGAACGGCTCGAGCTCCTTGTTCTCAAAGGCGTTTAGCTCCGCCTCGGCCTCGGCCGCCGTCATTGCGTCCTCCTGGATGTTCGGCGGTAGCGGCATGGTATTGAGCTGGCTGGTGGCGGCCGCGATCAGGTTTTGGCCCGCAACCGAGAGCTGGTCCAGTACGGGGATGTTACCCAGAATATCCTCCATGCCGTCCGTGACGGAGTCGTAGAGGCGCGTGATCATGTCCTTCTTGTCCGCACGGGCCACAAGATCCTCGCCCTGCTGAATGACGCTTTGCGAGAGGAAGGCACGCAGGTCTCTACTCCGACACACCTCGGGAAGGCCAAGGAGCTCTTGCATGTAGTGCTCCAGTGCCTGCTGCCTCTTCCGGAGGAAATCCGTCTGCAGCTTCATCACCACGCGGCGGCGGGGGAAGTCGAGGTTCCGCACGGATGGGTATCTGTGCCTCAGCTTCTGGTGGAGTTCATGGAACTCACTGTATCGCCTGGTGATGACCCAAGTGGCCGCCGGCATCTTCTCCCCGGCGACTCGGTGCACCTCGATCACGTACAGCGCATACTCTTTGCCATCCGGCTCTCTTCCAACCTGGATCGCCTTGATTCGGATGGATGACCGCCCGTAGAGACTGTTGTCGCTTTCCTGAACAACGTACTGCTGCCGTTGAAGTTCTTTGCGTCTTAGCTCTCTCTGCAAGCTGGCTTTCGATTTCCGCAGGATACGCAACTCGGCCGTGTTGTTCGTCAGCTCGGCTTTGGACGTGAGCGAGTCGATGACCGCCTCCTGCGCAACCAGGCGATCAATGTCATTGGACAAGACAGTGATGGCTTCGGCTAGTCCCAAGTCGCCCGGGGCCGCTTCGTGCACCTCATCCTCGACGTTGGGCAGCCCCTCGTCACCCGAATCGGGCTGTTCGTCAGAGAGAAACTTATTCTCGTCCCCGAACAGATCGTTGTCCTCGAAGACGCCGATCCGGGATGCGGCACTGACGAGCCCCAAAGACGATAGGCTCGGCTTTTCAGCCGCTTTGCCAGACGCCGTTGACTGCGGTTGCTGATCCATCAAACCACTGGCCGAATCATTCAACTGACTGCCGAAAAGGCTTGAAGAGCCATCCTCGTTGTCAAATAATGATCGGGAAAGATCCTCGGCTGTCCGAGGTCGGTTGTCATCCTCCATGATGTTACTGAGCGCTTCCTCCATAGCCTGTACCACATTGTTATCAAGGGCCGGGCTCGTCGGGTCCTGGTCGAGACTTTGGATAGAGTCGGCCATGCCATCTTGGTTAAAATCATCGTCGTCAAATAGGGGCGGTGGGCTCTTATCATCCAGCGACCGCCGGTGGTCCGCCAGCGGATCAGGACTGCGAGTGCCGTTAGACCCCACCGAAGTTCTAAAGTCCGCTACGGAGGAGCCTCGCTTGACATTTGCGTGCGACCCGTTCAGTCTGGGATTCAGTCTCGTGACGGGGGTTGGTTTGGGCGCGTGAGACTGCGAAGTCCGCACCAAAGCTGGCGGGGTAGAAGGTCCGGCAAGGTTCGTCGCCGGGGGCGAGGAAAAGTGGTTGGACTTAGTTGCTGCTTCTTCCGACGCAAGGCATTTGTACCACAGATCGGACTTCTTGAAGGCGTACAAATGACCCGCTCGCATTGTTTCCAACACTACACTCTGGGCTCGCAACACGGCGCGCCGTGCTCTGTAGTATTGCTCTGGGGTTGCCCTTTTGCCGGCTTCGAGGAAGGCCCGGACAGCCCTCCTGGAGGATTCAGGCACGTTAAGCCCGGGCTTGGAGAGATAGGCCTGGTCGATCTGCGCAAGATCATTGCGGTCGGCGTCGGTCCACGGTGTCAGGGTCGAGGGCAGTGCTTCGTCCTCGGGCCCGTCGTCTTCGAGGGGGTTGCGGAAACCATCGACAACAAGCCAGAATTGCACCAACGGCATCAAGTTTTGCCTGTCCATATATTCCATAAAATACGAAAGCGCCGAGGTATCGCGCAGCAAATCCGCCAGCGACGCGTTTTCCAGCCTCGAGGTCCCTGGCGACGGCGCCGAGCTGGCCATTATGGGCATGTCCTTTCTTTCCCCTCCAGCGGCAAGGTGCTGCACCCTCTGGTCCAGCAGGCGCTTGCCCATCTCCAAGCGCCGCAGGTAGACTTGATCCTGGCCCTCTTGCTGATAGTCTCGTTTCAGCTGGCTGGCTACCTCGCTTCGGAAGCGCCGGGCGTCCGACAGGTTGTTGATCCGGCGGATCGTCCGGATGAAGCGCTCGAATTTCCGTTCGCTGTCTCCGGCCGCGAGCCGGGGGAAATGCAGCGTCTTGGACGCCTTAGGGGTCGGGGAGGCGTGCGTGTCCAAGGCGGCGCGGAGCTTGCGCACGGTGGAGCGGTCCTGCAGCATACTACGGCCGTAGTTTTCCATAATCTGGTTCCACGTGTCGGGCTCGGCCAGCATGGTCATGACGGGAGACAGGACAGCACAAGCGACGAGCTCGCGGACAATGGTGGCAACAGCCCGGCTATTCAAGACTTGCGGAGGCAGCACTTTGGGGAGGACGCGGGCGACTATGCTGCGCAGGTGCTCCTGCTGTATCATCCTGGTATCGGAGAAGGCCAGGTTCGCGGCGGGGTGTAGCTTGCCGTCTCGGTATTTGGCGGCGATGGCCAGGTCCAGCTCCTCCGACTCGGTGACATCACGAGTCAGCTTGCGGCCGCGGACCACACGCTCGGCGTCGTTGTAGTGGCGGAAATGGGCGGTGAGGATGGGGACGATGCGGGCGGTGACCATCTCGACCAGGTCAGCGTCGAACAGGCGGTCCCGGATGCTGACAATGGCGAGGCGGGCCGTCTTGTCGACCTCATTGGCGAAGACGGGGTTCTTGCTGATGTGGGCGTACCACGACTGCACGAAGTCGCGCACGACGAGGGCGAGCAGGTGGTCCAGCGCATGCGAGATCTTGCGGGAGTCGGGATACAGCGGCAGCGGGTCGTAAATCTGGCGGACGCGCAGCGACGACGTCTCGCGGCGCCACGCCACGGGGCCGGCGAAGTTGACGGCGTGGGGGCGCGCCGAGCGCTGTCGCAGGCGGTACGCCGACCCCTGAGACGTGAGCAGCACAAGCAGCAGCACGGCCAGAAGGACGGTGACGCAACCGGCGACGAAGGCGTAGCCCGCCCAGCGAAGCGTCGGGAACCACGCGATCGCATAGCCCCAGGCAAAGAAACAGACGATGCCGGCGACCGCCGCATCTCTCCCGCTAAGGGCCATGGTCCAGTTGCGCGCGTGATTCGGGCGTCATGGTCCGGTTGGCCAAGACGCAGAGGAAGGGCTGTGGTGGCCGTGTTGTTGGTGGTTGGAAGCTGGCGATGCTCTCTATCTTATCGATTGGGGGGGGGGGGACGTAGGCAAGTAGGTCCCGTCCCTGCTCTGTTCGTCGGCCTTCTTTCCAGCCCTCCCTCTATCTGAATGGATCCCAGCTTCCAACATTTTGCCGGCCTCCCCGTCGCATCCTTACCCACATCCATCGGTCCACGGTCCCGCAAGCCCTGCAAGCCTCTGACAAATGAAGTCTAAGGTTAAGTCCAAAGAAAGCGCTGAACTGACATGACACTCGGGAGCGAATTGGACGATACCGATGATGACAGCGGCTACTTATGCATTGACTCCAAGTTCCATTACTTGCAGTGTTTGTACCGGCATCCACACTGCATAAGCAAAGCATCCCTGCATACGGCAAACCTCCCCGCAGCTCAGGCTCTAGCATCAGTGGCCGACGCGCATCCATAACACCGACTGTAAAGTGCACCAATAGAGTACCCGAGTGATAGGTTATATCTGGATCATGAGTGCCGAATGGAAAGCTTGCTGTCTTCTTTTTTTTTTATACTTTTTCCTACCTTCTTTCTTTTTTTTTCTTGCGTCTTCTTTCTTCTCGTTATACCCAGCGCTAAGCTTGATTATGTACTTTACCGCTCAACTTCGAAGTGAAAAACGTCAACGTCCCTAGGCTCGCTGTCCCGCGTCGAGCGAGAGTGCCTTTTTGCGCTTCTGTGATGGGAAGCGTGCTGGTCCGCTCTGTTGTAGGTTAGGAAGGGTTAGGAATGGCTGTGTATAATCTGTATGAGCAGACTTGACGGGTATCTTTATTGAAAAGTCACGTAGTGTGAAAGCAAACGCTGTGCGCCGGTCCCATCAAGCAAGCCCCCTTGGCTTGGCCTAAAGCTTGGCGCCACCGATTCTCCCGCGACGCCATCCTGCCGGCGGTACCACTTGCCGTCGCGGCTTTCATGTGTTGTTGGTCCGGCTGGTCGTAGGACGGGATGACCGCCGAGCATCTCGTTCTTCATGCCTCTTCTCGGCCCCTCCCCCGCGGGGGAGGGTGCGCATCCGGACATCATCACACGTCGTATAGCATGGCAGCACGCAAGTCACGTACATCTCACGTGCGACGCTTTCACAGGGCATGTGCTGATCGACCTTTCGCTTCACCACATCACCTCGAACCATGTACCGCGTTTTCCACGCACCTGCTGCTTATGTCGGGGGGCCGGCATAGTGCTTACGTCCCCATACCATGTACCAGACAAGGGAAATGAGGGTGAAGGCGAAGAAGACCACCGACGCGTAGTTCATCGTGTCCGGAGTGACCGGGATCGTTGACGGCATACAGAAAAGCGGGATGGCGAGGCAGGTCCAGGCTGCGTCGCGTCAGCATGGGGGGGTCCAGGGCCGGGAGGTCTGACTTACCGATGGCCACAATGTTGGCGAACAGACCGAACTTGCCGAGGTAGAAGCTGCCGGTCTTAACCGTCTGGCGCCTGTCAATCAGGCTCACCACAATAGGTACAGCGTAGGCCGTCGTGAGGGTGATGACGCCGACGCCCGAAAAGGCGTTGAACGCGGCCGACGATCCAAAGTAGATAATACCCAGGGCGATTTGGATGACCATGCTCAGCATCATGGCGTTGAAGGGGACGTCGAGTTTCTCATCAACCTTCTTCCACAGGTGGGAGGCCGGGATGGCTCCGTCACGAGCAAAAGCCCATGTAGCGCGCGAGGCCGCAGTGGTGCAGCCGATGCCGCAGATGAGACCCAGAACAAGGAGGGGGACGAGGAGACCGAAAGCGCCGCCTGCCGAGCCCAACGCCTTCAACAGAATGATAGGCACCGGCTGGCCGGAACTGAGGCCGATAAGGAGCTGCAGGTCGGGCAGGACAAAGAGCAGGGGGAGCATGAACATGAGGCCAGCTACTGTGTTGATGACGATGGTGAGGACCATGGCCTTGGGGACTTGAGTGGCAGGTTGCCGGACCTCCTCGCACATACTGGGCCCAGTTAGACCGGGGGGGCGTGCCTCAATGGGGCCGTTCAGAGGGACTTACGAGATAATCATGCCGGTAGACGAGGTGGCGTAAGCGGCGTGCAGGAGACCGACCATGAAAGACCAGCCCGGCGTCCAGCCCGAGCTGACGGTGAAGTCGGTGAAGACATATTTGGCAGAGTGGCGGCCTTCTTTGGCAAGGACCAGGACACAGATCATGATGGCAATCACACCGGCGAGGGTCCAGAAAATGGCAAAAGTCTAGTGGGAGAGCGATCCGTTAGTGTCGGGGGAGACAGGCGACGCGGCCGGCACGCTTACATCGAGGATCGGGAGCCAGCGGTTTCCATAGGCAGACACGGCATTGCACAGCAGGGTAATGGCCAGAAAGATCAGGAACACCTGGTAGGCCTCGCCAGCGAAGATGCCAGCGGGTACTCCTTGATCGTCAAGCGGTCCAAAGATATTGAGGCAGGCAGTCAGGAAGAGAGCGGTGGCGAAGTTCACGGAGAGTGTGATGGTAATGTTGCCCACGACGTAGAGCCAGCCACACACCCAGGCAGCCACCCGGCGGTAGGCCTGCGGCGCCAGCATGAACGCCTGGTAGTAGACACCGCCGGCGGTCGGGTAGACACTCGTAATTTCGCCGAGGGAGGCGGCCACACAGAGAATGATGAGGGAGACGGCAACCCAGCCCCAGACCACGTCGGAGGGGCCGCCACCGTTGAGCGGGTAGAACAGCGTGGTTGCCAGACCGTAGGGAATCGAGGCCAAGACAAACGACATGAAAGCCACCTGGAGGGTCGATCGGTTCCGCGCCATCTCGGGCTTATAGCCCAGCGAGGAGAGGAGCTCGTCGGCCGAGCCGGTGTTAGTCTCAGACGGGGGCTGCGCCATCTCGGTCTTGCCCATGAGGTCTTTCTTGGTGTCCATGCTGGGTGGTGGTGGTGCGGCGGCGCAAAGGAGGGTGAGGGCCGGGAGACTAGGGGCGGTCAGGTCATGCGGCAGCGATGTCTGGGGGGGAAAAGCCGGCGGCAGCCTGGCAAAGTAAACCAAAAAAAAAAAAACGCAGGACAGCGAGAGGTGACAGGAACCTCTCCGTCCCGAGCCGTCGGGGGAGGCCAGGTTTTTCAGGAACGGACAGATATGGGGCCCGACTACTATCGGTCGGCTTCCTGAATTGGAGCCTTCGTTCAAGGACCCAGTCGGCGAAGCGGAGCCTGACATCACGGCACAGCAACAGGAGGCGCGGGCACCACCGCGGGTTACAAATGCCATTTTGAGACAGTGGTCGGGTTGTTGGCTCCTAGTTAGCTGCCGGGCCCTCGGCGCTCGCTAGGCCCGTTTCTGTGCCCCCGGCATGGGCGGGCGACCCAGCACGCGGTCCATACCTGGAGCGGGCTGTCATGGAGAGTGCCAGATGTAGTAGTGCTCGGCAGGGCCCTGTTTGCTCCACCTGCACGATCCCAACTCGGTCCCGGCAGCGCGCATTCGTACGGGACTGTCGAGACTACCTGGCCATCACAGTGCGCACAGCCTTGGGGGGAAGGTCCCGGCGGCTCGGCGCCACGGGGATGCATGATCGCGGGCCGTGGGCCTGTATCGCACACAAATGGCATAGCTGTAGCAATGACTCGGCGAGTTACCGGGGCTCCCGGGGCTGCTCGAGAAAACAGGACGTCATCGCCGCAGCTTAGCTCGGGGGCCACTCGGCCTTGACCATCGTCAAACGACACACAAGAACGGGGTGAACGGGGGAGGCCCTGGAGGCCTTGTCCACCTGCCCACCTGCGTGGGTGGGCGCTGGTGTTCACAATCTGGGGCGCCAGGAGGAGTCAGCCCATGCCGGCCAACCGACCACAAATCCGAAGACGCTAACAGTGGGCAAGCCCAGAAAACGGAGCCAATCAAGCGTTTGTAGCCAAGCCTTACCTGCTCGGCCTGACTCTGCTGGCCTTATATAGATCCGTCCCCATAGTTTTCGATCCTCCAATTTACTTATTGGCCACTATCCGTGCTTTGGCTGTGGGCCTACCGCTGGGTGAGAACTCTTCGGAGAGATTATCAACAGGTTGCTGCTCGTGTTGGCCGATGTTAACCGGGCAGGGTGGCTGGGCTCCAAGGCCCATTCTTGAAAGCCGTGGACAGAAAGAGGGACGGGGACGAACGTAGAAGAGAAAAGCCGCCCAGGACCAGAGTTTCTGGTGGAGGGAAGTCGGCGGGAAGACGGACGAGCCGAGCACTGGTCGGCTTGGCAAAGGTTCTCGCATTCAAGCTTACACACTTGGCGCCCGTGTCTTGCAGGTAATGGGTGTACTTTGCGTTCACCGTAGCACGCAGGACTGCACACGGTGAAGGCACGCGATACTGAACCAGCCTGGAGCCCGTTTGTCCTGCCTCGGCCTCTCCCTGGCAAGTTGTCCGCCAGACCCCCGATTACCCTGTTTGCCTGCCCACCCGCTCTCGCGGTCCACCCCGACGAGAACTTGCCCTTCAGCCTGGATTCTCCATCGTCGTGCCCAGGGGGGAGGGGGTGCGAGGCTCCCTGGACCGTTATCACCAGCCCTCGCTCCCTGGGTGGGCCAATGGGGAAACCAAGCCTGCTTCTGCACAGGAAGAACCTGGCAAAGTTTGTTGCGCCCCCAGCATGCCAGCCCCGCCTCCAGAAACATGGGTACTAGTCGCAGTCATAAGCCTGAGGGCCAATTGAAATCAACATCCCCACGGGCGCAACACCCAGTTCATGCAAGCTAGGAACCGACGCAGGCAGGGAGCCAGGCAGGAGGGGGACAGAAGAAAACGACTCGCTACACCAAAAAGCCGGGCACTAGTAGTGAGTGGTTTATTTTGTCCTCCCCTGGCTGGCTGGCAGCTTGACAGGCTCACAATGGGGGGCAGAGCCAAGACGGTGCAGAGGCCCTAGGCTTGGAACTGCTCACCTCCCGTCTCCTTGCCCTGGCTCCTGGCCAGGTCGAGATCCTGCCGCTAGACCCTGAATCTGCATCGCCAGGGTTTTCAGCTGATGGTACTATGGATGGGAGGCAGCCAGGACCAGTAGGGGGCTCAGTAGGCCGAGTCGAGAACCCAGCCGGAGCTGAACCAAGGTCCGATATGGTACGAGGCTTCCCATATGCCAACGGCATAAGGAAGGTGACTTTCTCGCAGTGCTGAGGCTCACTCCCGCCGGCCAGCCTGGCGACCCACTGGGCGATCCATGTCCTTGATACCACGTTGCAAACATGAGCTTCCGGCTTCTATGCATCGACAGCCGGCAGATACCTGTCGCCTTGCCCCCATGGATCCCAGCAAGCCCCTTACTTAGTTCGGCCATTTGCTTCCGAGGGCACAAACGCCGCCCGAGATCGTTATAGATGCCGCGTCGGCTGGAGTCCGCTCCAATGGCCAAACGAAAAACCGCGCTACCGTCCTGAGATTGGTCATGTTGCCATGCAACCTTAGATTAGGCATTCTTTGGGGCCCTCCCCACGGCATGTAGTTGGCATGCAGCCAAGCCAGACGTCGCGTGTTACCTGACCCGAGAGGTGCAAGGCATGTTGAGATGAGCTGAGGAAACATCTCGGCTCGTCAATACGGAACAATTTCCTCGGCTTGGACACTGCAAACGGAGCAATTTCTTTTATTTCGGAGGCCAGTTCTGTTGCGTTCTGGTGCCTGCATGGTACCCCCGCACCTAAGCCATCCGCATCGAGACACGCCGTAATGGCGCTCACCCACAGCATGCACATGTACGGGTATGCCCCGTACTGGCGTTCTCCCGTAGCGCGCACACTTCAGCCCAAACAGGAAGGTGTGCCTCCGCCAAGGGTTAAATAGTGTCGAGCGGTCGGTCCAGGCCGGAGTGGTGGCGGCTCGTTCGGCCGTGAAACCGGAGCCGGGGCGAGGGAATAGGGGCTCGAAGTCGAACGGCGCGATAAGACGCCTGGAGTCGGCACAGCCAATCACCAGGGCGGATCCTCCATACGGCGAAACAGGGCGACGAATTTCTTCCCCTGGTTGCGCTCGACCTTCTTGCCCTCCTCTGTTTCCGACCTCATGATTTTCACACATTCGTCTGCCTCTTGTTCCTCTTCTGGCACCCGTTCAAAGGAGGGGTGGAGGTTGAGGTGGTGCACCATCCACTCGTGCAGGTCCTCGACGTCGGTAATGGTGTATATGATGCCGCCGGGCCTGACTGCGTACGCGTATTCGGAGTTCAGGGTGGTCGAGACGATTCTGGCCTTGTGTTTGCGAGCTTTGAAGTGAGGGTCGGGGAAGCAGATGAAGACTTTGGACAGCTGGCCCTTCCGGAAGAAGTTGGGCATGAACTTCATCGTGTTGGCGCGTATGCAGCTGGCATTCTGGAAGCCATTCGATTCGGCATGCTGGGCGCGTAGCGACCGTATGCGTTCCTGGACATATTCCGTCACCTGGGTTCGGATCTCCATCCCCAGTATCATGGTGTTGGGCATGGTGGGAGCCAGCGCGACAAGGAGTCCTCCGAAACCACAGCCAATGTCGACTACCTCGACTTCCTGCTTCATCCGCTTGACGACGGGCTTGCATTCCCCGGAGAGGGGGGCTTCGGGGAGCTCCTCGGGATCGGCGACGAATGCCGGGTAGAGAGTAGACCAGTCCATGTGGTCTGGCGATGCGGGACTGCGAAGCCGCCATTAGCGGGGTGGCACGTCGGTCGCCACAGGGCGGTGCAGACATACTATTCCAACTGGTGATCCGAGAAGGGATTCGCATGGGCGCGCTGGCGGTAGTATTTCTTCTTGGGCATCTCGGCGCCTCCATCCTGCTGGCGCGCGGCGCGGTAGTCGGCCCGCTTCTGTTTCTTGTTGGATGCGCCGGCCATGGCGGGCAGGGACGCAATGGGGGGGGGGGGGGGGGGCGGCGGGCGGTGGATCGGGGCAGCGACTGTGCGGCGGACGAGTGGCGATCGCAAGGGCCGGCAGTGGTGCTTCGGGAGCTGCGAATGCGTCGGCGCAGTCGAGAAGAAGTGCAGATTTAGATTTCCGCATCGACGGTGCATCGGCGCGGAAGGATGCCAGAAAAAGATTCCGTAGTGGGGGCCATGGATGTCCCGCTTTCCCGCCCTGGGAATGGGATGCAGAGGCACGTGCGGCGGGAGCCCCTACAGAGACGCGCCAGAGAGGGAGGGAGAGCCAAGCCTAGGCTACCAGCCCCGACAGCCTCGACAGCCGGGGCTCCTAAACGTGTTGGCCGGGGCTGGTCTGTCGGCCTCGTCACCACGAGCCGAGGCTCAGGAGTCCCGTCCCGGTCCGTCCGCCCACGGTGCATCTCATTGCACTCCATCCTCGCGCGCCTCGCCTTGGATTGCCTCCCTCATCCCTCGCCACCCCCGACCGACCACCCGTCCCTCGCCCCGGTACTTATCGCAGACTGCACGTTTGTGGTTGGGCATGACCTGATTCTGAGTTCTTCCCGCCCCTTCTCCCCCCCCCCCCCAGTCGCGCACCATGGCCATTCGAGAGGACGTCGTGACCTCGGCGGTCAACTGTAAGGAGCCTGCATCCTCTCATCGCATACGCGCGCCGCGCGGCTGACAGCTCCGCGCCCCTCCAGTCTTGCAGGACCCCAACGTCGGCTCCTCGTCGCTGGAGAGCAAGATCTCGTTTCTCCGCTCCAAGAACCTCACTCAGGAGGAGATCGATGTGTCCCTGGCCCGCGCTGGGGCCCCTGCCGCCGCGACCTCCCAAGCCGTGACCGCGCCCGCGTACCAGCAACCACCACCGCAATACTACGGCCAACAGCCCCCCGTGCCGTACGGATGGCAGCCGCCGCCGCCGCCGCCGCCCAAGAGGGATTGGCGCGACTGGTTCATCATGGCCACGGTGGTGGGCGGCGTCAGTTATGGGCTGTACAGCATTTCGAAAGTACACGCCGCTCTGCCTCCTCCAGCGTAGCATTTGGGCACACCCGCTGACTTTTCCTTGTTGCTAGCGCTACATCGCTCCCCTGGTAGCACCGCCGACGCCCGAAAAGCTCGAGCAGGACAAAGCCACCGTGGACGAGCAGTTTGACAAGGCCTTCGCCACGCTCGAGCAGCTCTCGAAAGACACGGACGCCCTCAAGGCCTCGGAACAGGACCGGACGGAGAAGCTCGACAAGATCCTCACCGAACTCGAGACCTTCATGGCTGACACCAAGTCTGCCAGCCGGCGCCAGGAAGACGAGACGGACCGCCTAAGGGATGAGATGAAGTCGCTCAAGGACGTCATCCCCAAGAGCATGACTGCCCACAAGGACTTTACCGACGGTCGTCTCCGGGAGATTGCTAACGAAGTGAAGAGCTTGAAGTCGCTGATCGGCCAGAGGATGTCGACTCCGGCGGCCCCGGTCACAACGGCGACTCTCGCCAACAACACCCCCGCCAGTGGTGGCAGCAGCCAGTTCCGATCCATCGGCAGCAACGCTGCACCCGCCGGCCCGGCCGCCGCTGCTCCTGCTACCGAGCCCGAAGCCAAGGAGAACGGGGACGCCCCGGCCGCCGCCACGCCCGAGGCGCCGGCGCAAGCCAGCAAGCAGGACTACCTGTCGTCCCTGGGCGGCCGGTCCAGCCCGTTCGGCAGCGGAATGCCGGCGGGCAAGGCGTCCATCCCGGCGTGGCAGATGGCCATGGCGAACAAGAGTTCCAGCGGCGACTCGGCCAGCGGGTCGCAACAAGAGGCGAGCGGCAGTGCTTGAGCGGCGTCGTTTCCTGTATTCTTACATTTAATCACGACGGTCAACAAACCAAGGGGTCACGGGTCTGGGTTGGTAATTACACGATTAATGGGAACTATCACAACCACCATCGCCAACGGCGGACTTGGCCAGATTCTAATGATCGGGCAGTGATTCGGCAGCGGACAATATCGCCGCATCCCGAATTCCATCTTGTCATCCCTACCCCTGCGGCGGCCCCTGGCTTTGCGGGCCCGCCTTTCTGTTCTACTGTCACAATTTGGAGGCTTCTGCCACGGACGCTCACAGTTTGTCCACTGGGCAGGGGGCGAGTCATCACGCATGATACTGTAGTTTGGTAGGATACCTTGACGCCGCCAATCCCGCTGACTGCCGAACAAGCAAGTCTCTCGCCTCCCACGGAGTGAGATATCTTGCCGGTCAGCATCGACAAGCTAGTGTCCTTTCCGCTTTGCTCATGAGGACTGCCGCGGCCCTAAACGATATCACAACCCACCGTGATGTGCTCGGAAGCAAGTAACGCCGGGTTCTATTGGTCCCTCACACGGAGTTTGCCGCATGCCTGGCCTCGTCAGGGTTTCCCTGCGGCTCGCCATGAGCGTCGCCCAGGTACTCACCTAACCCATGTCGGGCTCTATGTCGACTGCCGTATGCTATGAACCCGTAGTCTTCTCTTGTGATCTTGTGCACCAGGTACATGCAGTCTCATGGAGAAGGACCTCAAGAGTCTCACCGTAGCCGTAGTCTCACAATAGCCGTAGTCTCACAATAGCCGTAGTCTCATAAGGGCTGGTAGTGCTGGCCAAGCCTTGCCAGAGCGACGTCGTCATTTGGGACCTCGGGCTCGCGCTGGCCTTCATCCTGACGGCCTAACTGGCTATCGAGCCAAGATGAGGTAGGAAATATTGTTTTGTTTTTCTTTTTTTCCCCCACGAAAGAGGACTGACCACTGGTGGTTCTGGCGGTCTCTGGGACGGACTTTCTCATCGGGGGCTTCAAGTACAGAGTAAAACGGCCA
Organism: Nigrospora oryzae; assembly: GCA_016758845.1. NCBI lineage: Eukaryota > Fungi > Ascomycota > Sordariomycetes > Amphisphaeriales > Apiosporaceae > Nigrospora > Nigrospora oryzae. Next base: position 1,802,010 of record JADKYO010000007.1, on the reverse strand, counting down.
GCGAGAACATGATGCAGGCCTGGCTCTGGATCCCATGCTTAAGTGTGTTTCTCGGCATAGCCCTCTCGGTACCCATTGTGCTTGCGTGCCTCTCCTCTTTGCCGCTTCGCGTGGGAAAGTATACCTGGTCCCCGCCCCCCTGGCCTCAGCTGAGCCCCGTTGCTTGGAAACTAGGAGACAGCCTAGGCATTAGCCAGCTTGTCGCCCTGCTGTAGCGAATAGAGCCGCTGGGCTCGGCTCGGGGGCCCGTGTGAGCTCGCAAACAGAATCGAATGGCGGCGAGCAGCGACCCGGCCCGCTCTCGATGCACTCTCCAGTAGTACCACCCGAGCGAAAACCGGCTTCAGGGGGAGTGACGGACAGCAGAATGGGTTCACGCGGGGCACCGTTCCAAGTGCTTCGCTTCAGAAGACCATGAGCGATCGGGTCTGCATTCTCCCCCCCCTTCTCGAGGCCCCTATTTGCCTTGCTGGCGGGCGGCCCAGGCATCCTCCCCTCCTTGTGGTCTTCACCGCATCCCTGGATAAGGACTCGGGTAGCTCGCACGAAGGCTATCCCTCCAGGAAACAAAACACATCTGTATTTGATGTCCCTGGCTTGGGCTTGAGAATATGCCTTCTACGCGGTCGGCCCCACCCCCGACGACCCCCCCCCCCCCCCCCCCCCCCCCCCCCCCCCCCCCGCCCCCCCCCCCCCCCCCCCCCCCCCCCCCCCCCCCCCCCCCCCCCCCCCCCCCCCCCCCCCCGCGCTGCCGCTGAGCATGCGACACTGATTTACAGAGTAGGCGGACAATACCGCCCATGCACCCATGACAGGAGACCAAACCAGAGGGCCGATGCTAGACCGGCGACGGGACAACCAGGGCTCATCTGCAGGCTCCCCCGTGCTCTCCTTCCACCGGCCTCGGATTCAGGCTCCCAGCTGCTTCAAGTACGGCTCGACCGGAAGAGGACACGGGCTAGCGGCACATATGCCGGGGGAACACTCGTCGCTCTTTTCTGTCAAGCCACCCCCGGCTCGCTCCCCCAACGGTCGTTTGCAGAGCTGAAAGACCATGGTGGCTGGCCGTGCAGGGCCGGCCCGACAGACGTGATCCTGCCCTCGCGGACCTGGGGTGCCAGATCCCCCGCCCGCAACCGTAAGTAGCCCAAGGGAAACACTTTCCCACCCCGCTTCCCCCCCCCCCCCCCCCCCTCCTGTGTCGTCCGCCGCCCTGATCTCGGTTTCCCCCCTCTCGCCGAGGCGGGCCGGTTCGGCGACGCGCGACTCGTGAGGCTCTCTCCTTGGGAACTGCAGAGTTTTCTCGCATGGGGGGTGGGGGGTGGGGGCCGGGTATGTCCGCCGAAGAGAAAAGAGGTGACCGGAGCGAGCCAGGATTTACGGTGATGCTCCGTCTTGGCGGTACCGCCGTGTCGGGTCCCCGGGGCTGGGCTTGGTGAGGAGCATATTTGCCCCCACCCCGGCCGCGCGCGCGCGCGACGTGGTGGCCTAATGGAGACGCACCGCCCGCCTCTCGTGCCAGCGAACCAAAGCAAACTCTAGACCAGCTTCTCTTCTCTCCCTCTTCGGGTGTCGTCACTTGTGGGGCTGGCCCGTTGTCTTCAAGAAGGTTAGGGGAAGGGGGAGGGGGTGCCGGTCCATGTGCGAGAGAAGCCGCCGTGCCTTCTTCGGGCTTCAACGAAGCGACCTAAGCGAAGCAGACATCGGCTGGAGAACCAAAGCCCCGATGTAATACTACCAAGTTCTACCTTCCCTTTTGGCACCTCGGCGGGGCCCTCCGATGCTACGACGCTGACCATGTCCGTGTGAAAACCGCCATAGGCCAACATACGGTGTCTGGACGCCCCTGCCCCTCGCCCCCCCAACACCCAAACATCGGACGGAGCTGTCCAAAGGAAAACTCCCACCGCCCATCCGCGAGCCCTCCGCAGCCTTCCTCGCCAGTGCGAGCTCACCCGACCGTCTTGGCGGCCCGTCCGACCCCGGCCCATTTCCTAGGGGCGCTGTACTTCGGGAACTCGTCGAGGCGTGACGGGGCCACGACGTCTTCGTCGTGGATCTCCACCGACAGGCTCGGGATGGATTCAACCGGCAGCAGGCTTCCGTCGCTCTGTGCAAAGCAAACAGGCAGTCAGCCGTCAAGCGTTCCCCAGTCCACCACGGCGCCCGTGGTTGCTTCATCATTACACGTGCGCCACGTGTCCAGGCGGGCAAGGGGGCCACTGCAGGCCTCCTATCCCCCGTCCCTGGCTCTCCTCGGCCTGAGGCGGGCGCGGCTTTGCTGTCCGCTGCTTTCGGGGGGGGAGGGAGGTGACGTACCTTGCGTATCTCGATCCGTAGCGAATTTTGGAGGCTGGGTATGACGGTGGCCGCGTCGAGGCGGCCATGTATCTGCTTAAGCGCCCGAGTGAGGGGAACTTCGGCGTACGTGCGACCCGACGTGGGCATTGATAGGATGCTCGTCTGACCCGCCATATGCTCGCCCAGCATGAGATTGATGGAGCACGGCAGCGGCAACTCGGATCGCTCTACCTGGATCTGCGCGTGGTATTCCTTCCAGGTCTGTTTCGCCCCCGCCAGCGACGTGAACCTGGACGTCTTGGACGCATCGTCGCCGTACAGCTCGTTGACCTGGGTAATCACCGACCGCCTCGTCTCATCTGCGTTCATCGACCAGTCGTCGATCTCGGGGTACGTGTACCCAAAAGCCCTGGTTGACGCGACCGTCTTGGCAGTGTGGAACTCCCCATCGGCCTGGTAAAACGGCTTCAGGGGACTTGCCGCCGTCAATGGCGAGTTCGCCGGTGTAGCGAAGAGCCCGTTTCCAGTCGTGCCAGTTTTGGTCGGATAGGTGTTGTTGTAGTGGGTGGCTTGCCACATGGCTACCAGACGGTCGACGTTGGCATGGTGGAGCCAGCTATGGACTGGTCAGCAGATCCGGGTACGGGGGCGACTTGGGTTGGGGCAGGTTACAAAACCGGGTCAAACGACGAGTAGGTAGAGTCAAGCATCACGGCACCGATGGCATTGTGTACGCCGTTGTGCGGGTCCTCGAAAGAAGCACCATTGCTGGAAGAGGACGCCATGGTCTCGAAATCATTGGCCGACGTGAAAACGCGGTACTGTTGGCGGTGGTAAGTCGCAATCATCCGCTCTCGCCCGGTGAGGCCAACGTACAACTTTGTCCTTCAGCCCTTGCACCGAGAGCTTGTCGTTCACGAGGGAAAACTGATCGATGCCACTGCGGTCTGGCTGCCGCTTGGTTTCATTGTAAGACCAGCAGTCCGGCGGGCCATTGACTGGAAAGTAGTTCGATGCGTTGTTGAGCGGAAATCGTTGCCACCGGTAGCTGTACAGAGGATTGGGTATGTTGACGAGCCCTTCTGGCCCATAAACCGTGACCCGTCGCTGGGTCGCTGCCGCTGGGAACTCTGCGTTTTTGCTCCAGTCCCAATACTACATCGGTAGCCAGTCAGCAAGCCTGACCCGTCATGCTTCTAGCCATGGTGGGCTACGAGGCCACCCGAACGAAGGAAATAGCCCCAATGTAGGGGAAAGGGCGTGATCGACGGGTCTGCAACACTTACCGGGGTGCGCCAAGTCTGTGCAGCAGCTGCGTATGTGGAAGCATTCGCTCCGGTGTAATTCGATGCCAACGTCTGTATGTGGTCTCCCAGAACTTGCTTCGCAAAACGTGAGCGTCTCAGCCGCAACCAAGGATGACGACAACTTTTACCTCGTACAGGGCCAGATATGGCCGATGCCAGGCAGCGAACTGCATACACTGCTCCACGATTTAGCTCACCTTATACCCGCCTTGGATGCTGGAGGAGGACTCACGCTGTGGGGACAGTAGCCAGTCATGGGTGGGCACAAGTCGCCTTCCGGGCATGAGACATTGTTCCAAGGGACAAAGGGACGCCCGTGGATCGCTGAACCGGTAGGCAGGCAGGCTTAGTCACTTGTGCGCCATGGATGGCTTCGATGGGCGGTATCCGGGGTCTCGGCTCTTACCTGCTATCCCAAAGTAGGATTGCCAGTCACTTTCTGACTGGTTCTGAAACGTGGAAAGGCCAAGCATATACAGGTCCCTAGACTTTAGTTAGCCACGAGGCAAACCAAGCGGGCCCATTGTACACACCAGGCAGGACCGCCGGTCTCCTGGAGGACGTTGATCTCTTGTCTGGCAGGTCTTTCCCCCGTAAGATTGTTGATTCCCGTGGTGAGTCCGGTCACGGGGAAAGGCTGGCTCGGATCCCCTCTGATGGCTGCCACCGCTGAAGCTGCCCATGCCATATAGCATAGTAGCAAGCTACGGCCAGACATTTTTCTCTTGGGGAACGGGGAGATGGGTAGAAACCGATGGCAGGAGGAGGCAGCGGAGGGAAAGCGAATGGTGGCTCGAGAGCGATGGAGGAGCGGTACGGTAAGAATCAGGGCTCTGCTACTGGCTTATATCTCTTCACACCTGCTTGGAACCGTCCAGGAAGTGAGACATGTGACAACACTCTTCTCCGCAAAGGTAGTGACGAGGTAGGGACGCATGCATTATCACCAAGCAAGTGCTTCGCTTGTAGGCTGTGCTCCACAGTTTGATGCCTGGCCAGGGCAGATATGCCGGCCTCGAACGTGAGGGGAAGCGGTGTCGTGGTTGTGATGAAGCCATGTTCTTGCCAATGGGTGAAGGAGAGTGGGGTATGAAGCAGGGCTGCACGGCTCATTCTATGGGACAAACTGAACTCGTCCGTTCATGGCAGTGTTTTCTGGGGTGTAGTGGTGAGAGGCTCGTGTAGTCCCTGCCACATCTTCATGCGTGGTGAGGAGGGGGGCCATCCCGCGGGCCCGCAAAAATCCAGAATAGAAAAGGCTCCTCTTCCGAGAGGCGGCATTGCCTTAAACGGGACGGTGCATATATTCCAGGTTCGCCGTTTACCCACAAGCATGCAAATCGAATATTGGCAACCGGGATCAGCATTTGCCCCGGTGAACAGCATCCCCGGCAGCGGGCCAGTCCTCACGCGGTTTCTGAGAGGACTTGAACCGAATACTCGTGCATGGCCGGTGCCCCAAGCCATGGCCGCTTCAGGGCCACGAGGTACCGCAGACAGCTGTTGTCGTCGTACCAACATGGCCCTTCCTCGTGTTAGCGCTCTGCAGTGTAAACATGTCGGGGAAATCATCCATTTTCCTCCGCACGCTGGCTGGAGGGCCGGGTCCCCCCATGCTCACCGCTCCCGGGCGGGCGTTGTGGTCCGAAGCATGCTGGCGCACAGGGAACGCTTACTCCCCTTGGGCGAAAAAAGTGACTTTGAAGTCATTGTAAACATAACCGTGGTCTTTCCGTGACGTATACGAACCGACGACTCGCCGCGTCGACTGCCAAAATACTTGGCCCAGGGGGGGGGGGGGGGCACCGGCTTGCGTGGTGACCAGTGGCAAAAGAATCCCACGTCCGGACGTCGATCCGTCATCATCTCCGCCCACGGTGGCCCAGCGAGATACCGGCTGTGATACTGCCCAGAGTGCTCGATGCGGAGGGATATCTGGTAGAGAGACGTGGGACCCCCCGCGCGGACCTTCAAGTGCGCTTACATCACGCGATTGGCGCGAGCAGCCGCGCGTGGTCACCACGACGTACTAAGGCCGGGGCCTGAGAACAACGCCGCAGTGGCGAGTTTCGTCTTTACGTGCGTAGGGAGCCGATTGGCGTTGGCAGCACTTTCTCGTAACGGACTGGCGCCTTCTTGGGGCCTGGAGGTACTCGTGCGCGATGGCATTCTCGGGGTCGAGTCTCGGAATGGCGGGTGTCGGTACCGATGGCGGTTGGCAAAGTCCTACTGGGGGGAGGTCATCGAGGAACGGCCGGAGATTTCTTGGTCCAGCAGGCGAGCCGAGGCCAAGACATGCGGAAAATCCGGTGCAGGCCACGGCTGCCACAGCCGGTTGTCGAGTCGGGCAAGTCAGGCGAGTCTGTGCAAGTGACGACAATCTGGTTTTGATCCGTGCCTCAGGAGTGGCCGAAGAGAGGAGTCCGAATGAAAAGCAGCAACGTCGGCCATTTTGCTCTTCCATGTGCCGTGCACCAACGGGCGCGAGGCAATCGTGAACAGCCCTCATCACAGTCCGGGGGACACCTTCCAAAGTAGCCGTAAGAACCACTACCTCGGTATGTACTTATCTTACTTTCACCTGCCTGATGGAAATACGTCCCAAACTGTGCACACTGGTCGTTTTCGGCCGCCGTCAAAGCTCCTAGAAACTCACGCACGTTCTCCTCCGCAAACATCACATCCTAGATAGTTAACAAATGGAAGAGACTGCGTTGGCTTATAACAACACCACAGGAAGCCCACGGTCACTAGATGGCCAACTACGATGCTGTGAGCGTGGGATGCCCTGGCGCCAGTACATACCCATCAATACGACCCAGTCGTACCATAGTTGCTCAACAACCGTTTCCCCTTCTTCTAGGGGGGCATCATACGACCAGGTAGAACAGTGCGTCCAACGTCAGTCCTCTCTGGGTGCCCCGATGCCCCTGTGCTCGCGGGTCGTTTCATCGAGTCGAGGTTCAACTCGGCCGACTGTGGGTACGGGCGGCCTTTACAGCGACTTCTCCAGTAGCACCAAGTCCCTGAATCCTTCTTTCCACTTCTTCGTCTGCTCGGCAGTTGGCGGGGGCAGGGGGCTTCGAGCTTGGCCGCCGTACCCCATCCATGCCTGGAGTCCGGCCTTGACCCCGACCACGCCCCCTTTGATGGCTGTCCAGTCCCCTTCCGAGACGATGTCCTGCATTTTCTGGGCCTCGTCTAGCTGGCCGCTCTTGTACAGCTCGATGGTCCGGAGACAGGCCTTGGGCGCAATGTTGGCCAGCCCGGCCAGGATCCCGTGTCCGCCCGCCACCAGGGACTGGATGGCGAAATCGGCCGACCCGGCCAGAACCAAAAACTCGGGCCTCTGGGCGTCGTAGTTTTTGGTCCCCTTCCTGGTCGCGCTGGCCACACGGTTGAGCTTGCCCGTGTTGCCGCAGGTGAGCTTCACGCCGACGATGTTGGGGTGCTGGGCCAGCGCCACGATGGTGTCGGACGAGAGATCCATGCCGTTGACTGCTCCGGGGAAGTTGTATATGATGACCGGTATCGGTGAAGCGTCCGCCACTGCCGTGAAGTACTGTACCACCGTCTCAGACAGCGGGGCGAATAGGGGCGCGTAGTACGACGGAGGCAGCACCAAGGCATAGTCGCCGCCTGCCTCGTATGCCTCCCGACAAAGCTCAATGGTCTCGCGGGTGCTCTGTGTGCCACAGCCGACAATGACGGGCATTTTCGCGTAACCAGCGTCATCCAGGGCCTTCCGTGTCGTGGCTGTGACAACCTGTCGCTCCCTATGCGTGAGGTGAACAGCCTCGCCGTTGGACCCCTGGGTTGCAAGTCCTGTTACACCAGCGTCGGCAAGTCGTACCGCATGACGTCTTATGGCACCGGTGTCCACATTCTCTGTCCCTGGCTCGAAGAAGCACATGGTTGGTACGTAGACGCCTGGGAGCAGGGGCCGTTCCACGTGGACGTCGCCGACGGGAAGCGAGGCGCTGTCGAATGAGCTACTGAGAGATGATTGTGATCCACCTGGTATCAAACTGCCCAGGGCCAAGGAGGATACGACGCCAGAATGCATTCTGTTGAAGCCGGCAGTGAAGCTACCTCCAGAGGATGCAAAGTCGTTGTGGGGGGCCATGGTGTATGTTTCTACCTGGCCAGTCAGCATTGGATCAACAAAACCTCTGATCGATGAGCGACAGCTGCCACTACACGCGGTGTGACACCACAAGCGGTGGACGACCCATCCAGGGGCGATTCCAACACGAACTCGCATTGGACAGCCATCTGAGGAGTATCCAGTAGTATTCACTCACGTAACTCTTGGGTTTACCAAGACCAAAGAACTTCCGTGGGCCAGAATATGCTCCACGCAACGGAACGAGTATTCCAAGCGTCCTGCCGTCTCTGGATGGGGGTTGAATTCTGTTGGTATCGACGACGGAAGGGTGTGAGAAACTTGTCAAGATGGCCGACTGGCTTTGATACCCTAAGAGCCAAAAGCAACCACCAGAGGCAGCAGTTTCGTACAAAAAAAAAACAGGCTGCGGCTCGGAATAAGGTGTGCGGAAGTGATACTGCGTACCCTGCCTGTCATCGACTCACAAAACCCCAGGGCTTGACCCGGTATATATACAAGTCCTGTAGATGCCATGAAACTCGGCACAGAATGGATGGTACCCTAGCCGACTCATGGACCAGCTCCTTTCCAGTCACGAACGGCAGCTGCACAGCGAATATTGCAGAGTATTTCAGAAACATGCGTGCGTTGGGTGTTATGTGTACAGGGGTCTGTGAACGACATGGGAAGCCGACTGGTACGGCACGGCATGGCTGCATACGCGTACCCCAAGAGTACCCTCACAGGATCCCATACACCATGAGGGACTCGGGCTTCCCTGGCTCTTCGTAGTCTTGGCAGGGAACCAAAGGACAGCCAGGGGGGGGGAGGGAGGGAGCCCCGATGGACGGGGACCCCCCAGTCGGTCTAGGAATAGACGTGAACATCACCCAGCGTGGGGGGGTTCGGCCTCGGCCTGCTGGACAACGCTAGTGCTCCACGTCCAGAGCCGGGGTGAGAAGCAGTGCGACCTCAAAGAGGCGGGTACGGGGGCGGTACGGGGACGTGTACTTGATCCGCGACATGCTCGGAAGCCAGGCGCAAAGCTGGAGGGAACGTTGTTGGCTGTGCACAGCGCAGGGCGGCGACCACCGGCGGGGGTTGCCCGTATCGGACTCGTATCTCCCGCTCGCTTGCCTGCTGGCATGGTGTCCAGAAGTGCAGCGGTCCTGGCAGGTCGGCGTGCCCTGCTTCCGTGCTCGGTGGAAGCAGGCACTGCCCAAGGTTGCCCGCCTAGGTAAATATGTAGGTACCTACCACGTGGATAGCAGCATCCCTTGGCGAGGCTGTTGATCTCCGTATAGGCGGGGCGGCTGCAGCAAGCGAACAGCGCAAGCAGCCCATGCCCACTCGTCAACGTGCGGAATATGCCCGAAAGGCTGGGCCAATGCCCGCAGAGAAAGAACGGCGGACATTTCGCTGCGGGCGCTGCGGTGGCGGGCGGTTCACCTGCATGACGAGGGCGTTGTTCGTTGGGGCGGTCCAGGTCAAGTGACAGGTGCTAGGTGGTATTGATGGTGAGCCTTCGGGGGGTATCGGGGATTCCAGAAAGCTGCTGCCAAGGGCCCTCGGCGCTCTGCTCCGTTACTTATTAGTGGTTGCGGCCGACGCCATGCAGTAAAAGTATGCAGTCTGGTGAGTGCTAATACGTAAAATGGATACCTACCCGGGCCTTCATTCACAGGCCTGCCAATTCATCGCCTACTCCTGATCGGCTGAACAACCTCCTCACCTGATGCGGCAAACCCAGCCCACGATACGGCACAGCCGTGTCCGGCCGGGTCGCACCCCGCACCCCGACCGAGGTGCACAGGATGCTCGCGGACTAGGAATAGATGTAAGCCAGGGTTGTAAAGAGAGGAAGGGAGGCAGGCATGCAGGTCGGACGCAACCCTTAGACATGCCAAAAAGCTGCGTGGTCCACCTGGGAATCCTTCGAGGTGCAGACGTCGGGAAACAGCTGATCCTCTCTGCCAATGGTCTTCGGATCGCGGTCTCTGACGCCTGTGCTGGCCTTTGGGGGCGGTAATGGCTGCCACACGCATGCGCTGCCCCTCGGAAATAAACGCGCAGATATAGCAGTAGCAGGCGCCGCTGCCTGGGAACCAACGGAGCCAGTGCCGGTCTAGACGGCCTCTCCTACGCACACGCATCTTTCGTCCACGCTTGCGGCTGGCAGGCTGACGGGCGCTCGATCCTGATGGCTTTTTGGTCCGTCCAACCGACCCGTAAGCCCATCAAAGCACGGCCGGCCTGGCTCTGGTGGGAGAGCCCTGGCGCGCTGGAGCTGGAGAGGACGTGGGATGCTTTGCATCTTTCACTTTCAGCTGCTGTGAGAATGCGACCGCGCCAGGCAGCGTGCCCCCTACCTCTTTGGCGCCTATCAGCACGCAGTAAGCTGCCTAGTTCTTAGCTGTCGATCAGGCTACCCTGTCAGCTTCTATACAACCGTACGATATGGTTGCTGGTTTGGGGGGGCCCCCGGCCAAAAACCAGCGCGGGCAACGTGTCGTGCCTCTTCCGCGTCGAGGGCCCCGTTTCCAGGAATGCATGCCGATGTTCTATGCTTACAGCCCCGTCTCGTGTCCATTCTGGATGCTCCGCAACCGTTTGGGAGTCGGAAATGCTCTCGGGCCTCAGAAGCCATGAGCTGCAGATGAGAAGCTTCTTTGTCGGCCACGTTTTCTGGCGGCAGAAGACGTTGGGTGATCGTCACTGCTAGGCTGTACATGAACGATCACTTGAATGCAGACGAACTCCAACAGGAACAAAGAGGCTGGCCGTTGCCATTGCCAACCGGGCCCCTTGCCACAACGAACCGATACTAGTCCCTGTTCGCAGATCACATCATGGCTTTTCTTTTTTTTCGGGGACTGATATCTCACCATCTCACAGTGACACACGCAATCCGCCTGCTAGTGCTGTCCGCCTGTCGAGACTTGGGGTACCCCAGCCCCCTGGACCAGAGAGGATTAGACGGAGGTGGCGCCGCGAACCGGTAGGGCTGTTCTTCCTCTTGGTTGCCCAGAGGACAAGAGTATGAGGGTCAGTCGGGCAAGTAGGAGCTGGTCAAGAGGGCGAATGCTCGAGGGGGCGGGTCCCCCGCATCTTCGAGCCTTCCCCTCTGGAGTGTCGTAGGGCTCCAAGTCAACCTCGGTAGAATGGAGTCTCTTCTCGGCAAGGATGAGGGGATGCAGAGAAGCCTTCTCACGCAGTCCGGAGGCACTGACGCTAGAATTACGTGGTAAGCAATACCCCGTGGACCTGGCGAGTATGCACTAGGCGCGTCAGAGCGTGCCATGTGAGCCATGGAGATGCGTGGACAGCAACACAAAGCCCCGCAAGATCTTTGTGGTGCTGCACAAGTATGGGGGGGCGGGGGGACAATATCACCAGCTGTGTTCGGGACCGACGCCTGCCCGCCTTCACGTGCAGGTATGGCAGTAGAGTACGGAAGCAGGCTCAGCACGCTTCCAAATGCGGCGATGATGAAAGCCAGGCCAAGCGCTTGGTGCAGCAGGCGTGCCCAGTACCGTCGCCTTGTGGAAGAGACGCATGCACAAAGCTGTCCACATCAGCCCATTGCGGCCGGGCCCCGGTGCCATCCGCGGCATCACGGATTGGCCGTATCCCCGACCGCGTGCGAGCCAGTGGCCAGACAGCCAGAGCAGGCTTGAGAAGCTCCCTCTCGAGGATCTATTCACCATGGATTGAGCACAGGTGACGACCCTCTAGCTGGACGTTCTACTATATGGACGTTCTACTATAGAGCCCCCCCCCCCTCTCTGCTCCAGTTTTCGTCGGATCCCCTACCCACCTCCGCATTACCCCGGTCCTTGCCTTTCAACATAAAGTTGGTTCTGGGTACCTTCTCCGTACCCAAACCCTTGCCCTTTTCAGCAGGAGGGGACAGGGACCCTTTTCAGGCCGTCGCATGGACCCGTTCCCGGCAATCTGGTCCCCTAGGAACCCTGTTTGGGAGCGAGACAAGGCCCTCTCCCCCCTGCCACGCCCTCATCATCAGCTAAATGGGCGAGGGCCACCATGAAAACCTCGCCCGTCGCCCCAGACCGCGGGCTCGCAACCTGACAGACCGGTCCCGTACACAGCGTAGTATAGCCGGGGATGGCTCCTATAGACGCCCGCCCCCGCTCCGACGACGAAGCGGTGTGGCATCCTTGGCCGCCTCTGGCGACGTGATACGATCTGGAATCACCGTCGCCGTCTTCTGGCACGAGACACTGGGCCTAAGAACCCCCACGCTCCCACACACAAGTCGGCCCCTCGAGCCAGAGTATGACCATCGATGGAACGCCGCCGACAACCGGCTTTCCGAGCTGGGCAAGTCCATCATCGCCTTGCCTGGAGGCACTCTGGCTGCAGCTTTGCATCCCAACACCCCTTGGCGCTGCCAGAAAACACCGGAATCTACAGGACTGCTGCCGTTCCGACGTCACCCAGCAGCCGCGGGCGGGCCATGGGGCTTTGGTTGGGTTGACCGTGAGGCCTAGTCCCGGCCTTGCAACAGTCGCCCGGCGCTTGACCTGCGAGCCAGCCCAAAGTATGCGCATCCGATCGGGAGCCTTGTTCTTAGCCGCCAGCCGCTCGTCCGCCTTGCTCCGGTGAGAATTCGCCGCGGGGCGTGGAAGAACGGAACCAGTCATGGGACGCCGAGACATCTGCCACGAATTCTAGAACGAGCATACATGACGCAGTACGGGTGATCGGTGCATATGAGATCTGTCAGATATCCATGCGCGGCCTGGGAAGTCGCTTGTGCGAGGCCGCCGTGCCTCCAAACTGCCAGTCGGCCAGCATCTTCGGCCGGCGCCAGCGCCTCTCCAGCTTCGACGTTGTGCATTGCCCCTTCCCTCACGAGTCCCGCATACGCCCAAGTAACATGCCACCATCGTCGTTCCGTTGGCAGCTTTCCACATCCAATTGACTAAAACACCTTGGATGTACCTCCCGGGCCTACCGATAGGCCCGGTTTCCGGTGTGCAAACCAACGACAAGCGGCGCAGACGCCGATCTTTTTTTTTCTTTCGCCTCGCCCATCCGCTCGTCCGTACGGCTGCTTGGCCACTCACCCGCCGCGAAGGCTCGCTAAACGAGCTGGGAAGCTAAGGGGTTCCCGTGATTGATGGAAAATCGAGGCGCGTACTTGGAGGGACTTCTTGCCCGTCATCCTACGAGAACTGTCTGCCACCATGCATCTCGCGCAAGCCACACCGGTCACCATGGAATCAGAATCGCCCATGCGGCCCAAGCTTACGGGACTATCATGATATTACGTATGGTAGCAAGGCAAATTAGTTACGTTACTGAGCGTCGCCACCACTCGGACCACGTTTCCCCTTCTCATTTCCCTGGCCGGCAGCTGTACCTTCTGCGGCGCGAGGTTAGTATACCACCGGAACTTCACCACAGCTTGATTCAGAGGGGGCGGCCACTGCGGAAGGGTGGCAAGACCAGCCCACCACCACAGCTCATCCTGCCGTACTGACTCTGCGATGGGGCTCCTTCGAAGTTTTGTGAGGGGTCCATCCATATTATGCCAACTATTATAGCCCCAAACGAGGTGGCATGAGGGGCTCTGGCCGTGCGGCGGTGCAACCCGGAAAGTCGCTATGAAGTCGGCGGTCAGCACTGCCCAGCATGGCCAGAGATACCAGCCAACAAGAAGGCTGCAGGTATCGGCCAAGTATCTTGAGGATTGCTTCTCCCCACCCTTCAAGAGGTTTAGCTGATCTCGAGGCTGAGGCCAAGGCCTATTGCGAACAGCTCAGCAGAAGGATCAGGCAGGCGCCTCTCGTTCCAGCTGAGAGTATCATGCTTCATCTAATGAAACAATTGACATTGAGGGTCAGCGCGACCCTGGTCGGGTTATGTTGCCTTACCCAGCTTATCTGCTCCCGTCTCACGCCATGTCCACCCTGGCGTCGTACAAATTATCGGTTTTCGTGGCAGAGCGGAACGGCATCTACCGTTGGAGGCCGGTACCGTTAGTCAGGTCAGCGAATACGACTCCTGGCCATGGCAATAAGCAGAGGGGGTTTCCGCCTTGCTGGTATTCCCGGCCGCGGGTGGCTGGTTCAAGTTCCTCAAGCGCATTGGTGGCTTGCATTATATCGGAGAGGGCAATGCGGGGCATGGTGCTGGAAGATACGCGCTGTGTGTCGTCTGCATCCAAAGTCCGCCCCTGCGACAGTGGGGTGTGTATACGACGGCGTAAGACGACATAGAGTGCATGTCCACCTATGTCCATGATGCAAGACAGCGCCGGAGCTGAGCATCGTGGACAACGCTGCGTCGGATACAAAGGGCTTGCCTATACCGGACCATGAGATATCTGTGGACCCAAGCCACTGCGACGTCTAGGCAACGGAAGCAACTGGAGGGACATGGCCGGCGCCAGAGCAAATGGAGCCGCTCAGGCAAATGGCACCCCGGCCCGGGACGGACGGGGGCTCTGCATGACGGAAAAGAGAAAACGTCCATGGTCGGCAAGCGCCCCTAAGCACTTACGTAGAGCCTGCGCTTCTCACGCGGGCGCGGCGATAAGGGAGGGAGCTGCGTCATAGGTCGGGGGCGTCCCATAAAGGAGCCAAAGATAGACACCTCCTACACGACTACCACCCCACGCTCACTCGATGTCAGCATTTCTGCTTACTTCGGAGGGGATGGGCCAGCCACGGCGGCCGTCTGTCTTTGGGCGGATACTTGCTGGCTCCGTGTTCGGCCAACCCCGCGAGGGCGTGCGGTAAAGTACACAACCTTGCTTACCTCTGTAGATATCAGGTACCCACACGGGAAGGCGACGGCGCGGAGTCGCGGATGCGCGGCCGGTGGGGAGGCCCTGGAGAGCGTGGGGAGACTTGCCTTCCCTCGGCAACTCGGAAGTTTTGGGCGCGGTTTGACTCAGCGTCCTGCCGAAACAATCCGCAGACACCGAAGGGGAAGCGGGCGGACTTGGGCGATCGCGGAATCTGCGTCTTTTCTACATGCCGTGCCCGGTCTCTGGCATATACGCCATGGGTGCTGGGACGAGAGCCCGCCGCCGCACCGTCGGCGCGGCATCGCCGGCCTTCGCGCCGTCGGTGCTAGCCCTGCCGCTTCTTTCCCTCCTCCTGCTGCTGCTGCAGGCCACGGCGTGCCGGGCGGCCTTCGACGGCGCCTTCGACGCGCGCGAGGCGACCATCGAGAGCGTGCACGGCGCCCTGTTCACGGGGCTCGCCAGCTGCCGCACCGTCGTGTCGGCCTTCCTCGCCCGCATCGAGGCCTTCAACCCGGCCCTCAACGCCGTCGTCAGCCTGGACCCGGACGCGCTGGCGGTGGCGGACCGCCTGGACGCGGCGCTGGCGGCGGGAAACGCGACGGGCCGGCTGTTCTGCATCCCCATCCTGCTCAAGGACAACTTCGACGCCGTGGGTCTACCCACGACGGGCGGCTGCCGGGCCCTGGCCGGCCACCGGCCCCGGGCGGACGCGCCGACGGTCCGGGCCCTCCGCGCCGCGGGCGGCATTATTCTCGGCAAGACCAATATGCACGAGATGGCGCTCGAGGGCCTGTCGGTCTCGTCGCTGGGCGGGCAGACGGCCAACCCGTACGACGGCGCGCGCACGCCCGGCGGGTCGAGCGGCGGCACCGGGGCCGCGCTGGCCGCGAGCCTGGCCGTCCTGGGCACGGGCACCGACACGGTCAACAGCCTGCGCAGCCCGGCCAGCGCCAACGGGCTCGTCAGCGTGCGGCCCACGCGCGGGCTCGTCTCGCGCGCCGGCATCGTCCCCGTCAGCTACACGCAAGACGCCGCCGGGCCCATGGCCCGCACCGTCGCCGACCTCGCCGTCGCCCTGAGCGTCATGGCCGGCGTCGGCCGCGACCCCGCCGACAACGCCACGGCGCACCGGCCCCCCGAGGTCGACGGCCGCGACTACGCCGCCGGCCTGGAGAGCCCCCCGGGGCTCGCGGGGCGCCGCCTGGGCGTCCTGCATGGCTTCTTCAACCACACGGCCGCGGCCGAGACGACGCCCGTCAACGAGGCCATGGCGGCCGTGCTGCGCTTCCTCGCGGCCGAGGGCGTCGCGCTCGTCAACGTGACCGAGCCCCTCTACAACGCCACGGCCCTCCTGCACGACGACGTCCAGACGGCCGAGTACCGGGAGATGCTCGACGGCTACCTGGGGGCCGCCGCCCAGGACGGCACGGCGCCCCGGTCTTTCGCCGAGCTGTACGCGGGCTCGGACTTCCTGGTGATCCCGAGCCAGTACGACTACATCCAGAGGGCGCGGGCGGAGTCGACGGGCGATGCGGCGTACGTGGCGCGCCGGGAGGCCATTCGGGGGCTGACGGCCGCGTTACACGCGACCTTTGCGCGGCACCGGCTCGACGCCGTCGTCTATCCGCAGCAGCGGAACCTGGTGGTGCCGCGGGGCGCGCCGTCGCAAAGCGGGCGGAACGGTATCCTGGCGGCGCTGACGGGCGCGCCGGCCGTCGCCGTGCCCGCTGGCTTCGCGCCGCCGACCGCGGGGGCGCCCCTCGGCGTGCCCGTCGGCCTCGAGCTCCTGGGCCCGCCCTTCGCCGAGGCCGCGCTGCTCAACCTGGCCGCCCGCATCACCCGGGGCTTCCCCGTCCGCCGGATGCCGGCCCTGACCAACGCATCCGTTGAGACCGCCGCGTACGCCGCGGTGCCCGTCATCACGCTGGATGCAAGCAACATCGATCCCGGGTACCCCCTCGGGGTGCTGTCGTGAATTGATTCAGCGCCCCCCCCCCCCCCCCCCCCCCCCCTCCCCCTCGACGTGGCCACGGCGGTGAGCCACCATGTCTCGGGGCGAGCTGCAGGAGTCCGGCGCTGAGGCGCATGCCGTGAGACTACCCGTCTCCCCCTTTTTTTTCGTGCCCGAGAGGTACTTAGTTACTATATACAGACACACGTGGCGTATTAGTAGACGTATGTTTTTCATATTAGCAGTAGTTGCAAACCCCCCGAGGCCCAAGGAGGCAACTTCTTTGTAACCAAATTCGCGCCCACCGGTTTGTTGCTAGAGCTTTGGTGCTTTATGCCGGCTCCCCGGCGAGCGGTTCCTCGGTCCCCCCCTTCTCTCCCCCCCCAACCCAGCTGTGGAGTTCTGGTTTTTTTTTTGGGCAAATGCCGGTAGCTCGGCGGAGACGTCCCTGATGATCTCGATCCCCAAAGCAAAACGAAGCAGGATGACGTTGCCGCAGCACGAGGGCGGGACCCAGAACCCTGGCGAGGCCGCGACAACCAGGCCTGTCCCTGCTCAGCCATGGCTCGGTGGGAACATTCAGGAAGCTTCGTGGGAGTAAGGGCCTCCCAAGAGCGGGGGGTAGAGGCAGGCAGAATACCAACTATGTAAGTAGCGGACAGACAGACGGGGCCGGGCTGTGGCGGTCTGTGTGTGTGTGTGTGTGTGTGTGTGTGTGTGTGTGTGTGTGCCTTGGGCAGCAGGTCCCTACTTCTATATACGTGGGATGTGATATGCGCGCGGCTGTAAGCAGGCCCTCTCTTTGCCCATCGCTGATGCCTCTCGCCATCAATCCCCCCCCCGTCCCAAGCCGAAGACGACGCCGCCAGTTCTGTTTCCCCGCACAATCCCCCTCTCCCGCCTAGCCGACGGCGAACCCGTTTCGCTCCGGCCGTGCCCTGCCCGCCCCAAACCGTCGTCCCTCCCGCTTGCCCGTTACGGCGGGTGCGGCTGACCGACGATCGTCCAGGCCCCGTGGTCTCTATTCGGCATCACTTTTCCCTACCCCCCTCGCCGCCCCTCGCTGTTATCAGACAGCCAAAGGGCGGGCGAGACTTCAAGAAGAAGGAGAAGAAGAAGAAGAAGAAGAAGAAAACTGGTGGCATTCCACGACGGACGCGGCGAAACAAGAGATCTTGAGTCGAGCCCCCCCGCGCCTGGAAGCTGGTCGTCTCCGAGCCGAGCCCCAATGCTCGATCCGTGAGGAACGGTCGCGGTTTCCCGGCAAATGATCAGCGCTGTTATTAGACAGCCCAGCGAGCCCAGCTCCAGGTCGTTTCCATCCCCCGCGCCGGGTTAAGGACCATTTGGATACACGAAGAGGGAAAAGCGAACCGACGCTGTTTGTCCCCGAACCCCCTCCCCCTTCCCTCGACGTCGCCGGCCGGGAAAGGAAACCCGGAAGCGCGCGCCACCGAGAGACGGGTCCCTCGGGTCGGATCCCTTGCCCTCGCGCCCCAAGAAGCGAGACCCGCGGCCGCCGGCTCGTTTCCTCGCCCTTCTCCCTTCCGCGGCCCCCAAGGCCACCACCCACACGCCCGGCACCTGCGGCAGGCCGGCCCCATGTGCAAGGAGCTGCACCAGCGGTGGATGGGGTGCAGCTGCTGGGGCTTCCTCCGGGTGGCGCCGTGCGAGCGGCTGTTCCGGGGCTGCTTCGGGCCCGGCGGCGACGAGGACAAGCAGGTGGTGCACTGGAACGACGGCATGTGCGGCGACTGCTGGGACCGCCTCGTGGCCGAGGCCCGCGAGCAGGCCGAGGCGGCCAAGCGCGCCGACCGCGAGGCCGACGAGCTCGCCGCCGCCTCCGCCTCCTCCCGCAGCGAGTCCACCCCCAGCAGCAGCGCGTGGAGCCGCTGAGGAGCGGGCGGCCAAGAGAGACGGGAGGCGGAGAGGAGGGACCGAAGGAGAAAGGGGACCATGGGGTGATGGCCGTAGGGTGTTTCGCGTGACGGTTGGGTTTGGAGATGGGGAGGAGGTGTTGGTTTGCATGTCGGTGCTACTGCGTGTGGGTGTGGGTGTGGGTGTGCGCGCGCGCGCCCGTGTATGGATGGATGACATTACCATCACGAGACGCCAACAACGCAACCAATGCATGCCCCTGCCGCCGTAGGCCCATACGGCTATCCTTCGTGAGGATAGCATGTGGCTTGGTGAACCCCCCCTCGGCTTTTCTACCTCGACTGCGAGGCCCTACGCCGGCGCCCATCTGCCCGTGTGGCGTGGGGTTGTCCAGCTGGGGGTGGCCCGCCACACCCGATGCGAGTTGCTCCGGCCCCCGGGCCGATACCTTGCCAACCACGCGTATCCCTCCCTCCAAGGCCGCCCGTCCGATTGCGCCTCCGCCCCCTTACCTGGGCCCCGGCATGTCGGGACGCCTGCCTTGGCCAGACCCTGTGGGCGCTTTCCACCTACGCGCGGCCTTGCCCGGCCTTGCCGTCCTGTTCCCCCCCATTCGGCACCGCGTGGGCACTGGCTCCCGCTCCGCCGGCGGGCAAGTCCGGGGGCTCCCGACGGCCTCGGGGTAGCACCCCCCGGCCGAGCTGGCGTACGGCTTCGAGGGCCGCGGGAGGGGCCGGCCTGCCGCTTCTCTTCCGTTCCCTTACCTGGCGCGGCGGGGCGACGGACCCGGGGTCGGCTTTCGTGGCGGCGCCCGTGAGCACCCACCAGTGTTTCATGTTGTTGGCAAGAAAGGGGGGCCGGGGGGCGTCCTCGGGAGGGGCCGGCCGTCTCTCGGGGCCGGCGGGGCTTCTGCTGGGCTTGGAAGATAGGCCGCCGCCGCCTGACTCCGGAGGGCCCAGGGTGAGGCCAGGCTGTTCTTTGGCGGGGCCGCATGGCGTCTCGGGCAGAACAAAGGGCGTGCCATCGCCCGCGAGCTCTCGCTTTCCTCGCTTGCCGCCGAGGGGCCCGGGGCTCTCCATCGTGGTCCGGGAAGCCATGCGTCTTGCGGGGGCTCTATCCAAGAGCACGCCACCTGGGCCTGGCCGGAAGCCGTAGGCCCGGTCAGTACATGCCCCGGAGGCGGTAGCGAGCGACGAAGCTCAGTGGGACAGGGGCCACTAACCAGAGATAACAGGACGGAGGAGTGAGCACCGCTTCATCGCCCGCGATGAGCCGTGGAGGGCAGCCGGGTACGCATTATGTAGTGTTTGTCCTGCGGCAAGGACCAAGGCCGATAGTTATCATCCTGGGCCGTTGCCGCTTCATGAAGTATCCTGATTCAAGAAGAGGGTTTCCTTTTCGGTCGCCCAAAGGGCCGCGCAGTGGATTTGCTCTATGCGAACTACCTGTATGAGACGAACCTGGCAATCACGCCCTGGCATAAAAGCCCCCATTGTGCTGAAGAATAATACAAAGCTCGATGCAATCCTGACCGAAAGACTGTGCAAAGACCCCATTTATCGCCTTTGAAGTTGCGCTTGGACGGCCACCGAAATAGAACAACAATGAGCATTGCCGGGGGGGATACCAATGGAGTAGAACAACGTCGTCTCGCGGGTCAAGCCATTGGGCTAGAGTTGCTCGCTTCTGGCGTACACATGGTCACCTAACGGCTCCAGGTCACCGAAAATCTATCGACAACTATCTTCTCCGAGCGGCGGAAAGCGTTACTAGGAAACAGATACGATTGTGCATGAATGGCGACTCGCATACGAAAGCATTCCACGGGGCATTGAGAAGAGATTGGAACTAGAAAGTACAGAGCACCACCAGCATCACATATCCTGTTCCAACCAAGCCATAAACTCCTGCATCGCACTCAGGGGCCCAGCATGAGCCACATATCCATCTGGGCGTACGTAGGCATAGCCCGGCGTTTTCTCGAAACCATAATACTTGTGCAGACGGCCGGTAGCATCAAGGTAGCCTGGCTGTCCGCCGGGGGGTTGTCCGTGTATAATGTGCACCGCGGCGCCGTCTGGATTCTTTCCCCTGAAGTTCAGCTCGGCGCGCTGCAGATCCCCCTCGGTGGGCGGGATGCTCGGCTCGGACCCGGAGAAAAGAAGGAGATGGTGCCGGTCGGCGGTGAACAGTTCGTGAAGCTGCTGCTGCTGCTGCTTCCCATCCCTTCCGATCGGCCCGTCGGGTGCGCGGTTTCCTCCCAGGACGGGCCCCGTGAAGCCGTCCGCAGTTCCCACAACCGGGCTCTTCCGGTAGCGCACCCCGAGCTGGGACAGAAAGCGAAACATGCGGACCCGGCGGGTGGCATCGCCATAGATCTTGGGCAATATCCACGGCACCAGCAGGTTTCGGAAGAACAGCCAGAGACGGTTCGTCGACGCAGCCCAGCTGAACATGTAATCGGATGTATTCAGGAGGCGCTCGCCAACGGGCCGTCGCTCCGCCGTGTACGAGTCGAGGAGTGAGTCGGGCTTTGCCCTACGGATGACCCGGGCGAGTTTCCAGCCCAAATTGACCGCATCTTGGACTGGGGGGCTGGGAGTCAGTATCGTATGACGCAGACAGGATCGAGCAGCCAGGGGGCCGGCAACAAGAGCAGCCACTTACTCCCGGTATTCATACCCTGGCCTCCGGCAGGAGAGTGGATATGTGCTGCGTCGCCGGCAACAAACAGCCGGCCCTGACGGTAATTGCTGGCTACACGATGATGCAGTCGAAATCGTGCCAGCCAGAAGGGGTCGTACAGCTCGCCCCCGCCGGGAGCCATGCAATCAATCCAGTCCTGGAAATCCTGGAGTTGGGGCTCCTCCTCCTCGTCGGCGTGATGGTCGGGCCTGGAAGCCACGATGCGGACCATGCCGTCTTTGAGAGGAAACACCACCATAGTGCCGTAGCCCCAGCATACCGAGAACCGGTTCCAGGGCAGGACGGAGTTCCGTATGCGGGTGTCGCATAGGATGAAATCTTGGGGGTAGGCCGCACCGTCGAAAGTGATGTCCTTGGCGGCGTGGCGAACGGCGCTGTGCGCACCGTCAGCCCCCACGACATACTTGGCGCGGATGGTTTCGACATCCTTGGCCCCTTGGACGTTCCTGAGGGCGGCAGTGACGCCGTCGGCGTCTTGGGCAATACTCATGGCTTCCAGGCCGAACTCGACAGCATGGCCGTGTTGGGCGAGCCGCTCGTCGAGGAAGCGCTCCGTGTCGCTCTGGGAAATCATGAGGGTGTTCGGGAAGATGGTGTCCTCCCCGGCGTGCGTGTCCGAGAAATCCAGGTCCACGATGCGCTTTCCGTGGATGAAAAAGGTGCCACCGCTGCCTTGGTTGCCGCGCTGGATGAGCTCATGGACGTGCCCATGTCGGTTCAGCAGCTCGAGCGTGCGAGGCTGTACGGCGAGGGCTCTTGACTTGTCGGAGCGGCAGAGCACCTTGTCAACGAGTCGAAAGGGGATGTTGTTGACTGCAAGTTCCAGGGCCAATGTGGTGCCGGTTGGCCCCCCTCCGATGATCAACACGTCGGTGGTGCTCTGGGTCATGACCCCGTCGTCGGTCGTTTTCTTGCTAGTTGTGATGATGGATCGGGTAGCTAAGTAGGTGTGTTCTGAGGTCAACTGGCGATGCGGTCTATTAATGTATGCTGTAGTTTCTGCTGATAAACTACAGACGCCAACGAGGAGGCAGCGCCGGTCCTTTTATACGGCGTACTCGCATGTCCCCCGGCCCTATGGTGCAACTGGCAGCGGCGACGCTGGGGCTGGCGAGGCAAGGTGCTGGCGACGAGGAAGCCCAATGAGATGTGGCCAGGCTGCACAGGACGATCTTGGCGGTTGGCCTGATGGCGAGCTTGCGGCATCGCGGCTCCGATTGCCAGCGGCCGAGGAGCCGACTTCAGCTCGTGAGCGGGAGTTTATGGGTGGCGTCGCCCTCTCGGTGTAAGACATCGGCCCCACTTGGAGGCGGCTAGTCTGACCATCGGAACGGCTTTACAACTGGCGATTCTTCCATCTCCGACAGCGACAGCCGAACATGGCGAGGAGGGAAGGGGGGGAACAGGCGTCGGTCTTTGGACGTAGCCGTGGCTCGGGCGTGGTCCTGTTGCTTTTCGTGTTCCTTGCTTGTTCGGACCTGGTCTGTATGGGCGTTGGACGCCCCGCCTGCCCAGCCGTAGAAGATGGCGATACTGCTTCCAACCAGCACAATCAGGAGTCCTCGCGAGTCCGCCTCGGCACTTACTTGAGCTGCTTCGGCAGCCTTGGTGTCCCCGGGCCTCGGGTTTTCCACCTCTCTCGATTTCAACGCCGACGCCTCGGGAGCCCGGGCGAACGAACGCGTGGGGAAGACAGATGGATGGCGGTTTATCAAGCGAAGCGAGACTGCCCAGGATGCACATCCCCCCCGGAACCCCTGAAGCAAGCGCCAGCGGCTGGCCGGCCCAGCCGCTAACAAGTACCTACCTCCAGTACAGGCGCCTGCAATTGGGTGGGCTCGGGCTCGTGGGCTCGTCCTGCTACCACCTCAGGATCCCCCGGTCGCAGCGCAGCGGGTGCATACAGCGAACACGCCCACGCGCGTAACAAGGGCGGCATGTACCCGACAGGCCACGGCACGCCCAGGAGATACACGCGCCAGGCCGGCCAGGGCCCTCGACGGGCGGAAATAACCTGGCAACGGCCTCCATTTCGACTGGGATCCCCGTCCAATGGCCGCTAGAGAGGCTCCGACCTTCATCACGACGGCAGATTGACGACCGCGCTTCGCTTCCCTGGCCCTCAAGTAATAGCTCGGACAACCATCAGCAATTTCCCATCCGTCTTTCCATGTGTGGACACCCGCCCGCCCGATTGATGCCACTCGCGTCGTGACCCCCAACCCGCCCAACCCAGTCACCTCGTCACAAACCGTCCGCTGACAGGAGCGAACCCATCCAACCGCCACATTGTCAGGCTCGCAGGAACTCATCAACGGACCGTCCGTGTCCACCGGATTGCCATCTGCCGATCACCAAGACGGCCCTCTGACACCCGACCACTCCCAGGGGCCCGAGACCGACGACGACAACCTCGTCCGTGGACCTTCGCCGCCTCCCCAGTACCCCTACCCCTACCCAGCTCCCGTCGCCGCCTCGGCCTCGACCTCCCTTTCGCCTGAGCCTGAGCCTGAGCCGCGACGAGCGCCGCCGCCGCCCTTTTCCAGTCTCTACGAGTACGCCTCGGCCGAGGATCTCGCCGACGAATACTTCGGTCCCACCCAGGACGCCGCTACTGAGGACGCAGTTGCTTCGTCTGCCGCCGCTGCCGCCGCCGCCGCCGCAACAGAAGCAGCAGCAGCACCCGCCTACGCGCCGCGCGCCACAAGCTTGCCCGCCGTCGCCGTCGCCTCTTCGGCTTCCGAACCATCCACCGCTCATCACGACGCTGTTGCCGACACCAAGAACGCGCTTCCGTCCGACTCCAAAGCGTCGGGCCAGAAGAACGGCGATTCCAGCGAACCCCCGCCCGCCTACTCGGAAGGCGATAGCCCGCTTCTCTCCTTCACATACCTAATGGCGGCCGCCGGTGGAGCGTCGAGTATCATTACTCAAGTCCAGCAGGGAGCTCCGCCCCTCAACACCATCGGAGGTAAGACTGCCAATGGTTGTGTCGCGCGACGATGTCGGTACTGACGAGCGCCCCTCCCCCCGCAGATGTCGGCGCTGATGAGACAATTACCATGGACCTGCGGTGAGTAGCGGCCCCCGAAGCCTGTCTGCGCCGAATACCGAGCTGATGTATTTCTCAGAGGCACCCGCTTCGTTCTCTCCCGAGACGAACTGCTGACCCTGCCTGAATTCGTTCTTCTCTCCCTGTTCCCCAATGGCCTCTTCCCTGAAGGCCACATGGGTGGTTTCTCGGAGGGTGACGCTGTCCAAGTCGATGTTAGTACCCAGAACGACCGTCCTCTTAGCCAAGCCGCCTCGGCGAGCATGCCCCCCTCCACTTCTCCATCTAGTTTGCTCGCCAGTTTTACTTATGGCAGTGTTGCCCACTCATCCACACGTAATATTCTTGCCAATGCCGATATACACCTCACTGACCTCACGTCTCAGTATGACCCTGCTTCGTTACAATACATGCTCGACTTTTTCCGCAATGTTGCCCAGTCCATCCCCAACGAAACCTCCCCCAACGCATCGCCCGAAGGCGGCGTTGTCCCCATTGACACGCTAGGGGGCTCGAGAGATGACGGCAGCAAGCGTGCCGGCATCATTGTGCTCCGCGAGGATCTTGACTTTTACGTTATCCCCCCTCGGCGCGATATCAGTCATGCCGAGATGGTCGAAGTCAAGCGAGCTGCGGCCCGGGCACTGCTCCGCCAAAACGGCATCTTCTCTGGTCTGAAGCGCAGCGATGAGCCGGGCACGACCGAGGCGCATCTTATCGAGATGCTGACGGCAGGGTAAGCCGAGCTGAAACCCCCCCCCCCCCCCCCCTCCCCCGGCGAAGACATGGGGGAATGCTAATTCGTTTTCCAGTGGCTTCGATCACGACGACAAATGGGGCCACCGTGCCGGCGAGCCCAACAAGGCCGTCGTCTGCAGTCTCGCGCTCGCCCGGCTGCGCAGCGACATCCGCGGCAACGATGCGGGCAACAACGCCGTGGGCATGGCGCAGAAGCTGCTGCTGTTCTGGCGCAAGCCCGCCCGCAGGTGCTGGTGGGAAGGCGTGGATCTCAACGATGTCGAGGGTGTCGACGGCCCTCTCAAAGTCTGGATCCGGAGAGTCTGGACGCTGGAGATGAGCGTGATTGGGCTTCGTTAGCCGCGGCCCTGGTTGAATTGTTTCTCCTTTTTCCTCCGACGTTCGAACTTTCCGTGAGCCAGCGACACCAAGGGGCTACACTGGTTTTTGGGATTCCCACTTGTTAATATACTTGTATTCACTACGGAGGCACAGGCAGAAGGGGGCGACACCGGTCGATATACATATTTAGTCATTATTCTCTGGAAGGACTCTGAGCAGTGACGACTGCATGTGCATGGCCCAAGGCTGGGCACCAAAGAATACAGTGACGACATTGTTTCGGGGGCTTCGGCTTGACGCGGGCGTGAACGTAGCAGTGTTGGCAGCCACCACCTCTCCCTTAGCAGATTTGCCTCGCCCACCGTCTCATCCGGTATCCCAGCTGCTGGGCTTTTATGGTGCCAAGATGATGCACAGGCTGATGGGCTTGCGCAAGTAGTACGTCAAGCCACGAGTCTGGCTGATCTATCGGGATGTCGTATGATATGCCGACCGAACGGGACATGGCAGTCATGGCGACTCCACCTCATGGGCTCTTCCTCTGCGGCCCCAGCTTGTCCAATAGGCCCCTTGTCCCAACCAGCCCGGCACCACGAATTCCGGGCCACCTGGGGAGGGAGAGATGCGCGGATGTCGGACCGGATCGGTCGGGAAGGGGGGGCGGGGGGCGGGGCGTGGAGAGCCCTGCCTCTCTTCCCGTGGCCGTCTCGTTTCTCCTTCCCGGCCTCTCCCTCTCATTTCCCGGCGGCGGCGGCGTCGTCGGCGGCGCAGCGCTGGCCGGCGAGGCCGGCGAGCTTGGCGACGGCGGCGCGGAGGCGGACGACGTCGGCGCCCTGGATGGCGGACTGGCCGTGGACGGCGACCTTGACGCCGGCCTTGAAGAAGAGGAAGGTGGGCATGGCGCGGACGGCGTGGGCGGCGGCGACGTCGCGCGCGCGGTCGACGTTGACCTGGGCGAAGGCGAGGTGGCGCGCGAGCCCGGCGTGCTCGCGCGCCAGCGCGCCGAACTGCGGCGAGATCTGCTTGCACGGCCCGCACCAGTCGGCGTAGAAGTCGACGGCCACGTACGTCGTCGACGCCAGCAGCGCCGTCAGCTCCGCCATGGACGTGACCTCGCGCACCGGCGACGACATGGCGAACGGTCGGTCGGGGGTAGGGAGAGGGGGTGGGGGGGGGAGGGGATGGGTGATGGTTTGTCGATGCGGATTGGGTGTGTTGGTGGTGATGGTGGTGGTGGGCTTGTTGGTGAAGGGCGGTTTTTTAGTGAATGCCCCTCTCCCCTTGGGCCTGGAGGGGAGAATTCGTTCGCCATAAGTACATATAATACCCCCCCCCCCCCCCCCCCCCTCCCGATGCCCGGGCCCAGGCCGCTGGTGGGCTTCGAGAAGAGCCGATGCGGTTCTAGCCGGCCGGTTTTGTCACATCGCAAATCCCAAAGCGGGAATCGTCCTCTTACCGTGTACGTGCGGACGCCGGATGCAGGGCTGACAAATGTGGCGGTGCAAAACGCCAACTTGATGTCGTCTCGGGCGGCACAGATGACGAGATGCCAACCAACCAGCTTCTTTCCTTGGGCCTCGTGAGCATTCGTATAGGACCTTTGTTCTCTTGGCCGGCCGGCCCGCTACTCGTTTTTCCAGCATTCCTGGGGGCGGCACGGCGGGCTTTTGCATAGCCAGCTTTGGGCCGTGTCATTCAACCTTGCCTTCCGCGCCAGTGACAACATGCTCGAATCGCATCCCCCCGTGGGGTATTCATGAGTTCCCACCCCGGACAAGGTGTTCGCCCGCCTGCATGAGCATCCTGTATAGCTGGGACCTTGAGCCAGAGGGGATGGTATGGATCGCCGACACGAGAAGGCAGAGATAGGTTTAGTGCCTTCTTCCCGAAACGCCCAGTCGGGGTCACTTACACGCGCAAAGAGCCACCTACTCGGCCACCCCTTGGTACTCGAGAAGTGAGCCCAGACCAGTATCACCGAACCCCAGGAATCAGGTCGCCGTACCAGCCACTGCAATGGAGGGAGGGAGGGAGGGAAGGCAGCATGAAGAAGATGAAGGGTTTAGGGACTGGCTGGATGCGGTGCTGTGAGGATGCTTGGCGGCGCTTGCTTCCCTGAGCAGCGGCGTGTATGGACACGTCGGGCGGTTGGCCAGAGTATTGTAGAAGCAACCCATTTCCATCCGTCTTTGTTCCTCAAGAAGCAAATGTGGTATCATCAAAGTGCAGTCGCTGATCCAGACCGATGTCCTATCTAGCCTGCGGAAAAACCAAGCCTAGGTCTCGAGAGATCCTGAGTACTGCCAAACCAAACGCCCGATGGTGTCCATGCCATGCTATGAATCGTACACTTCAACGTGAACGGGGAGAAACCCCCAAAGAGCTTTCGCTACTCAGAAAATGGGTCTGCAAATACCATCTGAACGCCACCAAACGCCGCCGGAATCAGGCCATAGAGTCTTAGTCCACCTCAGTAAGCCCAGCCGACACTCCCGCCACCGTATCATACACCGTTAGATGGGCCTGTTGGCCTTCTTCTTCTTGCCCATGTAGAAGAACCTGGCCTTCTCCTCGCTCTAGGAGGAGTAGTTAGCCGTCTCCTTGCCCTTGTCCGAAGACGAGGCGGCGGGCTGCTCGCTATCACGGTTGGCGTCAACCAGGTTGCTATCCTGAATGACCACCTCCTTGGCGGCAATCTTTCGCATCAGGCTAAGAAAGTTGGAGTTGCGGAACTTCTCCGACTCGTCCGAGGCGACCGAATCAACCAGCTGCTGAGCAACTCTGGCAAGCTCCGTGTCGTCGTTGGGGCTGTGAGCCGTCGTCTCACGGGTCGGGGACTCGCTTCGAACCTCCGGAGCAGGAGCGGCTGCGGGCGTCTCCTCGATGGGATTGGCAGCGATCCACTCGTCCATGGCCTTGGCAAACTCCTCATCGTTGATGGAATCTTCTGCCTGCTGCTGGGCAGCGGCTGTGCGGTTCGCCTGGGCCGGAGCAAGCCCGCCATGCATGGCGGCCTCGTTGGCCATGTGGGCATCCCACATCTTTTGCTGCATCAGGAAGTTGGGCGATGCGGCCATGAAAGGGGTGATGGGGATGTTCATGGCATGCTGCACGGGGGGGGAGGTCTGCATTTGGGGGCCGGGCTGCATCTGCTGGGGAGTCTGGGGTTGGGGAGCCATGGTGGCCCCGTGGCCAGAACCCAAGTTCATGGCCTGGAAGGAGTCCACCCACTGGCGACCTTGGACGTCGTGGGCACCCATCATGTTGGCCGGCTGCTGGTGGTGGTAAGCCGGGCCGGCTCCGAGAGGGACGCCGGGAACAGCATGGTGCAGGTTGTCAGGCTGGGGGCCGTGGAACAACGGATCGGGGCCAGTCTGGAACTCATGAAAGCCCTGGGTGGCCTTGGCATGAGCGAGGGGGGATTGATGGAAGCGAGGACCGACACGGAAGGACTGGAGCAAGCCATGTTGGTTAGCATGATGACCGAGGTCGGAGACGTGTGCATGGTTGGTTACCTCGCTGGGCTTGCCGCCTTGGACAAAGCGATCCTGCTGGCGCGAGCGGTCTTGGTTGAGGTGGTTGGCCAGGCCCTTGGCCGCGCTGGAAGGACCACAAAGGCTGGAGTCCATGGTGAATGTGAAGGACGGGGGTTGTCGGGAGAGGGGGGATGTGCGACGACGCGACAGTGACGGCGGGTGGTCGCGCTGGTTGGCGTCAAGGTCAGCCGGAGAGTAGCAGACACAGCACAGCACACTGATGGGGTTTCGGGATCCGGGTATCGATCCAGGACGGGAGGGACAGAAGGCGGCTTGCAATTACGGTAGGGGAAATGGAGTTTGGCAGACTCACATGTGAAGGGCAGAAGGCAAGGCGACGTAATAGGCCACTAGCTGGCCAGGTGTGCGGGATGATGGATCGGGGAGTCTGGGGATTCGGGGACGCCTGTTGGCGGGGCCGAGGATAGGCTTGGCTAGACTGGAATGCGCAGCCGAGGCATCCAGCGACGGGAGTCGAGGCAACTGGGAAATGGAAGTGGGCGTGTTCGCATGATGTCCGCTCTGTCACTGGCTGGAGAGAATGGGGGCTTGGACGGGGATCTTTAAGGTGCAGTGCAGCTGTTCAATGGTCCGTGCCGATGAGCGGGCCTTGGCCTGAGGTACCTGGGACTCTGTATCTATCTTCCAGCCCGACTCGGGGATATGATGATCCGGAGCTACTGTGTTCTGCACAGTATGTGCACGGCTACTCGACGGGGATCTCGCCAGGCAGTCAAGCCTCACTCCCTCTGTACCTACCGCTTGCTGGTGGGGCTGCTCAGGCACCCTTTACCCTGCCCCCCCCAAAGTAAGTACTTTGTACCTAGCAGGCGACGTTGCGATGCCGTAGTGGCTGCAGGCGGCGGTCGCGAGGCAGGGAGAGCTACGCTAGCTGCCCATAATCCCATCACTTGTGAACAGATCCCATACCAGAAATCACCATTATTCTGCTGAAGCTGGCCTCGAACCCGAGACCATTTCCTCCCACGCATACAAAAGCACCGTCTTCCGCCTCTTCCACCGGGTACTGAGGACACATCAACCGCCACCATGGTAGTGCATCCCCGCCATCACCACCTGGCCTGGCCACGGAGCAGCAGCTGACCCTTGGCCGCAGGCGCAAGTTATATCCAACTCGGGTCACGATGACATGATTGTACGTTCGACCTGCCCCCCGGTACCGCCGCTTTGCGACCGCTGTTGCGCCCGTCTCGCGCTTTCCCTTCTCCGGGACTCATGCCACCCAGGACTGACGCCTTCTAGCACGATGCAGTCCTCGACTACTACGGCCGACGGCTCGCCACCTGCTCTTCCGACAAAACCATCAAGATCTTCGAGGTCGAGGGCGAGACACAGCGGTTGACCGAGACGCTGAAAGGGTACCGTCGCCTCCCCCGCCCACTCCTCCCGCGCTTTGCGGCCCTCGCGGACCCTTTGCTGACAAGAGAACGCCCACACCCCCTACAGCCACGAAGGCGCCGTCTGGTGTGTGTCCTGGGCGCACCCCAAGTACGGCAATATCCTGGCCTCGGCCGGCTACGATGGCAAGGTCATCATCTGGCGGGAGCAGTCGGGTCAATGGCAGAAGATCTTCGAGTTCCCCTCGCACAAGGCTTCGGTCAACATGGTCTCGTGGTCGCCCCACGAGTCGGGCTGCCTCCTGGCCTGCGCCTCGTCCGACGGCCACGTCTCGGTCCATGAGTTCAAGGACAACAACTTCCAACACGTCGCCTTCCCGGCCCACGGCCTCGGCGTCAACTCGGTCTCGTGGGCCCCGGCCGCCGCGCCCGGCAGCATCGTGTCCTCGGCCGGGCCCGCCCACGCCCACGCTGTGCAGCGCCGCTTTGTCACGGGCGGCTGCGACAACGTGCTCAAGATCTGGGCCTACGACCCGGCCTCGCAGGGCTACAAGGAGGAGGGCGAGCCGCTCGCCGGCCACACCGACTGGGTGCGCGACGTTGCCTGGAGCCCAACCGTCCTGCAGAAGAGCTACATCGCCTCGGCCTCGCAGGACAAGACGGTGCGCATCTGGACGAGCGACAGCGGCAGCCAGGGTCAGTGGGCCTGCAAGGTTCTCAACTTCGACGCCGTCGTCTGGCGCGTGAGCTGGAGCCTCAGCGGCAACGTCTTGGCCGTTAGCGGCGGCGACAACAAGGTTTCGCTGTGGAAGGAGAACCTGCGCGGCGAGTGGGAGTGCGTAAAGACGATGGAGGAGTAAAAGCCCGCCGTGGACGTGAGCGACGCGCGGGACGCGGCCTGGGCAGGAAGAGCAGCTGTCGCCACCATTGCTGGTGCCCGACCACCATCTGTTCGGAAGCACCTTTTCCTGCTGGGGGCCGGGGGCGTATTGATCTTGGGGAAGGCTTGGCATGAAATTGGCGTTGATTCCGTGAAAAGAGAAGAGGTTCCTTAGCGTTACGAGCAGCGAGACATGACGCAACATAGTAGAGGGTCCGAAGATCAATCTCATTCTTGACACGACACGATGCTCTCCTTGTCTGCCCGGGCCAGTAACGGAGAGCAAGACCCGTCGCGGGAGCAGAAACGCCCCCGTATCATTGCTGAGAGTATGTGTCCTCCGCGTCTCTCTAGGACTTTATAACCCGACCAAGACCAGCCTACATCCCGCCGTCGCGGCTTGACCCTACCTAACCTGCGGTTCGCTTCGCCTTCTCCTCTGTTCCCGGCGGCCCTTGGGGCCTCCCTCGAAAGCCGATTCTACATACAGATCCCCAAGAGAAGCGGGGGAGGGGTGCGCTCTTGAAGAGGGAGGGGCTCTCGGTGGGATGAAAGGACACAATCCCGGGCCCGTTTCGCCGGAACGTGGCAAAGGCGTGCGTACCGAGTGTCTTTCCCTCCCGCCTCTTTACCAAGGTAACCCTTCCCCTCACCCCTCTCTGTCCACCGGGGCGGAGGAAGAAGTCGTCACGACGACCCTTCTTTGGGGGGGGGGGGGGGGGGGGGGGGGGGGGGGGGGGGGGGGTCCGGAACCCGAACCCCGGCCCGCTTGCCGTGGCCGTGCCGCGCACCGCGCCGCAACGGGGACGGAAACAAAACCACCATGGGCGATCCCGGCCCCGTGGCCGTCTCCAGCGGTTGCCCCCGTCGATTCGGGAGGGCCGGGAGGCGATTGGGTCGGGTGCGGCTACACCCTTCCAACCTCCATACCGGCCCGCTCTACAACCCTACGCGCCTAATCCCCTGCCGGGCACCCATTTATACACATACCGAGCCCCCGGCAGAGAGGAATAGGCGGGTCCCCGCGGGAAAAGACCAAGCGGCCACTCGGTTCGCTCGCTCCGTGTTGCCCACGCGGACCGAACACCCCTCACAACAACATCCATCAACGAAGCGAGCCGGGAGACGCACAAGCAGACCGATGAAAAAAAAAAAAAAAAAAAAAACCAGTGGCGATATCAGCGGGAACCAAACGGCGGTGGCTGTATCTGCCCCTTGTGTCCGAACAGGCTTACGGGGAAGAGGGCCGGCGTCCGTCCCAGAGCCCCGGGTGGCAACCCCCCCTGGGGACGACCCCGCGACCCGGGCGGAGGCTGGCTATACTTGTGTATAAACCCGCATGTAGCCCTGACGACCGCTCGTTCATGGTACCGGCGGAGCAAGGGTCTGGCAGGGTGTGTACCCGTCCAGCTCACTTCATGAGTGAGAGTGGCGTCAAGGTCGAGGCAACTGATATCGCTCCTGTAGACAGGTGCATCAACATGTTTACACTTTCGCCGAGATGAAATGCCCAAGTCCGGGGCGGGCGGGGGGAGACAAATCTGGCAGATTCATCACATAAGCAAGGCTTCCCCGAGCCATAGGCATGAGCTTGGAGTTTGCAGCAATCACGTGAGTGGAAGACGAGTATGGTGTTGCGCTGATTGATATTGAGCTGGAAAGTTGCAAAAACCCAAAACTGAACTCTCGTCAAGCACTACCGTGTGCGACGTTCAATGAAAAGACTGCCCAGACGCTCGCCAAATTTTGACCCAGCGCCCCAACTCAGGCTGGGACTGAGATAACCCTATAGCAACGATATGCACAGAAAAACAACAATAATCCCCGGCGCGTAGCGTCCGAGTCTGACACGCCTGTAGTGACAGACTGATACTACTGCCTCCTAAGAACCGAGGCGACCAGGCCGCCGACGGTCGGCCCCTCCAGTCCTACCGAGAAAGCGGCAAATCCACCTTCCTAATACCAAGTGCGGTTCATGAGCCACCCACACGGCTCATGGCAATACGCTTCCAGTGGTCACGTTCTTGCTCAAGCTTCAAAATCTTCTCTTCGAGGTCCTCAAGCCGCTGAGCCTTGCGCTCACGGGACTTTCGAGCGGCCAGTGTGTTGCGTGCTCGCTTCATGGCAACGCTGTCGCCGGGGTTGTCGACAATGATGGGAGGCAGTGGCTTATCACGTCGGCGAGAGTTGACGCCAGAGATAGACGAGTGCCGGCCGTGGCCGTTGCCCGCCTTAGGTGAGCTGCTGGCAGACTTGCGGCGAGAGGGCGGCGACTTCATGGCTTCCACAAGTTCCAGCTCTTCAGTGTGCAGGGCAGGAGAATCGTCGACAGCGGGGAACTGGTCCGGCACCATAGCATTGTCCTGGGGAGGGAAGAGAGGGAACCAGGAATCGTTGCTCGTGTCGAAATCATGGTTGCCAAAGTTGGGAGACACATCAAAACTGTCGGTGAATTCAGGAGACTCGTTCGAGAAAGAAGGCGAGGTCAAGTTGGTGAAGGCCGTCGAGTTGGGCGCCGAGATCAGCAGATCGTGGGGAGAGACAGTGCCGATGTTGGTAGTGGAACTCGCCGAGGAGCTCATACCAAAGTCGTACGCTGGGACAGCCGGGGAAGAGTAAGCCGTGGAGGCTCCACCCTCGAAACCCGAGAGCTCTCCAAGGCCGGCAAGAGCGTCTGATTTGTGTGAGCGCGAGGTCGGGCCGTCCAGAGGAACGAAGAGGAAATTACCTTGGAGATCCATCTTGGCCGGTGACTGATTGTCGATGCCTTGAGAGAAGAGAGGAACAGGCGGACGAGCAGGGCGGTTGCGCTGCTGGTTCTGGTTCACGGCGAGAGTCGACGATGGAGCGGATAGAGATGCGTAAAACTGCTGGGTTTGCGCCGTGGGAGTAGAAAACCGGTTGGTGAATGCCAGAGGAGAAGTCTGGTGCCCTGTTGCCTGAATGATCTGCGCCACTCGCTGGTTCTGTAACGAGGCGTGGTAATCGCTACCGTGAGCTGACGACGAGTGACGACGATTATTGTTGGTGGTGCTGTTGCGCGATCCAAAAGCTGATGCTGCTGCTGCGGGGGCAGTTGCAGGTGGCGAGATGGTGCGATTAGCGCTCGTTCTGGCAGGGGGAGACTCGAACAAGACAAAGTCCTGTTGTTGTGGCGGTTGGAAGGGCGGTGGTGGTTGCGCGGAGGTTGCCGGCAGGCTCGGTGAACTGGAGGGAGGCCATGGTGACTGTTGTGAATCCGTGGTGAAGACTGTTAAGTCCGGAATGGCGGTGGTGTTACGAGAACTGGCGCGAGAGCTGGGAATAGCTTCGTTGAAGTTCAGATCAACCTGGGAAGGAAGAGCTGAAGGAGGGGGTGAAGAGGGGAGAATGGTTGGTTTCTGTGAAGACGGAATTTTGACGGAGGCTGCAGGGAGCACTGGGAAAGCGGTGGAGGGGAGCGCGGTTAACGCATCTTGAATGATGCCTTGGTTACTGTGTATGATGTGGGGGAATCGAGGGGATGAGGAGAAGAAGAAAAAAAGAGAGAGGAGAGGGGGCGAAAAGGCGGGCGTGCGCTTGTATTTTTATGACCCGGCGCAAAGAGGTACGCACACTAGCCAGCCAACCCTACCCGACAGGCACCGCACCTCCAAAAAAGTCTCGCTTGCTGGGGCGCGGGCTGCCTGGAGCCGCGCCTGCCCTGCCCGTCTGGCCGTGCCCGGCTTTCCGAGGGCAGGCTCCGCCGGCGCCGCGAGTTTGCCAAGCGAGTACTTCCCTAGCTTGGACTGGGCGGGACTCAGGCCACGCCATGTGCAGAAACACAAGCGGCCCTGTTTGTGCGGTACGACACGGCTGCGCGAGCAGTCAAGATCCTCCCGTGCCTCCGTGCCTAACACAGACAGACAAATCCCGGCCGCAGGGATGGTGGGTTGGCTTCTTGGCGGCGTGTGGGCTAGTGAGTGTGACTCATACCCCCCCCTGTCCGCCCATTTCGCCGGATCAGGTTGCTGCTCTTACGGGCCTCGCGGTGTCGCTGAGCATCCAGTTTGTAGGTGGGGGAGGCCGCGCCGCCCTGGGCTTCCCGGGGTGCCCAGCCAGCCTATCCGGGCTGTTTCCCGTATACGAGCGAGAGGATGGGCGCCGCAGGAGTCGCAGATCAGGTAGCAGCAGCCCGTTCTACGCGTTTCAGTTCTCGGTCTCTTGTGTCCTGCCGCCCGGATGCGGGTAAAAACAGCGCGAGCTGAGCAGCCCGGGTGGGCAGGCAGACACGGAGGCGGACAGGCAGACGCATAGGGACACAGGCTAGTGCTATGTAAAGTACCTTAGGACTGGCGTTAGTAAGGATGCACAGTAAAAACGGCCATGAACCGCGACCATTCATCCCCCAGCCCCACAATTATGTTTTTGGCGGTGCACGGCGAGCCCAATCAGGAAATTGTCGAATCCTGATGCCAATTAAAGGGCGCACGCATCTGGAGGCTGGATTCCTTCCGCCCTTCATCCGCGGTCGAGGTTTCGTCCAACGGCGGTTGGGACTGGGGGAGGGGGGCGCATTCTTCGATCGGCAGGTAGGCATCTCGGACGAGATGCCTGCTCCTCGCCCGGGCGCCCAGGTGTATAGCGCCGACGGATGCGTGGACAGGCTGTCGCGACCAAAAGGACAAGAAACCCAAGCCAGCTACATTCAGAGAGCCGTCACGCGCCAGCCAGCCACACCGAACTAGCCAAGCAAGTGGGCGGGCCGGCTGGCAGGCCAGGCAAGGTGATTGATCAAGTCCTGATATCTAGCCCGTGTGTGTCCGTGGTATGTAATCTGAAAAACACGGGCAATCCATGCCACACGAAAAAAAAAAAGACCTGCACGAGATACGACATCAGCATACCATTGGCAGGATTCGGACGTGGTGGCTATGCGCGTGTGCTCCGCAGCTCCGTACGCCGTCTCGGAATCCCTAGAGGCGGCGCTCCACTCCTCATGCCGCACGACGGGGCGCGACACCCCAAGCTCACCACCATACCCACCATACACACACACCAATGGGCGCCCGCTTCCGCGCCCGTCCGATTTATAATGCTGGCTGGGAGTATGTAACAGCAGCGCACGAGGCTGGCCGTCTACGCCACTGCATGGGCATTTCCCGTGGTCGGGTGATGTTGATAACAGGTTTCTTATGCCATGTCCGAGGCGCCATCCCATCCACCATTCTAAACAATAAACCACAGGCGACCCAGGTGGTGATTATGATGATGATGGGTGAGATGGTTTGTAGCACAATCACTCCGACTGTACTCCGCTCATCCATACCCAAAGTACCTATCCACTTCCATCCACCAGGCGACGTAGGTTGATTGATGGGTGGCGTGGCAGCTGTGGATGAGCTGCTGGGGACGACGGCGCAAGCAGAATGCCGTCAGCGCATCTCAGTTAACACAGCCAGATCCAGGGCTCTACCGAATCAAAAGTCTCAATTGATCTTGCCTGTCTCTGCTCCTCGAATTGAGCTGGTGACTCATGCTCCCCGTCCCCGATCGAGCAGAAAGAACATCGGGGGGGGGGGGGGGGGGGGGGGGGGCGTTGTGCAGATTGTCGAGGCTGGTGTTTTGGCAGCGGTTGACCAGGCTCAGAAGACCAACCTAGGTACTTAAGTACACGCATGCTTTGCCAGGTATGGGTGTGCGTGTGTGTGTGAGAGAGAGAGAGAGAGTGCATGGTTACAAACCCCTGCGCCCTTCCGGCAGGTCTGCGCGAGATCGTTTCCTTGACCCGCCGTTATATACTCAAAAAGCGCCGACTCGGACCTATCTCCGCAGCTTGCGACCGATGGGGGGGACTTGGCTTGGGACACAAGTCCTTTCCCCCGGAACATGACCGATGCCAGTACTGGGTGGTCTACCCAAGCACGATACCGTATAAGTAGCCGTTTAATAATTACCTCAGCACTAATTAAGTATGCTACGGCGGCGGGGTGTATCCGCCCCAGAGTTCCCCCGTGCTTACCCTTTGGGGGGGGGGCTGTTCATCCACGAGATTGCTTTCCCCTTTCAGTGGCCGATCCTCCGTTGGACGGCGCTTACCCGTATACAACTCGATCTTTGGGGCGGCTGAAAAAGGGCGAACCGGTGAGCAACCTGATCCCTGACGCCATATCGCTCGTTCTAAATATGCAGCGCTCCCGAGCGGCTCGCGCCCTGGCGGCAGATAACGGACCTGGCATCATTGTCACGCTTAGAAGACGGCCCGTTCAGCTTCAGGCGCAGGCTTCAGCACCGCGCACTGCCTATCTCTTGTTACGTGAAGCTGTAGATCGGCTCAGCGGCGTATAACGCCGGTGAGATACAGCAAGGCTTGTTAAGCAGTTAGCCTCCCAGCGCGCCTAGATGCAGGACGTGGGATTGGGTCTACAGATGGTCTCTTGGCCCTTCACGCGGCACGGTGCCACTCAAGCCTAGGTCCGACCAAGGCAAAGCGCATTTTTAACACAAGTGTGATGTATTTTGGTAATGTGTATTTCGTGTGCCACATCTCATGTATTTTACCCTAGCAGGCATTACTGAGACCAACGGTCCGGCCAGATTCTGTGAATGACGCCTAGGTGTGAAGGAGCAGGCCCAAGTGACCGCGCGATGCATTTCTGAGAGACCAGCATAGTCTACCGCTTTTGGTGCTTCGATGTATGCGGATGCAATGCCCTTTATCCGTCCTGTCCAAGGAAAAAAGCAAAAACCGTAACGACAATGTCCCTTTGTTTAACCCTGCTTGTGCCGTTTTGTGAGAAGCCCTCTCATCGCCGTGAAACTCCATCCGTCCCTAGGCGAGCAACGAAGGGGGTTCGATGCCGCAACATAGAAATCAAACATTATAGCTCGACCGCCAACTTGCTGCGGTTACTTCACAGTCGGCAGTCTTCTTCAGGAACCGTCAATCCATCTCAAATAGAAAACCAAAGGCGTGACGTGACGGGTCGTCGGCATCTCCAGGCCCATCAAAGGAGACAGCGAGCATGGCGCGCTCGTCACTCGAGTCCGGGAATCACCGAGTGGCCGCGATGCCCCCTTTCTCCAGGGAGAGGCGAAGTCGAACGACAACGGCCGTGGGCGTGCCTCGGTACCACACGCCAATGCTTGTATTGTGCATTATGCACTGTAGTAGGATGGCGGAGAAGTGACGTCACTCATTCTCATGCGCTCCAAGCGTCTGCCAGATGAGAATGTTTCGGTGTCAACCGGGACGATAGTCGGGTTGGCCACGGCGGTCGTGGTCTTGGTGTATATTAGTGTTATCGTAAGTCGTCTTAGGAAACGAATATAACCGACGGAACTTTTGGTATCCAGAGCCGTTCGGGCGAGCGACGTGAGTTGCCGAGCATTTGTAAGAACCATGCCGGCCCGGGTCCGCATAGGCGATAGCCGCGTCCCCAGAAGGATTCTTTCTTCAACCCGAGGGGCTCGTGGGATGTGTCCGAGGGAGAAGGAAACAGAAACCGCCTTCGCTATGCAAGTGAAACAGATATAGGTACATATACAAAGCTCCCTTGGCGGAACAGGGTCGAAGGGCAGCAATTTCGAGGAAGGGTTTTGTTGGTTGCGTGTCCGCGGATGGGCTTGTGCCTCCGCGGTTGCCTCAGTTGACCGTCATCATCTGAAGGCGCTGGCTCATTCCATTGCCAGGTGAGGCCTTGGCAGGGCCTGCGTTCAAGATGGACGTGCTGCTGCGGCTGTGGGGTAACCGCTTCACTGGGCTGGACGATGGATCTTCAAAGACGCGAGTGAAGGCAGGGCTCCCATCATCGTTCTTATCGCACCTCTCACGCCGAGGGGTATGGACCGGGCTGGGAGCGATATGGTCGACCTTGCGTACGAGATCCGAGAGTACGTCACGTAAGTCGCCCGCGCGTCTCACAAGTTCCTTCAGGCTGTTGGTGTCAAAATTGACTTTGCCAGGGGACACCATCTTGGCTGTATCATCCATGGTCTGTCGGTGGCGCAACTGCATGGTGTCCATCAAAGACCGTGCCACGCATGATGGCGAGAAGGGAGGTTCGTCGATAGGAGCCTCGGGGGTGTGCGGCGATTGAGGAACGGTATCATCGTCGGATGGCGGGAAGTTCCCGAAGATGTCGTCGTCAGGAGAAAAGACCGATCGACGTCTTACTACAGGCCGTTCCTTAACCACTGCCGTCTTGAGCTGCTCCGGTACTGTGCAAGGACTGGCTTGATCAAGTGCACCGCCATCAAAGCCTTCATCTATGAAGCGCTCGTCCACAAAGGCCGGGTCAAAGTCGCAAGACGACACGTCGAAACCCGTAGCTTCTGCGTCGTCTTCGTCGGGCGATGCCAGGGCGATGATTCCTTCAGCCTCCCGCCATACGGAAGCAGCTGAGCCCCCGAGCATGTCCATATCCTTCGCCAAGCGGTAGAGACGCTTGAGGTCATTGACCAAGAGTGACAATTCCCGAATCTGACCGGAATGCGCCTTCACAGAAGGCTGGGTGGCCTGGATAGAGGTGGGCACGACGATGGAAAGTCGTTTCTCTGCCTTTTTGTCTTGGGACGGGCCGACTCCCGCGTCCTCGTCGAACTCGAAATCTTCGTCCCAGTCTTCGCTCACGGGCTTCGAACGCAACCCCCAGGTGCCGAACTTGGGCACCGACTTTGTGGCGGAGCTCGTCTTGGCCATAGGGTCCGGGAGAGCAGAGACGCTCTGACTTCGCACATGTGCTGCGACGGGTCGCGTGCGACTCGCATGTCGCCCTCCCCTCATATCCAGCTCTTGCTTGCCGTGAACCGTCCTTGGGCGTCCCGCTTGGTTAGAACTATTGTGTGACGTCATCTCCGCCCAGTCGAAGATATTACTCCGTGGTCGATCGTTATTTGTCTTCGGCCTCGGTACAGGATTGCTGGTTTCGTCGCTCGTGATACTGGCCAAGGCGATTCGTAGACTGGGGCTCCCCTTTCGCGAGTTCATGGAACTCGGCGGCGACAAGTGGTTGCACATGGGGAGCTCGTCCTCACGGGCCCAATCCAGATCGTCGTCGTCATCGAATGAAAGCCGACCGAAATCCGTACTCAGGCGAGGGAAGTTGGGGGAAACCCCAATGTACCTCAGGTGTGAGTCGTCGAGGTTGGCGAGGCGAAAATGGGCTTCGGGCTCGTCGAGCCCATCACCAACCGGCGTTGACAAGCTTTCGTCCTCTTCCGTGATCATGTTCTCGCCATCAAAGCCAGGGCCGAGGATATCTTGGATTGACTGGCGTTTGGGGCCCGTATTGGGCGGCGATTCATCGAACATAGATTCGGCGGGAGAATCCAGGTTTCTCCTACGACCCGATACTGAGCCCGCAACGGATGCTACAGTGCGCAGGGAATCGTAAGCTGTGTCTGTTTTGCAGTCCGTGTCGTCGTCTTCGCCCGAGGTAAAGCCACGGTGATATTCCGAACTTCCAGTGGCCGATGCACGGTCCAGAGTCCGCGTCTGGGAGTTGTTGGAGCTTACGCGCTGCGAAGCGGACTTGCCCGCACTCAAGGCCTCTTCGGATCGAACGGCCTGGGCCGAGGGCGCGCCAAGGCGGTGCAGGTCCACATGGAAACTCGAGAGTCGGGACAGGGACGGCAGAGGCGAGTTACTCCTCGAGTTAGGGGGATGGAAAATCGCCGTGAGATCAGACTCGGCTTTACTTGGCTCCCCTTCGGAACCAGGTTTCCGTGCGACCTGGGCACAGCTGGGGTCGGCCATGGGAGACACCGGGTCAGACATGGTGCGCGGGCTACCGCTGCCCTCGGTGCTTAGACCAGCCGTGCTTCGTTTGCGGCGGCGAATATCTCCGGTTTTCGAAACCCAGTTAATTGGGTGGCTGGGTTCGTTTGGGGCCGAGTGGCGCGGTGACCACAGTGGGATGCCGCCTGGCGAGGGATCTGACTTGGTAGGGCTTTGCGGGCTTGGGCCCCTTTCAACAGGCGTGTCTGTGTCCCTATCAACGTCCCAAGGGACTTCCTCGAAGGCTGGCGGGCCAGCGACGACAGACTGGGGCGTAACCAAATAGGCGGCTTCGGAACCTTGCATGCGGATCCTTTTTATGGTTGAGTGGTTCTCGCGGCGAATCGCCGACACCTTGAGCGCTGTCCTGGTGATTTTGGCGTGAAAGAAAGACCTCCAGCCGCGCTTCTCATGAGAAGGGCTACTGGGCGCGGAGAGGTGCGGGGCAATGCTCGACGTTTGCGCCCTGGCTCTGGACTTGGGCGGTTGCGCGAGCTCGAATGCAGGAGCTGTGGGGGAGGCAACGGCCTCGGTGGTCAGTTGCAGAGTAGCGGATCTCTGGTGGCTTGTGGCAGGCCTTCGCAGTGTAGGCATTTGCGCTCTAGAGCTTCGTCGACCAGCGGCGGGAGAGCTGCAACCGGGATGCGCCGACGACCTCTTGACCAGCTTGTTGGGGGAGTGCTGGGGGGCAGGGCAGCTCGATCCACCGATGATGGGGGCGCCTGAACCGTGGGAAAAAATCGATGGCGAGCCGGGTCCTACGCTCGACCTGCAACTCTCGTGGTGCGAGACGGGCCGCAGTGACAGTCTTCGCATCCACGAGCCATTAGTTGTCGATGCCGAGTCCCTCGAGTCTTCTGCGATTTGGGCGGCCGACGGGCCAAGCTCGCCTGGTTTTGGGCGCCAAGTCAAGTTCGTGGGGGACGTGACGGGGGGTGCCTGAGAGTAGCGATGTGGTATCGGCGGTGGGCTAATGGCGAGCTCCTCGTCCTCGGGGAACGAGTCTTCCAGAGGGGTTGCGGAAACGCCCTGGGCTGACGCATGCGTGGCGGGGCACGTAGAATGCAGGCCGATCCGCGATGCGTCTGGGTCGATTGTGGTTCTTCTCCGGGTCGAGATCCGCCGTGACGGGGACGGACTGCGGCCGTCGGAAGTGCGCTGACCAAAGACGAGGCCCGTGGCGGCGGCAGCGATGGCGGTGCCGGATCCGATGAGCTGGTGGCCCGGGTGTCAGCGGGCGGTTTG
Organism: Nigrospora oryzae; assembly: GCA_016758845.1. Classification (NCBI taxonomy): domain Eukaryota; kingdom Fungi; phylum Ascomycota; class Sordariomycetes; order Amphisphaeriales; family Apiosporaceae; genus Nigrospora; species Nigrospora oryzae. The sequence continues at coordinate 1,760,094 of JADKYO010000007.1, read as the reverse complement.
CAGGATGGTAGACGCGTCAGGAATTAAAAAAAGAGTGCAACCGAAACGACATGCAGAGGAGACCACTACGCAGAAAACAAAAGAATGCCGGGAGGAGGGAGGGGAGGAAGACGAGGTGTTAGGGCAGAGGAGGCAGAGGGACATGGAATGCGAAACGGGTATGTCGCCCGGCGGGGGATTGCTTCCTTGTTTATGCGCCGCAGGACTGGCTGGGCAGAGACGGGGGTGGGCACACTCACACTCGGGACGGTCTGCATCGTCGAGGTCAGGGTCTGGGGCTTAGTGCAAGGATAGAGAGCCTGCTACCGAGAGGGAAGAGGGGGGTAAATCGGTTCCTCTGGACGTTCTCGTGACCATGGTTCGTCAACGCATAGCAGGAATCGCTTGGGTTTCGAAGGGGATGGTGATGGCGCTGTTGGCCTCGGGGCTGCACGCAAAACCTGCGTGGGTATTCGATGCTGTGGCGTATGTGTGTGTGTGCGTGTGTGTGTGTGGGTGGGTGTGAGTGTGGGTGAAGTACAGTCGACCGCTCAAGGACCCGGGGGTACGGCGGATCGGTCCCCCTTCAGGTCGGACAAGGTCGTCTCGTCGGTTAATCGTACGGATATCGTGCGGGACCATCAACTACGAGGACACACGCAGGTAGGCCCCAGATGAATTACACGCGTGCCCGCCGGTCGTGGGGGAAGGAGGAACTGCAAAGGCCCGGGGAGCAGTGGTGACTCGAATCGACTCGGGCTGGCTCGATACCTCTCCTACGGTGAGAATCGAGGAGACAAAGCCGTGATAGGGACAATGCAGCAGAACGGAGCCCGGCTGGAAAGAAGGGGAGGAAGGGGGGAAAAGGACCGGCTCCTTCTTGCAGCAGGCCGAGGGAGAAATGAAGTCGAGGCAGGACGGGCCACAGGACGGAATGATACAACCGCAGGCGCTTCGTTGGCTATGGGATGGGAGGGATGGACAGGAAGGACATGGGATGGCAGCATTAGGTCGCATAAGTCGGGCACAACAACAATCCGTCCATAGTGCTTGCTGCGGGAGGCAGGTACCGCGCGCGGGCAACACAGTGAGGACGGGTTGAGATGAACTCCAGGCCGGAGCCGATGAAGGGGGAGAATAAAAACAAGCAGCGTACATCCAGCCAACTACATAGGTGGATGGGCATGGGGGACGCGAGTTGCGGGCTGGTGATACTCGGTACCGGCGGTCGCCTTTGATCGCCCCATCCGCTCCCCTTCGCACCCTTGCAGCCATCGCAGCTCGCAGCGGGTGTTGTGCGTACGGGGGCATCGCTCGTACAGCGAGGGACAGGACGTCCAGTGGGCGCGCGCGCGAAGTGGGTTTGCTGGCCCGCCTCCTTGGCTGGTCTGACGGAACTACAGCAGTTGTTTACGCCGGGACGGAGCTCGCAGCTGCAAGCGGAACCCATCCCAGCCAGCCAGGGTTGCGTTATGGGTCCCTGGCGCGGTACATGGGCGAGATTGCAGCCAACGGAGCGCCGCCATGGCGGCCGTCTCGAACGCGTCCTTCAGGTACACAAGCCGCAACACGCCCCTCCAGGTCGGGGAGGAACCCACATGTTCAATGTCGATAGTCAGGGCTCCTTGCTCCTCTCCCGCCCCATTCCTTCCCCTCCAGCGACCCGCGGCCTGGCTGACTGGTTCGGACACCCACCCCGGCCGGTTCTCAAGCCCTGCCCTGCCTGGGCTCGCCCGTCCACGCAAACAGGCAGTGGCCAGTCCGTCATGGCCCTGCCGCTGGCGCACTCGAGCCTCTCGCTGGCCATGGCGACGCCGGCGATCGCGGTTACGTGATGGGACTGCCGGGCAGCCAGGCAGGCTTTCCATCCGACCTCTGTTCTCGTCTCCCTCAACCGATATCTCGCAATGCCATCGTCATCATGGACTGGTTCTTGAAAGGAAGGGGGAAAACCCCCCACTGCGGCCCATCCCTGCCTTGGCACACCCGCTGTCCACCAAGAGGTGCTATGTATGTACTCGACAGAATCCGCTAGGGAGACGAGCGGCACGTCGGCATGGGCGCGGGGAGACTTTCGTACATGGCTGCATACCCGTCTGCATACACACTGGCCCGGTGAGTATGCTCTGCTAGGCCAGTGTGTATCGCGGGGGCTTGTGGGCCAAGAGCTAAGTATGCGATAATAAAACAAAAGCCGGGCCTCGGTGGCGGCCAGAGTGTCTCAGGCCCTCACAGCCGCTTGCTCACCGACACGCGGGCTGTAATTATGAAAGCAATAACCCTGACGGCGATACGAACCGTCGTTCCTGACGACCGGGTCCATGACTGTTGATATTCTGGTAGTTTTGCTCCAGTGCGAGCGGCCAAGCCCACTTGCCCTCCACTCACAGCCCGCCCGAGCGCACATCTTGACCCGTTGTCCGATGCACCCCTTGGAGTCGGGATCCACTGCCGCGCCACGGTGCCTGGATGTTCGGGGCTCAAATTGGGAGGATTTGGGAGAGCGCGGATAGAGTTGGCGCTACTCCCGGGCGCATCAGGGGATACTGTGCATCTTCTCCAGACCGAGCGAATCAGCCCAGGACAACTTTGCCTTTCTGACGGGTCCGTCCGACCTTGAGCCCTTGGTAACGTCGCAAATCTACCTGCGGCCTATCATCGTTGTCCTTCTGCGCCGAGCCCGCATGGGGGCCGGCCAGCTTTGTGACCTGGCGCCGACGCTTGAGCCTCTCTTGCGCGGCTCTTGGTCGCTTAGGGCCACGGGTGTGGTGGACAATAACACACACACACACACACACCCCCGAATTTCCATCTCTCTGTCTCGCTGCCTACCCCTCATTCCGTCGATGCCAACCTTCGCGAAGCCTTCCTCGATCAGCCCTAGCGAGGCGCGCAGAAGGAGGCTGGGTAGCGCTACACGCAAAACGGGCGCGCGCCAGACAAAGCATCGGCAACGCAGGGATCGGCCGCGGACCACAGATCCAAGACGGCCAAATCGCAAATCGACCATACATTGGCCGTGGAGATGACAGGCTTATGCGCGCCTCGATGCCAGATCCCCATTCGCGCCTAGCCAATGCAGCATTAATGCACGTGTCGTACAGCGCGTCCACTTCCCCTCTCGGGCACGACTGGGCAGAGAGCCCGTTGTCCGGGGCTCGCTCACTACTGCGCGTCTGCCCTGGTTAATGCAGCCCAATCCCAGGCCTTCCTTTCATTCCTCCCAGGACGCTCGGCAACTTGCGACGCCTGGCAGACAACATGGGACTACTTCCGCGCCCATGTTGTCCCTACGCACGGGGTAATATGGGACGGTCGCAGCCGTCCGCATGCTTCGTTGTCGGTGGCCGCGTCGCTCTGCCTGTTACCGTCCCATGCTATTGTACACGGCGTCTGTGGCCACGGATGGGTGGTTGCTTTTTGCTATATTGCCCGCGTGTTATAGTGGCATCATGGGTACGAGTGCAGGGAAGCGCCAGCAGCTGAGCGGGAATCTGTCGGGGGATGGTGAGAGGTCTGTCTCCCAGCCCCTTCGGTTTCCCTGCATCCGTACGGACGCACCTCTCAGCCGATACGGCCGACAGACAATCAGCAAAGGCACTTGCCGCATACAAAGTAGCGCGCTTGGCCTCTCAAACTAGCTCCGGTTCTAGGCGTCGTGGAGGTGCTCACCTGCCTGCTTGCCCGCCTGCCCGCTTGCCTGCTTGCCCGCCTGCCCGCCTGCCCGCCTGCCCGCCTGCCCGCTTGCCCTACTGGCTGGGTGTCCGTACTGTTGCGCCGACGTGCTGTTGTGACCCGTCCCGTTAGGGACTATGTATAGCAGCACTCTGCAAGGGGGGCGCAACGGCTGCATCACCTCCCGCTCCCAACAGGAATACGTAGCGAGGTGTGAGATCTGCCCCCGGGCGGCTGAGAAACAACAAACGGCATGCTTCATTGGCTCTCGGCGCAGGGCGTCCGTCGGTCTATCGACGGCGTGCTTGATCGATGCAGTGCGCCAAGCCCATCCTTCAGCTGTCAGAGCCCGTCGCCATGCCGTGCCGACCAGTGGCTGGGAGCAAACATCTTGTGCCACCCCGTCGACCAACTAGCCCTCCATCTCAGGGTGCCGGGTGTTTCTGGTTCAAACAGGGTGTTTTACCGCCGCGGCGGGCTCAGGTCGTTTCTTTAGTTGGGCATTCTTTTAGCTTACTTGCCTCTCTACCGCTGCCCTTGCTACTGTGGCGGCCGCCATGCCATGTCCACCTCGTCGGGCCATGTACCCGGACGCTTCATTTCATGTTAGCCAACACCCTCATGCACCACCTTCGCCCCATCGATGGCTCGGATCCGGAGTACCCAGCTAGCACAGCGACAGGGTTTATCATCCGTCATATGTGGCGAGTGCATGCAACGTCAAGCCGGGGGATCAGCGACAGACGCGGTGGTGCGATGTTGGGGCCCCAGCACGCGCCCCTCTCCCTCTCAAGCCACACAATACCAGGTACACACCTCACATCCACAACACGGGCACACGGGTCAACCGACGGCGGCTGGTAGGCGAACCCCCCCCCCCCCCCCCCCCCCCCGGTCGCTTGTTTACTGCTTTTCAACGTTTCCACGGGGCTGACGGTTAACGGGCTGCTGTTGCCCGTCGTCGACAAGGGATGTGGGATTACGTCTATACGAAAGGGCGCCGGTCCGTGGCCCGTCAGCCTCTTGGTTGCTCCCGCAACCGCGTAACCATCTGCAGGTCGGCCCCAGCTGGCGTCAGCATTGAGGCTCGAGACAGCAAGATCCTCCGAGCATATGCATGCCTACATGGAAGTGCGGCCAGGGGCGGATGCGGCAAGACAGTCGGCGGCTGTACGTCGCCTTTCTTCCTGTCCTATGAGAGCGGGTGCCTGCGAGGGAGACGTCGCCGGGTCGCGGCGTTTGCCCTTCCCACTTGCCCGTACGGGTGGCCTTGACCCGCCGGGCGTTGCGTCGATCGGAGACTAGAAAGGGTTAGGGGAATCGGCAGGCACGCTGTTTCATGTTGTGCACATTGGCTGGGCACAATGACCGGGAGCTGCAAGGTTACCTAATAATACACACATAATTCCTCGCGGATGCAAACCCATCGAGACACGCCCCCCAACCTCGCTCCACCTCACAACCTGCCCGCCAGAGATGGCCTCCCAGGTCCACTGGCTTGCAGCTTGGGTCTCCGCATATCCCCCTCTGCTGGACAGTTTCTCGTATGGCGGGCCTCCTGTTGAGGAAAGGGGGTGCACTTCCGGCCTTCCGTGCCGACCGGTGAAACCTGCCTAGGGCATGGCCCTTCATGTTGCCTACGCTGCCCGCTGTTCGGACTGTGACGGCTGCGCATTGTCAGCCTGCCTGTCTGCCAATCCGCTCACCGTCTATCATGCCGTAATCTGCCCCTGCAGTCGCTCGTGGACTATTGTGTGTAAACAAGGCTTGCGACTGGACGTGTGACCACCGTCGGCAAAGCCGCACCCCACGGTGGGCATCGAGCAGCACCGGCTGGGAGTAGACCCATCATAAACACGCCGGCGTCCCTTTCTAGTGTCCTTCCGTGCAGACCCTCGGGCCCTGGCGGTACGACGGTTAAGAGGGGGATAGGGAGCAACGGTCGACGGTGAGAGAGCCCGACCGATTGCAAACCTGGCCAAGCCTAGTCGCCCCAAAACGTCATCTTCTGCAAAATGCCCGCCTAAGAGCCGACAAGCTGCCCTTCGGCAACTCCCCAAGCGAGCTGCGGCATGGCGCGCCCTTGACTGGAGCTGCACTTCCGAAGGGATCGCGGTTGAATTCCATATCTCCGTGAGCGCCTGTACCTCCAGGACCGGCCCAGACCGGCCTTTCCGCGCGCGGATTTCTCAACTTGCTTCTGTGACCCCTGATGAACTATGCCACCACCTCTACCCCCATAGATGAATAACCGTCTACTGCCATCCCATATACCTAGGTACGTTAGGCTCATTGCCTCAACAGCCCGGGTACCAGAGAATGGTCCGAGGCCCCGTGGCCTGGCTTTCAAAAGCAATAGGCCTTGCGAGGGTCCACGATGCATACCTGCCCCTCTTCCCAGACGGTCCGGGTGCGGCTGCGACGGCTCGTCAGAATAATAGTTCCGAGTCGCCAGACCACCAAGTGCCGGTAACCTGTAACTGACCCGTTCCGTATGCGCCACTTATCCCGATGTCTCAGGGCAGGTCCCAAATGCAGTTTGCACATCGCACTATCGGCGGCCCCCACGCAAGGCTCTTCTAGAAGCAATCGTCCTGGCCCGTCTGGCACAGCCCGGAGTGAGACACGATCAGCAAGCCATTGTTTGCTCGACCAGTCTTGCGCCGCCGCCAGGTCCCCGTCCTCGGATGCCACTCCAGATGAGGCCGACACCGAGAGCCAGCACGTCGTCTCAAAAGGAAATAACGGCTGTGGGTGGCCGTTGTTTCCACGTATACAGCCCATGGGATGAAACCACCAACAGGGTGATCACTTTGGGAAAGAAAGCTTATAGCCGATGGATTCCCCTCACGGACTCGTGGCTGGGCCAGGCCTTATCATCCCGGCAGCCACAGAGCTGCTACCTGGGCCGGATCAGCTCTATATGTACGTCGCACTATTACTCCACCGCACCGTCGCTGGCACGACGACGCTTGCTGCGCACCGCCAAGCCGTAGCTGGCGAGATGTAATACAGTTCACGCCAAGTGACATCGCGAAGCCAAAAGCCTGCTCAGCAGCATGTTGTTAATGCTACCCTCATTGGCCCTGGTCATTTCGCAACCACACTTCAAACAAGGCGCCGGTTGGTATGCGCGGGCACGGGTGGGTACTCGTATGCTCCTCTCTATCAAACCTTGCCCTTGCAGTAAGGCTAGAGAACGAAACCGGCACCGCTTGTGTGCGGATCAACCTGTGACAGTGGTATCCCGTCTTGCCGTCTTCGGTCTTCAGTCGGAGCTTTGCCAGGAGTGCTGACGACACGATTCCCATCTCCCGCAGCTTGACGCTCCCTCACTCGCGCGGCTGGGAGCAGGCAGAGCGGGGGTTTGCAAATCCTTTGGCGGGGGGTATCAGCCAGAGTGGGCTGGGTCTCAAGACTTGGGGACGGCCGTGGTTTTCAGCAGGGAACGTCCCAGACGAATGGCTCAGTCCCATATCCCCTTGCGATGTCTCTCCTCATCGGGATGTTCATGTGCCCAGGACTTGTTGATCGCCAGCAAAGCACGCCTCGCCGATGCAGGCCAGGGATACGGGAGGCGAAGCTTGTCAACGAGCACCTGGTGGGAGACACACATGCCATGTGAGTTGGGTCTCAAGACGGACGAAGTCATTGGCCGGGCTGCGCGTGCACAACAGGTGGTCGACCGTATCACAGGCGAATAGGTGTTCCGTAGTCGCGTTACCCCGGGTTTTTCTCTAAACAACCAGCTGCAGTGGCCAAAAAAAAAAAAGATATAGCATGGGACAAGGTCGCGCCCGTTTCGCGACAACGGCCGCTGAGCATAAACACACAGCCCCAAGCACGCGAGGGGAGGGGTCGGATGATTTCCCGTTTCCGCCAACCTTGTTGCCGGCTGTGAATTACACAACGAGCCCCTCTCTGCCTCGGCAATCAACCATCAGCTAGCCACGGCACCGGAGTATTGGTAGAGCGCACCCTTAGTGTAAACCAGCGGCCAACGGGCGCTCGCTCGCGACGGCGCGTGTAAGGAGTCAAATCTCGGCCCCTTCGGACGGCCTTTGCAGGACAACAAGAAACAGCCTGGGCGTCGTGTGGACCTCTTGGCTCCTCTCCCAATTAGACACTGCAATCTCAAACTACGATCTACATACCATACCTGCGATCGCGCGCACAAAAAGCGACCTTGTGTCCCGGTAGTCATTGGCGCGCCATGTTACGCTGCGGTCCTGCGGCTAATAAATGGCGGCTTGAGCTTACCTAGCATCGTGGCATTCGGATTCTGGGGAACGTCGCCGCGGCTCTTATGACTGCCACCTTTCTCATACGAGGCCAGACGCAGGTAAACTACACTCTGCTGCCCCGTAAGAAGCGACGGCCAGGGATTGCTACCGGTTGAAGCTCTTGTGTACATCTCATTGCAGCTGTACAGTCCGTGCCATGGAACGCACAGAGACGACATTCAGACAACGACGATGGCTTGGTCTTGAATGTGCCCGATCAATGAATGCTACCTCTCAGTGCTACACAGTGTTTACTGTCCGGATAGCGCGCTGGATTTCCGGCTATTACACTGTGACCCCACTTTCATCGACGACATCTCACTAATTCCGTGCTGAAGGGCGAAAATTGGTGGGAGGCAAAAGCGCAGACGCCGTCCAACGACCACAGGAACCGCGAGCGCCATCAAACCAAGCCTGGCACCATCGTGACCCATCGCCCGAGCTGATACCACGTCGGCTTCTACTCGAGATTGCGTCTCAGCAAGAGTATCGCCCGTGTACACTCTCCTGGTGGTGCGCTTGGTTCATCCCACCTACCGCTTCCCTACGTCTATTCGCACGTGGGCCTTTCCCCGTGCCTATCCCCGTGTAGCCGTACCCCTCCCGAGACCATCCCGTTCCGGGCACTGCACCCTTGGCCAAGATGGAGGCTGAGATCAAAGCCGCGATCCCGGACATCGACCCGGTCATCTCCGAGTACTCGGTGGGCTACCTGAGGCATGCCTCGATGGCCTGGGCTGGCGACGAGGAGGCGGCCGGCCAGTCGCCCCTAGCCGATGCCGCCGTGGCCATCACGGAGCTTCTGGTTTCTGCGTCGGGCAATGTGACGGGCGCGGAGCAGGACAAGATCCGCTCGCTGGTCGCCAAATGGGTGGAGAAGTACGAGGCCATCAACAACGAGAACGGCGAGCGCCGGGGCCCCTCGGCTGTCAAGCGTCTGGACCAGACTTTCCAGGTAGGGTCGCAGCGGAACATGTCGTCGACGCTGGCCGTAGCCACCGGCAGCGTGGATCTGGAGTCGGCCAACGCCAGAAAGGTCGAGTCCAAGGTCGACCGCAAGAAGCTTGAGAAGGCCGAGCGCAAGATCGCCGCCAAGCAGCAGAAGAAGCAGTTCAAGACGGTCGAGTATGAGGCCTCTAGGCTTCTGGAGCAGCCCGAGGACGCGCAGTCGTACGAGGAGTTTTACATGGCTGTCAACCCGCTGCAGCTTGGCTCTACGGGCGGCAACAAGTCCAAGGATATCAAGATCGAGAACACCGACGTGTCCATCGGCGGCCTCAGAATCTTGACCGACACCAACCTGACCCTTGCCTACGGCCACCGTTATGGTCTCGTGGGTAACAACGGTGTGGGTAAATCCACGCTGCTGCGTGCGCTGTCAAGGCGAGAGGTCCCCATCCCGACACACATTTCCATTCTCCACGTCGAGCAGGAGGTAAGATATCGATCCCCACTCGCTCTAGTCTTTGGCATTGTTGGTGCACACTGACACTGACATGGTATAGCTTACGGGAGACGACACACCTGCTATCCAGGCTGTGCTGGATGCCGATGTGTGGAGGAAGGTTCTGCTGAGGGAGCAAAGTGTAGGCTTTCCCCCTTCACCAATAATCGTCGGCATTGTGGCTAATGACCTCACAGGAACTGTCCACCAAACTTAACGAGATGGAGGCGCAGAGAACGTCTATGGCCGACACGTCGGCCGATGCAGCCAAGCTGGACCGAGAGCGCGAGGCTCTCGACAACAAGCTGGGTGACGTCCAGGGCAAGCTGGCTGAGATGGAATCGGACAAGGCCGAGTCCCGCGCCGCCAGCATTCTCGCCGGTCTTGGTTTCTCGCCTGAGCGCCAGAAATTCGCCACGAAGACCTTCTCTGGAGGTTGGCGTATGCGTCTCGCTCTTGCTCGAGCGCTATTCTGCGAGCCTGATCTGCTGCTTCTCGACGAGCCGTCTAACATGTTGGATGTTCCTTCGATTGCCTTCCTTTCCAATTACCTCCAGGGCTACCCCAGCACCGTGCTCGTGGTCAGTCACGACAGGGCTTTCCTGAACGAGGTGGCCACCGACATCATTCATCAGCACTCCGAAAGACTCGACTACTACCGGGGTGCCAACTTCGAGTCCTTCTACGCCACCAAGGAGGAGCGCCGGAAGATTTACCAGCGCGAGTACGAGAAGAACGTGGCGGACCGTGCCCACTTGCAGGCCTTCATTGACAAGTTCCGCTACAATGCCGCCAAAGCTGCCGAAGCCCAGTCGCGTATCAAGAAATTGGAGCGCATGCCTATCCTGGCGCCTCCCGAGTCCGAATACAGCGTTCACTTCAAGTTCCCCGAGGTGGAGAAGCTCTCCCCTCCCATCATCCAGATGTCCGGTGTCACCTTTGGCTATACACCCGACAAGATCTTGCTCAAAGACGTCGACCTCGACGTGCAGCTGGACTCGCGTATTGGTATCGTTGGTCCCAACGGTGCTGGTAAGACGACGATTCTGAAGCTCCTTATTGGCAAGCTGGGCGCCACCACGGGTTTGATCTCACAAAACTCGCGTCTGCGGGTTGGCTTCTTCGCTCAGCACCATGTCGACGCTCTTGATCTTACCATGAGTGCTGTCAGCTTCATGGCGAAGACGTATCCTGGTCGCAGCGATGAGGAGTACCGTCGTCAGCTCGGTGCCTTTGGTATCACGGGCACAACGGGCCTACAGAAGATGGCCGTCCTATCAGGAGGTCAGAAGTCGCGTGTCGCCTTTGCGTGCCTGGCTCTTACCAACCCGCACATCCTCGTGCTCGACGAGCCGTCCAACCATCTCGATATCGAGGCCATGGATGCTCTGTCGGAAGCTCTGCAGCAGTTCCAGGGTGGTGTACTGATGGTTTCTCACGACGTCACCATGCTTCAGACGGTGTGTACAAGTCTGTGGGTGTGCGAGAACGGCACCGTGTGGAAGTTCCCCGGCGATGTGCAGGCGTACAAGAAGAGAATCGCTGCGCTGGCCGACGAGTCGGGTGTGGTCAAGCAGCACTAAGGGGGCAAGAAATGGGGGAGGGGGGGGGGTTAGCATTGCAAGAAGAGATGAAACCCAGCACGATGCCACTCCGGGCCATTCAACAGCTCTATGCGTTGTAACTGATTGTTCTCTCCGAGTTAACTAGTGATAACTAAAGCATTGATGATAGGCCAGAGTAGCGTAAGGAGACTGAAGTGAAAGCCAAGCCCCTTGGGAGCGGAGAACCCCTGCGGAACTGAGCCTCTTCCGTCAAGCTCGAAAACAGAATGCCATCATTAACCAGTCAGCCACGAGCGAGTGTAAGCGTCACTGTCGTCGCGCTGTGCTTCCCTCGCCTCGTCTGCGGATGCTTTCCATCGCCTTGACTCGACTCACATTGTTTGCCAGCCGTCACGGCCAGCATTGTGATTTGTCCAGTCTGTTGGCTAGGTGGCGTTGCCGTTTCGGGTGCTGAAACATCTACCCCCCTAACCTTCGGCCGACCACGTCCATCATATTGACGTTCGGTCGCCGGGGCACCTATCTGCCAATTGATCACGTCGCGGATGCTGACCACATCTATTAGTACTTTCGGAAACAGTACCTGGGCAGCCATGAAGTCGGCCACTTTTCTCAGCAGCGCCGGCGCGGTGGTGCTGCAGGCGGTCGGTGTCGCGGCGCAAGGCCGCGGATGTCCCAAGGTCCTTACGCCCTCGTATCCGGCGCCCGTCGTCGGTACGGGATGGGCGGCGCAGCTCGTGGCGGATGGCTTGAAGAACCCGCGCGGCATTCTGCTGGACAGCGCCGGTCACCTGCTCGTCGTAGAGCAGGGAACGGGCATCCGACGTCTGTCGTGGGAAGACCACGGGGGCACGTGCTTGGAAGTCTCGGACGCGAGCAACGTCGTCGAGAACTCGGATGTGGGTATCACGTGCGAAGGGAAAAGAGGGATGGGAAACTACAAAGATTGACAAGACGGCGCAGCTTAACCATGGCATCGCTTTGTCCAACGACGGCAAGACCCTGTACGCGTCCTCGGACGCTGACGTCTTCGCCTGGGCCTACGATGCCACCAGCGGCTCGGTTAGCGGCGAGGCGCGGACCGTCGTCCGGAATATGGACGGGACCGGCCACTCGACGCGCACGCTTCTCATGTCAGCCAGGGAGCCGGGCATGCTCCTCGTGTCCAAGGGCAGCGGGGACAACGTGGACGAGCGGGCCCTGGACGTGACCTCAGGGGTATCGCAGATCCGGGCCTTCAACATGACCAACCTGACGGGCGCCGCCTACACGTACGATTCCCAGGGCGTCCGGCTCGGCTGGGGCCTGCGCAACTCGGTCGGCGTCGCCGAGGAGCCCACGACGGGCGGCATCTTCAGCGTCGAAAACTCGGTCGACCAGCTGTCCCGCGGCGGCACCGATATCCACCAGGACAACCCCGGCGAGGAGCTCAACTTCCACGGCTTCCTGAACGGGTCGACGGAGCACCAGGGCGGCAACTACGGCTACCCCGACTGCTTTACCCTCTGGGACCCCAGCATTCCCGACGTGGGCAACCTCAAGGTGGGCGAGCAGTTCGCTTCGAAGCAATCCAGCACCGTGAACGATACCACTTGCATCCAGGACCGCGTGGCCCCGCGCCTCGCCTTTCCGGCTCATACGGCCCCTCTCGACATCGCCTTTCATGGGAGCTGTGAGTAATGCGCTAGCATCCCTCCCCGTCGGCCGCCCTCTCTCGGACGATCCGAGACGAGATACCCACGGCCTCCAGTCTAACTGCCAAACCCTTCTTGCCATAGGGAACCGCAAGAGCCCCGTCGGCTACATGCTGGCGTCAGTGACGTTCGCGGGGGGGCAGCCGACGTCGCCGCCGACGTCGACGACGGCGCTGAGGCGGATGCTGTCCAACGCCGACGAGGCCGCGTGCCCGGACGCGTGCTTCCGCCCCGTCGGCCTCGCCGTTGACGGCACCCGTGGCCGCGTCTTCATGAGCTCCGACGCCACCGGTGACATCTGGGTCCTCGCCCCGGCCGACGTCACCACGGGCACGCCCACCATAGGGAGCGGCGACGACGACGACGACGACGACGCTGCCGCTGCTGCCTCCGGAAGTGCCGGGGCCCGGGCATTCGGAGATGGTGGGGTTGGGCGGTCGGGCCTCACGCTCCTGGCGTGTCTGTTGGCCGCCATAGCCGCGGGTACGGTCTAGCGGGAGGCTTTGGCGACGAGATGCGTATTTCTGGTCGGGGGACGTGGGTTCAAGGACCAGGGGAAATAGCTGGGGTGGCGATCTCCAGGGCAGTCATGTATATACGGGGTGTCTGCCATACCCATGTTGGTGTTTTGCGTACCTTGCTCCGGGTAGAAGGCGGCGCGTGGCAGCAACCAGCGCCGCCCACGCTGTGTGGACGCGGTCGTGTAGATAGGGAGAGCCGTTCGAGACGAGAAGCACCGGCGGTTCGTGAGCTACGGCACGTTGAATACTTGGTTCATGTCAAAATAGGCTGGTGAATCATGGCAGTATTCGTGTTCATCCGTCCATTCATACAGGGCGCCCCTTATTGGGAGACGTTCCCATCCAGCAAGCACGACTAGCTGGCAGCCCTTCCGATGAAGCTGGTTTGCCTGTTCCCGCAATAGGAGCCTGCGGCTTCCTCAGGGTTGCATTGGCTGGGAAACGCAGGAACAGACTGGGTGTGATGGAGACTTCATATCGGCGTCTGGAATGAGCGACCCTCCCTGCCCACGTCCGACCTACAGGCACACCTGCGACAGCACGAGCAACGGGGGTTGAGGTCGAGGTTCAGGGCAGGTCGGGTGGTACCGAGTCGGCGGCCGGAAGGGGGGGGGGGATCCAGTGGAAATGGCGCTGAATGGATGGTGAGATGAGCCCCCACAGGCGGCAACTAAGATGGCCGATGCCCGTACTATGGAGGTTACCCTGTCGACCAACACGCCGCACTGGCGACTATTTAGTTACCGCTCTACGTGTGTAGGCGTGCGCCCTGGTCCTGTTCTTGCAGGCTGGGGCCGCTGGAAGAGGTAGGGACTTGCATACACTTTTGGATGCTATGAGGCCGTCAGATAAGCCGGCATACATCTTCTCCCCCGGGCCAGCGTGAGGCAGCGCGTGCTGGGTACTTGAGTACCTCCTGCCGAGAGCCCCTGCATGCCAGCTGGCCTGTGCCGGCAACCGTTTGATGAACGGTGAAGGGCGGTTGGGATTAGGATACGCATCAGCCGAGAGCGCGCCACCCTCGTGTGGTCATTTTGCATCCAGTCCGTACGTGCAGAGTGTGGCTCGCGACCCTGCCGACGTCTGTTGACACACCACTGCCTCTTATGTGCACATGGATGCCTGCCGTAGCATGCGCCGGCTGCGCAAGCCCCCTCCGAGGGAGGGAGGGAGGGGTGAATGGACGACATGGCTGCACGCAACCCACCAAAGCAGGACTTGTACCGGTCCCCGTACCTGCGCCTAACGGATGTAATTGGACGGGCCCGGGAAGCCAGGGACACGGATACTTGGGCCCAAAGCAGGACCCCGGAGTTGCAAATTCAAGTGCCTGCTGGCTGGCCAAAGCTCCCCCTCTATTTAGGCCCAGGGCGACGTCTGATTGGCCCAGGGCGCGTCCCATTGGCACTGAAGAGCACGGACAAAAAGTTGGTGCCTACCTACCTGCCTAGTAAACAACCGAGGGGGAGGGGGGCAGATTTGAGAAGAGACGACCAGGAGAAATGGGGACCCAAGGCCCAGGAGGGAAGGGAGAGAGAGAGAGAGAGAGACCAGGCCTTTCCGTTTTCTGAACACAGCCCCCGCTCCCCTGGTTGATCCAATTGATTAGCTTGCCCGAGGCGACTGATTGGAGGTGTGCATTGGGGAGCAACACCTGCACAGCACACGGCACCAGCACATTGGGCCGACTGCACGACTGCGCTGCTTTGCTGGTCACCCACCCGCCCCGGCTCGGTTTTGCCCGTTCTCGCCCGCCTGCCCGCTCGTACACCGCCAAAAATCAACAATCTCCCAACAGCGCTACCTCTACTTCACCTTCTTCCCGTCCTCTCCACCAGCCCAGCCAGCCATCATCACCCTTTCTCCTTCTCCCTCCCTGACCTTGGTCTTGCCAGCCCACTTCCACCCCCAACCCTCGTGATACCCTCAAGGACAAACCGCCCAACATGCGTGAGATTGTGAGTTCACTACCGCTGACCCCCTTCCTCCTGCTTGTCCCTGTTTCTGCTGCCTGCCTGCCGCCGCCGCATATCCTGGACGCGTCCCAAAGTCAAACCACGCCCCCCTGATTGCCTCCCTCCCTACCCCACCAGCACATAGAACAGACTCGCCCGCGACGACGACGACGGCAGCAATAGCAGCAGCGGCGGCGGCAATAATCGTCATGGCCAAACCCCGAGAAGCATCTGTATACTAACCGTGGCTTCTTCGCGATATAGGTTCACCTTCAGACCGGCCAGTGCGTAAGTAGTAACCCTTTGCCCCCAGAACCTCTCATGCCGAGCCCCGCTCGCTCACATGTTTTCTCGCAGGGCAACCAAATCGGTGCTGCTTTCTGGCAGCAGATTTCTGGCGAGCACGGTCTCGACAGCGATGGCCAGTACGTTTCTCGCCTGCCCGCCCCCCCTCCCTCTACCCCTGGGCACCATCGTCCCGTTACGACGGGGTTGGAAAAAGAAAACAAAAGACGATGCGATTAAAAAAAAAGAGAGAGCCGTCCACTGACAATGCCCTTCCTACAGGTACAACGGCACCTCCGAGCTCCAGCTCGAGCGCATGAGCGTCTACTTCAACGAGGCCTCGGGCAACAAGTACGTTCCCCGTGCCGTCCTCGTCGATCTCGAGCCCGGTACCATGGATGCTGTCCGCGCCGGTCCTTTCGGCCAGCTGTTCCGTCCCGATAACTTCGTTTTCGGCCAGTCCGGTGCTGGCAACAACTGGGCCAAGGGCCACTACACCGAGGGTGCTGAGCTTGTCGACAACGTGCTCGACGTTGTCCGCCGCGAGGCCGAGGGCTGCGACTGCCTCCAGGGCTTCCAGATCACCCACTCGCTCGGTGGTGGTACCGGTGCCGGTATGGGTACCCTGCTCATCTCCAAGATCCGCGAGGAGTTCCCCGACCGCATGATGGCCACCTTCTCCGTCGTGCCCTCGCCCAAGGTCTCGGACACGGTCGTCGAGCCCTACAACGCCACCCTCTCGGTCCACCAGCTGGTCGAGAACTCGGATGAGACCTTCTGCATTGACAACGAGGCTCTGTACGACATCTGCATGCGTACGCTCAAGCTGTCCAACCCCTCGTACGGCGACCTGAACCACCTCGTCTCGGCCGTCATGTCGGGCGTCACCACTTGCCTGCGCTTCCCCGGCCAGCTCAACTCGGACCTCCGCAAGCTGGCTGTCAACATGGTGCCCTTCCCCCGTCTGCACTTCTTCATGGTCGGCTTCGCTCCCCTGACCAGCCGCGGCGCCCACTCGTTCCGTGCCGTCACCGTGCCCGAGCTCACCCAGCAGATGTTCGACCCCAAGAACATGATGGCTGCCTCCGACTTCCGCAACGGTCGCTACCTGACCTGCTCTGCCATCTTCCGCGGCAAGGTCTCGATGAAGGAGGTCGAGGACCAGATGCGCAACGTGCAGAACAAGAACTCGTCGTACTTTGTCGAGTGGATCCCCAACAACGTGCAGACGGCTCTCTGCTCGATTCCTCCCCGTGGCCTCAAGATGTCGTCGACGTTTGTCGGCAACTCGACTGCCATCCAGGAGCTCTTCAAGCGTGTCGGTGAGCAGTTCACTGCCATGTTCCGTCGCAAGGCTTTCTTGCATTGGTACACTGGTGAGGGTATGGACGAGATGGAGTTCACTGAGGCTGAGTCCAACATGAACGATCTGGTCAGCGAGTACCAGCAGTACCAGGACGCTGGTGTCGACGAGGAGGAGGAGGAGTACGAGGAGGAGGCCCCTCTCGAGGAGGAGATATAAGCGGCGGATCCCGAGCTCTCAAAGCCGTCGATCCTCTAGCGGGCGCCTGTGATGGGCATGGCCGGAACGGTTCCGTGGAATGTCAAGCCCCCTCATTCTTTCTTGCCCTCAAATCACCGTGCTGGTCGATTCACCACCCCAATTACTCTTTCGCCACCTCCACCTCTGATGCCGTGTAAAACATAATGGACTGATCAACGGGTTTGGTCCATTAGAGGCCACGCGAGGTGCTTGTTAGATATACCTCTTTAGTCTCTGCTGTCACGAAAAACGAAGGACTCGGGTCGTCGAGTAGTGACAGGAAAAGAATTGATTGTCTGTATAGGACCATTGCCACTGTTTTGCGCCATGAACCAGTGTGACATGTACACTCGGAGGTCGGCCATGCGGGGCTGACATGCCATGGCTGTTGTGACCAGGGCCAGAGGTCGCCGGATGCCTTGAAGAGGCATCTCGTCCCACTCAATATTGCACTACTGGTTGACGTCAGAAACGGAAGGAGTCGTGACTTGGTACTACGGGGGATGGGAGCGGACTTGTTCACCACAGAGCCTTGCCCGAAAGTCTTGAACAATGACTCCTCCACCTATCCTTGGTAGTGGGAACGGGTCAAGTTAATTGCCCACGAGGCTTGGCGTGGTCCGTACAGGGCAGTGCGTTTGTATCGCAATAGGAAGGAGAACAAATTGGGTTGTTTCTGTGCAGCATCATTGCATCGTGATTCATCTCGTTGCTACCATGCTTCCTTGCCGCCATATTTTCCCGCAATTGCTATGGTACTGTTGTCTAAGAAAGAAAGAAAATGCCCGTGTTGCTACAAGAGCGCCCCCCCCCCCCCCCCTGCCCCACCCATTTCTGTTTCTCGTTGGTCTGGCTAATCTATCCGTTGGCCATGCCGAGCTATACCATGGCCGCCAGGGACATACGGTATCACCAACTCGTACAGTATACATGATTCCCTCTCCCTCTGCTTCTCTCCTGCTCGGAAAATACCTGCCTCTGCTCCCCCCCCCCCCCCCCCCCCCCCCCCCCCCCCCCCCCCCCCCCCCCCCCCCCCCCCCCCCCCCCCCCCCCCCCCCTCCCCCCCCCCCCTTGCTCCCCCCCCCCCCACCCCCCCCCCCCCCCTCAACCCCCCCCCCCCCCCCCCCCCCCCCCCCCCCCTCTGGAAAATCACCAATCCGGCGCCCCGCCACAGCCGCCACCAGCGCCGGCCAGAAGCTCGACGGGGCGGCGCATGGTGGGGGCGTCGGTGAAGGGGCGGACGCCGGGCTTCTTGGCGCGCAGGCCCTTGAAGGCGATCTTCTTGTCGAGGGCGGCGAAGGGGGCCGGGTCGGCGGCGGTGTCGGCCTTGGTGACGCGCCAGCGCGCCGTGCCGAGGGCGGCGTCGAGCTCGGCGACGGGCGGCAACTTGACGTAGACCATGCCGTCGGCGGCGCGCTCCTCGACGTCGAAGGTGGCGATGGACAGGGCGCTGTCGTTGCGGCACCCGCCCGTCGTCAGGTCGTAGTTGCGCTTGTGGAAGGGGCACGAGACGTAGGGGGAAGCGGCGGCGGCGGCGGCGGCGCCCGTGGTGGGGGTTTGGGCCGTGTCGTGCTGGGCGCCGTCGGCGGCCGGCACGGGCTCGCCGATCAGGCCGTCGGACAGGGCAAAGGCGCGCTTATGCGGGCACATCTGCTGGGTGCAGTAGTAGCGGCCACGCACGCGGAAGAGGGCCAGCTGGGTGTCGCCGCGGCGGATGGTGGCGCTGATGCCGTTGGGGGCGTCGTCGGCGCCGGCGAAGTAGGCGGCCTCGAGCACCGGCTGCCAGGTGGTGGTGGACCAGCGGGCGCGCAGGCCGGCGAAGTCGTCGGCGGCGGCCGCCTTGGGCCAGTCGACGGGCCGGGGCTGGCCGCGCTCGCGTTCGATCTCGACCGTGTCGGCGGTGGCAGCGGCGGCGGCGGCGGCGGCGTCGTCGTCGTCGTCGGTGTTGGCGAACTGGCGGAAGCGGGCGGCGAGGGCGGGCGTGGCGGTGGCCTCGGCCCACTCGTCGAAGAAGGAGTCGACGAGGTCCTGCATCTGCGCCTCGAGCGACGCGTTGATGCCCAGCTTGTCCTCGAGCACGACCTCCTGCAGGTAGCGCAGGCCGCCGGGCAGCTGCTCGAGCCAGCGCGCCGTCCGCTGCAGCTTGTCGGCGGTCCGGATGTAGAACATGAGGAAGCGGTCCAGGATGGGCACCACGTCGGCCGGCGGCACGTCCTTGGCCAGCAGGTCGGCGTGGCGCGGCTTGGCGCCGCCGTTGCCGCCGACGAAGATGTTGAAGCCCTTGTCCGTCGCGATGAGGCCGAAGTCCTTGCTCTGGGCCTCGGCGCACTCGCGCACGCAGCCGCTCACGCCGCCCTTGATCTTGTGCGGCGCGCGGATGCTCTTGTAGCGCTCCTCGAGGCGCACGGCGAGGCCGACGCTGTCGCCGATGCCGAAGCGGCACCACGTGCTGCCGACGCAGCTCTTGACGGTGCGCAGCGACTTGGCGTACGCGTGCCCGCTCTCCATGCCGGCGGCGCCGAGCTGCCGCCAGATGGCCGGCAGGTCGGCCTTGCGCGCGCCGAAGAGGTCGATGCGCTGCCCGCCCGTGATCTTGGTGTACAGGCCGTACTGCTGGGCCACGGCGCCCAGGGCCACGAGCTTGTCGGGCGTGATCTCGCCCGCCGACACGCGCGGCACCACCGAGTAGGTGCCGTTGCGCTGGAGGTTGCCGAGGTACCGGTCGTTGGTCTCCTGCAGGCCGTGGACGGGCCGGTCCAGCACGTGGCGGTTCCAGAGCGACGCGAAGAGCGAGCCCACGACGGGCTTGCAGGCCTCGCAGCCGTCCGAGCCGGCGTCGTTGCCGGCCGCGCGCATCACGTCGGCAAAGGCCGTGAGCCGCTTGGCCAGGACGATGTGGTACAGGTCGGCGCGCGAGTGGTTGAAGTGCGCGCACACGTAGTTGGTCACCTCGTTGCCGAGCGCCCGCATGGTGCGGTTGAAGATGGTGGTGACGAGCGGCATGCAGCCGCCGCAGCCCGTGCCGGCCTTGGTGCACGCCTTGACGTCGCCCAGCGCCTTGCACGTGCCGTCGCGGACCCGGCCGACGACGTCGCCCTTGGTGACGTTGTGGCACGAGCAGATCTGCGTGTCGTCCTCGAGCTCGTCGCCCTCGTCCTCGCCGCCCTCCCGGCGCGCCCCCAGGATCAGCTGCGCCGGCGGCACCTCGAGCGCCCTCCGGTGCTTGGCCAGCGGCACCAGCTTGATGTAGTCGCTCGTGTCGCCGATCATCATGCCGCCCAGCAGGTGCTTGCCGTCCTCGGTGAAGAGGTACTTCTTGTACACGTGCTGGAAGGGGTCCTTGTACGTGAGCGCCTTGACGCGCGGCGGCCCCGCGGCCTCGGGCTCGGCTTCACGCCCCGGCTTCCCCCGCCGCGCCGCCGCGCCCGGCAGGTGGGCGGGCCCGTCGCGGTCGGCGAAGAAGTCGCCGAAGCTGGCCACCTCGACGCCGAGGAGCTTGAGCTTGGTGCTCAGGTCGGGCCGCCGGAAGGCGCGCGGCGCGTGCAGCTTGGCCTGGGTGAGGTTGAAGGCGAGGACGTCGGCCATCTCGACGCCGGGCGCGATGAGGCCGAAGGTCTGGCCGCGCCAGCTGGCGCACTCGCCGACGGCGTAGACATCGGGCCGGCTCGTGCGCAGCCCGTCGTCGACGACGACGCCGCCGCCGCGGTCGGCGCAGCGGAGGCCGGCCCGCCGCGCGAGTGCGTCGCGCGGCCGCACGCCGATGGCGAAGCAGACGGCCGCGCAGTCCATCTCGGCGCCGTCCTCGAAGGCGACGCCGGTGACGCGGCGCGCCGCGTCGACCCGGATCCGGCCGACGCGCTTGCTCAGCAGGACCTCGACGCCGAGGCGCGCCACCTGCTCGCCCACGAACGCGCCCGCGTCGGCGTCCAGCTGCCGGCTGAGCACCCACTCGTTGCGCTCGATCAGCTTCACCTGGGCGAAGCACCCCAGGTCCAGCATGGCCTTGGCCGCCTCGAGGCCCAGCAGGCCGCCGCCCACCACGGCGCCCACGGTCCCCCGGTGCGCCTCGCCGTAGGCGATCAGCTTCTGCAGGTCGTCGATGGTGCGGTAGACGAAGACGCCGGCGGCGTCGTGGCCGGGCGTGTGCTTGGGCACCACGGCGTCGGAGCCCGTCGCCAGCACCAGAATGTCGTACGGCACCACCTCCCCGTTGGAGCACGTCACCCGCTTGTTGTCGCCATCGATGTCCGTGACCAGCGTGTTGACGTGGCAGCCGAGCTGGTTGTCCGGTGCGTAGGACGTATACTGCGTCGCCGGTCAGCAGGGGAAAGACGACCCCGCCGTCGTCCACGGGGGCCACCCCGAGAGAGAGAGAGAGAGAGAGAGAGAGAGAGACAAAACACCTACCCAGTCCTGCGGATTCAGGTACAGGTTTTCGATCTTGCGGTTGTTGAAGAAGCCGGTAAGGCCAACCCGGTTGTAAGCCAGGTAGGGCTCCTCACCAATGACCACGATCTCGTACTCGCGACTCCGCGCGTCCAGTTTCAGGAGTTTTTCTCTGCGGGCACCAGTCAGCTGGTGGGAGCGGGTTTACAAAGCAGCTGGTACAAAGCAGCTGGGCCGGTCCGCGTCGTCGCTAGGCGAGGCGAAGAGGTGGGCTGGCTTACATGAAAGCGATGCCGACCATACCCAGGCCGACAACCACCACCTTTTTCCTGGGCCCCGACGTCATATTGCCGAGTGGCAGGACGGCAAGGGGCGAGGCTAAATGCCGCCGAGGGGGGTGTCGCCGGACGGCCCAAGCCCTGGTGGCCGGCCAGGGGTTTGTTGGGAGTTGGGCTGAAGTAAGAGTGCAGGATGCGATATAAGTTTTGTAGGCAGATCGACCAGGCACGCCCGGGGCTTGGGGCTGTAGACGATGAGACGAATAGCAATATGGGGCAAGGACAGGAAATGGGTATTACTGCCTGACGAAGAGAGAAAAAGGGACATGAGGCATCTAGGTCTATGGGAAAGAGGCGCCCAAACAGTATTTTATCCAAGGCACGCCACGCAGCGGGGAGGAGGGGTGCTGAGCGAGCGAGCGGCCTGGGCCCGTCCGATCAACCCCCTGGCAGACAGAGACACAAGAGAATGTGCATCTCCGTGATACCTCAGGCCGACCGTAGATCGGATGCCCGGGGGGGCCAGTCACGCGAAGGGAATGCCGGTACCTGATTACACGCGGATTCGGAACCAGCCTATTGGCTGGCCGCCGCAGGTGAGACGGGCGAGCAAGAGAAAGGTCCTCGTGGCCCGTCTCCCGGGGGGATCTGGCTTGCGCGGAACCCCCCCTCTGGTTCCTCACAAGATAGGGAGGTATCATGGCGTGCTACGCTGCCTACCTCCGATGGGATGAGAAGAGTGCGCGCGATCGTGTTGCGTCTGTTCCTTCGCCTCATCCCTCTCTTCTTTTGGGGAGGGGGGGGGGGGGGGGGGGGGGGGGGGGGCAGGGCCGAACTTTGTTTCTCCGCGTACGAGGGGAATGTGTTTCCACCGTATCGCCGCTGGCTTAGGAGAGACCCTGGAGATGACGCATGCACGCCCGGTGTTGCCGCAGCACCGTCTGCGGGCATTACATGTGTGTATGTGTGTATGTGTGTCCGTATCATGAAGGGGAGGTGCGAGAGCATGAAAGCGGCGGCCGGGAAGAGGCTTCCTCTCGAAAAGCCGCGCTCGATTCCTCGCACGATAACGACGCCCCCTCCCCCTGGAGAAGAGCCAATGGAGGAGGGGCCAGACGCCCCCAAAGCCGCGAAAGGTGCCCGCGGAGAAAGATAACCGCAGCGCGGTGGAGCGGTCCGCCCGCCGCGGCTGATTGGCTTGCGCCGTTACTCATCCAACCCTTCCATGGCACGATACCCGCACGATAGACGGCTATCGGGGCGGCCAGATAGCCGGCGACGATGGATGGATAATGGATAGCCTGGAGTGTATTGGTTGGGGCGGCCTGTGAACGGCTTTTTTTGTCCGCGGGCGCCCTCGGCCCGCGGCCTTTTATTCTACTGTGCGCCGGGGGCAGGCGGCAGGAGACCTGGCGTACGAACGACGTCGCCAGAACTGCCCGGCCCCCGTCACCGGCCCGGTCGCGGCGCCCGCAGTGGGGGGAGGAGCGGGAAGCAGCTCGTACGGAGAGACGGCGGAACAAGACCGAGAATCGACACCCGTACCACGCTCGAAATGCAGGTGCCCTAGAGTAGACGGTTGACGTTGCTGACATGTTGATGCGAGAGAACCCGCCCGATCCCGTCGCTGTATTGCCAGCGCTCGTGCGCCGGCCCGTCTATCCTCATTATTCGTCCCAAAGCAAAAGAAAGCCTCCAGCGGCCCCCCCGGAGCCCCCAAACGCCACGTGATCGCTGAAGAACGGCCACCACCGCACCGCCGAGAAAACCAAAAAAAAAAAAAAAAAAAAACGCCGTGACCCGGTCCGGCCGTTTACCCCAAGAACCCATCCGGACGAGCCGGGGGTCCGTCGCTCCGTCAGCATTCCTTGCGAAAATGCGGCCCCGGCCGGAGCCTCGCTACCCCGAGCCGCTCCGCCCCTCTTCCCACTCCCCTCTCCACCACGCATTTCCCTCTCCTCTCCTTCATCGGCCGAACCACTGCCGGTGGCCGCAGGATTTGCACTTGGTCCAGAGCTTCCAGCGCTGGGGCTTGCGGAGCTCCCAGTGGCCGCACTGGGGGCAGACGAGCTGCTGCTCGCAGTCCTGGTGGACGACGACGGCGCGGGGGTCGAGGGGGCGGCCGTAGGGGGCGGCGGCGCTGGCGCGGTCCTCGTCGACGAGGTAGGCGCGGGCGCGGGCGCGCTGGTCGCCGTGCAGGTAGAGGACCTGGCCGTGGCGCGGGTCCTGCACGAGCGAGCCGCCGCAGCCGAGCGCCTTCTTGAGCGCCTTGAGCACCGCCGCCGGCTCCGGCCGCGCCGGCAGGCCCTGCACCGTCGTCACCACCGCCTCCTCGGCGTGGGGGCGCCGCCGGAACGCCCGCACGTGCACACGCCGCCGCGCCGCCGACGACGGCGGGCACAACCACGGCGCCCGCTTGCCCAGCCGCGCCCGCTGCCGGCCCAGCGTCCGCCGCAGGCGCCGCCAGAAGGGCCGGAGCATCGCCGCTGCCCGTGGCAAGAAAACACCAGAAAACGGCCCGACGCGGGGCGGGTCGCGGATGGAGGCCGAGTGCGGAGGCGGAGGCGGAGGCGGATGGGTTCGCAGCGAGGAAGCGGGTCGCGATGTTGTCGTCTCGGGGCCGTCCCGGCGGTGCCCGTTCACTGGCTATGGGTGTCCTTCGGTCTGGTTCGGCGCGCCTGGCAGCTCACAGGCGTTGCAGGGTCGCCGGGGCTGCTGCTGGATGGGAAAGGGGTTGGTGGGTTGGTGGACGGCAGGCAGGCAGGCAGGATGGGAACAGACGGGAACAGCGAGGACAGATGGGCACAGCGCGCGCGCGCACTCACAGCGACGGGCCGCTTTACGATGTTTGGGGTCGGCCTGTAACTTAAGTTGACAGTGTATTGCCCGGATCTACTAGTCCCGGGCGCTGGATGCGAGAGGGCAGAGAGATAGCCCGCTTCGGCCGTGTCTGCGGAAAGCAAGGCGCCCTCGTAAAAGAAGGATTAAAGGGGCGAATCGAACGATGGGGACGGTTTGGGATCGCCCATAGTGGAGACGGATGGCTCGGGATGAAGCAATGGGCCGTGATGTAAAGTAACAAGTATGAAAGTACATAAACTCGCCGCCGCCGCGCGCCTGTGAATGTCAGGTGGCGACCCTGGCCGTGGCAGGAAATGAGACAGGCCTCGCACAGCTCTCGTACTTGTTCTGTGTTGGCGGGCTGTGGAGGAAGCTATTGACCCTGTCGAGCCTGGCTGGCCACCGTCGGTCCCGGAGACGGCGTCACGCCTCCCGGCTCCCCGTATTCGCCCTCCACTTGGTTCTATCTTTGCACGAGGGCGCCGCGTGTCTGGTGTTGACGAGGGCCGGCCGTACTCGGCGTGCTCAGCATATTCCAGGTTGTCCAGGAATGGATGGGCCGGTTTCGGGCACAGGCCATCCGGTGTCCCGCTTTGTTTACCTTTGATGCCTGCAGCCCTGCACGGGGACACCGACCGGCAGAGCACGTGTTTGCGCTCTCTCTCTCTCTCTCTCTCTCCCTCTCCCTCTCCCCCTCTGGCACGCGCGCGCAGGGAAGACGAGTCTGAGACGCTCTGGGCCCGAGTTTGATAACCAAGATGCTATGCTGCTGCAGCAGCGGCTGCAGGCCCATGGAGGCCGGTACCGTGGACCCTGGGGGAGGGGGGAAAAGGAATATGCATCAGCGTCCACTTTCGGGCGGTAGAGAAGCCAATGTGGCGCGGACCTGCATGCCAGGCCAACCTAGCAAAAGCCCTGCATTGTCTAAGAGTGGTCTCAGGTTCTGCGAGCTGCGCCGAGAAAGAGAAATGTTCCAGAAGGCGGGTGCGACGCCGCCAAGCCTCGGGCAAGCTTGTGGGGAACCTGACAGCTGGAAAGCCTCCGACCATGGCATGGGTCCAGACAGTCTGGGCATGGATTGGCACTCCGTCAGTCCTTTTGGGTCGGATTTTCTGGTGGGTTCGTTCGTTCCCGTCGCCGTCCCTTTGCCTCCAGTCTTGATATGATGGTGGCCTGGCCGCTTGTGACAAGGCCTTGTCCAGCGAGCCAGTAGTGGCCACCCTCCCTGGACGGCCCCCGCCCCCAAATTGAAAAGCTGCTTGCTTCTATCCCCCATAGATCCCAGAGATGGACCCGCGATTGAAGGATTGGCGGCGGCTCGGGCGGAGCTGCTGGTCCCTTACCTGCTGCCGCTACCAACGCTGGGCATTGAGCCCGCCCGATGCCTGCGCACCCTGCGTCCAGTCGGCTTCATCCTGCCAGCGGGATGGGATGCCGAGAACGCCGTCGCAGGTGGTGAAGCTTGGGCGATGCGTCTCCGCTATGCGTACGCGCGAGGGATGTTGAAAAGTGGTGGCATGGAACCGCCCCTCCCCCCCGGGCGGCATCGTCATCGTGTGGCCGCCCCCCTCGCCCGTTTGGTTGACGGCCTTTCGGCCTGCGATGCAATTTCCGCCGCCGAGCTGCGTTGGCTGGCGGCTGCTCGCCACTTCACCATGGTTCGCTGTGAGGACCCCGCTGCCCTGGGCACGGCCAAAGCCGAGAAGCCTCCAGCCGGGTTCGCAACCGGGCTTTTTGGCTGGCACACGCCCATCTCCTCCGCATTCGCGTCCACTGAAACGGGTCACGATAACCGAACCCGGCACGACCGGCTTGCCGTGTTCGGTTGCCGGGTCTGGACGCCGCATCCCTCCATGGCCAAATACGCACATACCCCGTCGGCCGGAGCCTCGTGACCCGCGCAGAGCAAAAAACCGTCCTCGAGGTGGAATGCCCGTAAATAGGCAATCTCGACGACTCGCATGGCCCACCACGCGTGGGCTCAGGCCCCAGCAGCTACGCGGCGAGTGAAAGAAGCACCAGAGAGAGATAGAGGAGCACCCACGGCACGTGGAGACCAGGATCTGTGGGCAGGCGGACAGCCAGGTGCCAGGCAGCGGAATGCCGGCCCATCCGCACGATATCCGCACGCCGAGGCTGTTGGGGCCGGCAGAGAGATAGGGCCCCTGGACTGGCTCGACGGGATGGCGCATGTCTCTCGGTGCTTGCTCTGCGGATTATATGCCTCTACAAGTACTTTTGGGAGCCTCGACGCCCGCCTCTCCAGCCGACGCCAGGGCGCCGATCTGGCCTGATTCAAACCGGCACGGCCAGCCGGGCGTGCCAATTCCTCTGGTGACTATACGTACTTTGCTGGTCGCAGCGAACTACTGCGGTTCTAGAGCTGGGGAAAAGCGCTTGGGTCGACCGTTCCGTTTGGTCCAGCATTCGCGCCGTCGTCCATGGCCAATCCGCAGGCCGGAATGGCCCCCCGAAGTCGCTGGGCCGCGCGCCGTCCAACCACCGGACCGTGTGCCCTCGATGTTTGTATTTTCGCACTGCAGCCTACCCAGTAGTCATCAGCGCCTACATGATGTAACAGTGTGCACGAGGCGGCCCGTGATTCGTGTCGGCTCCAGCCCAGCCCCGGGGGTCTGCCGTTCCCAATGAAAGATGGAGGAACGGGCGGTCTGTTCATGCGCCTAGTATGCAAAGTAACTACATATCTCGGGCGAATACATCCACAGGTTCCAGCTTCTCACCCCCTATGATGAAGACAAGCTGCTGCCAGCACACCGGGCCGTGCAGAGAATCTCGACCCCGGAATTATCGCGGGGACACCCATCACAGGGAGGCCAAGAGCCATACCACTCACCAACCGTATGTACCCGCCTAGCAGGTGGTGATGTGCTTTTCTATTCGGGGCTTGTACGTAGCTCCTGGAGCACCGGCTTGTACGGTGGTGTATCCTAAACCAGTGCGAGGATATGGTGGGCCCATAGGGAGGCACTCCATGGGTCCCAGGGCTGTCCGAGTACCACGATCTCCTCATTGTCGCTCATCCATGCTTTTCGCTAATCAAACCCAAAGCCCGACGAGACAGCCTCAACCGTACAATGCAGTGCAGTGGACGGCGCCTTGCAAAGGCCCCGGAGGGCGGTGTGCAATGCGCCCTCCCGCCTGTAGGGGTTGAGATGTCTCGTTTGCATACAGCTGACATCCGAACGCTGTGCGAGGTCATCACCGCATCAAGTGGACGGTCTCGCTACTCATGAGCCCTGGCTAGCGCCGTCTTTGCTGCTGCCCGCTTCCCCAGCATTGGCATCCGGTCCATTTCTTGCACGCCCGCAGCCCATGTTGCCCAAGAGCCGGCCAAAAGCAACCCGCCTCGGCTGACGTGAGCTGAACTCTTTCCCGGGCTGCCTGCATCCGCCGAGCGGGCTTAAATGCGCGCCTACCGTTTCCACCGTCGCCATTCCCGGTTTCGTAGCAGGAAGCCCTCCCACCCGGGCAGGGCTGGCCGGCCGGCAGGGAGCCTAAAAGGAAACAGGCGTTCCAACCCCGGTCCGTCCGCGTGCTGGCAGGCCAGGGAGGAGGGCACGGAGGGTTTGCCTGCGGGGCGTGAGAGAGACGAACGGCCGCGAGAGGAAGACGACAAGGAAAGGCCAGTGAGCCCCGGTCTGAATGGGCGGGCGTGTGTCGGTACATATCACGGCTCACCCAGCCTCCCGGTTCGAGCGCCCCTTTGGACACGCATACCAAACCCGTGTATTGGCGATCGGCACGCACACGGCACACGGCGCCGCCGGGACGCCTTTCCCATGTTATTGCTTCTTTGCAATGTGTCTCATCCTGAATCTCGCGTCCCACCCGCGCCGGCGCAACCAGCAGCTCGTGGCCAAGCGGCGTGGTCCCCTCAACCTGGCGGGCGGGCGGTGCTGGGGCGGGTAGCCTGGACCTGTCGAATAGGGGTCATTCCGTCCCTCGACACGGGCACCGGTACCCCGACGGTCGCGTATTTGTACTCTCCGGGGCGAACCGCCTGCGTCGTCGAGTCAATTAGCAGCATCGTGTCAAGGCATTTCCGCAGCGACGTCGGCCAACCCATCCGTTTGCTCTCTCTCTCTCTCTCTCTCTCTCGCTCTGCCCGTCCTGCAAGGCAGGGCAGAGCGACACATGCACGCGCACACGCGCGCACTCTCATGCGCGTCCAGGACGGCCTTCCCGAAACCCACGACGCAACGGCTGGCCCTGCCGGGCCGTGCGAAGAGGCGCACCGGAAGCCATGGCCGAAGTCGAGACCCTGGCCGCCTGCGAGCTTGGAGGGAGGGAGGGGAGGACGAGGGGGTGGCCACACGGCTCCGAATGACCGGACTAGATGCGTCGACTACGTCCTAGGTACGTCCAACTAGCCGATTGACATCAGCCGGCCTCCCTCTCCCCTCGCCCCAAGGGCCTCACTAGCCAGGCTCCCAGGCTTGCCAGGGTTGCTGGTGGAAGGGGGCTGGTGGCCTTAGGCCCAAATGGGTAGCCATGCTCCGAAAGACAGGAGGGCCCTGGGGGGTTTGGGTTGCTCACCTGCCGCCCATAGCGGCTCGCTCTACAAATAGATACATGCTGGGGAGGAGAGGGCACGACAGGGCAGAACTGTCTCGCCAGCAATAAGCAGCAGGGCGCGTCCAAGACGTCCGGAAAGCAGACAGACAGTCGGTACCGGAGATGGCCTCCACACCTGGAGGTCTCAAACCCGCATACTTCCTATGCACGTGGGTGTCTCTGGCCCATTTGGACATGGATAACATAGCATGGATGCCAGACCCGTTCCTGGCCGCCCAGGCCATTTGGCATGTGCGTTGCCGCATGAAACACGTCGTTTTTTCCCACTGGCCCGTTGCTTTTTCCCTTGCACGCTCCCTAATGCTTGTATTAGCACTACTCACTAGCCCCCACTAGCTACGTGACCTTGGTTTTTTCCCTGGCCGTCACGTATGGGCGCTCGGGACGAGCGAGCGAGCGAGCGAGCGAGAGACTGCGAGAGCTGCATAGCCCTGTCGTCTCTTCTACCCCTTGCCCGTTGTCCTTTTCCATGTACCGTGCCTGGAGCATGCCCTTTACGGCTCGGCGTTTGCTTCCTTGCACGGGGGCCATGCCACCTGCAGCATCGTCATCCGGGGCTGCCTGTCACATGGCACGCTGTGTCTGTCAGTTATCTTGTTGCTCATCTGCTTGCCTGCGCCCCTTATCAGTTATTATGTATCGGCCGCCCGTAGTCCTATGCGCGCCATGGATGGAGATCCAAGACGTACGATGAGTACCTGGCCTGGGCCCCCGACCCGTCGGTGTATGTACCTACATACATAGTCGCAACAGGTCCCATATCTATTGAGGGAGCAGGGATGGAGAAGAGAGAGAAGGGGGTGGAGTGGGAGAAAGAGAGGGAGAGGGACAGATGAAGGCGGCTCTTCCGTCTCTCCCGCACACATACACGCACGCGCTCGCGCGCTGTCCCTTGCTCTACCTTTTAGTCTTCTTCCCCATGCAAAGGGGGGGGGGGGACGTGGGCGCCCGAAAAGTACATGGGCTTCACATCTTTTTGGTCCAGGCGGCGACTGTACCTGGAATGGTACAGATAAGTACGTACTGACTGACATAGACGGTATACGCATGTGCCTACCATTTTCCAGCCTACGTGCATCATCAGCATGCGTCTAATTCGGGGTTCCTAGGCGGCCCCTATTAATTTAGGTTCTGCAACTCATGACCGGCCGATTTCTGGTGCCAGACAACGCAGGTGCAAGCAAGAGAAGGAAAAAGGAAAATCTCGTTCGCCGGGGAGGGGAGGGGGGAAACGAGGGCACGCTGAACCTCCCTGCGCAGCTTCCCACTTCCAACGATCCTCTACTTCGATTAACTTGCCGGCCTGCATTGCCTCTCTGAAGTGTGTGTGTGCGTGTGTGTGTGTGTGAGAGAGAGAGAGAGAGTCTGTGTCTGTCTGCTGGGACCTGTCGACTGGAGGGTGTTTGCTACCCACACAACATACTACTGCCACTACTACTGCTGCCACTACGACAACTGCTACTACTACTGCTACTACCACCTACATACCTCCCACTGACGACTATCACCGCCGCCGCCCGCCCTACCGTACCAACGTCCACCTGCATCGGCATACACGTTCCTTCTGGGCCCCGTCTTTCCTCTGCCGTCCCCCGCAGCCGCCGTAGCAGCAGGCCAGCCCGCCCATCCCGATCTTAGCATTGGGCATATACTTGGGAGTTGATGCAACGTCGTCTGGCCGCTGCACCGACCAGGAAGACATCCAGGACCGACGACCCAGCCGGCCCTCTCCCTGGGCGTGATACATCTATCCGTTGTCCTTTCAGCCGTCGCTGCCAGCTTCAATCCGTTCCAGGTCCCGGTTCCAGGTCCCGGTTCCAGGTCCAGCTGCAGCTGCGAACGGAGACAGACAGACAGGCCTGCCCGCCCGCCCGCCTGCCCAGCCCAGGCGCCCTGGTGTCCACTGCTGCTGCTCGCCCACTCAGGCGCAAGCGCGCATCTCCACCCGCCGTCGCTCGAAAAGCCGCTATAGTGCAAAAGCGCAATACCTCCGCTGGCCATCTGCCGTCGATCCTTTATCACGCCCCCAAACGGCCCCAGTCTTGTTCCAGAATTGTGCAAGGCCTAACGAGAGCGTAATAAGGTGAAGGGGGGCGGAACGTCGAATGGGTATCGTTGCGCTGCTCCTTTCGTACTTTACCACCTGAGGTGAACCGACGGAACAAACGACTCGAGCCCACGCTGCCGCTTCTTCCTCGAGTCCTGGCTGCTTCCAAAGCCCGCCCCTCCCCGGGTCTCTTTTCCATCCCATTCAATTAAACCCTCCGCCTTGTCGCCCGAAGCAACTCCCCCCTTCACGCGCCCTGAAGACGAACCGCGAGTCCCAAGTCCCTTTGTGAGCAATGGGCAACAGTCAGGGCAAGCCCGTTGATCTCAACGGCGAGGGTACGTCCGCCCCTCCCTCCCTCCCCCGTCCTCGACGACATCATACCATGTGCGGTGTGCGCCCCGGCTAACGACGGTCTGCCGACAGTGAACCTCAACCACTTCCGCCTGCTTCGAGTCGTCGGCCGCGGTGCCTTTGGCAAGGTCCGCATAGTAGAGAGGAAGGACACGGGCCTCTCGTTTGCCCTCAAGTACATTCGGAAGGATGAAGGTGCGTGTCCATACCCGCTCCCCCCCCCCCCCTCCCTGTCTCCTTTTGCCTTCTTGGCCGCCGTCGTGTTACTAATACCCGCCTCAGTCGTCCGGTCGGAAAGCGTCCGGAACATCATACGAGAGCGGCGCATGCTCGAGCATGTGAATCACCCATTTATCTGTAACTTGCGCTACAGCTTCCAGGACATCGAATACATGTACGCCGCCGTCATCCCCCCCCCATCCCGTCACCCCGGCATCCCTCCTTCCCCCCGCCGCGGCGCACCAAGTGATGTTTTCCGACTGACATGCCATTGCGATAGGTACCTCGTAGTCGACTTGATGAGTGGTGGCGACTTGCGATTTCACATCTCGAGAAAGACCTTCACCGAGGAGGCAGTACGGTTTTGGATCGCCGAGCTTGGCTGCGCCCTCAAATATGTGCATTCGCAGGGCATTATACATCGCGACGTCAAACCTGACAACGTGCTGCTCGACGCGGATGGACATGTGCACTTGACAGACTTTGTAAGTCCCTCGCTTCGAGCCACCGTTGCGCTCCCTGCTAACGCCGCCGGTTAGAACGTGGCCTCGGACGTGATCCCCGGCAAGGTTCTGACTAGTAAATCGGGCACGCTGGCGTACCTGGCCCCGGAGGTGTATAGCGGCAAGGGCTACACCGTGACGGCCGATTGGTGGTCTTTGGGCGTCTTGTTTTACGAATGCATTTACAACAAGGTAAGCAGCAACCACACACGGACATGGGTGACGGAGGCGGTGCTGATGTCGTCTTGTTCTAACCACCGCCACAGCGACCGTTCGAAGGCAACTCGGAATCCAGCTTGTCCAACGTCATCCAAGCTGCTAACCCCAAGTGGCCCATCACGTCACCGCCCGTCTCCCTACCATGCCTCTACGCCATACAAGCGGCCCTGACGGCCGATCCGGACAAGAGGATGGGATGCACATGGACCAGCTTTACCCAAAACCGCTTCTTCCAAATGATTGATTTCGAGGGGTTGGAGAGAAAAGAGCTGGAACCCGTCTTCGTCCCGTCGGCCGACAAGACCAATTTCGACGCCACGTACGATCTGGAGGAACTGTTACTCGAAGAAGCCCCGCTGGAAGCAAGAGCTCGGAGACAGAAGCCGCGTGAGAAGTTGAAGGACGACGCCACGGAGAAGGAGATTCGCGAGGAGGAGCTCTACCGGACGATCGAACGCGACTTCAACCCCTTCGATTACACCGTGGCTGCGTACTCGAAGTAAGTACCCCTTTCCCTTCCCCGTGTGCATTTTCTGGGCCGGGGGCTGACAGGATGCAGAATGGCGGCGATGCAGAACGAAGACGGCTCCCCGGCGATGAACGGCCACGGACAGATGGAGGAAGGCGGCCAGGGCCATGCGAGCCACCAGGGAGGCCAGGGCCAAGCCATCAGCGTCAACGGTGCCGTGCACGCGCCCCCGCACAACGGCAACTACGCACAGTACCAACCCGAGCACATGCAACAACCGCCGTCGCACATGAGTGACGGTCGCGCGTACGACGGGCGCCAGAACACCAACCGCGGCCCTTCCGGACGGCCGACGCCGTTAGCAGGCTCGGGCTATAATGCGTACGGCAGTGGTGGCGGCGGACATGCTCCACCGCAACCGGCAGGCATGCGTGTCCAGTCGCCCACGGGGGGTATCCAGATGACGATAGACGCTGCAGGCAGCTGGTCTCAGTTGGCTCGACAGGATGCCACGCTGCCGGCGGACGCCAACAACGTGAACGAGGATAAGTCCAGCAGCTCCAGCGGCGGGGTCTTTGGCTTGTTTGGACGCAAGAAGGGACGGGGACACAGTCCGAAGCCCAAAGAGAGGGGAGTCTTGGGCAAAGAGGGAGCGCGGGTCATTATCGGTTGATGAGTTATGCTTTCACCTTGGGATCCCGACGGCCTGCACACGAGCACCACATACCCCACTACTTATACGCCTCACGGCGGCACACGCGCACGCGCACGCGTACTTACTGACTCAGCCTCGTCTGGAACTCGGGGTGCACGACAGGGGGGGGGAGGGCTCCTGGGAGTTTGCACCACTATACCCATCTGGGTGCAAAACCCCCTGAACCCAACGAACAAATCGAATCTATCACGACAACTTGGCATGGGGCGGGCAAGGGTGTGCTAGCCCCGGGCGTTTTTGCTTTATGTTTTATTCGGCATGATCTCGAACGGGCACATATTCAGTCATTTTGTGCAACGGCTTTATATACTGTACAGGGACGACGAGTCGGCCATCATTTTGATACCCGGCGCGTGGCATGCCGCCAATACGGGTCTGCGCGTACAAGCCGCTCGGTTCCTTCAGGTCGATCGCTACGAAAGTGCTATGGGTCAAGCTCGGGCGGATGTTTACGCTCGCGGGAGTCGGCGTTGCTCCGGGTCATTGAACGGCGCAGAACTCGGCTACAGCGGGCATGAAATCGTTCTTGGGCGTACACTGGGTATCGAGGACGGTGGCAAGCGTGTGCTTCGGTCACATACTCTGCTCGGCCGTCGCGCCGGCCGGTGGAAACACGGGCTCCGACAAGACGGGACTTGGGCAGGCCATCGTGGCACGACGCGAGTTGGCGACGACATGTAGTCAATGTAATATGTTACAAGAAAGCTGGAGGCACGGCCAAAGAAAGGAGCGTGAGGAGGGTTCCCAGGGCCGCCAGGGGAGAGACGGCGATGGTGGCATGTAAGCATGTCGGTCGCTTCCGGCCTGCTCACCCCACGCCGAGCCGCATTGCCACAGGATCGCGAAGCGGACGCCTATACCGCGGCACTCGTACGCGCAGAGTTCGGACGGGCGGTAGCTCAGCCTGCCAACCTGCTTCGACCCGGCAGGCAAAGGACTCGGGGAACGAGGCGAGATGGGGTGGCGACACAGCTCGGCTGCATGGCATTCGGCCAATCCCACCACGGATGGCCCCGGTCCCCCAATTCCTGTCGACGCTGTGCCTTTGCCCTGTTTCTTTGGACCGTCCGGTCGACCAAGGCCGGCTCGCCACGGTGAGGCCCACCTGCCTCTGCGTCTCTTTCTTCCCAACCGGCATGATGCGACCACCCCCCCTCCACAAACTCCATCCAGGCGTCCGCCACATGGTCAGACGGTTCCCCAGGCTGAGTGGACGCCCAAGGCTGCCTACCGAGATGGCCGAACCCAGGATACCGTGGCCCAATAGAGATGAACCAACCCAGGCTCGCCCCCCCCCCAGCTGCTACGATAATGCGGGGGAGGGCAAGGCGCCCGACACGAACTCGATGGTCGCCCGGCTTAGGGGGAAGGATTGCTATGTTCGATGCGGGTGCTGCGCCCGGGTTTGCCTTGCCACGCTGGCCCAAGACGACCGGCAGATTGGTGGCCTGGCATGGAGACATGCCACTTGCGGCTCTGCTTTCCAACATCTGGGGCCCCCCCGCCGTTCGGGGCCCCGGCACCGCCCGTTTGGGTCCTGAGGGGGGTGGTGTATGTGTGTGGGGCCGACGAGAAGTAGATAAACCACCCAGGCTTGCCTCCCCCTGGTCTGGCCGGGAGCGAGCGGCGACAGGGCCGTTTGCTGTTTTCTAAGGAAGTCTTTGTATCGGCCTCACCGGCGTTCGACTTGGCCCCCTTCCTCAAGAACCCCGCAAACCGTTCCGGCAACCTTTTGTGACCCTCGGGCCCATCCAAGCCCGGGGGGCATAGAGAGGGCGTGCCGAAGAAGACTGCCCATCCGTCCTATAGCATATACTTGTTGCTTTCCCCCCACGCTCTCTTCGGGCCTCTCCCTGCTCCTTCCCGGACCCGGAAGCCCCCCTCTCAAAACTGCCAGAGCCATCATCATGGGCCACTATCGTCACCACCGCCACTCCCACCACCCCCCCTTCCCCAGCCCGAGCAGTACGTCTTCCGCTGCCGGCTCCGGGTACTACTACTCGTCGGCCGCGCCCAGCTCATCTTCGTCCTACTCGTCGTCCTCGCGGACATGCCCGTCGTCTTCTTCATCGTCGGCGGGCCACGGGAGCTCGCGCACCTCGCTGTCCTCGCAGGGCTACGTGGTGCGTGCCATCGATGAGCGCGACTGCCGCGCCGTCCGCTTCGCCGCCCACGTGGTAAGCAATACTCGGGGTTCTTAACTGCCTGTGCCAGCCGGGAACCTCCCCCGCGCTAGACGCCCTTTCCGTTTTGTTCCCGGCGTCCCGGCCGGGGGGCGCTCCGGAACGTGTTCCGTACGGAGGGCCGGTTTAGGAAACCGAGGACTGACTCCGGAGGACGGTAGCTCGCGGGGCCCTTTGCCGCCTTTAAGCACAAGAAGATCCACTACCGTCCTGCTTCTCCTCGTCACCACCGTCACCACGGCAGCAGCCGCTCCTCCGCCTGCTCCGACGAGAGCGGCGGTAGCAGGGACGACGAAGACGGCGACGCTTTCCCTCCGGGACCGCCCTTCCCCCCCCCCGGGAGGTGCTGATGGTGGCCCCGGCCCCTTTGCCCGCCCTGGCGGTCCGCCCGGCGGCCCCGGCCCCTTTGCGCCTCCCGGTGGCGCCCCGGGCAACTTTGCCCCCGCCCAGCCCGGCCCCTTCGCCAAGGCCCGCGGCGGCCCGGGCGGACATGCCATGCCGCCGCCGCCATCCACTCCGAATTATCGGCCGGCTTAGGCTTCCCGCCTGACAGTGGCGTACGTGGGGCGGGGTCAAGTGAGCAAGGCGGCCGGAAAGGGGGTAGGCCAGCCCCCCTTTCTTCTTTTTCATGTTCAAGTCTCACATTTCACGATCCGTGTTTTCGGGTCGAGTTGATTTTCTGTTGTCTTTCCCCCTGCCGTCGCCGCCGCCAAATCGGGGGCCATAATAGCTGGGCTGTTTTGCATGCGAAACACGAACTACAGAGAGACGGAAGGACGACGGAGCAAGCCCAGGGCGGGGGGGTGGTAAGGCGACAGTCAAGCTCCAGTGCTAAACGACTCGTGGACTGGGGTTTTCTCTCGGGGGGGTGGGTGGGAGGAAAAGGGCGTGGGCGACGAGGGACGGGTCGGGGTTCGGATGGTCCGAATACTAGAGTCGTCAAAGAGAGGCGCCCATCCGATGATTCTTTTTCGGATCGGTTCGAGCACCTGGCCTCCCTTTCGCCGTCGTGGCCCCCCTCCGAAGACCCGTTACGACGGAAGGGGAAGAGAGTGGGGGCGCTGCCGAGAAGATGGATAGATGGGGTAGGAGTGGGGGGGGGGGGTATTATCAGTCAAAGAGGGAGAACTTTCTTCTCCTCCTTGTTTTCTCTACTCCCCCCTCAGAGTGCGCCTCCATCTCTCCGTCATTTCTTCTTCGTTCGAGGAAAATCCCCTTCCCCCGCCCCTGCCTCGTCTTCTTTTTTACCATTTATATTTTGCCTCGGGTTGCGTCCCGTTCACCCCCCGGGACGGCGGGTAACGCGTGTAAGAACCGAGGGGGGGAGCAGGCGTCATGGTTCGGATTTCCCAGGAGCCGGATCAACACCCACACACACCACCACCGGAGGGGACGAAGTCGTGAAAGAGTTGAGGGGCCAGAAGAGTTTGGTTCCCTTGGGGGGGGGGGGGACGGGAGGGGGGGACAGAGAGTCTTGGCAGGGAATACGAGGGCCAAGAGGCAAGCGGATAGCTTGTTGTTGTATTCGACCGACTAGTCGGGCCTGCAACCACGCCCAAGGCGGAACCGCAGCCATGTCTGTGTCGGGCCACCCAGCCGACGCCCTTGCATCCATACTTTTATTTATAGTAGAGCCGTCTGTCGCGGGCAGAGGAAGGTCCAGTGCCGTCGGTCCAGGGGTGCTGCCGCGCGAGAGCTCGTGTGCAGCGTCGCAACCGACGGGCAGCGTGGAGCCCATGCCGCCATGGCATAGAGTCCTGCATGCACGAGAGAGGAACCTCCACCAAGGCCGTGGGAGGAGAGTCTGCATTTCTCGTAATCGCCGTCTTGGCGGCCGGGGGTCCACCGGCACGTCGTCCCAGACCGGCAATCAACGCGCGACTAGCCTCCCTGCCAAGCCCAGGGTAGCTGCCAGTTGTGATGGATATTCGTGGGGTATTGCTTGCCGGTGACGAGCCTCTGTCACACTTGTTGCAGTCGTCCACGTAGGGGATACATCCCCGGCAGGCCGATAGGGCTACCGTGGTGATCCGCGAGTATATAATACGTCTCGTCTGGGGGCTGCTGGTTACGGCATGGTCGTCTCTTCCTCGCAGAGCCGACACCGCCCGAGGTCCTTCTCTTTCCCTAGCACCTCCTGCATCTCGTTTCCCGTCCTTCGTTGCGCGTTATGAGGCTCGCTCATCCCGCTCTGGCGCTCCTGGGCGCGCTGGCCTCGGCTGCCGGCGCCGCCGGGGTCGATGACGGCAACGTCAACTCGACGGCCATCCCCGGTTCCTACATTGTCGAGTTCGAGGGCGACGACGGCATCAAGGCCTTCTACGACGGCCTCGAGGCCGAAGGCATCGAGGTCGACCGCCGCATGGACCTCAACTACCGCCTGTTCAAGGGCGCCTCCTTCTCGCTGCGTAACCTGACCGATGCCGAAGCCACAGCGGACCGGATCGGCGCCCTGTCCCGCGTCAAGAGCCTTTGGCCGGTGCGCAAGGTCCAGTTTCCCCGACCAGCGATCGTGTCCGTTGGCGTCGGCAGCACCGCTGC
The DNA here is from genome assembly GCA_016758845.1 of Nigrospora oryzae. Taxonomy (NCBI): domain Eukaryota; kingdom Fungi; phylum Ascomycota; class Sordariomycetes; order Amphisphaeriales; family Apiosporaceae; genus Nigrospora; species Nigrospora oryzae. Next base: position 1,721,799 of record JADKYO010000007.1, on the reverse strand, counting down.
TCATGCGGCCCGCCTCCAGACCCGCCAGGAGACCGCCCAGAATCTCTTTACGCCGCACCTTATGACCCAGGTCAGCAAGCTCCACGAGAAGGGCGTCACCGGAAAGGGCGTGCGCATCGGCATCATCGACACGGGAGTCGACTACCTCCACCCGGCCCTCGGTGGCTGCTTTGGCGAGGGCTGCCTCGTCTCCTATGGATACGACCTGAATGGAGATGACAACACCTCCCCTGTGCCTGTCCCCGACGCCGATCCCATGAACAACTGCGATCCCCAGTGCGTGTCTTTGGCCCCCATGGTGAATGACGGCCCGGCCTGGCGATCAATGGCGGCTAACCGAAATGTAGTGGTACGCACGTGGCGGGCATTATTGCTGCTCAGCCCAACGAGCTTGGCTTCACGGGGGCGGCTCCCGGCGCCACGATTGGCATGTACAAGGTTGCCGGGTGTGGAGGCACCACGACCAACGAGATGATAGCGGCAGCCATGAACATGGCCTACGAGGCCGGCTCAGACATCATCTCCATGTCGGCGGGCGATGACTCGGGATGGTCCTCAGACCCGTGGGCCGTGTCGGCCTCGCGCATTGCCGCAGCTGGAACCCCTCTCATCATCGCTAATGGCAACTCGGGCGACTTGGGGCTGTGGTATCCAGCCACGCCGGCCAGTGGTCGTGAGGTCACCGCGGTTGGGTCCGTCGAGAACACGATCGTGCCTATGATTCTCGAAAGGGGACTATACGCCGTTAACAACGGAACCACCAGCGCCTTCGGCATCATGAACCGAGGAAACCCCCCGTTTTCTCGGAATGTGACGTTGCCTTTGTGGGCCGTAAGCAACAGCACAGAATCCATCGACGACGCCTGCCAGGCGTTGCCTGCCGACACGCCCAATCTTTCTGACAAGGTGGTTCTGGTGCGGGAGGCCGGGGCTTCTGGATGTACCCCGACAACCCAGGCTACCAACATCGCCGCCATGGGGGGCCGATATATCCTATGGTACAGCAGTAAGGAAAACAGCATTACCAACGTTTACGTTTACCTCGATGTGATCGAAGGCGTGGCGCAAGCCACCGCTGCCCAGGGTGCTCAGTGGATCGCGGCCATCAACCAAGGGGAGACCGTCACGGTGGCAATCTCAGCAAGTGGCAGTGCGGGCGTGTTTGTTCAGGAGTGGAAGGCCCCCGCCAGCGGCGGCTACACCAGTGGCATGTCGACTTGGGGGCCAACCTGGGAGGTGGATGTGAAGCCGCAATTCACGGCCCCGGGAGGCAACATCCTCTCGACGTACCCCGTGTCGCAAGGCTCCTATGCCGTGCTTTCGGGCACCTCCATGGCCACGCCCATGGTGGCGGGTATCTTTGCGTTGCTGGGAGAGGCCCGCGGCACGCTCGATGTCAAGCTTCTGCGACGTGTGCTGTCTGCCACGGCGAAGCCCAAGGCCTGGTTCGATGGCACGGCTGCGCACGGCGACATGCTCGCGTCTGTTGCCCAGCAGGGCGCTGGCCTGGTCCAGGCTTACGATGCGGCGCTCACGAAGACGATCCTGAGCGTCAGTAGCCTGTCGTTCAACGACAGCGACAACTTTGTCGCCAACCGCACCTTCAGCATCCAGAATACGGCACCGGTGGACATCTCGTACACACTCGGCCATGCCCAGGCGGTCACGGTGTATTCGCTCGCCGAGGCCGCCGACGGCATACTTGGCACCCCGAGTGCCCCTCAGCCCGTCAGCAACGACGGGGCCCGGATCTCATTTTCGTCGGACACGGTGACGGTGCCGGCTGGCGGCCGTGTGGACGTGACTGTATCGGTGGAGCCGCCCACGGGCCTCAACGCCACGCTCCTGCCCGTGTACAGCGGCTACATCACCCTCAACAGCACGGCCGGGGACGAGGCGGCGCTGTCGCTCCCGTACCTCGGCGTCTGGGGCAGCCTCCACGACACGCCGACGCTGCAGCCGGGGTGGAACGGAGGCGTCTACCTCACCGATACCAACGGGCACTTTGGCATTCCGTCGTCGCCCAACACGACCTTCACCATCCCCCGGCCGGGCCAGCCGTGGATAGGCAACGAGGTGGCCCCCAAGATCCGGGTGACGTTGACGGTCGGCAGCCCGACGGTGCGCGTCGATCTCGTGGCGGCAGGCGACAGCGCCGACGTGGCCACGAGCGACTTCTTCGGGCACCGGACGGTGGGCATGCTGCCCGACTTCCCGAGGCAGTATCCGTACCGGAACGGAGGCGCCGGGGCCACGTTCCGGGGGCGGATGGGCGACGGCTCGGCGGCCCCCGAAGGCACCTTTGTCTTCCTTGTCAGCGCTCTCAAGATGCACGGCGACGCGGCGAAGCGCGAGGACTGGGACTTCCTGCAGACGGTGCCGTTCCACCTCAAGTACACGTCGTAGGCGGCCGCACGTGTCGGGCGAGGCGAGGCGCGTGGGCGACGGGGATTGGCCGAGAGGGGCTGGTTAGGGCCGCCCGCGGATGACGGGGGGGCTCGGGAAACAGCCAATGGAGGCAGGGCCGCTGCAGCCCGTTCGGGACTGCGCGTGTCGGGTCGGGGGGGGGCGCAGTCGTGGCCAGCGTGGGCGGGCCTGGCGGCGGTTGGGGGATGGGGAGGTGGACGTCCCAGGCGAGGACGGCGGCGTATGGTAAAGAGCCGCTGGGAAGGGAGTCGCTGGGAAGGGAGTCGCACGGGAAGGGAGTCGCACGGGAAGGGAGTCGCACGGGAAGGGAGTCGCACGGGATGGCGGGACGGGCATGGGCATGGGCGCCATGGCCGTGCAGGGCCCCTGTACTTAGCGACCGCGCGGGGTGGGAAGAAGAAGCCCGTGCCGGACACAGACAAAGCTACATTCCGGCGGCTCCCAAGGCCCTGGACGGGCTGGTCGCGCGCAGGGCCGCGGCCCCCCAGCCCGTCGTCGTCGTCGTCGTCGTCGTCGTCGTCGTCGTCGTCCTCGCTGCCTGCATTGGCCTGCACATGTGCCGCCCCTGCCTGGCTGCCTCCTCAGCCCCAACACCACCGCTGCACCGCTGCCCCGCGGCGCCGCGGCAACCGCTGCACAGCCCGGCCGCCACGTCTCGCCGTCGTGCGCGCCCGGCGCGGTGGGGCCTCGCCTTCGGTAGTCGCTTCTTAGCCCGTCGCTTCGCGCCATGCCTTTTAGGCAGCGAGCGCTCGCTACCGGCTGGCCGGCCCAGTCATACGGCGAAACGCGCCCCCGCCGTCCCAGAGCCAGGCACCGACAAGCTACGCATACAGCCCGCCCACCAGCCCCCCTCTGCCGCCCTCCCCCGCCAGTGGTCGCCTTCTCTTCCACGGGGCCCTGGGCCGACGGCCTGCTAGGCATGGCCCCGGTGCGCTGTATATGCAGGTCTGAGCCGCCTTACCGGAGTGCAGTCGGTCGGCACCCATGGCGGGGCTTGGTTGCCCTTCGCCCTTCCCCGCCAGAGAGGCGACTCGCAGGCCGGAAACCCCAGCCAGTTCGGGGTATGCATGTAAGCTGGCTTACTTACGTCGCCGGTTGGTCCAACTGCCCGGCGTGGAACCTGTGGTTGCCTGCCTGCGTGCCGGAAACAGTATATAGGGAGCCCGTCCGGTCCATCCACCCCCTTGCTCTTCGTCCCCTTTCCTGTCCCAACCAACCCGGCCCCGGCTTGGCCCCGTCCTCGTCGGCTTGCTAGACCGCAGATGGCCTTCCTCCCCAGCTTCCTTAGCCGTCCCCTCGACGCCATGGCGGCCCCTGCCAACGCGTCCCTGCCCGGCGCCGGGCCTTCCGCCGCGTCCCCGGCGGTGCCCCAGATGGTCTTGCTGGACTGGATCTTCCCCGGCTTCTCCATCTTCGCCGGTTTCGTCTACAGATATCTACATATCGACCTTAACCTCTACATCCCCCTTGTGCTCCTCGTGGGCGGCCTGACCGTGGCTTTCAGCTACTCGAACTCGTACTTCTGGGAGCAGATCGAGGCCTACTTCATGTCCACGGTGGACATACGCACCGACGATGAGATCTACAACATCTTGATGGCCTGGGTGGCCGCCCAGAAGTTCGCCCAACGCTCCAGGCGCTTCGTCGTGAACACCAACCTGAGCTCGCGCTCCTGGTTCGTCATGTACTACGACCGCGACGACGAGGACTGCGAGGACGACGAGGCCGAAGGCCCGCGCGGCAGCGACAGCGGCCCCAAAAAGAAGAAGAAGGCCCTGAACTACACGCCCTCCTTCGGCTCTCACTATTTTTGGTACCGCGGGCGCCTGCTCATGTTCCGCCGGGAGGCCAACCGGGAGAGCTCCAGGAACCTGCTGGCGAGCGAGAAGGAGGAGATCTCCATTTCGTGCTTGGGCCGAAACCCCTGGGTTCTGAAGGAGCTTCTGCACGAGGCCCGCGCCCTCTACATGGCCAAGGACCAGAACAAGACGCTCATCTACCGCGGCGCCCTCCGCTCCGGCTCGGCCGAGCCCTACTGGCAACGCTGCATGGCCCGCGCGACGCGCCCCTTCTCGACCGTCATCCTCAACGAGAAGACCAAGGCCAACCTGATCACCGACGTGACGGACTACCTGCAGCCCGCCACCCAGCGCTGGTACTCGAACCGCGGCATCCCCTACCGCCGCGGCTACCTTCTCTACGGGCCTCCGGGCACCGGCAAGAGCTCGCTCTCGCTCGCCCTCGCGGGCTTCTTCAACATGCGCATCTACATCGTCAGCCTGAGTTCCATGACGGCCAGCGAGGAAAACCTCGGCCAGCTGTTCCACGAGCTGCCGCGCCGCTGCGTCGTGCTCCTCGAGGACATTGATTCGGCCGGCCTGACGCACACGCGCGCCGACGACGACGGCGGCAACAACAGCCACGGCCCCGAGCCCCTGGAGCCCGGCCAAACGTCGCCCGGCACCAAGAACGTGGAAAAGAACGGCCGGCTCTCCTTGTCCGGCCTTCTCAACATTCTCGACGGGGTTGCCTCCCAGGAGGGCCGGGTCCTGATCATGACGACCAACCACCTGGAGAAGCTGGACAAGGCCCTCATCCGCCCGGGCCGCGTCGACATGACGGTCGAGTTCGGGCTGGCCGACGCCGACATGACGGCGGCCATCTTCCGGGCCATCTTTGCGCACCTGGAGGGCGACGAGGACCTGCCGCCGCCCGACCGCAACCTGTCCGCCGAGCAGGTGCAGTCGCTGGGCGAGGAGCGGGAGAAGAAGCGGGCGGCCGAGGACGCGAGGATCGACGCCCTCGCCCTCGAGTTTGCCGCCCGGATCCCGGCGCTCGAATTCAGCCCGGCGGAGCTCCAGGGCCATCTGATGCGGCACAAGCGCAGCCCGCAAGAGGCCATCGACACGGCCGAGGCCTTCGTCCAGCAGACGCGGAAGGACCACAAGAACAAAGAGATCCAGGCGGCCGAGGACCGCCGCAAGGCCGAGGAGAAGCGGAAGGAGGAGCAGGCCCAGGCGGACCGGAAAGCGGCCCGGAGGGCCGCCAAGAAGGAGAGGAGCAAGACCAGCAAAAGGGCTGCGGGCCCCGGCTCCGACTCGGAAGCGGCGTCTTCCTCTTCTTCTTCTTCTTCTTCTTCTTCTTCTTCCTCTCCCTCCCCTTCTTCCTCCCCGCCTGCCTCGGAAGAGTCGGGCTCCGAGGCCGAAGCCGGCGAAAAGAAGAAGGAGAAGAAGAATAACAATAAGAAGAGGGCCAAGAACGGCGACAAGAAGACGACGACGACGACGACGAAGAAGAAGAAGAAGAAGCAACCAGCCGAGGACGAGAAGGAAGAGCCCACCACCACCGCCGCCGCCGTCGCCGCCGCTGTTTCGCCCGCAAAACCGGAGCCAACGACGACGACGCCCGCTGAGACGGAGCCGGTCGAGAAGCACGCCAAGGACTCGGGGTACGGTACGCCGGCAAGTACTGAGGCCTAAGCTGGGGACGCAGATCCCCACGACCCGGGTTTTCTCCGTCCTCATGGGCGTTTCCGGAGCCAAGGGGCCCTGTGTTGACTCCGCTCCATGAAGAAGAGGAAGAAGACGAAGACGAAAGCTGCCGGCCCCCGGCCAAGTAGCGGGGGGGTTTCTTTTCTGCGTCTTCTTCTCTCTCTCTCTCTCTCTCTCTCTCTCTCTCTCTCTCTCTCTCTCTCTCCCCCCCCCCCCCCCCCCTCTCTCTCCCTCTCTCTCTTAGGCTGGGGGAATGACCTCGTTGTATCCTGGATGGATCGATAGGTAGAGAAACTGTTGGATACCCGTAGCGAATTACTTCCACGATTTGTCACGACAGATGCTGCCGTCGCTATCGGAACCTGGCTCGTATGGGGGCCGTCCCAACCGTGAAGCCGAACCCCGTCTGCAGGGCCTGCCAGGCCATGCATGTCACACGACCACGCTCCCATACCCCCCCCCCCCCCCCCCTTTTTTTTTTTTGCGTCTGTCTGTTCATGTGTGGGGAGCGTCGTCGCCATCCGGGACTATCTCTCTCCGTAGCTCACGTGTAGAAGGAAGTACCGACGACACGGGGCTGCCTGACGCCTGCAGGCATGGCGGCACCCCCAGGCCCCGGCTCCCGGAGCGGATGCGGCCGTCGTCCCGCCCACCCCAACTCCGAGTGTGCGTGTCCGTGTCGCACAGGGAGGTTCTGGCTTGCGAGGCGAAGGCGAGGGCAGTTTCCGTCATCACAAGTGTCATCCCCGTAGCACGAACCCGCGAGATCTACCCGTACCCGACCAAAGTCCCCGAAGTGCCACAGCGGCAACGGCTACTGGCATCGTGTCACGGCATAGCGAACGAACGTTGCTCGCACGACGGCTCGGAACTGAGAGAAATACAAGGGCGGTGACCGAACCCCCCAGGTGGTCTGACGAGCGAGTTTATGGCTGATCATTTACCACGTGCATCAGCATTCGATATGGTTCTAAGGCTTATGTACAGATTCGCTCCCCATTTCCAAAATATCAACCCAAAAACATGAAACAACGCCGGCTATGTACGGCAGTCTGTCCCGTGGCGTTTGGGCAGGGGGCATGTCCCCTACAGACAGCCGTGGACGGGGTAGCCCTGCCTCTGCGACAATGAAACCAATGGCCGCTTTTCCCCCAAGTTGACAACATCATAGAAAACAAATCGTAGACGAGGCAGAACGCGCTGCTGCTGCGGTTGTTGTCATTCGGCACCCAATCCTCACCACTACTCTTCCAAGGCCGACAATCCAAAAAAAAAAAAAAACAATAATAGGCAATAAACAGATGGGGCGGTCTGTCTCGTGTGTGTTGCTCTGACTGAGTCGACGACGCAGAAATGCATCTTGTTCGAGTGGTGTAGATGCGATAACGAGAAGTTGTAACGCCAATGCACGCCGGTCCTGTCTTAAACTTGCTGTGCACCCAAATCCACTTCCTTTGAACGCCGAAATCCTTGTTGGTGAATGCTGTGCGCCCCTGTCCGGTGGTACAACCCTTGCGCAATAGATGTAGGAGATATGGTGCTAACGACAATGGTGAATGTGTGCGTGGGGGATATATGGAAGGTCTCGTATCAAGCCGTGTTGGCAGCTCACGTGAGCCACCACATGCAACCGCAGTTGCTCATATCGCTGCCGACGTCGCGGGCATCAAGGCTGTGGCCCAGATACTCCTCGATATCTCTCCTCCTGATTCGTGGCTTCGTCGAGAAAGTCGGCGAGGACGAAGTCTCTTCTTCCGCAATGGTGAGCTCGATTGTATTGCCATCCTTGTCCTTTACCTGACTCACGACCCCGTTTTCGTCAAGCTCGTACTGGCGGCAGTAGGGTGCTCGAGACGGGGGACCAGCCATACGGCGCTCCTCGACCTTGACGACTCGAGGGTAAGATGATGCCAAGTACGAAGACGACGACGGGGTGGGGGCGGCAAAGAAATCCGTCGTGGACGTCTTCGTGACAGTCGAGGTGGTAGTTTCCGTACCGTCGTCGTCCCCCGGGGGCGGACCAGTAAAACTTGGTGGTGGGAACGCCCGAGCCGCGTTCGAGTTGTACGGGTCCTGCGTCGCGGCGCCGGTGTTGGCCGAGCTGGTGACACTTGCGGACATGGAGGCGCTGCTGCTGGTCACAATAGGGTTGCGGCTGCTGTTCTGCGCCGCGTAAATAAACGTCTCCAGTATGGTGCCGCCCCAGTAGCAAACCCATGGCTTGTCGCCCGGGCGTGCCAGGCCTTTGCGCTTGAAGCTGACGTCGAAATCGGAGCTCGACACGCGGGAGTTGAGGCCCACATGACTCCTCTTGCTCACGCCCGTTTCGGTGGCAACGGGGACTACGCTGGAAGAAGTGGCCGTCGGGAAGAACGACTCGGGAATGACGACTTTCTTGTCGTAGGGCAGTTCAAAGGCCCATGCCGGCCCACGAGACGTCTCGTACGTGTCATTAACCAGTATGAGTTGAACGTCTTGGATTTCTGGAGGCTGCATGCCGTATTGGAACACGTTGTTTCGAAGCGTGTAGGATTTGTTGAAGCTGATAGAGGCCGAATACTGCGAAGTGGCGGGCTCTCCCGGCAGGAATTTGATGTTCAGCGAGAGCAGCGAGTAGGGGATGATGTTGCAATTCCATGCCTGAGCCTGTGTTGTGTCGTTGAAGCAAGTGCTTGGGGAGCGCGTCAGCGTCAGGGGTAGGTTGTAATCGCCCTCAGCCAGAGGCGAAAGCCCCGGGGGCACCGTTGGCAAAGGAACGGCATCGATAGTGATGCTGGGCGCGGAATCGCTGGGCAGGGTTAGTATTCGGATGCAAGATTCTATTGAGGGGACAAACTCACCCGCTTGATCCGGGGAGCGACGGTCCGACCCCGCCGTGCTTGCCGAAGAATGTACCCAGGATGGCACCAAGCACAATGGCCAACATGGCGAGGACTATGGCTGTCAGAGCAATGGCCCAACAAGGGACAACGCCCCAGACCTTCCTCTTGGCCGCCTTCTGCCAGCCCGTAAGCTGTGGTTGCTGTTTCTCCTCCATCTGAGGCCCCATGGCCGCGGCGCTGGGGTCGTGCTGACTGGCGGACGACTGAGACTGGAAACTCCGCACCGAGTGTCGCGAAATAGGAGAGCTGTTGAAATGCGACTCCTCTTGGGTACCAAGCTCGGGGTCGCGTGTCCCTGCGGCGGCTCCCAGACCAGCACCACCAGCAACAGCACCTGCACTAGCACCGGCGACGGCGGGCATTGATAATGCCGGGGCCTGGGGAGGGGGGGACTGGGGCGGAGCCGGGGCCGAGGCAGCGGCAGCCGTGGCAGCGGCCTCGATAGCCAATGCTTTCCTCGCGTAAGCCTCGTCGGGATATCGCGTGTACGGGGGTAGTTGCTCCGTGTGCCCGTCCGGGCCAATCATATCGGCGATCTCTTCGCCATCGGGGCCCAACCTCCGCTGATAATTGTCCCTCACCCCGGGAAAGCCAACGGGGATGGCCGCTGGTGCTGGCCGATCCTCGGCGACCTCGGCGGCAGACACTGTATTCTGGGGGTACATTTGGTAGGGGTGCGTCGGCCTCCGCGGTCCATTATACGATCGTTCGGATATGGGGGCCGTCGACGTCGTCGCCAGACTGGCCGTCCTAGCCAGCCGGACATCCTGGGGATACATCTGATAGGGGAAGGACGGGCCCGAGGGGCCCTGGTAGGGGCTCTCTGGCCGTATGACGCTAGCCGCCGATGCCGATGAGCTGCTCGATATTGTCCGGGCCAGCGGTGGGTTGTTGTTCAATTGCCCCATGCCGCCATCGTGTCTCAAGGAAAAAGAATCATGCTGCCGGCGAGGCTTGGATATGCTCGACGGTCGCTGTGGTGGCGTGGGGGCAGATGCGGGCGCGGGCGTGGGCGTCGGTTCGTAGTCGGACGGGTCGTTGAAGGGGTTTTCGGCGTGTTGCTGCGAGACGTTGGTTGGGCGAAAGCCATCGGAAATGCCCATGGCCATCATGTCATAGTCGTCATCATCATCATCGTCAGCGACAGCCGACGTCGTCGAGTAGCGAATTGACCTCCGCATCGAGGCCCTGCGGTCCAGCTCGGACGATTTGTCGTGGTGACCCGTCATGGTGAGGCGACGTCGTGGTGAGGCGACGGCAGGGCGGCCAGCAGAGAGGTTTAGTGGTTGCTGCTTTCACACAGCGTGGGACTGCACTGCAGCATCGAAAAGAATCGAGGTCCCAGGCGACGTTGCGACCGAGCTGGTCGTCCGTCGAGGTCGTGCGATTGCGGTTGTCGTCGCGTGGGTTGGTCGATGTCGATCGGTGGTTTGGTTGTGGTTCGCGTTTCTCTCCTGCTCTCTCTTTCGCTCTCTCTCACGCTCTCTTTCGGGGGGCGATGGGGGACCAAGCACGCTATCCTCGCTGGCAAATGTCAATGCTGTAGGTAGGGGTAGAGATTGAAAACGTGCGGTGACTGGGCGAGAAAAGCGTGGGACGGCTGGGTGGCAGTGTCTGCAGTGGACGTGCGGAACTGAGAAGCCGAGACGGGGGGACTGGCCAGGCGTGCTGGCTGCTGGCAGAGACTGGGACCAGGACCAGGGTTAGAACCGGGCCAGGGAATGGGGACTGTGACGGAGAGTCTCTTTCCTGTCTGTTTCTCTCTCTCTCTCTCTCTCTCTCTCTCTGCTCTCTGTGTCTCTGACTGGGATGGACTGGAGACGGATGGGGGGGGGGGGGGGGGGGGCGGGGGGGATTGGTCGACTGGGATGGACCAGGGACGGACTTGACTTGCCTCACTGGCTTCTCCCCAAACCGGAGTGGGCACTCGAAAAGTATGACCCACTAACAAGAGAGGGCGGGCGAGAGCGCGCCGAGCGCGCGTGAGCAAAGCCCAGAGTAGGGATGTGCGTCAAGGGCGTTCTGCTACCGGGGCTGCTGCTGCTGGTACTGACTGAGGACCGACCGACTAGTCGACCGACCGTGAGAGGTGGGAGAGCGGGAAAAGAACGAGGCAACCAGACGGCCAAGGAACGCTCGTCTGTCCCTGGTGGGTTTCGGAGTGGACTTGGGGCAGAGGCACCGAGGCGCGCAGTGGTGTCATTGGTGGACACACCACTGCGCAGGAAGCAAGTCAATGGGTTCCCTGCACTCCCCTGGATCGTGTACTTGGTCGATCTCTCTGACTAGCCGGGTCCAGCAGTGGTAGCCCGGAGGACCCGGACAGCAGCGGCAGCAGCAATAGCAATAGCAACAGCAATAGCAATAGCAGCCGCAGCCGCAGCCGCAGCAGCAGCAGCAGCAGCAGCAGCAGCAGCAGCAGCCCTGCTCGTTAGGTCACACCCACCGCACGTCCATGGTCTCCCAATCGAACGGCTGTGCAGCAATAAACTTCGGGGCTTGTGTACTTATCTACTGCCAAGCAGCCCAAAGTCTACAACGGGAAACCTTGCCGCCGGGCGGTTTTTATTATTGCTGCTCTATGCCCGCTGTTATTGGTCTCTTTTTTCTGTTTAATTCCTTTGCCGATACCACTGCTTGCTGCTCGCTACCTGATCGGACCGTGTGACGGCACATACCTACGGAGATGGCCCTAGGGTATGGGATGAAAGCCCAGTAGGAGGTACTCCGTATGTGCTACAGGCACACGGCAGATCGAAACTCCCTCCACCCATCCACCATCCGTTAGTTGCCTTTTCATCAGTCCCTCCGCCTGTTCATCCATCCCCAGCGGACCGACGGGCGAAGCGAGCCGGTCCAGCAGGACATACAATCCACCTAAGGAGCCAACTACCAGCTCCCTAGCTGAGGTTTCATCGTGCCGTCCCCCGTTACTTTGGTCTCTGTACCCAACCAAACGCCCACTGCCTTGTGTGAAAAAGCGAGCGATTTGACCTTGCAAGCGCACCGGCGCCCGATCCCTCCGCTCGGTTGGAGCGGCTCGCCCACCAACTTTGATGAGCCCGACAGAGGCTAGACCGGTGGCCCTAGTGCCGACACGCATGGGAGGGAGAACCCTCCATTTACACAAGCACGGTTCGTAGCCGGCAGTACAGCCGGGGGCGGCCCTTGAAACCCTTGACAGCTCCCAACCCGTGGGTGCCGTGGGTTTCTGGGTGTGAACCTGGTACATGCCCCCCCCCCCCCCCTACACTTGCAGGGCCTATCAGCCGGCCGTCACGCCGCATGGGTCTACCGGCGTTTCTATGGGGCCAGACAGCTTCTGTTGTCGTCTTCGCTACTGGCCTCATCCCTCCATGCTTCACCACCTGCAACCACCTGATTGACTATGTACTTCAAGTACTGGGCTATTAGTTCGAATCGTTCGGTCCGCCTGCCGGTCGGCCGGGCTGTCACTTCCCAGTCAGTGTCATCACGAGCGCCCGCGGCGGCCATGGCGCCGCGGTCTGTGCCGGCGTGGCAGCCGGGCTGAATAAGACCCTGGGCTACGTATATCTATCTGTATTTTGTCGTGTGCAGTCCGCATTCTCAGACCAAGAGACGACGGTCTGGTGGCGAGTGGGGTCCCCTTGGCGGTCGTGATCCCTGGTGTCGGCTCACGACGAGGTGACACGGAAGAAATCAAGTTTTTCCAGCATGCTGCAGGCAGGCCAGTGGGCGTGTCTGGAGCCTGGCCGCCCGCATGCTTGTCGACATGCTGGTACTGTGCGTTTACTGCTGTGCGGTGGTGGGAAGACGGGACTCGCAGCTTCGTGATCTCACCCCGAATGCTTGGCAGATCGCCAGACCGTGATCAACCCGAGCGGCCAGGCCAGCCTATCTCTATTCACACTGCTTTTACCTCATCCCCGGTGCCTACCATACAGCCCTGCTTGATGCGGCCATACGCAGCGTCGATTACCCGTACCATCACTAGCACGGGCGTCCATCCGGCCAGTAGGACCGGCAGCAATGGTTCTGCTGGCCCCTCAGACCGGCGGCGATTGGTAGCCCAGACCGTCCTCTATCGGGTAAAACGACCAGGTGGGTGGTACGGCTTAGACCGGAACACGCCCAGAAGCATGGGCGGACGAACAGGCGCAGCAGTGTCCGCGAGGGGCCAAGCGACGAGGGCGACAATAAAGAGGAAGACCCACGGATGGAAGCTTAATTTTGCTTCAGGTGGTGATGGGCTGCAATAGCATGGGCAGGCCAGGGAATACGCTCCTAAGGCCTCAGCCAGTTGACGGTGCTCGGGCCCGCCGGTCTGACGAAGCTGACGGACGGGGCGAGGAGCCAGCCCATCATCAACTTGCCGATGCAACTCTGAAACACGAAAAATCACGAAAGGGGTCTCCTCCTCCCTTGGGGGGGGGGGGGGGATGGGCTCCCCCGTCGTCGGACAGCCTTTGCACGTTGGCATGCATAAGAGGAGAGCGGCCGTCAGCAGTAAGAAGCAAGTCCCCGAGCAGTCGAGGTATTCGTAGTAAGGCTAGCAAAACGGGCTTGGCAGGACGCTGGGCGAGTGTCCCACCTCCGTTCTCACCCTCCTGCCTCTCCTCCCCACGAGAGACACAGGGGGTCGCAGCGCCATAACAAAGTCGTACACGCGTATGGCCAGACAGCGTGCCTGAGCAAGGGGCAGAGCGCTTCCCATGTCTGCGGACGGACGGTATGGGCGGCTATTCCAATGTCCCCATGCGAGGCACGACATGAACGGAAACAATGGCCACATTGACGGTAACTCGGCAGCCTCCTTCATCCATGGTAATGGTCAAGTTGTGGCGGCGGCGGGGGAACCGAGAAACGTGGCCCCCACCGACTCGTACAAAACGAACTGGCCCAGTTTATGATGACCCTGGAGATGGCCCTGGAAAAGGAGGGGTAAACAAACGGCCAGAATCCAGAGTCAGAGCGACTCTTCTCTCGCCAGGGGCTGCTTGCCCTCCGACGTCATCCTTATTTCCGGGATGCTTCTGAAAATCAAGGCGGCGCGGGGGCAAAGACACAGCGTTTCGGCATTCCCCATTGCCAAGCCTTTCTGATTCCATGTTCTCTCGGGCCAGCGGCTCCACTTGAGCCTCAACACCGCTGCTAACGGGCTGTGCTGTTCAAGGGAAGCCCCGCCTGTCGCTCGTTGCGCTGCTGTGCGCCTCGGCCCATCCACGCAACAAGCATCGCTTTCGAGACGGGATCAGGATGCCTCGTGGCTCGTCTGTCTTTCGCAAGGGAGGACAAGGACTTCGGCTGCTTGACCAACCCGGGCCGCCCACCCCGCCCAAGCGTCCCGAGGCTGAAGGCCATGATCCGCCCCGGCTGTCAAAGCGGGATCCGCGGAATCGTCCATGTGTTGGGTCGACCGCGCCCGTGGCGGCGGCCAAGGGTAAACCCGGGGCCTTCTGATGCCATGTATCTACTCCTGCCCCCTTGTCCATGTTGAGCACCCGTACGTCTAGTGAGCTGAGGCCCAAAGTGTATTGAAACCCACTCCATCTACTTGCTCTATAAGGAGGATGCGCACCCGTGTTTCGACTTTCTGGCGGGCAGGACTCGCCGACTAGGGAAGGGGGGAGAGAGAGCCTGCCAGCCGGCATGGCTGCATATTAGCCACAAACCATCATGGGGAATTCGGGAGGCAACGACGGGGAGCTGCGTAGAGCGTCTCCGCCTGACCGCCCTTCGGCGGGCAGAGCGTCAATGACCAGCGACCCAAATCCCCGGTTCCGGGGGCGTTTGGGGCTAGACAAGAAAGTCACCACCACCATTCGGTAACCGGCGAAACTGGTCCTCTGAGCGCAACTGGCGCAGCCCCGCGGGAGTTGGCTTAATCCCACACTTGCATACAGCTGGCTATTCCCGTGTCTCACGACTCCCATCTCCTCCTCACGCCTGGGCACTCGCCGATGGGGGTGTGAGCCTCTGTCTTGGTCGAGCAATCAAAAAGTCATGATATAAAACACGGCCAACTGTTTCCAGCGCATCGCCCGGCCGCTATTTCGCTTGGCGGCCTAGACCAGAAGGTCACAGGGGACGCATTCCTGTGATTGCATACATGCCCCTCAGGGCGATGCGTGCTTCCCTGTCGGCCGGTTTTTCCTGGCTTGCCGAGATCGTGGCTGTAATCCCTCGCCTGGAAGACCGGAACTCGGCTCGCTCGGGGACGGGAATATGTACGCCCAGCTGCGCCGAGGATCCGAATTGGCCGCCGTCCTGCTGACGGCGGAATTGCCCCGCCGGGGCACGTGGGGAGGGGGGGAGTGTGCGCAGTAGAGGGAGTGTTTGGGGGATTCCCACTGGAAACCACACAGCCTGTTAATCACAATCTGCTCCTGAGCTTCCTGGAGATCGTGCGACGGGGGGGGGGGGTAGGATCACACATTGAAACGGCGGAAAAGGCGAGCCTGAACCGTGCCATCATCATCGCCCATATCGCCACCTTCCCCCGAGAACTAGCCACCGGGGGTTCGTCATGGATCGAGCGTGGGACCCGGGGGTCCGAGCCCGGCTGCGTGTGTGTCCTGGTCTGGGCCTTTCCGCCGGCTTGGCGGCTTTTCGCGTGGGTGCCTATGGGAAGGCGAGTGAGACCCCAGAGCCACACACCCGTGGCGCAAACATAGGTAGCAGGGCCGAACCTTGTTGCTCCTGCGATACTGGCGAGGGGGGAAAGGGGACACAAAAAACGCTTCGGCCAGCCCAAGACATTGTAGAGCAACTGGGGCATTTCTTCTGCCCTCCCCCTCGATTGGGCAGCTATACCCGATACTCGGCCACAAGACCTATAACACCATAGACTGCCAGGTACAGCGACCCGAGTATACTCTCTGAGCAAGGAGGGCGGGCATACGAATGCCGAAATCCCAGATGCTTTGGGTAGGGTATCTATAAAAATCCAAAACGCCGGGCTTCTTCCAGTGTTTCGTTGGCCGTGGGTATCCCTATCTGGAGAGGCTTGCTTCACGATGGCTTCACCTCATCATCGTTGCTTTGGGCAGCGCTGCTGGCGGTGGCTGCCATCTCGCCCGCCAACCCCTCCAGGAAATTGTCTGCGAGTCTTTCGGCACGCTTCTCACTGATCTTGCGTCTCCGCTCCTCGATCTCGCGCTTCCTCTTGTCCTTTTCGGCTTGTCGTTCCCGCCGGATCCTCTCAGTGTTTTCCCTTTCTTTGGCGAGGCTCTCCATTTCCCGCTCCCGCCCTTCCTTGTCCTTGCTGAAATGGTAGAAGCCCACACCCTTGGTCCGAATCTCGTGCTTTCCGTCGTAGTGCGTGTCGTCGGGCGGCGTGGGCTCGCGGTCCCGCTTCGCCGCCAGCTCCTCCATCTTGTCCCACGTCGCGTCCTCGGGGTTGAACGCGTGGCTCTGGATCGTGTCGCCGTAGATGACCTTTTCCGGTGCCTTGGGCCGGGCGCTCATGCGGTCGAGTTCCTCGGCGCCCAAGGCGCGCCTCTGCTCCTTCCTCTGTTGCCTCTCCATCTCGGCGCGCGTGCCTTGCCTCGTGCGTCCGAACTCGTCCTTGTACTCGACCAGCTCGTGGGCTCGTGGATCCTGGAAATCGTCGTCGCTCGACTCGTTGTCTTCGCCCGAGCTTGAGTACGCGCCTTCGGGGCCCTCGGGGTGCTTCTGTGCCCATTTGGCGTCGAAATCCACAAGGGGGGCCGCCTCCCCCTCTTTCGCGATGTAATCCCCTCGTTTCATGGCCGCGTAAAGGCGAGCTTTTTCTTCCATCTTGCGTTTTGTGCGTGCAAGGTCCTGTTTATCTTCCTCGGTGCCGCGGACATCCCTCAGCGCAATCTTTGCGCCCGTGCCGGCGCCATCTCTGGACGCCGAGGCGGACGACGACGCGGGCGCTTGTTTCCGCTTCGCTCGGACGGAGAACAGGTCGTCTTTGGTTCGGGAGGGGCGCGCGCGTCCGGATGAGGTTGATGCGGCAGGCGCGCTCGCCGAAGAGGGCGTGGAGAGGAGTGATGTGAGTTGCGAAGCAAACGTGAGGGAGCTCGAGAGCGGCATGTCCTTCTTCTGCCGCTTCACGGGACGCTGCCCGTAGAGATTCGGGTCCTGTGGCATGTTGGCGGTGGATGGCTCGGAAAGGCCCAAGCGGACCGGCCGGAGACGCGAGGAAGGACAAGGAGAAACAGCGGTTTGCGACGATGCGGTGTTCCAGGGCTGCGCTGAGGGTGGTGGTGAATGCTGCAGGTGCGCAGTCGATGATGGCCAGGCCATCCAGGAAAGTGGAGCGCCACCCACTGGCCCGAGAGCTGTGCAGCGTATTACAGGCCTTGTAGCACCCCCTGGTCGGCGTCCCGGTGGACGCCCTGCCTTGTGTACTACCCTTGGCCGAGTGCCAGCGCCCCGCGATCGGACCCCACGTCGACTTCTTGGGCTCTCTCCCACCTGTGTCACCTACTGGTAAACTGTGATGCTCAAGTAGACTGAAAGTTTCTGAGCTGCCCACGACACCATCATACCAGTACTGCGTTGCGAGCCTCCGTGTCCCCAATCACCATGTCCACCACCAGCCAGGTCTTCATTGCCATTATCGGTGCGCCGCCAACCCCCTGGGCATTCGATGGAGCACTTTGATTCTGACAATTTCTAGGTGCCGGCGGCGTGGGCAAATGCTTCCTGTCCCAGCTGCAGTCTCTCGCGATTCGACGGCCCGTCCCCAAGCTCAGCCTGTGCTATATTGCCACGAGCAAGAAGGCTCTGTACAAGTCCGACTACAGCCCCCTGTCCATCGAGAATGCCCTCCAGGATTTGACGGCGTCAACTTCAACCCCGCTGGAGCTGGTCAAGATCGTCGAATACCTCGCCGCCGCCCCCTCCAAGGTCGTCCTGGTTGACAACACCAGCTCCCAAGATGTGGCCGACTCCTACCCCGTCTTTCTGAGCAGGGGCATCAGCATCGTGACACCCAACAAGAAGGCCTTCTCCGGTTCCCACAAGCTTTGGCAGGAAATCTTCACGGCAGCCGCCACCTCGGGGGCCAAGGTCTACCACGAGTCCTCGGTGGGTGCGGGTCTGCCCGTCATTTCCACCCTCAAGGACCTGGTCGATACCGGAGACGAGGTCACCAAGATCGAGGGTGTCTTCAGCGGCACCATGTCGTTCCTCTTCAACTCGTTTGCCCCGCTCGAGGGTTCTGGTGGCCAGTGGTCTGCCGAGGTCAAGAAGGCCAAGGAGCTGGGCTACACCGAGCCGGATCCCCGCGACGACCTGAACGGCCTCGACGTGGCCAGAAAGCTGACCATCCTCGCTCGGTTGGCCGGTTTGGCCGTCGAGTCGCCGACGTCGTTCCCCGTCCAGAGCCTGATCCCCAAGGAGCTCGAGTCGGTGGCCAGCGGCGATGAATTCCTGCAGAAGCTGCCCGAGTTCGACTCGCAGATGGAGGAGACCAAGGCAGCTGCCCAGAACCAGGGCAAGGTTGTGCGGTTTGTCGGCAGCATTGATGTGGCTACCCAGGCCGTCAAGGTTGGACTGGAGATGTTCGACCGTTCGCACCCCATTGCTGCGCTCAAGGGAAGCGACAACATCATCAGCTTCTACACTAAGCGCTATGGAAACAACCCGCTTATCGTACAGGGCGCCGGCGCCGGCGGTGACGTAACGGCCATGGGCGTGACAAGCGATTTGCTCAAGGTTATTGCTCAGCTGTAAGGGCACAAGGCGTCTTGTAGACTCGACAGGTGTGTATTCGGCCAAGGCCCATTGAAACCAAAACGATGCCGTTCCGTCATTGCCAATGTGCTTCACGTGCCTGTAGGCGCAGAATACCCGGAACGCTTGGAGCCGCCGGGCGGCTGGCCAACACTGGATGAAGTCGTAGTTGCGAGGCCAGTTGGCGCGACGTACGGCGCTCTCTGCTCGTATGGGGAGACGGGCGAATTAGACTGGGTGCCCAAGGGTCGCGACAAGCGCCATATCCAGAGACAGAAATCGAATACGAGAAGGGCGAAAAGGGGGGCGACGAAGGCGAGGCTTGCCAGTTTCTACGGCTCGGTGAGCGCAGGGACGGGCAGGGGCGCACTGGGCGACATGGGACGGGCGACTTACAAAAAGATACGCGATGTAGCGGACTAGCACCCAAACCTGGCCAGCCTGTATATGGTGCGTGTACCAGGCCATCACATCCATTCCCGAGCCCATGGCGCCGTTCGGATCTCGGATGGAAGCAAGTGAGAGCAGGAGGTCAGTGTGCAGTTGTGTGTGGGCGAGGCCCGTCTCGAAATAGTAGTTGAAGGGCGGAGTTTACACGACGACGGCGGGCGTAGTTGGTTTTCTCACTATCGGCGGATCGGCAGTGCCCAAGCTGAACTAGCTAGCTGCAGTATGCCGGCCTGCGATGTGGAGTGTGTGCAGGCCGAGGTGGTGTGGGCGATTATGGGGGGGGGGGGTTGAACGCAGCTCTCTCTGGCTGACAGGCGGGTAGGCAATGCGTATCTAGGTATGTATATAGGAGGTAGGGCATGGAAATGCAACGGCGGCAGCGAAACCGAGGAACGAAAAGGTGTCGGGCTGGTGTGGCATGTTTCGCAACCTGTTGCGCATTGCGAAGGCGAGATGAGGTGGACGGCCGTGGAGTGATTAGGGCGGGCGGTTCCTTACGGCCGCGCATGCGGATGCTGGGATGGGAAGCATTGGCAGGGCAGGCCCAGCCCGTCATCCATCGCCTCCAAATCCCCAGCCGGATGACGGGGTCGCTGCCCTTGCCCTTGCCTCATCCCGACGCGACAGCTGCCGTGTCCGGGTGCATGTGACCAGTACGGTTGGCGTCCATGCGTGGTGCTTGTGATACGCGTGCCCGGACGGCCTCCACCTGGAGCCGAAGCCGGGAGAGCCTGCCCTGGCCTTCGAGGCAGCCGGATCACATCCCGCGCGCACTCTGCGGCGCCCGGCCCTGCATCTGACGATCAGTAATAAATGGATGCTCGCGACCCCTGGCCGGGCGCCGGGCCCAGCCGGGCCTCCCGTGCTCCCGAAATCAGGAACAGGCCCTGAGAGCTCCCTCGGCCATGACGGCGCAGCCATCCTGGGAGGCATGTCACGGCGACTTGCTTCCCAACCACTTGCAACATGGTATGCATGTATGGACTTCTCCATGAGGCGCCGGTCCAGGTGCGATTGACTCCCCTGCGTGCCTCTTGTTGCGTTCCCACGGCACAGTCGTTGGAATCCCAAGTTGGCGGGGCCTTGCACCACAGGAACGGGCAGCTTCTTTGCTCCCGCGCCGCTAGAGCTTCGGCGCGGTCGGCGCGTGATGCAAGGTATAAAGTAATTTAGCCCAAGTCGCACGGCCGAATCTCCCCAACACCCCCTGTACCGCCGCTCTGTCCTTCTTTGCGACGACGGCCGGCGCAGTCCTCGGGGAACCATTCCACAGCAGGCCAAATAACGCATTCCGGCCACGATGGCTACGACGGGGCTCCCGTGGGAAGGCGTGCCGAGCCATGAGCAGACCTTTGTGCTGCTCACCGGGGCCAACAGGTACGCACGCCCCCGGCCCCTATTCTCCCCACGACACTTCCCACCCACGCCACTATGCCGTGGGCATGCTGACAGAATGGCAGTGGCGTTGGCCTCGGCATTGCCCAACGTCTTATCGACGAGTTCCTTGCGACCCGGTCGCTTTCCGCCCACTTGATCCTGATCCCGACGACACGATCGCCCAAGAAGTCACGCGAGACCATCGAGAGGTTGCGCGCCCACCTCGCCAAGGCGGCCAAGACGTCGACCAAACTACGCGCTCGTGTAGGCCCAGACTACGACCCCAAGTCGGCCATCAGCCGCGTGCATCTGCTGTCCATTGAGATCGACCTGTGCAAGCTGCCTTCGGTCTACGCCGCCGCCGAACGGCTCGTCAACGGCCAGGTCCGCGACCCGACGTTCGTCGTCGCCGGCGGCCGGGATGTCGCCATACCGCGTCTCGACGCCGCGCTGTTCAACGCCGGCTACGGAGGCTGGTCGGGGCTGGACTGGCTGGAGTTTGCGAGGCAAATCATCACCGTGGGGCTGATCCAGGCCGTAACCTTCCCGTCGTACAAGGTGGCCCTGCCGAGCAACACCATGCCGCCCCAGGAGCTGCCGGCCGCTACGGAAGGAGGCGATGGGGCACAGCCCGAGCTGGCCGAGGTCTTTTGTGCCAACACCTTTGGCCACTACATCCTGGCGCACGAGCTGATGCCGCTTCTTACCCGCTCCAGCGCCACCGAACAGCCCGGGCGCGTCGTCTGGACATCGTCGATCGATGCCGAGACGTGGCATCTCGACTTCGACGACTTCCAGGGCCTTCGGAGCAAAGCGCCATACGAGAGCAGCAAGCGCATCACCGACATAGCCTCCCTGACTTCGGATCTTCCGCGCGTCCAAAAGATTGCGTCGGGCTATTTTGCATCGCCAGGGGATGGCAGCAAGCCCATACGGCCGCGCTTTTACCTCTCGCACCCGGGAATCGTCTGCACACCCCTCTTCCCCTTGCACCCTTTCCTCTTCTTCTTCTACTATTACACCATGGTCTTTTCCCGTCTCGTCGGCTCCCCGTGGCACCCCGTGGAAACCTACCTGGGAGCGTGCGCCACCGCGTGGCTCGCCCTCGAGAGCCAGGAGACGCTGGACGCCAAGAACGCGCAGCGCGTCAAATGGGGCTCGTCGGCCGACTGGCGCAGGAACGCGGCCCCCAAGAAGACGGAGGTCCAGGGCTGGGGCTGGGAGGGCAAGGTACAGGACGCGCAGGCGCTCGAGAGGGACGGCGAGCCGGGCGTCTTGCACGCGTTGAAGGGCCGCAAGTGGGACGCTGCTCTTCCGACCGAGGAGGACATCGCCAAGTTCGAGGAAGACGGCGTCAAGTGCTGGACCGAGCTGGAGAGGCTGAGGGGAGTGTGGGAGGGCCTCCTGGGCCGCCGGAAATGTTGAAGCTAGCCATCTCAACCGCAACCTCGTAGATAAACCCCGGACCGCTTTGGTCCTGCCGAGAGACCCTAATGTAACAGAAAGCATAGCGGCAGGTGCTTGCCTGGAGCATACGCAATCCTCTCGACGAGGTTGCCGAGTTCCCGCACGCCTGAACACTCATGGGATTTCGAGGCTGGGTATATAACTATGTAGTAGCTAATCATGACAGCGGCATCACTCGCATCGTGGACATGATGGGGGGATTGGATCGGTTCTACCAGACCCCCTCTTCTCGAGGCCTCCCGTAGAGCCCGTGGGCATAACAAACATTGTCCTTCGGCAAGGGATGACGGCAATGGAAAGAAGAAAGAAACGCAAGGCGAAAACAGCAGAACAAGAAACGCCCCGGCCTTGGTGCCTATCCAGACATTACCTGCGTGGCGTCCTGCGGCGAATGGCGCCCGCCCCCGGGGCGGCGGGCGTGGGTGTCGCTGGCGGTGCGGCGCATCTTGACGTGCTCCTGGCGGCCGAAGAGGCCGAGGCAGAGCAGGACGGGGACGGCGGCGAGGGCGACGACGGCGTGGAAGACGAGGCCGTTGTCGAGGTTGGCGGGGGGGGCGGCGTCGGGGCCGGCCTTGAGGGCGTCGGCGACGAGGACGAAGCAGCCGCCGAGCAGCTGGCCGCCGGCCCAGGCGAGGGTGCTGGTGACCTCGGGGGAGCAGGGGTGGGCGAGCTCGCACAGGTACTCGAGGGCGACGGGGACGAGAGAGAAGGAGGCGGCCCCCAGCAGACCCAGCACGACGAGCGGCCCGGCCAGGCCGCCCGTGGCCGGCATCCAGACGAAGGCGAGGTAGCAGAGGCCGATGACGGGCACGAAGGCGCGCAGCGCCAGCAGGAAGGCCTTGGTGCGGTCCAGAACGGGCGACGCAACGGCCGAGGCGACGAGGCCCACGACGATGAGCACGGCGCCCGCGATGCCGGCCTCGTCGGAGCTGAAGCCGTGCGGCTCCATGGCCTGGTTCAGGATGGTGCTGACGCTGTTGAAGAGGCCGACGTAGACGGCGAAGGGGACGAGGAGGAGCCAGATCTCGAGGGAGCCGACGATGCGGCGCAGCGAGACGGGCAGCGGCTCCTTGGGCGTGGCGCCCGAGGGCTCGGGCGGCGTCGGCGGCGCGGCGGGCACGAGACACGCGGGCACGGCGATGGCGGTGGCGATGGCGGCGACGTAGAGCACGGCGTCGGGCACGTCGGCGGGGCCCGCGACCATCATGGGGATCAGCAGCTGGCCGAGCGCGGCGCCGAAGGGGTTGGCGAGCGACATGACGGCCGTGGCGGCCACGCGGCCGCGCGCCGAGAACCAGAGGTCCGAGTAGCGCGTCGGCGCGCTCAGGACGAACGTCTGCGAGGCGCCGCACAGCACCTGGCCGAAGATGACGACACCGATGGTGCCCGAGCCGCCGCCGCCGCCGGCCGAGCCGCCGTACCGGACCCAGTTGCCCACCAGGGACAGGGCCGCCGAGGTGACGATGGACGGCTTCACGCCCCAGTGCAGCATCCAGATGGTGACGGGGCTGACGGCCACGAAGGTGAACAAGAAGCCCGTCGAGAGCCAGTTGATAGTGGACTCGCTGGTGCCGTAGTACTCGGCCGCATGCTGGGAGATGGGCGAGAAGGTCAACCACTACATGCCGGAATCATGTCAGCTTCGCTTCCGGTCACGGCCGCCCCTTCGTCACGCCCGTGTGCCCGGGCGGTGCCTCGCCAAGAGCCATCTTCCATGCTTGTAGACCGTGGGGTGGTTGTGAAGTCATGGCAGATAAGCACGCCTGCACAAGCACAATGCGCGATGAGGATGTAGGAACCCGTGGGCAAATGGACAAACAGGCGCGTGTGTCGGCAGAGAGGATCGACAGTCGTCCTTGTCGTCAGGCCACCGAGGCCCGCTGTTTGCTCGGCGCCCCCAATAAATGGGCGCGCACGCCAGATCCCCGCGATTCCAGTGAAGCCACGGCCAGCATCATCCTGGCCTGCATAGCCGCGTGCATACAGAAGAAGCCCCCCTGGCGGGAACGTGGTGGACACCGCCGGAAACCCAGGGGCGTGGAGGAGTATAAAATGGGCCAGCCCCATTTCCCACGGGGAAAGTAACGGAGGGGGGCGTGCGGACAAGAGGGGAAACGTGTAAAAGAAAGAGGAGCCCCAACTTACATCCCAACTTGCGATTATGTTCAGAAAGATGATGGCCACGAGACCGAACCATCTCCTCTTGTAGAGGCGGTACACCTCGCCCTCCTCGATGCTGCCACCGTCACTGCCATCGCCGGCCGGCCCGAACCCCCCATTGTCACCGCCGTCCAGGTCCAGGACGCTGCCCGCGTCGCGAGAGCTATGGTGGGCCAGGTCGTCCTTGTAGTCGGGCGGTGGTGCTTCGCCGTCGTCGTTATCGCCGCCGCCGCCGAGGCCCGCGCTGGCCCGCGGCGGCGACGAGGCACTATGATCCTTGCGCATGTCGTCGAGGGCGTAGTCGTCCGCCTGCACCTGCGCGATCTTATCGCCGCCGTCCGGAGGGACGTACTTGGCGGACCTGGGGTTGCGACTGTGCGTCATGCCTTGGCGGGCGGGGGGAAGACGAGGTGTCGCCGCAACGCCTCGACCGAGAGAGAAAGAGAAGGGGGGGGATCTACGCTTCTGATGCTCGCTGGGTCCGGGCAGATCGACGCGCGTAGCTCCAGCTGGTTGCTTTTGCCGCGTGTGCGCATGAACACCCACGGCAGCTGGACTCCTCCGCGGCTCGTTTCCAGGCCAGGCGGACACTAACAACGAAAACAAAGGCGGGCCTGGAGCAAGTCGATTGCAGAGCGGGCAGGCTCAAGATACGTGGTATACAACCTCGGCACGACGAACCCGACGGCCGCCACAGCGTCACGGCGCTGCGTGTCAGGCGGCAATACGGAAAGGCCGGGGAACCGCAGGGAAAGAGAGAACGGGGAGGATAGAATGGGTGTGCACCTGCGTGCGTATCAGTGTAACGAGCGAGGGGACCGGGCCCTTATTAGGCTCGGAGGGGGGGGTTACTGGCGCCGGTATCCATGAGAAATGGGGAAGAGTTGTCTATCCGGTTCGCGGGAACGCCTGGACGGGGGGGGGGGATCTGATCGTCGTCTCGCCTCCAATGCAACGCCAGCACCATGCCAATTGGTGGAGGGCGCAATCCGGACAGGGCTCGCGTGCAGAACCTGGATTTCCATGCCCACGCGCCTCTCTCTCCTTGCGGCTGCCGGACCGAGAGCACAGCCTATAGGAAAGCTGCATGCTGGTGGTTCCTCTCTCGAGAGGAGGGCCGGCCAGGGCCTTTTTTTTCCCACTTCCCCCTGGGGAAACACCCACGAGCCGCGGCACTCTCGAAAGTAGACGGGCCGCTACAGAAGAGCAAGGTGCGGACTGTGTTTCGTGCATACCCACCTGGGATGACTTCAATGCATAAGGTTCGGGTAGCCTGCGGCTTTGGCGGCTTTGGCGGCTTAGCAGCTCTCCAGGCCTAAACCCGGCGGGTACTTTTCCTAGCGCCACTGTATGACACCTGCCTCGTTTGCAAATTGGCCTGTCTCGCCTGTATCTGTACTGCGTAGCGCGCAATGAGAGACAGGCCCACGTTTTCCGCTTAGTGAAGGACTTCCCATCTAGCTCTTGGAATGGCCGGTCCCGAGCTGTCCGGGTACGGACGCCCCCGGCCATGCTGCCGGCCCATCGCGGGTGACGACCCTTGGGCTGGCGGGCTCAGCTTCCTCGGCGCCGGGGCTCCTCCCGCCCACACCTACGACACCTACACTGCCGTGAAATCTGTGCAGAGGGCCGCAGAGTCCCCACCCCAGCTTGGCCTCGTATACGGCTTGTTGCGAGTCAGAAAAACCCCCGCCGCGGTGCCGGAGGGCTGGGGAAACCAAAGAAACGCAGCGGCGGGGGGGCTGAGGGACCGTGTGGGCTTGCCGATCCATATCGAAAACCGAGGGAGGCGGTTGGCGTACGAATTCATGCAGATCCGGTCCGGCGGCGGCGGTTTGCATGTGCAAAGGCCGTCTCGGGCGTCCGTGGAACCCGCGCCTGCGACCGCCCCGCCCGCTTTGCTCCGGGGATCCATGCCTCACCAACAAGCATCGGTCACGATTTGCAACTCGAACCGGCAAACCAAACCTCTCCATCTTACCTAAATGTAAAGCCGGGAGGAAGAGGAGACTGGGGACATGCCGAGAGAGTTGAGGAGAGAGGAGGGGGGGATCTTCAGTTTTCTTGCCCCCGTACAAGCAGCAATACGGGCGAAGCAGCTGGACTGCGCCGGATGGAAAACAGGGCCCAGTGCTTCACAACTCCTCGGCTGTCCGTGGAACCCGCTGCCATACGTAGACGCCCCTGCTAGGCCGGCAAAACAAGCCCCCCGGCTGCTGCCTGAGGGCCGAGCAGGCCAAAACCCTCCAGCTCCAAAGCCTCCCGCTTTCCACCCCTCCCACGACTACCAGACCTTGCATGGGCGCGGGGGCGGGCGTACCAGCCGGACAACCCTCGATCAACCATTCACTAAGCTCTCCAGCCGCCCACTGAGCAGAGAACTCCGCACAGGCCAGGAAAACTTCCTCGCCAAAGTCCTGCGCCCGTCTCCAGACTGGGCTGGCTGGGCCCGCCATTCGCTTGCCCGCCAGCCATGCCTGCAGCAGGCCACCAACAAGGGCACAATTTGGTAGGCGCAAGATGGGCACCGCATTGCAGGGGCAGTTTCCATCTCCCTTCTGTCCACTCTCCCGGGACCCAAAGAGGTACCTAGGCACACACGCACCCAGGCACACCTGTAATCTCGCCTATGCGTAGGCGTGGGGGCTCCTCGCTGGAGAACATGGCCATTTCGCAGAAACAATGTGACTGTAGAAACGGCACAATCCGGTTGGTTATTTGCCTGGGATGTCAAATGACAGCCGGGGACAAACCTTGGTCACAACATCTTGGACAGTTGTCTTGACGAGAACGGGGGGCAGCTTCTTCTTGGGCCCCGTGCTCGCCCACCCAGGCCGCCGCCGGGATATGAGGCTCGCGTGTCCCGACAGAAACCTTCAAGACGGGATCGCGCAATGCATAGACGCCCCCAACGAGGAATCCGCGCCGTGTGCCAGCCCCTGCCGAACTGTGGCGCACCAGGAGTTACGAATACCAGCTGGCCTGAAATACCCGACAGTACCTAGATCCGATGCAGTGGCAAGGAACAGGCCAGAATCGAGAACCCAGGCCGTGACCCCATATCGAATCACCCGACAGGCGAGGGTCTGTGTAGGAGGAATGGAAATCTAGTTATCAATGTTGCATGCAGTGTATGGTACAAAGCGCAAGCCGTACTGGGCCAGGTTGGTGTGCATCCGACAGCAATGCCCGGTTTTCCGCTGCGTCTTCCTGGGCCGTGTCTCGTTACCCATCTACCGTGGAGCCGGTGCCAATACGCGAGACCCGCGGCGACGGCAATGGCGCTAGGGCGCGCCGCTGTCCATCGTCTCCGGCACGCCGCTCCTACGAGATCGATCCCTCCATGCCGGGTGCCGGAGTCCGGTGGGTGACGTCGCTTATTTGAGGACGGACCACAGCTTGGGAGCAGCGCATTGGGTGGCGCAGTGGGCGAGGTGGAAGACTGTGAGGGTAAAACATCGGGGTCAGCCTCGTTCCATCCCCCTCGGTCCGGCCCCGTGGGGGGGCCGGAGAGGGCCGTTGTCGCGGGCTCCGGCCCTCTGGGGCCCTGGCGGTACTCACACTCCTCGACGCAGTCCTCCTTGGCACCGCCCTCGTCCTGCTGCTTGGTGACACGCTCAACGCACTCGTCGTAGTGGTGCTTGGCGGGGGCGCACTGCTTCGAGTTGGCGCACTCTGTAGGCAAAAGGGTAAGCGCCCGCGCGGCCAGGCCGTCTCGGATGGGTCATGACGACATACCTTCCTCGAGCTGCTCCTTGGGGTCCTTGATCTCGTCCTCGTCCTCCTCTTCCTCGTCCTCTTCCTCCTCGGCCTCCTCCTCGGCCTCCTCGGCCTTCTCGGCCTCCTCGCTAGCGTCGTCCTTGGGCTCGTCCTTGCTGGCCTCCTGTGTTCAAGCCCGCTAATTAGCTCACATCATCACGGCAAGCCCCACGGCCCGTCCGCCCGCCCGCCACTCCGGCACGGCCCCTAAGGGTGGTCGCTGCAGCTCGCAGGCGCTCCGTTAGGCCAGAACGCATCGGCATAGGGCGTGGGCGGGGCCGTGGGCGGCGAGGGCTCCGGTCGGGGGTGGCATCATGTCGTTCGTACCTGCTGCTGCTGCTCCTCGGCGGGCGGAGCTTCGGCTTCGGCGGTGCTCCACGGCGTAGCCGCGTCGACCAGGTCGGTGAAAGTCTCCCAAATACCCATGGTGGTCAGATCTGAAGCTGCAGCTGACCTAAGGCTGTCGGTTTGTAGGGGATTGAGCGATTGGTTTGATGTGATGGGCCGGACAGTGAGGATGGCGTTTCCCGTAGCTTTTGAGAAATAAAACCACGATCCCCAATTGGGACTGCCTGATTGGCCGAATCAACAGCTTGGTCGGTCACGTGATCTCATCGAAACTCAAGGTCGATCTCATTATCGCCGAGGCTCTCGCTCTTGCTGGCTTGCCTGGGTTCGCCTATGGGGAAACCTCTTGAGGTATGTACTTCGGCAGATTCCCGTGCGACCGCTGGCCAGGCCTTAGCAAGACGTGCTTGTCTTAACATGATATTCACACGCCACGGTAAGGCACAGGAATAGAGAGTCGACAGGGAAACAAGACTGTGCTGTACCAATTCTGGGTCGTCTCGCCCAACAGTCAAGTATGTCGACTTCCGAATCCTCCCTCCTGCTTTCGGGAGATGAGATATCGTGATTCTGCTTCAAAAACTGCCATTCATGTCTCTCGCATCCAAGTGGCAATAAATAACAATAATAATAGCATTCTGCAGCTCGTGGCTTATAAATTTCGCCCTCGAGCAGGCTCACATGCCCTTGTGTACTAGTGAGCCGTGCAAGCAAATTGATATCTTGATTCATAAAGCCGCACCAGGGTAACTTGTCTCGTCACCACTGCCTTCATCTTGGATCATCAGCCCTGCCTATGTCATCCAAATCTCAGGCGTACTTGCACATTCTCGCAAGCACTACACACGAGTACTGCGCACCGCAGGCTTGGCCGTCCGCTTGTTAGGGCTCAATCTTATATGTACGCGTCATCTGCAGAATCTTTTCGGTGGCGTGATGCCGTATCACCGTCGTTCCGCATCCTGCCGTGCTCGTTCGTCGAACTGGATCTCCACCGCCTGCATCTGCGCCGCGTCGCTACTCAGGGTCAGTAATCGCTCATGAATTTGTGTCGGCCCGGGCTCCAGGCCGGGCTCTTGAGGAGAGGAGAAAGGGCGAGGGGGGAGTACGCCAGCTTCGGGTTACTTACTAATCTGGAGGCGGTTCATCGGGTGGCGATTGCGCAGCTTGTCGTTGTCTAGCAGCTTCGTCGGCGCATTGCTCGACCTGGGCCTGGCTGGCTTGTGGCTCCGTCTGGCCAAAGGTGGCGGCACGAGGCGAATATTCGGGGAGATCCTCACCGTGCACCATGTTCAGGATGTTGGTCTGTCCTGTCTCGCGGGCCATTTGGGCTGCATGCTGCACGCGCTCCCGCATCTTCTCGTACTTCAGGGCCCAGTCGCTGTGGCCCCCGTCGTAGAAGATCAGCTTCATGTTGGCCCTGGTGAATTCGGCCGAGATGTTGCCACCGGCCACGGGTTTGAATTCGGCCTCCCAGAATGAGGCGCCGAAGCCGATCCAGGTAGAGCCGGTATGGCTGTTCTCGACATTGAGCATTTTGGTGCCATAGGACTGGAAGTCCGGGGTAGGTGCGCTGGCAAGGTAGAGCAACTGTGGAACACAATCAGAACTCAGGCATCCGTCCGTGCCCCGGCAGCATTGCTCACTCTCTGGTTCGTGATGAACGCCACGCCACGATCACACCTCAGGGACAGCGGGGGGGTCCCAGGGCCGGGCGAGGGCGCAGATATCTCGAGGGCCACCCGGCCCTTTGTCTTGTGCTGGATGCTCTCATTAGGTAGGGGCTCGAACCCGCCGGAGCGGTTCAGCATGACCCAGCTGTCGTTCAGGTCAGACTCGTCGTCACTGGCAGCATTCTGGGCAAGTATGCCGGCGTGCTGGACATGGTGGCCATAGTCCATGTTCCGCAGTTGCTGTAGCTCGCAACGGGACACATGAACCAAGTACGGAAGTGTACAAAGCGGGGAGGGATGGTGTTTGCGAGGTCTGATAGGAAGAGAGGGCTGGGTTGGCTGGGCTGGGCCGGGCTATGATGGGCTGGCTGGGCTGGGCTGACTGGGCTGGCGCACAAGGCAGGACCTAGCTACATGGCGGGACGGAGGAAGAGGAAAGGAACGGAGGCTAGTGTAGGTAGCGACCCCGGGAGACGAACGGCAGCGACTTACTTTATCGACATTTCGGCGGGCGTCGGTCGTGGCCCGCGGTGGTCAGTCAGCTTTATGTCGGGGAGGAGCGTGTCTAGACTCGCGGCTTAGGGACCAAGAGGCATGGTTCGGGACGAGCTGCAGAGGCGGTCCCCCAAATCCCCAATCCCAGCAGCAAGGGAGATCTTGGGCGGGATGGATACCTGGTGGTGGCAGCCGGGCTGGGTAGGGGTACGGATGGGCAGGATGGATGGGAAAGTGGGCCGACTAGACGGTAGACCAGGAGAGAAGAGCCCTGGCTGACGAGTAGCCGCCTGGATCGTGCGGGCTCTGGTGGTCGATCTCGCTGGCTGTGGTGCCGACGGTGGCCGGGGTCCTGGGACGAGACGGCGCGAGGAGGATGAGGATAGGATGGACACCCAGGCGCTGCTGGGATATTGCAGCTTGCGCTTCCACTTCCGTTGTCTGAGCGCCGGTGTGGAGGCGGCGTCCTATGGGGATGGATCCTGGAATCTGGGTCGCGTCGGGTCCTGCACCGGTGGCAGCAGCAGGCGAGGGAGGGAGTTTTGGAGCGGCGGGCGCCCGGCGACTGACGACGACGACGTATCTCGCCGGTGATTGGGGGGGGGGGGGGGGGGGGGGGCGGGCTTTGGGCGCTTTGTTGCCGGAGGGGTCGACGGGCTGGGGCTGGGGCTATTGGCAGATGGATGGGATGGGATTGCGCATATTACGAGCCTTTGAGGGCTCTGTTACCGGGTACTGGATCGCCGGCTGTTTGTTGTAAGCTCCGAGGCTAACAGAGGAGCCAGCCCTCTATCCGTCAGGTGGGATGGGATTAATTGCAGTAACGTCTGGCGTCTCCCCCCATATCCATCACCCGTGGAGAACCATCTTACATGGCATCTCGAAATGGAGGGACATGGGACGGATACATGACGTTCCCCCCCCCCGCCCCGGACGCTGGAGGTTCATACATCCATACCAGCGGGAATCAATCACCTTTTGACAACGAACCACGCCGTAGTTACTACCTGCCCCATGTAGTTGTGTGGTGGAAGCCACATGCTGACAGTCACCCCTGTCCGCCTCCCTTAATAACCCCCCCTCCTCCCCGAGGTGCAGCCCCCATGCAGGTCGCAGGCTGGATGCCTGCGTGGGGATGCATCATGAACACAGGCGCGGATGGGCGTACGGCTAATAAGATAAGATAGCACCTACCCCCTACTTGCTTAGGTACCTAGGCAGAGAGAGCCCAGTATCCATTTATGGAGGCCGTCGTGTGATGCGCACATGTCGGGCATAGAACCCAAACTAGGTGCAGCCGCCACGGGCCAATGGCAGTTGCGGCTTCCCCTGCGATCTTATGTACATGGCAGGTGCCGCTTGTCGACGACGCACAACCTCTATACTGGAACGTGGTCCTCACTGTAAACCACAAGTGTGGGCCGTTGCAGCTGGTCCACCTCCTCAACTCATATACGATCCATCCACCCATCCGCCATCCAATCCATCCTGGGCAACCGGATCCATACAGGTCAGGTACCTTACCCTTACCTATGCCGACCGAGACTCCCGTGCCACCCGATATCCATCTCTCTCGGGAGCCCTGCCCACTGTATTGCGTAAGACTGCATGCCTCGTTTCTTTATTCCCCGTTTTCTCTCGCTACATGAGAGTGAGCGGTCCGGCCCACGGCCGTCTCGCCCACGCCCAGCAACTTCCCATCCGACGACAGTGTAAAGGCACGCAGTTTGGCCACCGGCACCTGGCTTCGCATGCGATCCTGTTGGTGCCCCGGCCAGCCCCGGCCAATCGATGGCGGCCGGTCTGGAAACAAACCAAAACCCCGAGGGTACCCTTTACTACCTCGGTATCCATGTACGGCCAGTCTGTCCCTATGCATGTCCGGGGCGTCCACCGGCGCTGGCCCATCTCGATTCCACCGGCGCTAGAACGCACGCTCTCCGTACTATACACGACAGAAGCGCCGACTACGGCACAAAAGCGACTGCTTCTTGGATGATGGTGGTGCCTGGAAGGCAGAGAACCCAACTCGCAATCTCGTGAAACGTTGCTTAACATGCCTGACCCCAATAGTAGGCCACTATGCAACTGCAATATTCTTGGCACTGACACCAGCCCTGGTCCCACCGCAAGGGTCTACCGAGGAGACCGCTTACGATGGGTTTTTGTCCGTCCTTGGCCCCAGCTACGAGGCATGTAGGCTGTGACTTGTACTCATACACATGTATGGGTGAACAATCGGACAAGCTTCTCGCCGGAATGGAAGTGTCCTGTGCTTAAGCAGAGAACATGGAGCTGCCCGTGGCGCGAAGATCTCCAAACTTGTCCCGTGTTGCATGAATAACGCTGGATCGGGATGCGGTTCACCATGTTACTCACCGTGTGCCATGCGGCCGATCAATGCGTCACAGCCCAGCCACACGAGAGTAGCGATAACAGACGGAAGAACCAAGAGCCTGTACTTTTGTACTTCAAGACGGTTCCGTGCAGTTTGGCTGTTGGCCAGTTGGGCACTTGACCAGTTGATCAGTTGATCACATTGCAGGCGAGGCCGCCATCGTTCCCAGTTGGACAGTCTGTCGACGGATCAACGCTGGTGACGGTACCCCCGGCGCTCCAGCGGACACGCATCCTGTACACGGGCGCTTATCTCTAGAGCCGTCAGGTACAAGCAAGAACACGTTGGTGGCTGGCATATGGGCCTCTGGGATGAGCCTCTGGACAAGAGTGACCCAGACCTCCCCTCTGCGAAAAGAACGGCCGAGAACTCACGTTTCTCTGTCCCTGTGCTCTTCATCCTCCACCCCGCTCGGGCAATGTCACAAGCGTCTTGAGCCCAAATGCCCGAGAATTCCTGCTAGCCACGAATGGACGACAGCTTTCCAGTGCCGGGGTGCTCACGTGGGAAGGAAGGATAACGCCCACCGGTCAAGAGGCAGGACCCCACAGCCCAGTATCCAAGCAAGGATGGTTTAAGTGCTATGCCACGGCTCGCCCTTTGGCCTATGACCATTCTGCCGGACTCCGATCTTTCTGGAAAAGGTATAGTTTGTTGGCGCATAACTCCTTGGGATGGCCATGCAGCAACCTTCGCCTGGGCTCGCCAACGTCCCCTGGGCTCGATACATACCCTGGCCCCTGGCATCAACCGGGCTTCTTGTGGCCGTCTGGCACATGACTATGCGGCATCGCCATGACCCTGAAGCCCAGGGCCTCAGCCAACCAGCGTACCGGTCCAAGCAGCCGCCGCCGACGGGCCAGAGGACCAGGGCCGGGGGGTTGTTCTGATAAACAGGCGTGCCGCTTACCATCCGAAACGGCCGTGATGGCGCGTCGGTATGTGCGAATCGTTCATTATGTAGCATTCGTCCATGGGCTTCTTGCTCGACTCTTGCTCGACTCTTGCTTGACTGACCATGGATAGTGATTCTCACAGCGTTCCGGTCTTGGGCATGATCGCCGCCTGTCGACATCGCACCTGGCAGGCTATCGGCATGCAACGGAGACGCCTATTTTATCAAGCGGCGACGAGTTAGCAACATGGTCTCCTAGAGGGCGGAGATATGGGTCATTGGGTACCCAGTTCTGTGGCGCACTGCATATTTTGGTCGTCTAGGGTGACCTAGGGTGACCTATTGCGACTCGCGAGGACGGGGTCGAGTTGGTAGTTTAATTATATCGGCCTGGTTTCGGTCAACATCTGGGCGCAAGATTACCTCTCGGGCCCTTGCTCCCTATCCCCAGTGGCCAAACCGAGGAGCCCGTCCTGTCCAGCACACGAGCCCCCGTCGAACCACCAATGTGTGCCCCGGCCACGACGTTACGGAACGCGGCGATAGGGGTCCTCGGCAGCGATTTGCTGATTGAGGCCTTCCACAAGGTCACTTTGGGGCATGATCGCCGATGGCAAGGAGATCCACCATCTTCATAGTCGTCCATGACTGGCCAGCGAGCCAACCTCATGAGGGCACGGCGTATGATTCGAGTGGCCCGCCTGGCACGGGGCCAGACACCAAGAGATTCTTTAGAGTTTCCGGGCCCTACCACGGATCCTGCAGATACGTGGCCTGCAGTGCAGCATCGACCCGTATGACGAAGGCGCCGACAGTCGAACCGGGGCCGAAAGAAGGAGTGTGGAGAAGTCGCACAGCTTCCAGAAGAGAAGTCAAGTCGGGAACAAGGCCGAGCGAGCTCCTCGGGCCACCGAGAATAATCTCATACCCTGGGCGACAAGAAAGCGGTGTGTCGTTTGCATGGGTCTCGTCGCCAATCCCTACCTGGGGCGCCGCCTCGCAACCCCGGTCTACACTGTCGAGACGGCGACCGAAAGCGGCCCAGTGAGGTAATGCGATCCACGAACGGAGAGGAAGGGGAAAGCGAAAGAAGGGGGGGGCAGAAGAGCCGGCCCTGGGAACAACGTTTGGGTGACACACACAACGTCGGAGAGAGGGAGGAGGGGCAGCGGCGGGCAGTGAAGCGGCCTGGTCTATTGGCCAAGTCGCTGGGCTCCCGTTGCTGCTGGTGCTGCTCGCTGGCTCGGCGACTGACGGCCTGACGACCACTGGGCACCCCCACTGCGAGTACAGAACAACTCCCTGCCCGTACACGCAGGCTCAGGCACTAACTAGCCTTGGGCGGCAGGGCGGGAGCAGAGGGTGGTGTCGTCCCGCCCGGGCCGGGACGAGGGTCCGTTGCCGCCGGGCACTGTTTACATGGTGATCCCCGTCCCCCGGGTCAGCCCGTGCTCCTGGGTCAGCCCGTGCCCCTCTCAGCCCAACCAACCTCTTTTCTCCTCTGGGCAGAGATTGGCCCCCTCGGCCATCGCCATCCCACACCCGTCTACGCTTGCCCACACGCCGTCACCCACGGCGTCTCCAGCCCTCGTTTCTCGCTCTCCGTGCCGCTGCCCGTGTTACGAGGCAGCTTTTGCTAGCGCGCCATCAGGGTAGACGACGACGACGACACCAACGCCGACGACGAGGGCCGTCGACAGGGGCCCCGCCTCGGTGTACCATCCAATGCGGCAAGGGTCCTCGGTTCACTACCCCTCCATCACCCCTGGCTTTTGGACCTTGGCCGTCGTGCCAACGGCGAGCTCGGGAATACGCCTCTCGTCATCCTTGGGTGACCTGCCCGTGGCTCCCGCGGTTTGACAACGACACCGCTGACGCCGCCGC
Source organism: Nigrospora oryzae (assembly GCA_016758845.1). Taxonomy (NCBI): domain Eukaryota; kingdom Fungi; phylum Ascomycota; class Sordariomycetes; order Amphisphaeriales; family Apiosporaceae; genus Nigrospora; species Nigrospora oryzae. The sequence goes on along the minus strand of JADKYO010000007.1, from coordinate 1,686,403 downwards.
AGAGCGGGCAGTGAGCAAGCAAGCGGTGGTGCGACGAGGGAGACCTCGGTTCCCACCGTCCATCTATTCTTGGGCCCCACACGCCACCCTCCCGACGGGTGACGGAACGACACACACTCGGCAGCCTGGTCACTCACTAGTTGCAGTCACTATGACCTGGTGAACCAAGTGTCTAGGTGCATGAAACAGCCTGGACCGGGCACACACAGCCCATACTAGTAAAGCAACGCCTTCCGTGCTGACCGAAGTGCCGAGCAAACCAATCCCGGTTTGCATAGCCCCCATCTCTACCTGAACGAAGCGCCCGTCGTGTCCCCCTCCCCCTCTCTCCATTAGTTGTGCAAACCCGCCCGTCCCCCCCTAATTCGGTGCTGGTCGCTCCCCGTAAATGTGCGTATGGCACCGGCACCTGGGTGGACAGGCAGCGTGTCCTGATAGCCTCCAGGCCGTGGCGGGAAAGGAGGGGAGGGAGGCCTGGAAGAGGCATGCTCTCACCTGCTCCGAGGGCCGTGTATAGCCAAAAAGTCCACCAAGGCGAACGAGGGGCATGGCGGATAACCCAGCATGCTAACGAGCACCAAGAAACGGATCCATTCGTCCTTCTCCGCTGCCCCTTGGTCCCGGCCTCTTCGCGGGTCTGTCCATCGGCTTGCTTTGCCTGCCCGTCCCTGGCCTCTCTCGCTCGCCACCCTGCTTGCAAGCCCTGTCCCCCTCTTTTCATCCACCCGCCCGGTTGTAGGTAGCAAGCACGCTGGCTTTGCTCGTGAGAAGCCCCCCCTTCCGGGAGGGGGCTTGGACCGGGCCCTGGCTGGCTGGCTGGCTGGCTTGCTTGCTTCCTCCCCTCCCCTCTCCCCTCATGGCGCTTCTCATTATCCCAACCCCGGCCCTGACGCAGACAATTCGGACATCCTCCCCCCCCCCCCCCCCCCCCCCCCTCCACCTTCCCCGCCATTTTCAACAGAAAGCCATGCCCCCCCCCCCCCCCCCCCCTTCGCGCGTTGCGGCCGGGTCGTGTATACCAGGAGTCCTGTCCATCCCCCATCCCTCTCCTCTCGCCCCAACTCTTACGGGACGCTCCTGGTGGCTTCGGAGACAAAGGAGGGCCGGAGGTGAGGGAGAGCCGACGACCTCTGTTCCCTCCCCCGCTTATCACCAACCGGGCCCCCTGTCCATGCTCTCAAAGGGGGAGGCTCCTTCGTTTCCCGTGGTAGGGTTGTAGGTAATCGAAACCGGCCCTCCCACGAGGTATCCGGAGGGTTGGACTCTACGAGACCTTGGAGGGAAGGAGTTGTTTCCTTTTCCCAGTCCCCCAATGCGAGGAGTGAAAATTATGGAGGAAAAAAACAAATAATAACCAAGGATGTGGTAGCCAGAAACGGATAGTTCACGCATCCGCTGGTGGGCCAGGACGAGAGTTGTCCTTGCTTCTATCGTAGTAATTTATTCATTGATTCATTATGCCGTGCAATTCGTAAGCACCCGATTCTAGATTGCCCAGAGAACCGTCCTGTGACCTTTCCAGTCCATCCGTTGTCCGTCCGCCTTGCCTGTCAGCCCAACCCGTCCGTTTGTCATGGGCGTGGCGGTTGTAGTTTTGTGTCGGTTTTTCTCTGTTCTTTCTCTTGTTTCCCTCGGAGTGGAGGATGATGGAGACCAGCCAGCGGAAGGAAAAAGGGGGGGGAGGGTGATGAAGGGGGCGGGGTGTGAGAGAGAAAACCAGAAAACTCCGAATTGAGTGGCGTCTCATGACAACAAGAAAAAGGAAAAGCAAAAGGGAAACAAGAAGCCCCGTGGGCATGAGGCAAAAAGAGTCGTGGGATGCACCGCCAACCCCCCCCCGCGGCCGTTATCCTGTTTGTTGGCGCAGTTGTGGGGGAACGCGCAAGTAAAGCAAACTCCGGGCGATGAAAGAAAACCATGCAAAATACACTCTGCCGCATACCATGATGCTCCAATGCCAGAGCCCAAGCCCCCCTGTCAAACCTCACACGCCGGGAAAGGACAAATTCGTACCAGTACCTAATCACACACGCTTCGGACGATGGATCGGCCCGCCCGGCGCGGGCTCGGCCTGGCCCCAACGCCGTAGCAGACTCTCACGCTACGAGAGCCAATTTTCACCACCTCCGACGCCACGCCCGCCGGGTGTGCTCACCGGCGACGGCCGCGAGTCAAGGAAGAAATCGAGTCGGGGTATCTCGATTCGGGGAACGGCCAGGTCTTCCTTCTTTCCGTCTTTGGTCACGGCGCCGCCCGCCGGTTTCTTCTGCGGGGTCTTGGCATCGGGAGGCGGCCCATAGCGAACGTCCTTGATGTTCCAGCCATCGTCTGCCGCGGCCGAAACCCAGGTCCGCAGCGCATCGTGGATGCCTGGGTAGAACTTCTCCTTGCAGAGGCGCATGCTGCCGCCCATGCAGCGCTCCCAGCCTGATATGCGCAGGAACTCGCGCAGCTCGTTGCGCTCAGCTACCGACGGTGTGCAGGCCACGATGGCGTTGAGAAGATCGAGGTGCGAGGCCAGATAGTTGGTCGCGTCCCATTCGACACCGCCGACGTACGGCGCAGCAGGCACAGGCGGCCGCTCCTGGGGGAAATGGTTCTGCATGTACGCCATGGCGTCATCCGATGGAGCGCTGGGTTCCATCAGGGCGCGCTCTTTGTCTCTAGGCAAGTAAACAACGTTGAGGTGGTGCAGGAAAATCCAGAAGACCTCTTTGGTGACGCTGACGGCCTCCTTGCACCATACGCGGTACGGCCGTTCTCTATGCATCTCCATGACGAAATCGAGAGGCCGCTCCTCTTCCTTGGGCGAGGGGTCTCGCAAGTGCGCCAGGACGGTCCGCGCGCGAACAATGCGCTCTTGGGGCGAAGCCGACTTGATGTAGGTGAAGAGAACCGAGGTGATGATACCGCGTGTGGTGAACTCGCTGGGGCCCTTCTTGTCCGGGTCAAATATCAGGTGCAGGAGCGCGGGAAATAGCGTCGCTTGATTAGAATGCAGGTGTTCCAACGCCAGCGCCGTGGTACACAGGGCCTTGAGGCAAAGCAGGTTCTCGTGGAGCAGGGCGTCTTCGTGTTCCTCCCTGCGTGGTCTGGGTCAGCATGTTCATGTTTCCAGCGTTTGTCGCATCGTCAAACGAGAGAGGGTAAGGAGAAGAGAATACTGACCTCCATTCCACCTCCATGATGCGATGCAGGAGCGCGACAATCTCCTGCATGCCACCCTGGCGTACGAACTCGTCCGTCCACGCCACCGTCTCGTTTCGCAGCAGCAGGCGGAGCTTGTGCAGCTTGCCTACCTCGACCGCCTCGGGTTTCTGCACTTTGCGCAAATAGCTCACGAAGTCTGACGGACCCTGCTGCAATTTGATCTTGGACAGTATGCCCCCTCCCGACCCTGACTCGGATGAGACAGGCCTGTCCATCATGCTAGTGACGCTTTCGTTCGACTTGCTTCGGAAATGTCGCCCCAGGGTGCCCTCGCCCTTCTTCTTGGCGGGCGAGTCCGAGTTCTTGCTGCTGTTCCTGGACAGTGTGAAGCTTCTAGCCCGCGACTTCCGGGTCTTGCCATCGGCCTTCCCCTGGCTGCCATTGGCGCTTGTGTCACTGTCGTTATTGTTGCCGTTGCCGTTGCCGCTGCCGTTGCCGCCGCTGCCGCCACCGCTGTTTGTGTTGTTGCTGCCGCTTGCATTGTTCATTGCCTGGGTCTCTGCCCAGTCTTGGCGAATGAACTCCATCTTGATGGTGTCGTTGAGGTTCCGCATTTTGTAGCGCTGGTTTTCGGGAATGTTTCGACGGTCCAGCATGGCCTCGAGGTGCTTGTCGATGTCCTTGGGGTCCAGCACGAAGTCGGACGGCTCGGGGTGGGACGAGCTGGAAGACGACTTGTGCCGTGAGGTGAAGCCGGTGGTGAAGAGTTTCAGGCCGCGCTTCTCCTTAGTCGGCGTGGCCTTGACGCTGTCGTAATCGGGCTTCATTTCGTCGGTCGATTTCTTCCGGTCCATGATCTGGTATGCCGTGTACTGCACATGGTAGGATTGCGGTCGTGGTTTCTTGCCTGTGCCCAGGCTCGAAATGTCGCTCGAGGAGCCGTGGGGGGAACCTACCAGCCCGCGGCCCATGACACCCGCGTCGGTGGTACTGGCGTTGGCGTTGCCACTGTGGTTTCTGCTGGGAGACCCGTGGATCTTTTCCAGCGCCCCACTAGAGAATTGGGCATAAATGGGCGGTCGCGCTTCCTCCATGGACGCGTTTTGAGAGCCTGGCGGTGTGCGGTTCTCCTTGTCTCTCTTCCTCCCGCCACCATTGCCGCCGTGGCCATTATAGACCTCTTCTTCACTGCTATATTTGTGGAGGTTTTTGAGGCTCTTGGGCCGCCCCAGAAGGCCCGAAGCGAGGTTCGTAACGGATTTCGTCTTCTTCGGCTTGGTAGGCGACTCGTTCTCCTTTTTGCTCTTGTCGTCGTGGTCCTCGGGCATCCTGGCCACGGTATTGCTGTATATCTTGGTGGGCGACCAGCGGCTCGGAGACGGGGGCACGGGTTCGAATACTCGGCTGGAGGGCCGAGACAAAGTGGCGCCGTCGACGCGGTTGGTCTGGATCTCACCCAGGGCGGGGGGCCGCCGCGAGAAGTTGGGGACGCGCATGTCCCTGGGGGAGCTCGGCGGATTCGTTGTGACGTGCGGGAGCGGCGGGCTCGTATTTCTCGTCAGAATAGGCGCGAGGGCGGCGGCGGCGTCGGAGTTGGTCTTGCGATGCATGAAGGAGCGCAACACGTTGGATTTGCTCCTCTGGTGTGCAGCTCCGTTTCCTCCGTGAGGCGGCGGCGGCGGCGGCTGCGAGGAGGGCTGCATGGCCGCGTGCTGCTTGCTAATGTCCTGGAAGTCCTCCTTGGACGCCATGCTGTCTCAGTGCTTCCCGTAACCGCGGCGACGGTTGCCTGTCCACAGGCCTACAATGCGGAGAACAGCAGTCGAGGGGGTGGCAATGATCAAGTATGCTGCATAAGGTATCTCTTTAGGAAGGGGGGGGGGGGGAAATCCAGGTGTGCGTTCACAACGGCGCTCGCTGGTGATGATGCAATTCAGGTTGGATACAAGGGAAGAAATGCCGGAATGGGAGGAGGTGGAGGGGAGGGGACTAGGAGATGCACAAAAGGCAGCGTCGCGTCTGATTCCGGTCGGGCTTTGGGTGCCTGGTTGGCGTTCGTGCGTGTCTCGTTGCCGGCGACGCTGTTACATGACCGTGGCCGCAGGAAGGCGAGCGACGCTGGCAAGAGCGTGAACGCGCTGGTAGTGGTGGTGGTGGTGGTGGTGGTGGTGCTGGCGGTGGTGGTGCTGGCGCTGCTGCTTTGAGATCGCGGGCAAGTGAGACAGACCTGGAGGACAGGAGAACGACGTAGGCGACTTGGTTCGCACAGCTCCCGCTGGCTTTCAATGTGGGATAGACGGGAGTGCTTGCTTGGGTGGCCGGCGCCATGGAACCTCTGGAAGGCACTAACTCCATACATGTACCTAAGGTGGTTCGTCGCCAGGCGGGCGCGGGCGACGGGGCAACTGGGGACGGCAGGCAGGCACAGATCCCAATACAGGTACATCAGACAGGCACAGGCGCAGGCACAGGAGTCGATTCGCAGGGACCAGCGCCTGTCCAACCTGCTGGCGCGCTACCCACCCAGTTGGGCGCCCATGTCTGGCATAAACACAGGCCCCGTTGGCGGAGTAACCGGTCCAAGCCAACCCTGCTATCGCCTTTATCGCGCCGCTTTCGCGTTCCACTTCGCCTACACCGTCTCGACCGTCTCGTGCAGCGGGCGCGCTAGCCCAGCGGCTAGTCCGCACACCTGCCGCCGTGACTGGGTACCCAAGCCGCACCCCCCAAAGCAGCGGGGAGCCCTGTTTGGCAGGTACTGGCCGGTACTGGCCCATCCGCCCGCCAGCCAGAGTAAAGTACGTACTTCTTAGTAGCCGCTTCCCCCAAGGCAGAGAAGCCAAGCTCGGCCGCATCCCCGGGTCAGAATCACCTGGAGACGCCGACCAACAGCACGAGGTCACAACAAACAATCTTCTTCAGCCCGGCGACGGCGCCCGTGGATGTGTGGCGGCCGTCCGTCCGTTTCGCAAGCGCCTCCCCCCTGCGCCCGCGCGCGTCGCCCAGGGCGCAAAAAGCCGGTTTTCCCCCCACGGCCAGAGGATCCGTGGATGGCGCGCGCCCTGCCTCGGCCGGCCGTTCGAGGCTGGGAACCGACCTAGCTACCGTGGAGACTATCTGCCCGCCTAACCCGCCCATGGCCTCGAGCTAGGGCATCTGCGCGTACCTCATCTGTATACGTCAGTACGGGAAACCCGCCCTAGGTATATGAAAGAGAGCTTGTGTATCTGCGAACGGATCGGTCAGCTAGCAACGACGCTTGGGGGAGGGGGGGGGTGAGGACAGGGAAGGGCGGACTTGGGATGGGCCAGGCTTGCACGGCGTGGGTAACTGGAAGGAAGCAAGGCCCAGGCTAAGAAATAAGCGTGGTATAGAAAGAAGTACATCGCAGTCGCCTGGCATGCTTTCCCACCCCAGCCAGTACAGCCCGGATAATACACATAGCCGTATTAAGCAGGTCTGTACCGTACCCTTGTCGCACCGTTTAATGTTCGGCCCCCCCCCCCCCCCCACTCGCGTGGTATGTAATGCGCGCGAACCGAAGATCGACGGCAGCCCAATCCCCGGTACCATCACCGCGGTCGATCAGACATGATGCCCGAGCAGTCGGCCAGCCGACAATGGCCGGGGTCGGACTCCGAGAAGGGATGGATGATATGCCGGATATCGAAGCCTGGCGGGAATAATCAGCCCCTCCAGCGAGATCGGTTTACGCGGCGGCCCCAAGCATCTGGGTGGTTATCTAAGTGGCCAGTCCGGGGTACAGTCATGGTATGGGGAGATTGCCCGGCCACCACATCGGTGGGCAGTTGTCGATAGTGAGCATAGTTCACGGTTTGTCGGCTTCAGTAAGCCGCTTGGAGGCACTCTTGCGGCACCAGCCCGAAATTCGCACCGACCCAGGAGTCGGCTTCTTGAACAGCCCCTTCAAGAGGCATTTGCAAGGGCAAGTAAGTAAGTGCTGTATGCCCTGTCCGGGGTACGGGCCCGGAAACTCGTGATGCGCATACCAGCAAGTACTGAAGACAGGGTTGGTCACCAGCATCCATGCCATCCAGTTCTCCCCAGGATTTCACTATGGGTCCATCATGCACCAGGATAAATGCTAGCCGCCACCCGGTTGCCTGGGTACTTCCCCTATCGCACGGCACATGGGACGTCACTGGTGTCGTCCAGGGTCTGAGTGCAAGGGGGATTCGCTTTCGAGACATGGCTTCTGCCGGTACATTAGACGGCGCACTGGCAGGCATAACTCGCCCGTGGCTTTTGATTCTTTTGCCTGGCATGTATAGCGGCCGCAACATTTGAGATCCCCTAAACCCCCCTATATGCATGGGATTTCGCTTTGTTCTGGCCGAGCCACCCAACGTATTGATTACTCTAGGTCACGAGCGATGGCGGTGAGTAGTACCAGATGGAGGTGTTTTTTCTCTTGGGTTGGCAACAATTGGCTTCATAAGGGTATCTCAAGCGGCACAACAGGGAATCGTCCCCCAAACGTCGTGCGGCCTCGACAGAGACGCCGCTCCTAGGGTCATATATCGCCGGCTTCTCCAAGCGAGACAGGCCGTCGCATGTCCATGTTGCCATGATCCGGTTACGAGCATGGCGCGCCCGCCATTTCCCGCGAGCGTGGCCAGAAAAGACAGCAGATCACAGAGTCGAGCCACCGGCCGTGGATCCCCCCTCTGCAGATCCTCAGCTCATTCAGCCCTCGTGCCATGTCGTCCCTGACAAGCAACACCAACCCAGTACAGCCATTCCATAGATGCCTCGTATGCATAAAACACCATTTTGCAAGTCGTCATATCTTGGTGGGAAACTCTCGTTCTCCTCGCGGAATCATGGCCAAGACCCCTCGAGCATGACGTGTCGTATATCGCCGCGCCTTATCTTCGCCACCGGAGGGCAGTGTAAAACACCGCACTGCCACTAATCATAGTCGAGAACCGAAGGGGAATGTGAGAAGAGATTTTTCGTCCAGTCGAGCGGCGGGGGTCAAAGGGTATTACGATGTCGTAGGGTGGGGGAATCAATTACTGGGAGAATGTACAGCCGACGGTCGAAGGGTGATGGGTTTGGTGCAGCACAAGCCGAGTCAAAACCGAGCCCGCTTTACATGATGATGGCGGGGATGTCGACGTTGGCCTTGATGCTCTTGTGGGGCAGGATGCTGCCACCGTTGACGTAGATCTCGTCACCGATGGTCACATCGTCACCCAGAACCGTGACGTTCTCGAGGCGCGCCCACTTTCCGACGGAACTGTTCCAGCCGACGATGGTGCTCTTGACCCAGGCGTGGTCCTTGACCTTGCAGCCAGGGAGGAGGGTGCAGCGCTGCAGGCGCACGCCGTCGCCAATGACCACGTCGGGGCCGATGACGACGTTAGGGCCGATGCGGCAGTTCTTGCCAATCTTGGCGCTGGGGTCGACCATGACGTTGCCGCCGTGGACATAGCTCTCCGAGGGCGATACGAGCATCTTGGGGTTGTGCTTGGCCAGGGAGGAAAGGTACAGGCAGGTACCCGTCAGGAAGTCCTTGGGCTGGCCAACGTCCATCCAGAAGCCCTCGAGGTCAAACGAGTGCAGCAGACCGTCGCGGACGATGGCCGGGAAGGTCTCCTGCTCGATGGACGTGGGGCGGTTCTTCTCGATGCGGGAGAGGACCGACGTGTTGAGAATGTAGATACCGGCATTGATGCGGTTGCCGACGAACTCGACGGGCTTCTCGACGAATCGGTCGATGCGGGAAGCGTGGTTGGGCTTGTGGACAATGACACCGTACTTGGAGGGCTCCTCGACCTTAGTCACGCAGATGGTGCCCTCGTCGCCGTGGGCCTTGTGGAAGGCGACCAGTTTCTCGAAGGGGAACTCGCAGGTCACGTCCGAGTTGAGGACAAAGAAGGGCTCGTCGTCCTTGGCGAGGATCTCCTCGGCCAACTTCAGGGGACCGGCGGTGCCGAGGGGCTCCGATTCGAGGGAGAAGTGGATGTTGACACCGCACGTCTCGGCGACCTGTAAACGGCAGGCTGGGTTAGCTGGGGCTCGCGCCGCTAGTTACAGATGCTCGGGGGGGGTACTGACCTCCTTCAGACGGTTCTCCATAATCTCGGGACGGTAGTTGACAGCCAGCACAACATCCTTGACACCAACCTTGGCAAGGGCCTCAATCTGGTGCATAATCATGGGTTTGTTGGCGAACTCGACCAAGGGCTTAGGGAGGGTCAAGGTCTATGGCCAAGGCGCGAGTCAGTACAGGGTCGGCGGCACGCGTTTGCACAGCGGTGGCAAGGTGTGGACGCAGGGCGGGACAACGTACCAGAGGGCGAAGGCGAGTGCCGAAGCCGCCGACAAGAATGAGAGCTGTTCGAGGGAGTGATGTCAGCCTGGGTCTTCAGGGCCATTGCGAAGCCATCGCACCGCGTGGGCGTGCGGGCCGACAGCAAGGCGCTCAGGGGGGGCCAACTCTAAATAGCGACATACCCTTCATATTGGGGAGAGGGGGGTGGAAACGGGGAAGTGGAACAAGTGGGTGAAGCGAGTGTATGAAGATGGAAGAGTCGACGATGGGCAGAGACGAAGACTCGAGGGTGTAATGACTGGAAGTGGTATGGAAGGGAGAGAACGAGCAGCGGAACGTCGAGGTGGCGGACGAGATGAAGTCGGCGTGGGCTGGTTTAACTAGTATGAGCGTGTCGCGCTGGGTCCCCGGCTGGGCTGAGAATCACACGGTGGCTTTCCGTCAGCTGGGCGAAGGAGAGGGAGCGGGAGTGGCAGTGGGAGTAGTGGTGAATGTGGAGAAGGAGTTATTTGGGTCGCGCCGTCGCAGTCGGTCGCAGTTGTCGCAGGGATGCCAGGCCGCCTAGCAGCAGGAGGGCCTTTTCCAATTGGCCGGGCCCAGCGCAATCCCGTCGTCGCCTAGGTCTCACTTTTGGCACGTACGTGGGCGGGAATGAATGGCCCGCCCACTCCCCAGATGGTTACAAGACAAGACAATGGCAAAGCCAGCTCGCGATACTCGAGCGCATTCATCGAGGTCGGAGGACAGATGTTGTGTGCACTTTGGGCTTGCGCTTCTGCCCGCAGGGTTGTTCAGCCCGGGCCTTGGCTGTTTTGCGCGCCACAGCACCGGGAGGGAGCCCTCATGCAGCACGGAGATGAACGTACTGCCATCCATCTCCTTGAAATTGGTCAAAGCCGGAACCCTGGTCTGGCAGCCTTTACCTAGCAGGTACGGAGGGGTGTATGCACCTACATGCTTCCATGGTGCCGAAGACAGAAAACGCGCTGGCTTCATCTCCAGGCGCCCGCACCACTCACTACCTGGAGTGTAGATAGTTGCAAACGCCCCCGAGGCATGGCAGCCAACCAGCACGCCCAGCCAGGCCGTTGCACGAGCCGGATGCTGCCCTGGCGGCCTGCCGGCAGCTTTTGCCTTGTGCTGCCAGGCTGCCTCGAGCTGCTACAGCTGATGGGACGGCCAGCATGGATTGGCATGACGGAGAAGGGGGAAGATGGGGCCACGGGAGAAGGAGAAGAAAAAAAGGGGGTGGTAGCATGAACCGATTGGGCCAATCATCCGCCGGGCCCGGGAACACGAGCACCACGAGCCACCCGCAATGGCGAAATTGTCCAGAACACGGGGCATCGTGCCTTGGCGAGCCCGCGCTACGGCTTTTGGTGTTCGCAAAACCCGCCCAGGGCCGCCGTGTCGCGACGGGATGCGCCGCCCCGGCTGATGTGGCGTGGTCCGCAAGTGGGCGGCAAAGCCACCCTCTCTTCGTCATGCCGCCGCTGTCAGAGAGAGAGGGGGGAAGAGGCCGAGACCGAGACAGAGGCGCTGCGGCAGTCGTCCGAAGCCTGATGTGCTGGCGGGGAACACCGTTGCGCACCGTCATCGTTCCGAACTGCATGCGACAACTGTCATGGCTATAACTCTAATCGTCAACCGGTGACGGACAGCGTATAGGTTGGTCAGTACCCAAGATCCGACGTATTGGCCTTGGAGATTAGTCGCTGGAAGTCTGGGCCCTTGACCGGTCTACTAATCATGTGCGTACTCGCGAGATGGTCGGGAATGTGCCATTGAGCAGCTGTCTTTCCCCGGGCTGCGTCGCTGCGTCGCACAACCAATCTACCTCTCGCACCCTTGCTTGCCCGGTTTGTCTCGAGGTATGCAACCTCACACCAGATAGATGACAACATCCATCCTTCCATCGCGCTCTCCCCGGAATCGCCCCAACCCGCCCGATGTCACGTTTGCCATGCCGGCCCTATGTCGCGTATTCATCCGCCCTACAGTTTCCGTCTTCGCGACCGACCCGTGCTTGCTCGGGGTTCCTTTCCCACCACCCCCGGGCCGTTGCAGCTCTTGTCCTCGTATTGGCGCCCCCGGCCGCGTAGTCTCCATGGTGGGCGCTATTTCCGTCCCAGCTGACGGACGGCCTGTTGTCAATTCCCCTGTGGGCCCGCGATGGTGGGAAGTGGAAAGGCCGCGCCCCGGGGGGCAGTTCCCCCCTAGTCTACAATTCGTCGGGCCGGTTTTTCGCGAAAAAGAGCCACCTTCGGTCGGCCGGCCCCCTCCCTCCTGGGCGGCAGGGCAGAGAGGGAAAGGCCAATTGGGGAAGAGAGGGACCTTGAAAGCACGGAGGTTCCGTGGCCTCCGTCGATCGTACTTTCATCAACGGGGAGGGGGCCTTCCAGACCGGGCTTTGGTTCTTCTTGTTTTGGGGTAGGGTCGAAGAATCATTGCTGGTCGGGAATATGAATTCGGGGACGTGAACGTGGCTCGGCCAAGGCCAGGCCCGTCCTCCCCCTTCTTATACGGCCGTGTGTAAGTTGGCTTGGTAGCAAATCGGGGGAGACAATCGGGCGGGTGACACAAGATCAATCGATCTGGATCAAAAGGTATCCCTCTGAATCAGCGACGCCAGCAAACTCATGTTTCACGAGATGCATGCGATACGCCATCGTCGTCTCTGTCGTTTACCAGCGGCACGGGTCCAGGGTAGCCCCCCCCCCCCCCCCCGCGATGCCGGCGCGGGGTTAAGACATGGGATCTGGCATTTCGGGGGCTCGCGCGCCGCTGGAAAGAGAGGGGGGGGGAGAGAGGGTGTATGTGTGTGTGTGTGTGTGTGTGTGTGTGTGCGGCTTGCCGGACCAGCCAAGACAAGTCTCATTCGTACGAGGGGAAAACCTGCATCCAGACGAATGGATCGCCGCCAAAGACCACGCAAGGAAGTAAACAGGACTGTGACCGGTCGCTGCAAGGAATGGATGTCTCGTTACCGGCACCGTCTGTCTGCTTACTTTCATCCGGCATCATCGTACCGACACGTACCCAAGTACTCGGCTCTACATACAGACTAGGTAGGTTATAGATGAGTCCATCTCGGGTGCCTCGCTGCCCAGCTGCCTGCCTTGTGACTCACATCCTGCTGGGCTTCTCCACGCGTCTCTCCCTCCTCCGCGAGGCCAGGCGTATAGTACGACGTGCATAGGTGCCCACCCCCTGCTTGTCAGCGACTAAAGCAGGGGAGGTGGGGGGGACTTTACCCTGTAGGCGGGCGTGACGGGCTGCTGGGATGCCATGGCCTCTACTTCAGTGCCAGTATTCTGGGTGTGTGATTGGGCCTGGACCGACCGTGGCCCGACTTGGGGCGAGGAACACCAGACCCCTGATGCTGTCGAAAAAGCCATGCAGCCCAATCTTTTTCGGGATGCGGAGCGACAGGGCCACACCACCATGACGAGCGCCCACTTACTCAGGCACCGCGTGCCAACGCGTGATAGTGGGTTCCGTCTGGTCTGTGAGACAGCTGCACACCATCTCGGAAAGCCTAGAGGCGAGCATCCATGGCTTCCTCGGCGGGGCACGCCGTTGGCTCACGTGCGGCTGTGCGAATGAGGGAAAGGAGGAAAAGTAAAGCTGGAGCCCGCGGCAACTCGGGTCAGGATGGGAACAGCGTGGGGGGCACAATCGTAATGCAAAGATTCCATTGATTCGACGGCTTAGTCCGCCGTTGGAAAACCGAGAAGAAGGTCATGATCGTCATCTCCTCGCCCATGCAGGTCCGGGACGAGGGTGCAGCCAGGTATATAAAAGAGAGAACAAGAGAGAGAAGGGGGGTGAAGTCAATCATCATCCCGTGGTGATGCGAGCCTCCCTTTGCCACCTTTTCCTATCCTTGTAAGGGCGAGCCAAAAAAAAAAAATCGCCCTTGAAGCAAAAGTCCCGCCCTTCGTGGTCGCATGGTGCTGTCGTGAAGCCCCTTGTAGCCCAAGCATGTAAGTAGTCTATAAATGAGAAAATGGGATCCCACGCGGCTATTGGGCAGAGAGCCAGGGCAGCGCCACCCCAGTAGCCAGCCAACCAGAATATGCAGTCCGGGCAGTGCCGTGAAGGACAGAGAGGCAGCCAAGCTCCTTTGGATCCCTATTTGCCCGGGGGAGTTCTGAGGAAGCGCCCGGTGGGGATAGAACGACGCAATGGATCTCCGCGGCAAGTCAGCTGGCCCGCTGAGCCTCCCCCGGGAACGGATGCAGCAGCCGCCCCAGAGGCGCTTGGCATGGGTTGGTTTGGTTGGGCCAGGCGACAGTCTCCGTGAGAAGGGGCCCCGTTGGAAGCACCAGGCCACTGTCCTGTGATCCCGGCCGGTGTGAGATACCAACAATTCTTTGTGAAAGCAGCAAACGTTGCAGTATCGCCCAAGGAGCTGCGTGGAAGCAGGGTGGTCCGCCGCCGGCAAGGAAAAACCAGACGCGTCATGAACAGAGAAGGAAAGGTCGTTTCGTCATCCGTCGGGGAGATGGTGTCGTCAGGTCGTCAAGTCGTCGATGTATGCAAATTTTTTGGTCTTCCGCGGGCGCGCGCGCTCTCCTTCTTGTTGCCATCGGGATGTTTTCAGTAGGGTAGAAAGATAAAGAAATCTCTGCGGGAATACGACTGGAGAAAATAAGCTGTGAAGCTTCGCCACTTTATAATCCAACGTCCAGGGAGGGTGTTTCTGGCTCGTGCAGCACGCGCACTCTCTTCCTCATCTCTCACTCGCTCTTTCTCTCTCCGAGTGTGTTGGTGCATCTGTCTGCCCGTGTTTCGGGCTCCAAGAGTCCATTGGCTTCGGGCATTGGGTATCACAGAAGTACCAAGACGGTACTACGAGGGGCCCCCTCACTCGGAGACGGTCGAACTGCTGCTCGAGTGGCGGCCAGACCGATGGTGGCGGCTTTCCCTGTGGCTAGCGGATGGGCTGTGATGCGACTTCTTGCTTCGCTTGCCCGTGTTGTCCGGGAGCCCCTGTATGATACCGTTGCGGACGAACATGCCGCCGTTGACCGAGAAGTTCCGGCAAACCATGAAGGCCCTCATGGCGGCGTTCTCCTGGGCCAGGCCGTCCGACTCGTAGGCCAGATCCGTCTGGTACTTGCGTCCATTGACCAGGACCAGGCAGGTGTAGCCATTGGTGTCCCTGTAAATCTCGTAGGTAGGGTCTTGCCACCCCCTTCGCCGGCACAGGCCTACAGATTGCCAAGTTAGCGACTGGCCTGGTTCTCTGAAATGATCCGATTCGATCCCGAGGCGATCGAGGTACAGCTGCAGCCCTCGACGGCGGGAGCAGCAGACGACGGACGCCTCTCCATGCATGCCAGCCCAACACAACGCTCGCCACGCCCCCGGGCCAGCGCCGAAGAACGACGAACAGCCCGCCAGGAACGTGGGGCCGCCAGATGGGCGGTATCTTGATGGCACGCTGCACGTCGTTCGCGATGCAGGGGTTGGCACATGTAAGACGAACTGCCACGATGGCGGCCCCACCAACCAAAGCGTCATCAGGCATCCAGGATAGCCTGCCCCGGGCGGTGCAATTTGTGCAATTGACAACGACCAAGTCACAAAACGGGGTCAACGAGACGACTCACTCTCAAGGTATTGGATGTAGAAGCCGCCCATGGTGTGGGATTTCACCAATGGCCAGGATGAGAACGGACCGGGAGCGTGGCCACGGAACCCGCGGAGAGAGAGGGGGCTGCGATCCGGACACTGGAAGACGTTCCCAAGTCACCCACGGTGTAGCAGCAGGAGCGCTAGCAGAGGCGGCAGCGGCAGCGGCAACAGGAGAGGGCACTGGTAGTGGTGGGCCGTAACGGTGACAACGGTGGGAGCGGCAACGCCGGGATGACGATGGCGGGACAGGACGAGACGGGCAAAAGGACGCCTTGGGGATATGCAGTCGAGCCCAACCGTGGGGAGGGCGATGAGGTAGAAAAGACGGGCAAGACCGGTTAGGGCTGCTCAGGCTCGGGGGTGCGAGTCTTGTCGCACAAGAAGGAGGTGTGGTGAGGTGGTGTTGAAGAAGGAGGCCGGGGCTACGTATTCAGGGCTTGCGGTGCAGTCGCTATGGCGAGAACGTGTGCTTTATTGCAGATGCGCTTTTAGTGCGGGGCAGGGATGGGATCGAAAAGGGCGGGATCAAAACAGACAGGACCGAATGGCACGGCGGGTAAGGGGGAGTGAGAAAGAGCACTGAAGCTGCATGTAGATGCGGCTCTCAAAGTGTGACCCCATCTTGATGTGTTGGCGCGTGTCGTCGCCAGTTGATAATACCGCAGAGACTAGGCAACTCCACTGCAACACATGGGGTAGGTATGCAGCCCGGAGACGATCTGCTCTGGATAACTCTGCTAACACTGGATAGAGAGCTTCCACCGGCTTGCCGGTCGAGACGGGGGGGACTGATAGAGAGCGGCCGGGGAGAGGCTTCGGGCTGGGAAGGGAAGGGCAGGAAACTCTGAGTGTACCTGTGTCAGGCCCGGCCCACCCGCTGTGAGGCCGACCGACAAGTATATGGGTTGTATACCTGCTTGTATACCTTAGCCGGCCTGCCCTTGCCCCGGCCGCCAGCTTTGCTATCGAATCGGGAATTGTGTGTAAGTAATGGCGGTAACTGGAGCATATGCAGAAAAAAGCCGGCAGCACGAGCTGGTGGCAAAGGGAAAGAACCAATCTGCATCGCGGAACGGGCGCTGGGCGAGCGACGCAAAAGAAACCCCTAGTGGGATGGGGGGAAGGGTTTTTTTTTTTTTTATAAAAAAAACCCATTCATTTCTTACCCCCGTTCTTCGTATTATTTTCTGTCGAGCAGCAGTAGAGGGAGAGGGAAAGATAGGGCCCCAAGTGAGCTGGCCAGCCAGTCAGGTTGCCCATAATGAGAGATACCTCGGCAAGGGCTAGGCCCATCGAAGAAAGGCTGGGA